>CP144691.1:14009467-14671967 GCA_036885675.1 Vigna mungo | reverse complement strand
TAAAAATAATTTTAATTTATTTTATAAATTGCATTGTTTAATTTAATAAATATTAAACCACACAATTAAATATAACAAATTATATATATATATATATATATATATATATATATATATATATATATATATTAAAAATTTGAAATCTATTTTTAGGAAAGGTTCACCATGAGATAGAAAAATCTGATTATATTACTTTTTCCTCAAAATCTTAACACAATAATCAATTGATCTTTCATCTTTATATAGTATTTTACTTATTTATTTTTATCCATATGTGAAATTTAGACTCACACTTAGAATCCAAAAAAACATAAATTTATTATTTCTTTTAGTGTTTTTTTTTTATTTCATTTCTAAAAAAAGTAAAATATAAATCTATTGTCTCTCTTTATTTCTCATATTGATCAATTTCTGAAACGAAAAGTAATTCTTTATTGACAATAAAATATTAGTTTTATAGTATAGTAATTCTGATATGTAATTTTTACTGTTTCTTATGTGTTTATTTTAATATATAGAAAATATTAAGAATTTAAATAGTTATATTTCATCTTCTTTTTTGAAAAGCGATTTTTTTATAATTATATTAAGCTATACATTATTTTTGCTTTATAAATAAAAAAATTATATTTATTTTAACTCTTCACTTTTATTTTTTTTTTAACATAAAAATGAGAGTTGAATATTGAAAAATACATTGTAGATTCTAGAATCTAGGACTATTGGAGGGAACTTAAAAGCAAATGTTAAAGTTTGTTGCTGAAATTTGAAAGAAAGAATTGAAAATTGGAATGAGAAAAAGTGTTGGAAGTTTCTTGGAAGGTAGAGTTTTGGATTTTGGTTTTTATGAAACATTAATTTGGTTGTTTTTATGAAACACTATTCCTGAAATTTCCTCCTAAGTGTAACCCTCCCCCACTTTTCAACATTTACTCTCTTTTTTCTTTCACGTGTATCTCATGTAACTTCCTTCAAACCCACTTTCATTTTCCACAACATAATCACTCTAAATGTAATAAAATTTTGTTTCATAAATTCCTAAAACTAAGTTCATGCATTAAAATTTAGTTAAATATAAATTTATACTTTTGACTTTTGATTTATATTTCGGATATAATTAATGATTTGGATTGTATTGTTAAAAGTTCAAAAATTAGGGAACTGATCTTTCCAACCCTTTGGAAGGTATTACAAAAGATGTTTTGATATCAAAATTAACTCAATGTTTGATATTTGATAGTTGGTAATTAATTAGCAGTAAATGTACATAACTTACCTTCTTATTTTATATTTTTATTTATAAATTTTGAAATAAACTTTTATAAATATATTTTATTTTTAAGTTAATCAACATTAAGATTAATGTGCTATGATATAACCAACCCGTTTATTTGATAATCAATTAAATTCATTAATAACTCATCTAAACTATAATTGATCACTAAATCTGTTAACTTGATCATTAGTTTAGAAGGTACGTGTTATTAACAAAAGGTACATATTATTAAATAAAAAAATTACACCATCTTTTTAGAGGTATTTTGATTATAAAAAATTAAATTTTTTATTTGTAAAAAGTGAGGGAAATTGACAAATAAAATAAAAAATATATAAAATGTGTATAAAAATGTATTGAATATCAAAATAATAGTAATAGTTAAGCCATGATAATTTGGGTTTGAGTTTTCAATTGTGGGACCATAAGAATGGTCTCTTCAAAATGAAGGAACAGTGAAAGTCTGCATTTTCCCCAATTTCCAATTATTGATTTCACGTCCAAAGAATAAGCCTATCATAAAGTATAAATTTTAAATTATTTTTACTATTATTTTTTATGAAAAATAATAATATGTATTTTTTCAATTAAATATAAATAATATTTAGAAAAGTTTGTTTAATTGTGTATAACATATAGTTGGCCTACCTGATCTGATGCAGAACACAACTACTCGCATTAAAAAAAGTTTGCTATTACCTTCGCAGAACCTTCCTTCCTTTATCCCCTTATGCACTTTTCAAAATTTATTATTCCTTTCAATTGCATTTTGTTTCTTTTTATTTATTACAAAGTTGCTTATTTATTTATTTTATTTTTAAAAAATTATAATTATTGTTAATATAATGAGTTTTTATACGATTAAAATACAAACATTTCAGTTTATATGTCCATATTAAATATTTTATCACTGATCACGTTTTCTAAAAAAAAATTCAAAATTTGTTTTCTTTTGTTTTTGTTTAATAATAATCTTTGAAAGTGTTGATATGTCCCCTTGTACCTCTCACGTCATTCAAAGGCTATTAAAATAGCCTTTTTTTTTCTTAGTTTGTTCCCTTCGATCTATCTATTTACTAGAGCCGCCATAAACACTTCCAATTTATAGGTCAACTCATATTATTACAACTTGGGTTACATTAAAACCTTTTTTTAAAAAGTATTTTATAATGTGTGAAAATTTGAATCTCATCTGTATGGGGTTGAATCTGTGGTTGATTAAATGGTAAAAATTACACCCTAAATATTAACTAAAAGAAATATTAATTACAAAAGTAATTTGAATTGAAGCATGAATTCTTGAACTTATTATTTATGGTATGAAAATTTGTAATAGATAGATAAATTAAAATAATGTTACAACCTAAAAGAAAAGTTTAAGTTTATAAAAATTGAGAAATAAAGTTGGGTTGACATTTTTTTTTTAAATATGTAATATGAAAATTTTAAGTCTTGATTGTGGAATCTTGAGTTTTACGTATAACAAAAACTAAAAAATATTTTTTTTTATTTTAAAATTTATGTAAATCTATGTGTTTAATAATCTACTAATTCATGTGGGTCAATTTGAATTAATGCCTTTTTTTTTAAATTATATGTTAAGTGATGATATAAGGGAAATCCAATCATTTATAAGATGGGTCAGCTATACTATTTTTTAAGAAAAATAATGTAAAATGTGATAATTACTTCATTAGTAAGGAGAGCTTATTAAATTAACGTTTTTCACTAGTAAAACCACATTATGTGGCAGCAATAAGTTAATCTAAGGCTAGGTTTGGAAATAATAATGTTCTTCTTTAATCAATAGTAATATGGAGTTTTAGATGGATCAAATATTTAAAGAAACCCTTAAACTGTTCATAATAATTTTACCACTGTTTAGAAAAAAATTTGAAAAAGTAAAACATTCTTTAGATAAATTTATAACTAATTAAAAGTTTATGAACAGGCCAGTCACAAATCAACAATTAATCTTTATTTAGATTATTTAATGAGTCATTAGTAAGATCGGTCAATCAATCAAGAGTAAGCACGATTAATCTTGATTACTTATAGTTGAGTCGTCATTAAGTCATTGCTAATTAAAAGTTCATTCTTAAATCTATAAATACATATATGAGATAAGAAGTTACGTGATCTTGTATTTAGTGAATCATTAATTTCTAACTGTCAATGTTGAACCGATTCCTATCACTGTTGAACTGACTTTAACATCAAATTATCTTCTAACAGACGAACAACTAGACTTAAAACATCGAATTTTAGAACAATTTTTAAACCTTAAACAACGCATCATAATTTGGATCATTTACTTTGATCCTATATCTCAAAACACTTATCTATTGAAAATATGATATAATATACCAAAATTTGTCTCTCTTATCAATAATTGGAAGGTAAACTTTAGTTTGCATGATCACGCTTCTTTTTTGAATCACACACCCCCAAAATTTTAGGTTTTCAGTACAAAAAAATCCTAATGAACAATTTTATGTTATAATGTTAAAAGCTATTTATTAACCTTAAACATCTCTTATAATTATCAGCCTAAATCATTTAAGCCGACATTATTCTACATAATCGATATCAAGTATTTAAACTTCATTCAACAAAATTGCATTATTAGCGAACTTAAATCTTAACTAAATAAATAATAATAAGCGTAATCTCTAAAAAAAATAATATCATAATTATTACATTTTGAATAAAAATTCCGTATAATTTATTATTTTTTGTGATTCTCATATAGACACCAAAATTCGAAGTGAATTGCGAATATAAGTTTGTGTATTACATGATGGCTTCTCCATGAATATGTTGAGTGACAATGCAACACATACACTCAGATTGCTATATCTTAGGGTGGCCTATGAAGGCTATAAATTAAGTAATAGTTACCTTTTTTTTGCTTGGTCTACCATCAACGAAACCATGAAAAACACAGAAACATATGTAATTGAAATTGTAGTTATGTCACATGTCCAGCACTACATATGATGTTGTAGATTATTCATTGAAGGAAAGTGATGAAGGGTATAATAGGAAACAGATGAAAATGGTTTGAATGAATAAGGTTTTATGGTGAATGGATCCAATGAGTGCAGTAAGAGACAAACAAAGACACCCAATCAACCATTGTCACTTTCTCTATTTCTTATGTGTCTCTATTCTTAATCTTATCTGCACCTGCAAGCTGCAAATATCCCATCAATTTATCAATATTCAAATGCACCTAAATAAACACTGTGTCACCATTGTTGCAAATTTCTCCATATATTTAATGACACTAATTTCATTCTAAATTTAAGCCCCCACATAGCGTAATAATCAACGAGATAAATAGTCATTTTGAAAAAAACATTTCATTTTGCAAATTTAAGAATATCAAAATATGGTAGTAATTTTGAAATTGTTAAAAATATTTAGAATTTGGTTCTATTAAAAATCGAGCATATACACGTTTAGGTTTTATTGTATGTTAGTGTCTAAAAAGTTTTCATTAATTTAGAAAATATCATTCATATTTGTAAATTTAATTTTTAGATAGAAATTTAAACTTCGTTTATTTTTATAAACGAAGCATAAAAGTGTTTAAGCTTTGATTTTATGAATAATCGAAACTTAAATATTTGTTTGGGTTATTATTTTTGAAATTTTACTCTCACACAAAGCATTTCATTCTGAAAGTTGTTTTCTTTCCTCTTTCCTTGCTGCAATCATCAACATCATTGCAGAAGTTGTTTTCTTTTTCTCTTTCTACTAACACCACTATATACCAGCGTCGCTGCGATCACCTGCATTTTCTTTGTGATTTTCTCTTGTTCTTAAACACCTCCACTATTGTTGAACCCAAGTTGTCATTGTTACTCACTGTCAAATAGTGGTGAGTGGGTTTTTTTTCTTTTCCACTGGATTCAAGAGTATAGAAATCTTCAGTTTGGTTTAGTTGTAGATGGAATGAATCCATTTCGTAATTTAAGTATCAACCATAATTACTAGCTTGTTATATTATTGATTTTCAACTTATCATCTAGACTATGCATGAAGAAAAAGTACATGATGTTGTCTATAACGATATTTAGTCTAAGGTAGCTTGAAAATGACATAGATGTTTATCTTGATCCACTAGTTGAAGATCTAAAGTTGTTATGGACTGATTAGATTGAAATATTTGATGTTTTTGCTTATGAAATTTTCATGATACCATTAATGATTTTTCAGCTTATGGTAATTTGATTTCTTTTCTTACAAAGAATGAATGGTTGTTTGTGCTTGTATTACAACTAGTTGTGGAACAACAATAATTGTATTGAATGAAATACTTTACAACTTTGTCTTTTTATATACTAGTTGAAATTATTGTCTTTTGTGCAGAGATTTCAGATTATTACACCAATTCCCGACAAGTCCATACATTATGTAAGGATAACTCTTACAAAATATATAAAACAATGTATAATAGTATGTAATACATTTGTTAAAATAATCTCAGACATAAAAATATATTTTCTCTGTAAAATATGTGCTTCACTTTATTAATCGAGATAAAGGCTATTAAATAGTCACTTACACTAAACAAAAAACCTAAAATATCTCCTTAATAATCTAACTTTTAAAATAATAAATCTCCTACCTAGTTGTTACTGTAGCCGAACCTAAATAAACAAATAAATCCTTTTCTTTTTTTTTAATTTAAGTTTATCTAACAAAACTCCCCATAAACTTAAATTTTTTTCTTTTTTCCATGTGCATCATACCACTCCGGGTTGGCTTCTTTTAATCACATTTGACTTCTTCTTTTTCCTTTTGGCCTTCTTGTCTTTCACTTTGGTTGACCTCTTTAATGCTTTGGCTGACTTTGTTATGCCCGACTTCTCAATAACCTTAACAAACTCATCTCTGATCTTTGGCGATTTCTAAACAATCTTGACTGACATCTTCATCGCGTTCTTCTCAACATCTTCATCTTCCTCTTCCTCTGGTTCAAGACCACTAGATATTTTATCTTCTTTTTCAAGAGTGGTCTTCTTCAGCTCCTCAAGCTCAATCTTTTGTTTATTCATAATTTCATTAGCTTCATCTAGAAGCCTCCCATTCGCTGAATCTCTTCATCTTTTTCTTTGAGTTCTTTCTCCTAATTTTCTTTCTCCATAATTGTTGCATCCTTTATTGAGATCACTTCATCCATCTTTGGGATCGGGCTCTCCCTGTCCATTGCATCCGAGCTCTTTGCCATCAACAAGACACCACACTATTCTTTACCATATTCAGTAACGAGATTCGTCTCCCCCTTCGACTTTAAGATCTTTGACGACAACAAAGTTCCCATCTCTTTTTCATCTTCTTCTTTTTCTGTAAGAAGGTTTCTCTCACTTTTCTTCTCGGCTCGACAATATTTAATAGTATGACCGAGCTTACCACAATTATAGCACTTCCATGACCTACATTCATATCCATAGTGGCCATGCTTGCCACACTTAAAACATTTCACTTCTGACTGATCTCCTCGGCCTCTTCCTTGTCCTCGGTCATGCCAATATTGTTGACCGGTTCTCTCTTCATTGCCTCTACCATGTCCACCTCGTCCTTGTCCTCGACCTTCTCTTCCTCTGCCGCCAAGATCTCGGCTCTGAGTAATCTAAGATTTATTCAAGTCAAACTGTATCTGTAGTGCTTGATCGTCGGGTTTAACCTTCATCCCAGCTCCTTCTCATTTGTTCGTGGGCTTCTAATGACCCAGCAAGTTCATCCACTGTGAGAACCGACAAGTCCTTCGATTCTTTGATGGCGCACACAATACTTTCAAAATCTTTTGTAAGAGATCTCAAAATTTTTCCCACAACCCGACTATATGGCATTTGTTCTCCATTCTTGCTGAGTTGGTTGGCCACCTTCTCCTCCCGAGTTATGTAATCGGTTATATGCTCTTTGCACTCTATCTTCAACTGTTCAAACTCTCCTCTAAGAGCTTGTATTCCGACTTGTTTAACACGATTGCCACCTTTATACGCAACCTCCAATATCTTCCAGGCTTCCTTTGCTGATTTGGCATTAGCTATTTTTTTGAATCCCGACTCATCTACTGCATTGCATTATAGAGAAAGTACAATGCTAACTCATCTTTTGCACGCGTTTTCTTCAATGTTGCTATCTGTGCCACCGTCTGATATTCGTCCGCTTCAGGCTCAACGTAACCTTCTTCCACCACATCCCAAACGTCTTGGGATCTCAATAACGCCTTCATCTGTAGGCATCAATTATCATAATTGGTTTTTCTCGTCAATTGTGGCACACTCATACCATTGACAACCTTTGCCATCTCTCACAAAAAAAAATCAAGCACTAACTTTTTCTCTTACGGTGTTTGACTCTCTCCCCTCTCTTTTTCTCTATCTCGGTACTTAGAGCATCAAACTCTGATACCACTTTGTTAAAATAATCTCAGGCACAAAAATATATTTTTTCTGTAAAATATGTGTTTCACTTTATTAACTGAAATAAAGGCTATTAAATAACCACTTACACTAAACAGAAAACCGAAAAATATCTCCTTAATAATCTAACTTTTAAAATAATAAATCTTCTACCTAGTTGTTACATTAATCGAACCTAAATAAACAAAGAATTTTTTTTTTTAATTTAAGTTTATCTAACAACATTTACTTATAAATTTTTAAAATGAAATGATATAAAAGTGTCTTATAGTTTTGTATATAGATTTAGGCTGATTTTGATTGTAATTTATATAATGTGTTGCTTTTGACCGTATATCTTTTATGGTTTGATATGTAGGCAGTAACAAAAACAAAAATAATATTTAAAAAAAAATGTCTACATTAAACTTAAGTTATTATTAAAATCAAAGCATAAATGTGATATTAGATTCCGATTATAGTACAATCAAAGTCTAATCACTTTCTGATTTTAAAAATTATTTAATCTTAAAGGTATTAAGCTTCCGTTATTAAGAGAACCAAAGCCTATAAAATTAAATAATTTTTAAAATAGAAAATGAATTAGACTTTAATTATTAAAAGAACCAAATTTTAATACTTTTTTTTATTTTTCATTATTTAATTATGGTTTCACACTTCAGTTTTCTCCATAACTAAAACCTAATATTGAAAGAAAAAAAAAACATCTTTTTTATCTTGTTTTGAAATACCTCAAATACTTAACTGATATACAATGTCCAAAATAGCCAATATCAAAATTTCTTCCCTACACTAAAAAACTCATTAAACTTATTAATATCTTAACCCATTTATAGCTATGGCTTATAACTAAGATGAATAAATTATTGGATGAATTTATTTTTAAGTATTTTCTAGAAAAAAAATAAAAATTGTTTTCATAAATTAAAATTAGTACATAAAAATAAATAAATTGATATAAATTGTCATATTGTTTTTGTGACCAACCATACGACTCACCAAATCAACCATTTACATGCACTTGCAACATCTTTGCCTAATAATTTCGAGTTTTATAAACCTTTTTACAATAGATACTATAATTACTTTCCTTGCCTTAAAAATGAACTTTATGACTTTTCACAATAACTACTTTAATATTAACTATGATGTGTGATTTCATAATGTAAAGTTCCCTTTTAAATACATAACTATCAAACTCTAATAGTTCTATCTCGTTTAAATAAAATTGTTTATAAGATACAGTTTCTTAAACTCATGACAAATAAATATTTAAAATTTAATTATATTTTAGTAATATCAATATTATTTTAATCTCTTCTTTAATTCATAATTTATTTATTTGTTGGTATATAGCACGATAAAACAATTGGAATGTAGTATGACACGTGTATTAAAATGGTTATTTTTATTTTTGTCTCCCACATTTGTGATATTAAAAAATAAAAAATGTATTAAATAACATTATTATATGTTAAGCAACTCATAGATATTGATAGACATGTTATTAACACATTATTATCTATTTACACATTCGTAAGATTCGGTAAATATTTAATAAGGTTGAAAAAATTTAAAATTTTCAAATTAAAATTTGAGGAATATAAAGGGAAAAATCATATATATATATATATATATATATATATATATATATATATATATATATATATTGTTAAATTGGTTTACAATACAAACATATTTTTTACTATTAAATTATTTTTTAAATTCGTAATGTAATCATTAAGATGATTGAAGAAGGTAAAATATATTTTGTAAATATTTTATGA
The DNA here is from genome assembly GCA_036885675.1 of Vigna mungo. Taxonomy (NCBI): domain Eukaryota; kingdom Viridiplantae; phylum Streptophyta; class Magnoliopsida; order Fabales; family Fabaceae; genus Vigna; species Vigna mungo. The sequence goes on along the minus strand of CP144691.1, from coordinate 14,662,467 downwards.
AGAAGAGTAAATTAATTGGTTTTAATAATCTTGATTGTATCAACTGTCAGAATGAATAATCCGTAAACTTTGATTAGTTAAAGAATAAATAAAAATAAAATAAAAATTAATATTGTATTTATTTTATAATTTATGTACCATACAACAGAAAGATGATGATGACGCTGTCTTTCTCATCGAAGAAAAAATATATATCCATTTTATTTTCTGCATTCCATAAATATGAAATTTATTTTTTGAGAAATTAGATACATTTATATCCATGTTGTACTCGTTTAAATATTTATTGAATATGTATACTTATTTTCGTTTCAATACCAATTTAAAAAAGAAATTATCAACATTTATAATTATGTTGGAATAATTTAAATCTTTCTCAACAATATTGAAAATAACATGAAAAATAGTCATGAGTATTAAGTTTATACACGCAATAGATATATCTAAAATATGATAACATTGTACTTTTCATTTTAAATTAATGGCCTAGGTCTCACTGAAGGAGATATATCTCATCTCCTAAATTATTGAAGCTGTGATCTTCTATAGATTTTCTATTAAGTACCAAAAAAAAAGAGAGTACATAATAGATATTTATAATTGATTGACTGTGAAAAAAAATCTTTAGAAGTTTGTTTCTTAAAAATAAATAAGTCCAATTACGACTCATAAATCTAGTTGAGAAATATACCCAAAAGAATAGGAATTGTAATAATAAAATAAATAAAGATAAAACATTTATTTGAATTTTTGTAGTTTTATTTGGCAACGAGGATAAAGTATTAGCAGATAAGAAAGTGAAAGGTCACCTCTGAGGAAGCAAACCCTCACTAAAGATGCTTCTAAAATGTTTTTAACAATTTTTCTTTTATTATATAAAATTTATGCAATTTCATAAATAAAAAAATTACAGGTAAAAGAAAAAGTGAAAGATTTTAAAATAGCAAGTTGAGGTGACCTATGTAAATAATTGTTGTTTACCTTCCAATTAAAGAAACACTCATAAAAAAAAAAGTTTTCTCCATTTCAATTATTTATATTAAAATATAAGTTGGTCTATACTTATACTTTAAAGAAAAATTGTACATTGGAAATCTCCAACTAACTAAAGAATCCCAAAAGACCAATCATAGGAGCAAAATCTTCCAAACAAAAAGCAAATCATTATAATCATAGTTTTGCCCTCACCAAACAAGGAATTATTAGAATGACAAAAAGGTAATAATCTAATAAAAATTGTACTTTATAAATATATATAAGAAACGACAATAGAGGCCTTCTCTAATATTTTCCATCATATATACTCACTATTAATCTTTTTTTTTTTTCATGAGATTGAAATTAATTACACAAATTGGCATAGGACAAAATTCTCTAAGTAGATTACCAAAATGCTCAATTCTATCGTTCTAGCACTCTTCACTCTTCTAAGCTGCACAAAAACTTAGTCCCGAGGGTAGTTTCGGAATTCTACGAAATACAAGACCGAACACGACAAAATCTTAGTACAATTACTAGACAGTCCCTGAGTTTTTCGCAAAAGGAGGAAATGACTCTTAATTTGGCCACGTCAGGAACTCGTCCGGGTCAAACTCGCCGAACTCTTCCTTCGCGTAGCGCTGATTCAGCACGCCCATGTTAACATCCGTCAGACTAAACGGCGCGTCGATGTCGAACCCGAATGCATCGACCTCGCCGTAACGGAAACCGTCGAACGGCGAGGAGTCTCCGTCGCAGTATGTGAGGACAGACGTCGGCGACGAGAAACCGTCGCCGGAGCACGCCGCCTCCGGGGGTGAAACGTGGAGTTCTCTTTTTCCGGTAGCGGCGAGGGGGAAGTTGGTGAAGGCGTCAGGTCCCTTGAGCTTCAGAGCGGCCTCGTCGTACACTGCGGCGGCTTCCTCCGCCGTGTCGAAGGTGCCGAGCCAGACCCGTTTTCTTTGGGTCGGGTCGCGGATCTCGGCTGTCCATCGTCCCCATGGCCTCTGCCGGACACCTCGGAACTTGTTCCGGCGGCGTGGGGCGGCGGGCCGCTTCTCGGGTCGGGTTAAAGGAGTGGGGTTAGTGGAAAAAGAAGGGGTTACCGTTGGGGGTTCCGGGATAAAGGGAAAGTTTATAGTGATGTGGGTGATTTCTCTTTTCACTTTTTTGTGTTTAGATGGGTTTTTGGGGCCGTCGTCGTCGCCGGAGGATTCGGAGTCGGTGGCGTCGTGGTCGGTGAGGATGACCCGGAGGAGCTTCTTGTGCGGTGGTTGGGGGTTTTGGGGGGTTTTGCATGGTGGGTGGGTGTAAAAATTAGAGCTTGAGGTAGGTGGGTTGAAGGGGTGGGAGAGATTCATGGTTGGTTGGAGGGACATGAAAGGTTGGTTTGTGTCACTGATGTTAAGAAAGAGAATGAAGAAATGGAAAAGGTGATGGTTTTAATTGCATGAAGGAAGAGGGAAAAAGGAAAGAGGGAGGTTTTGGGTGGTTATTCCAAAGGGTAAGGAAGATAGAGAGAGAAGATGTTGTTAGAGAGGTTGGCGGGAAAGAGGCGAAGAGTGTGGAGAGAAGAAAGCAAGGTGAGTGAAGTAGGATTAAAGGGTATTTATGGTGCAGCACGGGGTGTGTCCCCATTGGAGGATCAAGCAAATATTTTTCTCGTGAAGGTCAGGGATTTCATTTGGGTAACCAATTGAAGCAGATAGAGAGAGAGAGAGAGAGAGAGAGAGAAGATTCGAGGGAAAATGGAGTGAGGGTCTTAGTGGGGAGGGTCATGAATCACTGTGTGTGTTTGTGTGTACATTCATGTCGCTGTCGGCAACATAAAAATCCTTTTGCCACCAAAATCTATTTTATCTGTCCATTTCTCTTAACTAAACTATAATCTCACTTTATTATCAAAAGCATTTTCAATTTTTGTCCCTTTAATTCAGGAAGGGATCTATTATTCAAAACGAGCTTAATAGTCTGCATTTTAATATTATGTTTACATATGTTTCTTTAATGTTTACATGTAATGTCTCTCTATTTTATATAAGGATTTGAAAAATGATTGTAGGAAAGCGATGTGGAAAGAAAGAACATGGCATCTTTCCACGTTGGTGAATCGGAAACCACGCAACTCTTATGGTTCCATGGATGGTGGAATTTTGTAATTAGATGATTAGAGAAGAAAGGGAGGTAGAAGGAGGCGAAGAAAAACCTTGAAACAGCGAACTTGACGTGACTTTTTATAGTTTGTTTTTAAAGCGTGGCATCGCGTGAATAAAAGAAGAATAAAAGAAAAAGGAAGAAATGGGTGAGTGAGTAGTGGAAAGTATGGTATACCGTTGAGCATTGGGCTAATCCAACCCATGATGACTTTGCAGATGGCAGTAATATCTTTCAGTACAATATTTTGCAGACTTTGTCTATTCTCTGTCAGACACCGCTGAACGGGATTACTTAATTAACAGTACCTGATTCAGTTGGAATATATCTATCAATCAATCATACAAATAAAAAGATAAAAAAGGTCAAGGTTTCTTTCATTTTTTGATGTGCAATTTTACTTTTGGGTGACTACAAGAAAAATTATTGTCACGTAATTTAGAGACACAGTGTAATGCTACACATGCAACTTTGATCCTATAACTTGAATCCACACTCTTTATTCAAAAATTTGCTTGAACTACTTTGTCTAGCGCTCAAATCATACGAAAAATCGTAAACTAATAGGGGAAATTGCCATAAGAGATTATAAATTTGCCAAGAGACATTCCCAATAGATAAATCAACATCATCATGAGGAAAGAGGCGGATGAACAATAGCTATGAATGAATTAAATAATAGAAATAAAACGTTAACATCATAAGAAGGGTCCAAGTGCAGGGAGGAGGAATTTGCTCAAAAAGTTTAATTAGGTTAGGTTTTGGCTTGAAAAGGAAGCAAAGACAAGTAAGTATGCTAGTTAGTCGAGGACGTGTCATATTATCTACGTCGAGGCCACAAGATGCATTGCATTTACAGATGAATCACCCCTCCTTTACTTGTTGCTTGTTAATTAAGACATTACTCTTCTGATTAGTCCCTTTATATATATATATATATATATATATATATATATATATATATATATATATATATATATATATATATATATATATATATATATATATATACTCTGATTATCGCTACTTTAATCAGCCACTGTTCTTATATTATATTATTTACCATTGACTTCAATCGAAGCTACTTGTGGTGACCTCACCTTGAACCTGTCTCTGTCGTGCAGCAGCATACCGAGTGGTTTCCAGCAGGCATGTTTCTGCACTAGACATTAAATTCTAAGGTCAAACATAATATCGTACAACAGTGTTTCAGGATCTTTTCATTTCATTTGCATGAATTTGGAACAAAAAATAGGAGTATTTTCCTCTGTAGGGGATCCTTTAATTTACTTCCATCATTCCTTCAGTTTTTCAGTTTGCTGCACACAGAGCACGTTAGTGACGAGAATCACGACAGCTCGCTCTCCAAAAGGACAACTCTTTTTTTTTTTGTCACCCAAATCGTGACAAATCTTTTGTTTCTACCAGAAAATGAAAAAGGTAAATCTCGGCTTCAAGAGGCAATTGGTCCACTATATGTTGATAACTATAGTTTTTTTAAGGTTTAATTGCTTTTGTTCCAGTGTGGTTGAATTGTGTCAAATTTGTCCCCTTTTTAGAAAAATGTCAATTTCGTCTCCATGTAGAAAAAATTTGTGTCAATCAAGTCATTTCCGTTAAATACAAACTAATGATATTAAAAACTTAAAGTGAATTTTGAATAATAACCACTTCATGGGTCTGATCCCTGATATTGTAGTGGATAAAGTGAGTTTTGAAAGCAATGATTTTTAACGAAAATGACTTTATTGACACAAATTTTTTCTATATGAGGACGAAATTGACATTTTTCTAAAAGGAAGATGAATTTGACACACTTCAACCAAACTGGGAACAAAAGAAACAATTAAACCTTTCTTTAATTACCACTCATTTGGAATAGCGGTCTACATGCAGAAAGTTTGTGCGACATTATAATACAATTTCATCCATGACCAATGTCTTCAAAGGAAATACGCACAAGTGATAATTAATTCACTCACCATGGTTCAGTTTCACTGACAAGAAAAGATAATATTTCATGAACATGATTGAGCTGCTACATGAGGAGCATGATCATCCATAGCATATTTCTGTGTCCAACTGGGAGCAGTGGCTTCATACTTAGCACTGTCAGCCTTGTACATGTGTGTGCAATTTCAGGCATAAGCGAGTCATCAGGTTTGGGATCCATCAACAGTAAGCAAATAGACAAAAGAACCTATAATAGTGGATGTCAGTTTTTTCTAGTTTTGAAACAACAGTTTCACATATCAATAAAAGCTAAACAAGGTACAGTACATGATAGACAATTTTTATGCTTGAAAATAATCTCATTCCTCGATTTGAGTATAAGCTCCAATTGCTCAACATTTAAAGCCTAAGTAGAAGTGATTTTGGGAGTTCCTCTGCTAAAAAAATGTTCATACTTGAATGTTTCCAAACAGGGCCGTAACAAGGTTTGTATTTATGAACTTTGTAGCCACGAGCAATAATATGCCAGAAATACATATTATTCCAATGTGAAATGTCAAAATAAGAGGATATGGTAACACAGAAATTACAGCTAGATATGCATAGTAATTGACTAATGCTAAAACCGTTATGCAAAATCACAACATTAAGAAACACAAGTATATTAAACCATATAAATGGTTAGGCTCGGGTTCCATTGTTCTTTTAGAATGTCAAGACATTCCATCACTAGCACTTCACAGGTGTTAAAGATATTAACAAACTTGACAAGCAGCCAGCATGAGTGCTTAAGATCATCAGTCCACATATCAAGAAAAAAAAATGCATACAAAAGACAGGAGAATGAAACAAGCAAAGAACAGGAAAGTTCTTAACATGAGAAAACTCAAGATGATAATAACATCCAACAATTTAATTTTGCTACCAGGAATGCTTTCCAACTCCACTCTTCACTGAATGTGCGAGAAAAGGGAAGGTGATACAATTTGTATCAGAGGTGCTGCAAAAAAAAAACAAGAAAATAACAAAAAAAAAAAAGAATCGGTAATGGAATAAGAGCATGCTCCCCAAAGTCAGAAATATTCCCTTGTCTCCAATTTCTTTCTCCAAATCAGATATCATCCCCTCAAACGATTTCCCAATCACCACATAAAACACACAACACTCCTCTCCTCTAGCTAACTCTCACTAATAGATAATATTAGGCCCCATACTGTTTGGGCTTTAAGATGACATGTCTAAAAAGACCTATCCCACTTAGAAGGTAGATTCCTATCAATACAACCAGGTATTAAAGTTCCCATGTCTTCAAGGCAAAAACTGGGATATTTCTCATTAATAGAAGTTGCCATTTCCCGTGAGACTTCCACAGGATCAGCCATTCATGCACATTGTTGCCTGTCCTAGTAACCAAAAAAGCTTCAAGACTAGGGGCCTGCCATCCCTGGAGGCAAAGTTGTATAGCAGAACAACTCTTCACTGATTATTTGAACAGTGAAAAATGAAAAATCAGGTGAATACAACCAAAGTCTGAAATGAAAGCTCAAGTTTGTTGGCCTACTCTCCCCCACATGACAGCACCTGAAAGTATCCATAGTAACAAGGAGTCAGCTTGGGGTTGGCCCCATAAGAGACAGATTGTTGTCTATGAGGAGAAAGCTTCACAATTATCCAATCTCCAAGAGGATAAGTAACATGTCTCCGGCGAGCATCAACATGTTTCTTCATTGTTTGCTAAGCACGATACAAATGAAATTTGAGTTGGCAAAAGAGCCTCATCGCGGTCCATAGCTACATATACCATTGTGAATTCGCTCGGAAGCAATGTCATAACAACAATATGCACCTCGGCCTGTTAGCATCCCAAAGCAAGATTAATATGGTTAACTGAGGATTAGATAACAAGTCAAGTTAGAAAAACCCAAACAACCAAGAAAGGCACTCACCTACATAATTTAGGTCCATCCAAGTAAAAGCCGACAAAGATACTATAAATAACATTGAGTGTCGGAGTGTCTTTATAGGTAACCCAACCATTCGGAGTGTCTTTACTAAGCTTGACGCACATCACATTTCATATGTACACCATGATTGACGCCTTTATTCCCTTCCAAAATAAAGAGGAAGCCAACCTCGTTGGTAAATCCAAGTGTCGCATTGAAATTCAAAGATTTTATATGCCTTTTCGGTCGTTTTCCTCTACAAGCCCTAAGCTACCCTGCAGCATCCTAACAGACGCCGCAACACCATCACAACTGTAATTGATATCACTTAAGCAGCATTTGTCTGTAATTTTCCTCAAAATCAACAATCGCGACACGAGGGCAACAACAATTTGAAACATGTCTCCTAATCATCCCCAAGCCATTTTGGACAACAAATTCTTAAAAGATCAGTATAAGCACATCTGGCTAAGTAAAATAAAAAGCAGACACAAGCACCATACCATGCAACAGCAAACAACGATTTCGGTTTTGCTTTATTGAATCAGTCAAACATCACTGGTAGAATCAAAATACGAATGGTTCGAAACAAGGAGGATCATGCATGCAAAGACAACAACATAAAGGGTTGAATAATTGAAAGTGGACTCGAAGCGTTAAAATCAGAGTGTCTGATGAAAGAGGAAAAGGTTCTCACCTGCACTGCAGCGCGTAGGAGAATCCTTCTGCAAATCCTTGATGACTTTGACGATGGGTTTCGATGCCATAACCGAAACTTGGAGATGGAGAACCAAAAGAAAAGATAGGATTGAAAATCAATGAGGATTGATTGACTGTGCATGAAGAAGAAAATGGAGTGACGGGTAGAAGAATATATAGAAGAAACGTTGGGTTCTAGAAGGTTTCGTGTGTGTTCCTTCAAATTCGTTTCGTTTAGAAATATACTAGAATCATTAAAAACACATTTAATGTACGGTTATTTAATTAGAATTAAATCTCAATTTTAGTAATATATCAAAATAGTTTACATTTATATTAGAGAGTAAAACCATAATTATAGTTAGGCAACATTCCTTTAATAGATTTCTATATATTATTTGTTTACTTAGTATTTATTATTTATAAAGTATCATTACATCTATTATTGTTAAAAAATAGTTTTTAAATCTAATTCAATATTTTTAAAACTGACTTTTAAGATGATTTGAATCTATTTATATATTATAAATTCGTCACAACTTGATAATGTTCTTGAGATAACAAATTTCATATTCATTACGTTTCATAGCTACTTAATTGTATTCTCGTTTAATTAGACCATATGTATATACATGTTCACAACGAACAATGCAGAATTTTATCTAGAATGAGAAACCTCAAATATGGTGATGCCTCTAATGACTTGTGAGTAAACTTGGCTATTTTCTGAAACTCTCAAATCTCTATCAATAAATTACTTCTCCTCCCATCATCAATGGTGATAAAATGTTGCTTAGCTAAACTTGTTTGTAGCTGCTTTCTTCAATTTGCTGCAGGCCTGCACCAAAATTTTACACTCATTAACGATTAAGAAACTACTTATGTACTAGTTTCTTTGCTTCTAATTCTTTGCAGTATCCAAAATCTAGGTAAAAGAATTAAGCCTGCATAACATAATGCATCTACATTCATATAAAACACTAAACATCAAACATTGTTTCCATTTTTGTGCTTAATTAATCAGTATATTTTGCATTAAGTTTATGAAATTCGAGAATTCACGTAAACTCGATTTATAAAATCGTAAGAGTTTACTTGAGATGAAAAAAAATTATATAAATAATATCTTAATTCAGACAAGTTTACAAAATTATATAACTTTAATTAAATAAAATTTATAGATATATTGTTCATAAAAAAAATATTATAAAACATAAATATTTGGATTACTAATATTAATTTTGATGCATTTCATTAAATATATAATAAAAAAAAGGAATTATAGCAGTGTCATGGAGAGACAAAGGGACATCAGAGATGGTGACAATCAGGTCATGAAACCCTAAATCCCAAACAATCTTGTTTTTTTTTTCTTTCAAATTCGCAGAATAGCTCCAAACTTACGATTCTACACAATCTTACCGATTTCAAAATCGATTCTACCAAATTTACGTAGAAAAAGAGTTTACTTCCGAATTAAATCGGAAGCCATATCTAGAAACGTATACTCGTACGAGTTTATGAGTTAACTGTGAGAGAGTTTGATAACTATGTTTTGCATTACAGCAAACCAATGGACTATTTACTATGCAGTTTACAAAGAAATGTTCACGGGATTCAAAATATATATATATATATATATATATATATATATATATATATATATATGTGTGTCTTTTTTTTTTATAGCATTTCTTCCAAACTTTTGAAGGGGAGAAATTAGCACATCAAAATAAGATGAGGTTGAAAATTAGCACATAAAAACTATGCATCCAATTTCAAAGATAAAGACAGACATATAGTTAATTAATGTTACCTTCTATAAAAGAGTTTAACATCACATGGAGGCCTTTTTCCAAAGTCGACATCCATCATCTTGATTTCATGACAAGAGGCTAGAAATGGGACATTGTTCATCTCCAAACTCCCAACCTTAAAACCAATGTTCCCTCCAGCATACACATCAAACACCGTTTCATTGGATTTGATGTCTGCTTTCAAGTCATCTGCAGCATATGTGTTAACATCATCATTGTTCACTGTCATGATCATGTCCAAATTGGTGTCATTCAAGGGCATCTGAGAGAAGGCATCAACGTTGTTCTTCCCCAACAAGATATCTTCACTTGTGGCAACAATAGAAAGCGGTCCATACAAAAGCTTAAGCTGATCATTCTCGTTAGAGAACAATAGCTTTAACCCTATAATAGCATTCATCTTTTGTGACCCTTCATCAACTTGAAACTGCGTAATGTTGAAGGCTCTCACGTAAACTTTTGGCATTCCTGACTTGAGGAGTGCCAAGTAGGTGATGCATGCAAAGAGAATGACTATGATGAAGAAGAAAAGAAGAAAGCATGACCATGCACAACATGCAAACCAATATGGGTGGTAACGTCCGTTGTCGAGGTGGTCAAAGGAGGAATCGATGTCATTGAGGGTGGAGCTCGTGCGGCGGTCAGGCACGCCCAAGGCCATGTGTCCGCTCGATTTCCGGCTGCTTGGACCCATCTCCAACGCCGGATTGCTCGGTGGCACCTCCATGATCACCGCCACCCTCAAGATAGGCACACCTGTGTCCAATGAACGTTACTTGGTTTCACATGATTAATTAATGGGTTATTTATTTGTAAGATGGTTTTTTTCTCTAGTTTTTCTCACCACAGAGGCACAAAGCTATTTGTGGCAAATCATGGTTGGAAGATAAACAAAGAGAGGTTCTCAGAGGATTATACAGTTAAATTTACTTAGTTATTATAATTGAAATGTAATGCAAATTTTTAACTGATTAGGGAATAATACAGAGATTATTTGGACAAATACAATTAAGTAACCGAGAGTATGTTACACAGAAAAATGTTATGTCAGCAAACCTCTCTAAATAGAAAATCAATGTTCGTTGTTGTATTTCTATAATGAAAGTGAAATTTAGTAAATAAAAGTTAAGTAATGTCACATTAATGTTATTACGTAAGATTTTAATTATCTTCTGTTAAAAGTATTTTGATTCCTTAATTGATTTTTTTAGTATAGAATATATTTCTATTTCTATAACAAGAGAGATTTGGTAAATAACTTTGCAATTTGCAGGGCGTGTATACATTGATATAGTAGCACAGTATTGTGACACGGCAACCTTTTTTCACAACGTTGGCATGGCAGCGAAACATTCGATATTCAATTTTTCATAGGAAAATGTGCTTGAATGAAGATCATTAATTGAATGATGATGTTAATTAGTACATAAGAATTCATGGAAAACAACCTACCTACACGAGAATATAACTCAAGAACAAGAAAAACATCTGTGAGAAATATTGAAGAAATGGACAGAGGTTTGAACACAGTTTGAGAAACCTTGACCGAGCATTAACTCTTATACTGTGATTTCCTGATAAAGCAAAAGCAAAGTTAATCTATGGAGTCTGAACATTTGAGTCCTTGGATTTATTTTCTTCAGAAGATGGTCGATTCTCTGAGTCAGATTGCCGAATCTCTTCGATCATTCTTACTACTTCATCCATGTTAGGCCTCATATCTGGCACCTTGGCCACACAGGCCATGGCTATTTGCAACATCTGCACCATTTCTTCTTCAATGTTTTGGTACCTCATAAGCTCAACATCAAAAACTTCTGCAGTCCATTCTTCCCTAACAACAGACTGAACCCACCTAGGGAGATCAACCATGTCATCACGTCCAGGAGATTGCAGAGGAGCCTTCCCAGTAAGCATCTCAAGAAGGAGGACACCGAAGCTGTACACATCTGATTTATGAGAGTGTTTTCGGGTTTCAATCACCTCTGGAGCACGATAACCAGCAGCTCTAGAAGGAGTAGCAGGAATGTTCATAAGAGGGGCAAGGCCAAAATCAGAAATGCAGCCATCATTATCTTGGTTGAGAAGAACATTTGAGGACTTGATGTTTCCATGTGAAAATTTGGGACCACCAACAGAATGAATGTGAGCAAGTCCTTTTGCACTTCCAAGGGATATTCTTATCCGGGACTCCCAGTCTAAGGGAGTTCTTCCACCTGTTCTTCCACCTGTAATGAAATTCAGATCAAGTTTAAGGCGAAGTAAAGTACTTTAGCTGGTTTTGGCAGATACAATAACATGAACAAGCCTACAAAAGGGGTAGCAAAAAACATATTTTCTACCAAAAATGAAAGAAAAAAGAGTTAACTTTAGAAGATCTGACAGAAATTAAGGAAAAGAAATGCATACCATGCAAGAGTGTGTGTAGGTTACCACCTAGGATATAGTCATAAACCAGAAGCTTTTCATCTTTTGAATAGTAATAAGCGCGAAGGGGGACAACATTTGTGTGTTGTCCAACTCTTCCCATAATTTCCATCTGCTGTTCAAAGTCCTTCTTCCCTACCACAACTTCTTTCAATCTTTTCACCACAACAGTCATTGACTCCTCCAGTATGGCCTTATAGGCAGTGCCATAACTACCCTTTCCCAGGACTTCAGCTGAAGCTCTCAGCAAATCCTCAAGATCAAAATTATAAGAACTGCCCTCAAAGAAAACCAACTTGTTCTTCTCAGGTTCTTGAACCCCACTCCCAAACTCTTCTTTTGGCTTCTCACCCCTGCCACCACCAGAACCCTTTCCTTTAATCACATTGGAGCCTCTGCCGCCTTCTTTCTTTACACAGCAAATAACAATGACAAGAACAATAAAGAATAACACCACAGCTCCTCCAACACCAATTGCAATGATAGCTATTTTACTCAACTTGTATTTTGAGTTTTGTCTCCCTGGAGTTGATGATGGAGGTGGAGTCAAGGCAGGAGAAGGTCTAGGAGGAACCCCTGAGCACGGCTTTAGGGGAGGTCCACATAAAAGTGAGTTTCCTTCAAAGGAAGAATTTGGAAAACTCTGAAGAGGTTTTGGAATAGAGCCATTCAAATGGTTGTAGCTTAAATTCAAAAGCCTAAGCTGGGTGACATTGAGATTAGGTATCTCTCCAGATAGGGAGTTGTTTTGGAGATTCAAACTAGTTAGTTCTGAAAAATTTTGAAATGTCTTTGGAATGCCACCGGTGAAGGAATTATATGACAAATCAAGCACAACAAGTTGGGGAGACAACGATGCAGGTATATCACCAGAAAGGTTGTTATGCTGGAGATAGAGATACTGAAGAGAAGGAAGAGAAGCAATGTCAGCAGGAAGATTTCCACTGAGTAGGTTGGACCTAAGGCTAATAATTTTCACAGCATCAAGCTTGCCAAGTGTATTTGATGGGATGGTGCCAACTAGTCCAACGCCGGGAAGCCGAACATTAACAACACGAGTTCTATCTTCATTGCAAGTGATGCCTACCCATGATTCACAGACTGAGGTGGTTGGATTCCATGTAAGGTTTCGCCGGTGAGGGATAGCATTGGCAAAATCAAGAAGGGCTTGCTTATCTGAACTTAGATCAGCAATAACTAAAGGGATAAGAATCACTATGACAAAAAGAAAAGAAGTGCCTGAAGTTGAAGGAAACTTCATGGCGAGTTGTTTTTTGGAAGGAATAATATATTGGCAATTCAATATGGAGTAAACTTTGCCAGTCATCATATGTTCCTGTGTTGGTACCATAACCATAAATCAGAAGTTAGGATCCAGTAGCATGATGAAATAAACAATGTATAACAAACCTAGGTGTTAGAAATTACGACATTGCAGAAAACAAAAGTTGAAACATGACCATTCATGATCACCAAACAGATAAAAAATTTCAAGCCAAGGGTAAATTTTGCCTACTTGTAAGATCTTCACCCTCAAGAGAGAAACACAGGGGAATGTATTTTCCATGAATAAAAGAACATTAAAATGACACTGTAGTTTTATATATCAAGAGATATACTACACCAGCAGATCATTAGATACAAATCAAAAGAAATTTTATTTCATAGAGATTTTCACATTGAACCTTTAAGTGTCTTCTCTAGACAACTAAATCCCCTAAAATTTCATAAGCATACTGAAAAGGCTTAAGCAGAGTTCACTTTAGCTTCATTTGTAGAAACTTGATAACTTGGAGCTTATCTTTTACAATAGTCACAATCCCTGTTTACAATATGCAAGGAGAAGAGCAACAGACAGAAAATAGGGGGGGGAACTAAGACATTGAACAAAATTACTTGCATCAATCATGAGTTCAAAATATATCAGATTACAACTATACCAAAAAAAGTAATCAAGACGGTCAAAATAGTCGCTTTAAGCATGTTCATCCCAAATTTTTGAGCAATTACAAAGAATAAGCAGCATTGAATACAATATGTCCAGAAAATTTTGGAAAGAGAAGTGAACAGTGTTAGGTTTATCAAACTAACCAATCCCTTCTAATTTTACACGCATAAGATTGTACTCGACAACACAAAGAAAGATCAAGTTATAAAGAGAGTTAAATATGTCTCTTGCTAAAAGAGGAATACGATTCATGAAAAGCAAAACAGAAACCCTCAAGATTTTGGCAGAAAATGAAAAATGAGGGAGAAGTGAAGGAAAGGACAACATTTATTGTAAAATTAGCTTGGGCTCTAAGAAGTTAGGAGTAGGCTTGTTTAGCTCTGCGGTAACTATACGAATTATTTGATAACCACAACAAACATTTCTGCTCTTTATTCTCTGAAACACATAATTTTCTAACCGACCACAGCCAACGCAATTCCCTCCAGTTTTCCCCATTTTTTTTCCTTCCCAGAAAGTAAGATGAATGACTTGAATTTTGAAACAAATGAGTGCTCAGAGAACTGATTTTTTTCTTCAAAAGCACACCCTTTTGATGGATTTTGACAGAAATCACAAGATCAGAAACTGTCAAAGTGGTTCAACCACAAAATTTACAATAATGTGAAAAGTAAAAAAAAAAAAAAAAAAAAAAAAAAAAATCCTCAACTACCATCAGATCCTAAAAATCCAAAAACCAGGTTTTCAAAACACTAAAACTATCATCAAGAAGAAATCAAAACCTGCTCGGTATCATCAAGAAAAAAACAACGAAAAGAGCCCAGATTTACATGTTAAATTAGGAGGATCATTGTACCACTGGATATCTATATATATACATACATACACACACACACACACACACATATATATATATATATATATATATATATAGAGAGAGAGAGAGAGAGAGAGAGAGAGAGAACAGGCTTTTAAGTGAACAATCACCTGAAAGGAAGCATGGGAGAGTTGAGAAGCAAGAGCTAGTCTCAGAATTCAGCAATTGAGAGAAATGAAAGAGCAAATGAAGTAGCTAGCAGTGGCTGAGGCAGAAATTGGAGTTGGGTAATGAAGTGGTTGTGGGTAGGAAGTTGTTAGAATAAGAGCATTGATATGAAAATGTGAAGGTGGGTTTGATTGTGAGGAGCATGTAGCAGAGGGAGAGGCCATAAAGGCAGGGAATTTGAATGAAATTGAGGAGCATTTTTTGCTAAAAGCTCATGGTAGCAGCAGAGAGAACAGCAAGGTACAGAATGCAGAAGCTTCATAAAAAGGGTTGGAGAAAGTGACTAAATTTTTTTGTTTTTGGTGATAAAATAAAGAAAAATTGACAGCACAGCAAGGCAATGCAGAATGGACGCTATCCTTCTCTTTCTTGACCCCAAGAGAGAAAGTTTCAGACTTTCTTCAATTCTTCATTTATTCATTTAATATTGGAACTGAAAGTTTGAGAAGAGAGAGAAAAGACAGTGCACACGTACTATGATTATCTGTGATGACGACCTCTTCAACGGCAAACATGGATATGTATTTTATGTCTTACATCACTTCACTGCACTTCTATTCTTTTGCCAAAACAATTACACAACATCAAAATTCACAAAAACACTTTTATATTCTTTTTTTCTAATAATACTTTTCTCTCCTTTCTTAGATTTTCCAACCATTTTTCTAAGCTATCTACAAATTACAAACTAAATTTTCAATATATATATATTGAAAGGTAGTTTGGTTCAAACATGTGGAGTAATAAATCTCAATATCTCTTTCAAAAGAATTTATACATCAATTTGTCACATGGATTTTGATCCGTCTAAAACTCTCTTTTCTTCACACTTACGTTACCAATCTTAATAATAAATATTTTACCAATTTTTTATATTATTTAATTACAAATATACTCTTTATTTTATATATATTATTAAATATTACATAAAAAAAATGAAGAACTTATGGTTATATATCATATCATTTTTTTTATCAATAATAAAAAATATATAGAATAATAAGACATTTTGAGTGTTCCAACCTATATTCAGACCTTATAATATTGATGGGAAATATTGATCGAAAATATATATTTAAAAATGTATTAAATGACATAGTTTTTAATTTTTTTCTCTTTTTTTAATAATAACAGTAGCGTAAGTTTTTTTTTCAAATAAAAACCATTTAGTTTTCTATTTTTAATATAACATAAAAGAGTTATTTATTATTATTAACATTTATGTATTATATTTGTTGTTATTTGTGTCTATTTTTTCTCTCTTCATATTTATTAAATTGAGAATGTAACTGAAAAGGAAATATCATCTTGATATTTCAGAATAGCGACTAAAAGAAAATGTTCTAAAAAACTGACAATTAAAAAGACAGATGGAATATAAATTATACTTTATTCTAAAATAACGTTCATTCGAAATTTTTTATAAAAATTACAAAAATATAAATATAACACTTATTAAAAATATCAGCATTCTATTGATAAATAGAATATTGTTATCGATTACGCGTAAGAATAAAAAAGTTTAGAATGAAGTTGTTTCAAAATTAAGAAAATAAAACATTATATTACCATATTTGTGACCACTTTATGAGTTATATCTTTATGCTTGTAATTTTGTTATTATATTTTATTTTGTATTTCATTTTTTTCTTAATTTATTTTTGGCTTTTTCTTTTATTTCTATACTTGTGATGTTACACTAAAAGGGCAAGATTGAAAAAGTCTCCAAAAATGATTTCCAGTTACTTAAAGGCCACCTTTAATTAGTGTGTAAATTTGGTCGGCACTTGCGTTAACTTCACGGATGAACTATAATTTGTATCAATAAAAATAATAATTTATTCTAATTTTATAAATAATTTACTTTAAACTAGCTAACTTAATTTTCATTACCTAAAAATCCAGAACTTCCATTTTTGTGCGTAAAAAGAAAACTAAGCTTGGAAAAAGAGAAAAGCTTTTAAGTTTGCTTTCACTTTCATGTTCTTCTTTCATCCTTTTTATCTTTATTACTGTCAATTAATGACTTTGGATGCTAACTAAAGGTCGTGAATGTCTTTATTACATTCCTACAAAATAATTTTTCACCAATATCACATGCATCAAGTGACCCAACACATTTATTTGGGATATATATATATATATATATATATATATATATATATATATATATATATATTATTACACCATTGTTATCTGTTCGTATTAGAACTTGGACACATCTTAATAACTAATAATTAGTAGTCAGAATTTATTTTAATATTAACTTTTTTTTCATGCATTTATTATGTAAAAAAATAATTAACATTTGAATATGATTAGTTTTAACTATATAATTTTGTTTTAGGATGGTCGATATCAACGGTTTAAAGTTTAGTGAGTCTTTAAACAATTTGAAAGGTATTTACAGAAGACATTGATATAATATCAAAGTCAATTTAACATTGGTAATTTAAATATTAATAGTATAATAATTGCATATCACATATCTTCTTACTTCAAATATGTATTTATAAATTTTAGAATGAAATTTTGATTAACATCTACTTAATTAGAATCCAATAATAAGTAATTAGACTTTATCTCTAAGTTAGTTAGTATTAAAATTAATTGTCACGACTCATGATTGACCAATTTATCTCTAATCAATCTATAAATAACTTATTGAATTGTTTAAATAATAGTTAACTGTCTAGTCTATAATTAATTGAACGCCTTATTTAATTTAATTTGTAGTTCTCCTTCTAACCTACTATAGTATTGAACCTAACATAACAAAATGTCACACTAAAAATCGAAAAAATTCTTGATAATTAACAGCAAAAAATTTGTACGATCGACCTAATTCTATAAAACAATAATAACTCTTTTAAATTAGTACAAACATTCTTGGTAGTTACATTTGAGTTTTTTTTTTCGACATCAATATAAAATTTAACCAATCTTATTTAAACTTAGCTCAATTTGATTAAGTATTATACATTATCCGACAAAATTTGAGAAAAATAGAAAAATAGGAAAAAAAAACGAGTGAAGATAATATGTAGGTCTATTTTATTGTAAGGTTGTTTTACTCAAATTAAGAAAAATATTTAATTATGATATTTTTAATATAATTTTGAATAAGCAACTTATTATATTTTTTTCAGATTTCTTTCTTCAAACAATTTTCAATGTATAAGAAAAATTTAAATAAAGATATAATCGAAAAATAATATTTATAAAAAAAATGACCGATAAAAAAAACTATTACATATAAATAAACCGAGTATTTTGTCTAGTTTCCTTTGTTTTATTTGAGTGCATTATTTGATCCGAGTAGTAGTGAGTTTAACTAGTTTTTGTAAATACGTTATAAGAAAATGTATTAAATGAAAAAATTATTTTGCTAAAAATATAACTTTTAATATCGTTTATATTTAATGAATAATAAATTTATTATAGGAAGATTTAAAGTTAAATTACTATTTGATGTGTATTTATATAATTAATTAATTTGTTTTTATGTTATTATAATTAATTAATTGATTCTCTTCATTTTTAAAATCTTATTCATTTCTGTAAAACGGTTTAAATTTTTTAACGTGTCATCTTATTTTATGTATACAAATAATTAACGTTATTTTTTTGCAATGGGATTTGGAAAGATTATTACATCAATTTTAAAAGTAAGGACTATTATAAAATATTTAACAATAAAAGGTCATTGTTTCTCATATTGTCTACAATTCATAGACAACATTAACATCAAATCAATGAGAGTCTGCATCTTATTATTTTGTTGTGAAATAGGTCAAAGGAATCTCTCCATAGAAATTGAAATTGCCTTTTGAAAGAATATTGATGGAAAAAGAAAGGAACTTTTTCAAATTTAGAAATTGTTTTTTTATCACAATTTGTCTTTAGTTGTAGTGAACAGAATATAATAGACAAATATAATAGGACAAGACTAACTATTAACAACACAGAATTAAGCCATACACAAGTTCAAGTTATCAGTGTAACACTCCATTTAATACCTATTTTAAGTGAATGAATCGATGTCCACCTGTCATCCTTTCAATTTCTTAGGATAAGTGGGAGACAGGATTTGCAGTTCATTTAATTTTTCACTCTCGGAAAGCGTGCGATTGTAAAGGGAATGGAAAGTTCCTGGTAGTGGAAGCCATGTGACAGATGAAGGATAGATCGAACGTCCAGATTGGAGGCCATATTTAAGGTGGAATTTTAAAATTTGGCACCATTTTGTGCATGCAACCTTTCTTCTTCCTCAGACTCAAATTCCAGAAACCACCGTATTCTCCACCTTCCCTCTAGAAACCCCAAACTTCTCTCTAAAATTCTGACCATTTCTCCATCTCTGATCACCTTGCCCCTTTCAAAATAATTCTCCCCGGTGTCAAGATCTTTCATCCGCACCGTTCGGAATCTCTGTTGGACAACTTTGGATTATTTTGAAGGAAACCATAGAAGTAGAACCTTAGAAGTTAGCTGGAATAGAGGTAAGGGAAACTTATGAATTTAATTATGATTTCCGGTATGATCGTATGCATGATTTAATGTATGGTTGATGAAATGTTGTACGTTGCTGCATGAACTGTTTGATATTGGTTAGGAACTTAGTGTAAGTATATGAAACTTAGAAAAACTGAATCTGTGATCGAAGGGTCATTAGGACCATTCGGTTTCCCCTTCAAACCTTTAATTCGGTCCCTTTGTGTTGAACTTAAAATATGCTATTAGTTAGTCGTTCAGATTGTTCGGTCTTACACTGAACGTCCGTCTTACACTGAACGTCCGACATTGAATTACTTGGTCATAGACTGAGTATTCGGCCTCATATTAACCATTCGGAACGTTCGGTCATACACTGAGCGTTCGGTTTATATTGATGATTAATTATTTGACCAGTACTAGGTCTTATACCAGTACTTGAATTCTTAAAACGCCCGATTTATAATATTATTTATTTGAAAAGTGTTTAGTCTTACACTGACACTTGATTCCTCACGGAGTGTCCGGTCTTGTACTGACACTCGCTTTATTGAAGAGAACTCTTTTATTTTAAAAACGTCCGGTCTCTTTCTAACCGTCCGGTTTTCATGGATTAAGTCCTATTTGCTTTTAATGTTGAGTTTCTATTGATCTTTCCGTCCGGTTTTCCTTGATTAAGTCCATTGACTTTCATTGTTGAGTTTTTATTGACTTTCCGTTCGGTTTCTTTCTAACCGTCCGGTTCTCATTAACTTGTCCGGCTTAGTTTTTTATTGTTGAGTTGCTCATCGATTCTTTTCTTCTCTGCCAGACCGTTCGGTCTTAGCCTGTTTATTGTATCAAAATCTTGTTCTCGGTATAGTTTTAATTCCAGACGATATTTTATATTCTCTTTCATTCTATGTTAATCTTTATCCACTGTTCTCTATTATTATTCATGTTAACTCCTGGAATAAATTATAGTTTTCAAGCTATATTTATTGGGATGTTACAATTAGTATTTTTTTTTTCTTTTAAGTACATGACATTATAAAGTAATCTATATGAAAAGAGAAAATGTAGTTTAACTATATATTTTTTTTTGGGTTATTTTAGAGTTTTTGGATGGACGTGCATTTTTTTAATAAACTATATGACTTGCATATTCCATATGTGGAAAATATATATCAAATACTTCATTATATTAATCCAAGAATTGATTAATTATCCTTCGTCTTTGTGCGTATTTATGTATTATATTTGCATTTGTCTTTAAAGATACTATGTTCATGCTATAAAAAATGTTATTTTTCCATTTTTTTAAATGATTTATATTTAAATAATCTCATTCTCTCTTCTTCTTTTTTTTCCCTTTGCTCTTTATATTGCTTCACTTTATATCATCCTATCCAAAGTGGAAAGGAGAAGCCAGTTTAGCTGTAAAGAGATTGAGGGAGTATAAGCAGAAAAAAAGAAAAATAAACGGAATGAGTGTAAAATAAAATTGTTTAATTAAACTATAAAAATGAAGGAAAAATATAAACATTTATGTGTAGTTGGAAGGAAGAGAAAAAACAAAACACATGCTCATGGTACATCTATTCTTATTTTAATTTAAAACAAAACCATTGTTGTTTTAGGTTTTGATGATGACTTCAAAAATCATCGTTGTTTGTTTAAATCTTTAGTGACAATTGAAACAACACCAATTTAAATATTGTTGTTATAGGTTTATTTTAATTGTTGTTGATAAACAATCTATAGTCGTGTATGAATCCCGATAGATTTTAGTATATCATATTCGTTCTCTATTCAGCCACATGATGACCTAAGTCCATTCCATATAACAAGGTTAGTTCATACTAAAAATGATGTCTTCTAAACTAATTATTGTTATAGAAACCTCAATCGACTCACACTATCTAAGATTTTTCTCTATATGAATTGTAATACTTAGTAGAGTATAGATAATCTTCTCTTGAATCCCTATTCAATACACCGTAATAGTCAAAGTAATTTCACTTTCATCACAACAATTATATATATCAAACACTCATAATTCCATTTGGTTCATACATTATAATCACTCCTGGTCCACTTATCACAACATTTCATATATCAATTCTTCTCATACTCATAAACAACTAAAACGTCTTAATAGAGAACCCCTTTCTCATTGAGCGACTCTATGGCTCACTTAGTGATTAAGCACTCAAAGAAATTCCTCTATAAATTTGTTAAGCGAGTGTTTAGTTCGCTTAGCAAATAGAACCACTGGGAGCAGTTTTCACAAATTTGTCCAACAAGTTTTATCTCGATCAACGAGTTTTATCTCACCCAACGAGTGAGACTCCTTGCTTCTCTTATTTTCAAATAAAGCACTTTCGCACAACAAGTGATTCACTCGCACAATGAATGGAACGTCCCCTACATCTCCGACTTCATGAATTATGCTCTCACTCAACAAATAGATCACTCGTCCAACAAATCTATAGAATTTAAAACTTATATCAGATTGATGAGTCTGACCAATGAGTCTCAATAGGTAATTTCTTATATTTCATATCTCTAAAATAGATTATACAAGTATAAAATATATCAATTGAATCAAATTTCCCAATCCTTAAAATAAACTTCCCATCAAACACATATTAATTTATCTAGAACATCAGTACAAACCTTTCACCCATTCATATACCCAACAATTAAAAATATGATCATACATTAATTTAACTACTTTTAATCATAACTCAGTAACAATCATACAATATTTTTAAAAAATGACTAACTTCTCACTCATTCTAAGATACACTTCAATTCTTCACAAATAATTAACCATATTAAAAAAATATATTCATCAATCAAGAAAAAAACACAATACAAATTCAATTTAAATCAATCACAATAAAACTTTTTAAATATCTAGCTTCCCTTACTTGATTATTAACAAACACACTACTTTTTATCTCTAGGTATCACTAATCATAAAAACAACATTATAAACTCAAATCGACAATCTAATCTAAAAATCCTAATTAAACAGATCCAATCTCATTAAAAGAAATTTACAATATAAAAGGATATTGATAATATGTTATATATTTAAAAAATCTCTCATTAGATGGCAAACATAATTTTTATATGGTAAAAGAGAGGATGAAAACTCACGGTCAAAGGAAAAGGAAGGTCATGAGCATATGTAACTGTGTGATACAAAAGATGAAGCAAAAGTAATGTAAAAGACAATTAGAAGTTTGATAATGATATTTATTTGTGACGTGTTTGGGGAGAGAGCATGACAACAAAATCCACACACGCCTTTCTATTTTCCAACCACTTTTTTAGCTTTTGCTGGATCCATTTCGATCTCTTTTAATTTATCAATAGAAACTTCTCAAACAACTTCCAACTAAGTCAATATTAAAGAATGCACAAATGGGATATAAAAATATAAAACAACAACTCAATTATTATGCATATAAACTATTAAAACCAACATAAAAGACAATGAATCCCACGAACCACCTTACAAATATTCCAATGCATTGTACTAACAAAATAAACCTCATAAATTAATTTAAGATTGAGGTTAGTGTGTAATTCATTTTTAAGAAAACAAAAATTATTTATATATTTTAATTTAATAACAATTCATATACTATGTAAATATTTATGAATAATATGATAAGAAAAATAATACTTTCATACACATAAATATTTTATATTTATTTAAAATTATTATTTTTCTTTTTTGAGAAAATAAAATAATATAGTCTTTTATAATCATTTTATTTTTTTACTGTGAGTTAAATGAATATAACAATGTGTTATTTTACCATTATTCATACCAAATAGAAAGATAAAACAAATTTTATTAAAATAACTCTTTAATTTAACTTAAACTTATAAAATCAAAGATAAAATTTATATATATATTTATAAATTTTAACTTATTTTTAGCTTTAATCAAACATGAAATCTTCCATGGTTCTCATTAATATTTAACATGAATTCCCAACCAATTAAATAGTAAAAAAGAAAAGAGGAGACAAATATTGTAACAAATTAAGTATTTGAATGGGAAGCAACAATGATGATGAATAGTGAAAAACATGAAATTTTGATTGTTCAAAAGTGAGCTATGGAACTACCATGGTCACTAAAACATTAACTCAATTGAATGAGAAGCTTCAACTCAATGTATCATTATGTCTCAACTTTGCCTAAAAGAAAGCAAAAGGGGGTCACCAAATTTGTGGAAGTCGTGATCCATAATTTCAACATTTCATCACCATGATGATAAGAAGGAAAGAGAAACTTAAAATAATAAAGATATACATTTTATAATACCATATGGTTAACATTTATATAACATATTAGGTATAACAAATTTGGTAATTTACATAAAGAAGTGTGCTTTAATTTATGTAATCTTGTCACATAGGAGACCGTAGGATGGACCCCATATTTTCACATTATTATCAAATAACACAAAGAAACATAGTACTGGTTTTTCTCAATAAAAATTAGGTATATGTACCTTTGGAATGTTAAAATTATTCAAATTTGTTTCTTAAAAAAATGGATGGTTCATCGTAACAATGGAAAAAATGTCTTTAATAATCTGGTCAAAGTATGTGAGATTAATTATGATGTAATAAATTTGTTTTAATTAAGATAAAAAATACTCATTGATCAATTTACGAAAAAAAAATAAATTTGTAGTTTAATTAATTTTCAAGTACATGTTAAATTTACGTAATTTGATTAAAATTTTGTTCGATTTTTATTAAATATTTCACATTTTTATATTTTAATTTATAGGGGTTGTAGTTATCTGGTTTATACGTGAAATTTTATGGTTAATATAAAATAATATTATATTTAATGTGATTGATATTCTCTTATTACTTAAAATATTTTCAATGAAAATAATAAAAAATATTTATCATTTTATACTAACTATCAAAATTACATTTCTTTTACTACATGGAAATAATATATTCAAAAAAATTGAAGTATACGCTTAATTTATACATTTACATTTATTTTTTAGAACATGTATTTTCAGATTTATATACATCATCCAGCAATAATTAAAACATTTATAAACTAAACATACCGTCTTTTGTATTATATACCAAATTATTAATGTCGACTTTTTCTACTTGCTACATCTTTTGTTTATGTGTAAAGTAGGATCATTTATTTACATGTGAGAGTACCAACACAGAGGGTCAACTATTAATTTAAAATTTTTCAAAATAAATAAATCAATCCACAAAGTTTATATTTTAATCGACATTCTACAAATACAGTAATGCGTTGAATTTAGACTTTATAGATTTTCTTTTATACTTGACAAAGGAAAATAAAAAACATTATTAACTCTGATAAAATAAATTTCTGAGTTACAAGAGCTAGTTTTATTTTAAACCATAGGCCAAGTCATAAATATATTCATCAGCTATAAACACCTGATAATATCTTTCTCTATACAAATTTAGTAATAAGTAAAGATATTTTTTTTTTACAAACATTATAAATTCAATGCATATTAATACTATTCAACATATAGCATTATTTCGTTGCTAAATACTATGTTTATACAGACATCATCAACATTTTACAATTCAACATTCACAACTGAATTTTCTTTACAACATTATTTATCAGATAACGATAAATAATTCAATCAAATATAAAATTTACTGATATCTATAAATGACATATTACTTGTACTCATCTAATAAAAATATATACATTTTTAAAATCATAAACGTTTTTCTTTTGTTAATCGATCTATTATTGAGAAAATTCTGGATAATAAGAACCAAATTTCCCATATACTTCATTCATTGAGCAAAATTTTGATCTCATAAGTGATTTTTATGAAATTCTCACATTAAAACTTACTTCTTCTTTGTCTCAAATCTACCAGATAGTTCTCAGTTTGATTAAACGAATTGAATAGAAAAATTTTAGATTTTGCAAGAGTCTAAAATTTTTAAACATTCAAAATTAACGTTTTTATAAATAACCTCATTTTAAGCATCGCTATCATTATATATATATTATACTTTTTTATCTGTGGTGGGTTAAAGTTAGAATGGATAAAAATATGGTATAATTTTTTTATTATGTATTTATATTATTTTATTAATAAAATTAAAATGCTGTTCATATATATTCACAACATTTATTCTGAAGAAGATTCCAGTTTTTGCAGCATATATTAGTTTATAAATAGAATGTATAGGGATATACAATAGTATTAAAGTAATGCTTTGGACGTTGAAAAGCTTATAAAGAAGGCACATGATTATGAATATTTATTAATTACACTGCATGCATATTAGTTGGCCAAACTTTTCCTCTATTTAATAAGGAATATAATTTTTCACATATCAGTTCTGTCAGAAAGATTAGCACAACTCATAATTTGTCAATAAAAGCTAATTAACACAAATATTAACAAAATTAAAAAAAATGCGAATTAAGGTAAGATGTTAAAATTAAATCAAAACTTGAAATTTATGAGTTTAATATACAGAAACAGAAACTAAACTGTTAATATAAATATAAAAGGTTCAACTTTTTAAAATTAAACTACAAAGTATAATTCAGTTTTATAGAAGTAATTAATTTTTTAATATAATATAGTATAGATAATTTACTGTTTAATGTTTAATATTGGGTAAAAAAAACAGTGTTAACGTTCCTGATATCACGTGGAGAAGGGAAATAAATAATCAATGTTTTGTTGGTTGAGCACATGCAGGTCAATTCCACCACCAAATAATCAAATCATTCATCTTTAATATTTTATTTTTAATATTTTTTAAAACAGTAAATCAATTTTAAAAATATAATTTGATATATTTAAATTCAACTAATCAGGGTATGTTTGAGAACCCCTCTGCAATTATACAAAATGAGGTCAAACATCATTGAGAAAAAAAAAATTATGTTCTTTTTTTAGTTGGGTCATTCTTAATATATTTTTGTCTATGCTTAAGCTTGATGGAAAAAGAAAATGGAAATATACTATAGCTATTTTTTTAAGATTCATTTTTATATTTGATATATATACCTTCTTGAATATTTTTTCTAACTCTTAAAAGAAAGATTTGGAACACAATTTTTTTCATATATGGAAAAATATGTTAGAAATTTATGTTTTTTTTTATTTATATTTAATTATGAATTTGGACAAAATATTAAATGTTATTCTTAATTAATCGTTACTTATAAAAGCAACTCAAAAAATTATAAAGCATCTTCAAATATCAGATAATAATGTTTATGATGGAAGAATTGTTCCAAACTCTTTTTTTTAAAAAAAAAATAATAACTCATAACTATCCACAAGTTTGTATATTCTTAAAAGATCACTTCAAAGTTACTCTTCAAATTTAGGAAAATTAATAAATATGTAATAAATGAAAATTACTCAACATTTAGAATCTTAACTAACTCTTTATATATGCATTTTATTAGGCTGTGCTCTAATAACATATAACTTACATTAATTATCATTAATTAATAAAAATTATTAGCACAATTCATCTAAAATGTAACTAATAAAAGTTGTCCTCTTTTCAATGTAGTTATGGGTGATATGACATTTTTATATAAAAAAAAAATTAAAGTTTTTTTTAATTTGAAATCGTCCAGCCATATTTTTATACGTGTGTAGTGTCAAAAAATTGGTCAAAAAGTTGGTGTTAAAATATCATTTTCCAAATAAAAACTTATAATTGAATGATAAAGGTGTGGTAGCTCTTCCTGAAAGGAAATGAAAAAAAAAATCATTTTCTAAAGACTAGAAAAAGATAGTATTTGTGTCTATCTTTCTTCACTTTTTCTATTATTAAGCTTTTGAAAAAATGTGTTACTTTTTCATAATGCATATGTACTATTTCATTTTGTTTATTTTCTCAAAAGTTTATGACATAAATAAAATAACCGAAATACAAAATTAGATAAGTAGATTTTAAATTTAATTTAAGTTCACAAAATTTTATAAAACAGTTTGCATCAATTTATATGTAAATTTATCTTACAAACCATTTATAAATATTTAAACACACAGTCTCTATGTATAAGAGTATGTGAGAGATTTTATATTGGCTATAATTAAATAGATATAAATCTGATTTGCTTCACTAGTTTTGTTTTTTAAAATAGATAATTCATTAAATACCACAAAAGAAAAGGTCTTTAACATGTGTGATTGTTAAAAACGAAAAATTGCCATTTTGAGAGTAGGAAATTGAGATATGAAACCGATTTGGTGGGATTATATGATTTAATCATCACCTTGAAAGTTTATTTTAGATGTTAAATTTTTGAATAAATGTTCATTTTGACCTTTAGTTTGATTATGTGTAGAATCAATAAATTATTTTGATCTGATTTGAAAAAAAGAAAACTAATATAAAATTTAAATTTTACATTATATATAGATATAATAAGAAAATGCATTTTGGTGACATCCATGTATCTACTATCATCATCACCATCTTGAATTTGAATGGTGTATAATGACATTAGATATCATCATGATAACTTTGAATATATGGCATAAACACTAGCATGGGAGTACAAATGATCTTAACCTCAATAATAGGTTACATTGACATTAAATTTAAATTTCTACGCAAAATATAGGCTGTGAATTATTAAGATAGTTATTTATAATCTATTAGTAAGCTAAATTTATTTATTTTTTTCCTTTTTGCAAAATGGTGCAGATAAATGTCTACCAGTGAATATTGCCACTTTAAAAACCAAAATAATGCAACATTTGAAAAAAGAAAAGTTAAAAAGGAACAAAACTATTAAGCACAATAAAATAAATATGGTTCATGAGAAAGAAAAATGGTGCAAGACATTAGAAATCATATTTAAATAAATAATGAGATCCGTGTTATTTATGAATGTTACTAAAACTGAAATAAAAATTGTGAATAAACAGACTTTGTTTTCATAACTAGTAAAAATATATATTTTTTAATGTTAACTTTTAATGTATTTTAAAGTGATTTAGAATGAAGTATTAGTAGTGATGATTATTAAAGTAATGTTATATATATTAGTGCACAGAGTATGATGTAAAAGAGTAGTGGCATGGAGAACAAAGGAATAGACAAGTGGTGATTAGAAGAAGCAACAAGTTTTTGTTGTCTTCCAACTCTTCACACATTATAAATCATTATCGTAGCAGCAAGATTTTGTTGTCCTTAAACCACAAAGAATCTTAGAATTTACAACTCATTTTTCATTCCAGCTACTCCAAGGGATAAATCAAATCATTTCAGGGTATATTTGTGAGATTTTATTGTAATCCCTTGATCTGCGAGCAAATGCTTAAGAAAAAATTGTGTGAAGCTGTATTCAACTAGTAAGTAAAAAAGTAGATGCAATGCAACAATAATGAGTAAGGATTATGTCTGTGGATTCCAAAACTAGCAAGTAAAAGGTTGATAATGATTTAATGGAGAAGAAACTAATAAAATTAGGAAAGGAATCTGCTATGCTTCCTCCAAATACAATAAATGCTTCTTTTATGGTCCCTTATAACTTGTTGTTTAATGCTAAGTCTGTTATTTGTTTGTTTCCCTGTTGTTGGGGACCAAAAACTTTAAATGCACCACCAACACCCCAATAAACGCCATAGTTGATACATCTCAACTGTTATCTATTGATGTTTGTGCCCAATTAATTTAGTCCAAGAAAGTTCACGTGATCCAGCTCACTCCCACTCTACCCAAAATTTTCATACAGTTGTTATATATAATTTTTGTAATTTTGTCTAGTATCCCAATAACTTGTTTTGTTTTTACCAGTGGTACCGATTCCTGCTTGACAAATAGCTGCTACAGGCACAAACAACTGGAGACCTTTTTACTTTCTATCTGAGCAAATACCATTTATATATGATTGCATCACCAAAATCAATGCATCTCATATCTTGCTTTCACATCCAATGTTAGATTATTTTGAATAATTGATAAATGTTTTGATAAGCATTAGTATAGAACATATTTTGAGGGTTTTCAATCAGAACCCATTTACTATAAGCCAATTATTGAAAACATCAAGGAATAGTGAGCTCATTGCTTCATAAGGTTGCTTAATAATCAGAGACATGCAGTACGTAATGAATATTAGGCTGACACAAATTAATATATTTAGTAAAATAAATCATCTAAATTTCATAATAAAATAAAAGGTCGACAAGAAACAGAAACAAAGCGTCATTTCTCGTGAATATATGACCTCATGATTTCCTCTAGAAATGTACTCTGTGTATGAACTTTTCGAGCACACCAATCTAAAAGTTACATCATCACTTGTAAAATTCGAAGTCGGTATCGGGCTTCTTCACGTTTGTCCTATAACCCTTCTCAAAGTCCTTTGGCAATATGACATATCTATTCTTACGAACAGCATGCATTCCAGCTTCTTGACAAATAGCTGCTATCTGCAGGCACCGACAATCATCAAATAATAAGTTTGCAAACTCTAATCCAGACATGGAATTTTATTCTTCAATCAAATAACAGGTCCTCCGAAAACATTATCTTTCTAACAGTAATAACAATTGTCCTCTCGTGGTTCTCCTTTCTTACACATTTTATTTCGAAAATTGATGACTAGTTAGTATCTTCAACTCTGTCCCACTATTTACCCATGGAATAATGTCATTATTGTGCTAGTCAATTAATGTAAATAAAAATTAAATAAAGAGACGTGATATGATATTTTAATAATGAACATAAGTTTTCAGTTAGATGGAACCAGTTAAGGGAAGTTAGTTGTTTGGTATGGTTCTAAAAGAAGCCGCCAACCAAACCCTTTATGTTTCTCAACATTTGCTTCAAGCATCAAGATGACCGTGAACAAACAATAAACTTTAAAAGCTCAATGGTCAGAGAAATGATCATAAAACTAATAACAAGCATTCAAACATAAATATTGGCACAAAAATTATAAGACAGTATAAACAAACCTCAGCTGCACTGATTTTGTCAGGACGGGAAACATAATCCTCCAGGTCTACCTCATCACTCAAGTTCATCTTGGCTGTGCAAACCTGACCAGACAATCAAATAATAGAGTTAGCAATTGGCTGAAAATAAACAAATTAACATTTTCAAGATACTGCAAGACAATGAAATTTCCCACTCATAATATAAAACGTCCAAAAGCATGAATTTCATCACATTATGAAAGAAAAGTATATAAAAAAACCAAAAAGACTTGCCTGAAATACAAGCCTCTTCTGCCGTCGATCAGGCAAAGGAAACTCAATTTTACGATCAAGCCTTCCAGGACGCAGAAGAGCAGGGTCCAAAGTGTCTGCTCTATTAGTTGCCATTATGACTTTAACATTAACTGTTTGATCAAAACCATCCATCTGAAGAAAAAAAAGGGTAAGTATCACCTTCAGTGAATATCTGAACTCACAGAATGTAATCAAGCCAAATAGCCACAGGTCAAGAGATAAACAAAAACTAATTCACCACAGGTCCTGAGATCCTACTAACTAAGCATAGAACACAACATACTCAGACCACCTTATAGAAATATTATTTCATAGATACCTGATTTAAAAGTTCCATAAGGATACGCTGTACTTCTCTGTCAGCACCAGTTTGGGCATCAAATCTAGCAGTGGCTATTGCATCAACCTCATCAATAAATATAATTGCAGGGGCATTCTCTTTTGCAAGACGAAATACATCACGAACCATTCTTGGACCCTGAAATATAAACATAAGGGGAGATTCGAAGAAATTACAGCAAGCCATTGATTAAAACATATACAATCCATGAACTTCAAACTCAGGAAGTTTGAGGAACAACATCAATTAAAAACGTTGTCCGGAATCAAAATACCATTGAAATCTCAATGAAAAATATAATCCCCAAATTTGAAGCATAATTGAATAGAATGAGTAGATACAAATTGGAAAACCAGATTCCCCAAAAGAAACTAAGGTGGGAAAGCTACAACACTGTCAACATAACATCCAAATGCAGATGACTTAAAAAACATACCTCACCAAGATACTTCTGCACAAATTCAGATCCTACAACCCTGATGAAGGCGGCAGTGGTGTGATTAGCAACAGCCTTGGCAAGCATTGTTTTACCGGTGCCAGGAGGTCCATACAGTAATACACCACGAGGAGGGTCAATACCAATTTGCTTGTATAGTTCATGATGGGTAAGGGGTAGCTCCACAGCCTCGCGGATTTCCTGTTTCTGGATATCACATCCTCCAATGTCCTAAAAACAGAATGATGGCACAAAATTTTCAGTGTCAATTAACCATCTTGGAACCTCCGAGAATAAAATACAGCACGTAATTTAATAAACTTCTAATCATTAATATGATTAACATAACATCAATATGCTTAACATAAAACATCACATTTCTAGAATCAAAGCTTCATAGTTAAGAAACCACCCCAAGTGTATTTATGGGTTTCATTAATTAAGTCTTGAAGGTAGAAAAAAAAATCTTAAATTGCAATGACTAAGCCAAGAAACTGCAATTCCTCTAAAAGGCTTCCAGTTAAAACATTCTTCAACATCCTAGAAGAGGCCAAGTTGCTTTCTAGATGCTTAATGATAGAGCAATCCTCACCCAGAAACCAAAGGGAAGTCCATCACCTAGTTATCATATGTCTTAGATTTATACCATAAGATAAAGAAGCTATGAAGCCCAGACACCAGCACAGCAACACTTGATCTCCAAATTGTATGGCACATTGGCATGGATACATACATACAAATTGATTTATATATTCAAAATCATTTATAAAAAAGTTAATCAAATATAAAAATATAAACATATTGTTGTCGGATACAAGTATGGATATAATCCATCCATCTAAAATCCAGAAAGAAAAAAGAGAATCTATTTCATCTTCAACATTTCACCCCTTCATCATGATGCTGAAAAAGACACCTCTAGCTAAGGTTCTGAGACGAAACCACCGGAAAAGAAAAGAAAATAAGAGGAAAAGAGAATAAAGAAAGGATCACTGATCCTGTTTCATTGAAATGAAGGTGAAAACAGAAGGAATAACCTACTGCCCAGAGCTACGCTCCTTAAGAGACCCAAACGGTACTCTCCACTCTTAATTTGTTAAAAACAGAATGACCACCCCAACACACTCCTCTGACCTAAAAAGGTAACAACCAAAAGGGAAATCTTCTAGGATCCCAACTAATTCTGCTACGTGTATCCTTCAGCCCCTTTTATTTTTTTCTCCTAATATAAACTTGTCCCCATTTCCTTTGCTGCTTTGTTTCTTTGTCCAATATATTTTCTGGCCCAATAGATAGTTGGACTGTATCAGGTTCATCTAAAGACAAATTAACAACTTTAAAAATTCCACAATGAACGAATTCCTGAAACGAGAATAAATAAAAACGTTCATAGCAAAAGTAATACGTACATAATCTAGTCTAGATACCTGATTACATAGCATCTCCTTATTTCTATAATTACAAGAGAAACTTACACAATAACAAAAAATCATTGTGTATGGCCTAATTAACGCTATGAGAGTTGTGCTGGAGTCGCAAAAATCATTTTTAAATTTGACATTTTAACAAGTGTCTGATGCGTGTCAATGTTCAATACAGGCCCACCCCTTTGAAGAGAGCTGCGCTGTGTCCGCACTTCATGGAGAATAGTAATAGCAATAACTAAGCCCTATATGCTTCAGCCATTCCACTTTAAATCACATGCAATCCATGCTGCATATTTAAGAACATTCTTCTAATCTTAAATGGCAATGGCTAAAAAACACTTTATTTCATATAAAAACTCAAGACTTTCATTTTTCAAAGGCTTCTATTTAAATCATTGTTCAACACCCTTGAAGAGGCTAAGTATTAGCTTTCTAGATGTTTAATAGTAGAGCAACACTCACTACCAGAAGTAGTAACAGTGGTAACTCAAACCCCACATGCTCCAGCCATTCTATTTTAAATCACATCCAATCCAGAACACCACCAACAACTTTTACTCCATACAGAAATTAACCTCCTCAAAAATCATAAAAGCCATAGCACAAACCTAACTACCGTTCTCTTCATCAAACCATCCATCATGCAACACAAAATTATCTTCAAGGTTTTAAAACTACAATTTCGTTCACGATATCAAGGTTACTGAGCATGTCTGCTGCTACTGCAACAGTTACCTTATCAGCCACATTTGTCCACAATTTCCCACAATATCAAGAAACCATAAAAGCTACTCACAATATCTATAAACTATCATAACTACCTGCAACTTGCCACTATAGAAACTAATCCCATTATCAAAGCCCACTTTATCAAGAAACTATCGAAGCTACCCCCAATTTCCGCTAATGAAAAACAAACCGCAATATCAAGTCCCATAATTTCAAGAAACTATCGAGATTGTCTGCAGTTTCCCACTATCAAGAAAATGATCACCATATCAAGAAACCCCACAAGTTTTCCTTTAGCTGAAAGAAAGCTCAAGCAATCCCTAACTTAAAAACCAATTAAATATTTCCAATCAACCCAAACTCGCATTAGACAAAACAAACCCTAATCACAAGGCAACCGAAAATAAAACAAGAACCCAATTCAGAATTAAGGAGCACCGTAGCCTAAACAAACCGCAAAGGATAATCAAAAGCAAAAGAAACCGCTCGAGCACTAGCCAAAAAACCTAGGTATCATCATTCACCGAAACTTGGAGAGTGAAAACGACAAAAACGTAATGAAACTGACATTATAAGTGACGTCGGGCTTCTCAGACTGACTGAGGAGCGAAATACTGGAATCAGCCTCCGGCGGAAGGACGTCGACGAGCGCGTTGGAGTGGCGGTGGAGCGCAACGGAGGCAGAGGGTTTGAGCAGCTCGCGGTTGATCGTGCTGAGGATCCGGACGTAGTAATTGGATCCGGTGGTTGATCCAACGATGCCGTTGTTCTGGTCCACCATCTCCATGAACTGGCCAATCACTAGCGGCACCGACTGGATCCGCTTCACCTCCTCCTGCGCCCGCAGCAACTCGCGCTTCAGATTCTTCTGCTCGTCCTTTACGTACTCCTCCTGAATATCAATGAACTCAAGCTGGCGCTGGAGAGACTTGAGGCGGCTGTAGAGGTCGTCCTCGTCTGTTTCGCCGCCACCAAAGCCGCCCTGGAGGTAGTCGGATTTTGTCGCCGGGAACGATGGCGGTGGCTCCGACGAGGGTTTTGGGTCCAATACCATCGCGGAGGAACCCATAGATGAGAATTTGGGGGAATAGGGTTTGTAGTGAAAATGGGAACCGAATCGAATGGAATGGAACGAAGTGAAATGTGTTCTACTTGTTGGTGTTTTTCCTTTATAGGTTTTAATAAAAAAAGTGTAATTACCATAATGGTCTCCTTGGCTTTTTATCAAAGAAAAGAATTTCTTGTATTGGAATTGGGCCTCGTTACTTAGCCGACGAATAGGGTTGGACTATAAAGAATAAAAAAAAAAAGAAACATACTTTGTTAGGACTTCTTCTCTGACGTTTTTTCTTATATTTATAATTATTTTTTTAATGTCTAAACAATCATTTTAATAAAAGGGTAAACTTTTTTTCTTTCTCCTAAAATTACTCCATTCACTTTTTATTAACCTAAATCAAATGTAGCACTTTATTTTACTCAGATTTTGAAATTTAATTTAAAAACTTATTAGATTTTGAAATGTACTAAATTTTAAATTTTTTCTTTTTGGGTTTAATAAAAAAGTATAATGACCAAAATGGTCTCTTTGGCGTGTCATCGAAGAAAAGAAATTTTTCGATTCGACTTGAGCCTTATTACTCAATGAACGAAATAGGATTGGACTAAAGAAAAAAAAAAACATACAATAGTTCGTTGGGACCTCTCCTTATACTGGTAACTTTTTTTCCTTTACCTATAAATATTTTCTTAATGTCTAAACAATCATTTTGATAAAGGTAAACTTCTTTTCTCTCTCCTACAATTATTCCATCCACTTTTTATTAACCTAAATCAAATGTCGCACTTTACTTCACTCAGATTTTAGTTTAAAAACTTATTAGATTTTGAAATGTACTAGATTTTGAAATTAAGTTAAGATTTAACATATTTCGAAATCCAGTTAAAAAAATTTAAGGGATTTAAAATTTTCGTTAAGATAGTCGTCGAATTTTAAAATTCAGTTAAGAAACTCAAAAGTTGATTGGATTGTATAGAAGAGCGGAGACGATAAAGGTCATGTGATTCACATATGGTGTCAATCACTTGTCTCGAACTCCGATTTTGTAAACAAACACAATCTTTATTAAAAGAAATAACAGAACCAAGAGAACAAGTTAGATGACTAATAAATAATAATTTAAAGAACGTTATTAACGGATAAAAAAAAAGAAAAATGTTAGCATTCCTAAGACCATGGGAAAAAAATTTAGATCCATTCATCATTGTATAGAGGGTAAAGGATCCATAAAAGATAAAGAGAAAAATAAATATTTGTTACCAGTAATGTAATTTGTTACTTTTGAGTCAAGAACCCAAATAGCAAAAGAAGAATATGGAGTCAAACCAACAAAAGATATACTTATGTGTGTTATAGATGTAATGGAAGTAGAAGGTTGTTTATCCTAATACCATTCAAGAAATTTACTAAATATAACAAAGTCGTTGGTAATATCGAATGAAGTGGGATCCTCAGCAAGTGATTGTGACAGAGTAACAGTTTGAATAACAACAAAAGATCTAGGAGGATGACCATGTAATGCATAACCCCTTTCAATCTTATGGCCTAGCCTACCACAATGGTCACACTTGTGACGTCTTTTTCACGTCTTACAAGAGTGATGGTCATCACTTTGAGATGCTAACGTAAAGGAATTATCAACAAAAATAAAAGGTATATCATTAATGGGTTTACTAGGTACATGATAACTTTTTGGCAAGTATACCAAATCGTTACAAGTAATACAGTGATAAGAAAAGTATCGTTCTCCTCAGGGAATTTGAATTAAGTTGTTCAATTTAATTATTTATCAAGATCAATGTGATAACAAATGGTAATTTGAAGCAGTGAATTGAAAACAAGAAATTAACAGAATATTAAAATTTTAGAATTAAATTTGGAAGAAAGCTTCGTTGGAATTGACTTCATGGCTACCATTACAGTAACTCTTCTGAACAATATAATTTGCGTTCAAACATTAACATCACAGTATCTTGGTTTAATCCCTTAAAACAAGTTCTAAAGAATTATGCTCAATTATTAATTCCTTAAGTAATTAAACATAACCTTTGCATTAAGATCTGATGTTTATAAATGAACAAAAGAATTGAAACCATTCCTAGCATCGTTCCTTCTGGTTGCTTTTCTTTCGTTCATACTCAAATTTACTTCCCAGTACAATTTGAATAAATAAAATATATTATACTTCCGTATAATCACAAGTAAAACAAGAAAAACATATGAACAGAACTTATATTGAACAGGAAAAATTACATTAAATGTCAGCCATTACAATCAATTCCAACGAATATAAATTTAGCTTATCCTAGACATCACAAACGTACTCATTTCAGCAATTCCTTGCATCATGTGCAGTCTTGATGTCTTCAGAGAGTCTTTTGATGGTCTTCTCAATTCTTCAGAGCAGTTTCTGTATATCTTCCATGTCAGACGATGGTTCTCTTTTTCGGACATGTCTTTTAATGAGTCACTTAACTTCCTTAATTCGCTCAACGCACAAATATGTTCGCTATGCGAATTAATTGAAAATTTGTGTGACTTAACTGCCATTATTCGCTGAGCGAACTAGTCGCTAGGTGAATTATATAAAAATTTTGCCCTTTATAATTCGCTCAGCCAAACTAGTCGCCAGGCGAATTAAATTTTCTGGCTCTGCGAATTTACACTTCCATTCTGCGAGAATTGGCTGACAACTTTCCATTTTTACATCTTTTCCTGAACAATAAATTACGAAACAATCTATGAACTAATTACAACTTTTCACTGAGTAAAAACATGAATAAATAAAAATTTGAGATTATTTATAAGTGTAAAAATAACTCATTTTCACACTTATCAAATCCCCCAAACTTGAACTATTTCATGCCCTCAGGAAATTACAGAAAGAAAATAAACTACACACAACAGACATTTGATATTTTGATAGAATGACTTTGCAAATCAGACAAATCACATGCATTCCCACAGGTTCAAACAAATATGACATGATACAGTACTCACAAATCATCTGTGCATAGAATGTGAACAACCAGATCAGCATTTATCAATTCTTACCACTCAAGTGTTTGTCCTCACATGACAGTAGAATTGTCATAGAACTTCATCAGCTTTTGCATTTCATTTGATTCACACACTTCACACACTATTGGTTAAGTCAAAAGGTCTTTTCAGGTTATGGCTTGGCTTGGCTAGAAACAAAATCATGGTTTTTCTAGGATTCAAAGACACATATTAAGAAGAGAACAATTTCAATTCCCAATTCAGTACTCAAATCCCAACTTTTCTCATTTATCACACACCCATTTCTTTCACAGCTCAACCTTTTTGTTAATTTGAGCTTCTTCTTTTTTTTTTATTGATATTTTCTTCCCCAAACTTGAACTCAACTTTACCTCACAAATTCATCTGACATCTTCTCTTCTAAGGTGTAAGGTAGAATAACATCATACGGCTCAAGGTGGAAGAAAAATTTAAGGCTCAAATATGGTTTACAAATGAAGCACAATGTTTAAGGTTGGCTATCTGGCCAAGTAGCTATATGATCATTAACAAACAGGGCCTTTTTCATCCTTAACCAAGGTGTGAATGTACGTTTCAATCAAAATCATGCAAAAACCAACTTCATATCCAAACAATTCTATATCTCTCAATCAACATATGCTCTCAACACTCACAGATCTGGTCATTCATGCATAGATAAATTATGAAGCACATCAACCACAACATACAAGTTATCATCCACAGAAAGCACATAACATACTCAGATATTGCCAAATCATTAAATCAAAACATCAAAGTCTTTACAACAGCAACACAGATGACTAAACAAAATAACAGAGTTCCACACTAAAACAACTGAACTGAACACACATAGCAAAAACATAACACACAGGAGAATTTTGTTCATCTGCGCTCTACCAGGACCCATCAGGACCTGATCTCCACTGGCTCTCCTGTGAATGGTAGCTGTGCTGCATCCATCTCGGATCTGGTTCTACTTGCTCCTCATCCTCCTCGTCACCATCATTAGCCATCATATTCTCCTCCTGCTGAGGCTCTGACTGTGATGTTGCTGCTGGGTGATATGGTGGAAAAGCGCTCCCCCACCTAGACTCAGGCCTGTCCTCAGGCCAAGGAAGCTGCTCTGCGAACTGGTCGCCAGTCATCAGGGAATCTGCAGTGAAACCAGGTATACCCAGTGAAAGCTGGTGCATGCTGTCCTGCAAGGATATCTGTCCCTGTCTCATAGTATAGCACCAATCACGGATGTCATCCTGTCTTGCCATACTCTGGATCATGTAATCAGTGAAGAGATCGGATTGAGAATCAGATGAATGGTAAGAGGTAGGTGGCCTAGAGCCTCGTCTGCGTGAAGAAGGAACTAGGGCAGGGGCATTTGTAGCTGACGAGTCCTTCCTGACACAGTTACGATCAAAAAAACTTTTGTTGAGAGGAGGTTGCAACTTCAAAGTAATATCCGATACCCCAGGTACTCCATGTGCTTTACACAAAGCAGTGATCAAAGCAGGAAAACCTAACTTGCATAAGTTGTTTTCAGCCATCATTGAAATCTCCTGAGAGATATAAGCTCCCACATCCATGTTAATACCGGTGATAATTCCATACACCAAATATGACTGCTCCAGGTTAATATCTGATGTGTGAGATATGGGGCTGAGGTTGGTGAAAGAGAAAGTAAATGGTGGCCAATGTGTTAAGATGCTTCCTTAAGATGCGCACTGGCGTTCCATTGGTCCCAAGCTGATAGCCATGCCCCGGCAAACATAAGGTGGAGGCAATGAGATCATGATCAGGATGACTGGACATAACATTTCCTAGAGGGCATGGAATGTACATCAAAGTAAGCAAAATCCTGTTCAGTGCTTTTCTGTCAAATTTTACGGACTTGCCTCGCACCTTGGAAACTCTTGTGCTTGGTGTCTGTGTTCTTTCAGGATCCCATGCATTCGCATAGAATTCTTTCACCAAAACTTCATCAATTTCATCTGGGAGGTTGGCTAACACATAATCCCATTTTCTTCTTACCAACTCATCCCATACTTGGTTATATTCTCCTTCTTGTAGCTCAATTCTCCTCTCAGGTAGGAGACCTCTTCCCATGATGTTCATAAGAAACCTTTCTTGGACAATCTCTGACACAAACCTGGTCTGGTCATAATTGAGAACCATGTTTTCCTCTTGGGCAGTCTCCGCCGGTTGGGATCTAGAGGAAGACCCTTTGGTTGTGTTCCTCTTCTTCTCTTCAGTAGTCTTAGGAGGAGCCATCTGTAAAGCAGCATAAACAATGCAACAAGTATGGAAGCAAGGGTCAGATGAGATGCATTAAGCAAAGTAACGTTTCAGCCAACATTAATTTCGCTAAGCGCTAGGTCGCGCGGTGCGAATCTGTGAATCAGTAGCTGCTGGAAAGAGGTATTCGCTATGCGCCCAGGTTCCTAAGCGAAAATGAAACTTCTCTCAGCCTAATTCGCTGTGCGACAGTGGTCGCTAGGCGAATCTGAAAATGTGCTAGAACAGACCTCTCGCAGTGCACCAAAACGCGCTATGCCAAACTTCACAATCAGAGGTTCTGCCATACCCTTTCGCTGAGCGAACAGGTAGGCTATGCGAAAGGTACTTCATCGCAGTGCGAGTGTATCGATTCGCGATTCATAAATTTATGCACATGCATCAGTGTGAACGTTTGCAAAGCGAAAAATTTTTTACCAGTAGAACCATATTTGAATAGGAAAGAAATTGCAAAGGTTGATTTTAAAGGAACATTAGAACTCAAATCGTAACCCTTGAAGCAACTAACCTAATGTAATCCCATGAACAAACTGTAAATAGAAGAGAAGAATCAAACCTGGTCAAGTTGCAGATGAAGAGATAAACAGTGAACAGAGAATGATTCCCGTGACTCGAAGGGAAAAAAAAACTAGAAGCTTGGGAGTGTGGCAGTGGGTAAAGATGAAGATGATGGGAGATGAAAAGGGAGGTGCATTCGAACGTGAGAGAGAATGAGTGGTTGGGTTAAAATGAAAAGTGTAAGGGATGGTGTAAGTTAAAAGAGGGAAACTGAAAAGTTAACTCCCTCTGCATGATTCGCTGAGCGACAGCTAGTCGTTATGCGAATCAGGATGCATTAACTGCACCCTAATATTTAATATTATTTTTGAATTTTCGGACCAATTCGCTGAGTGCTTGCGTTCGCTTAGGGAATTAAATTTTTTTTTTTTTTAAAACATATGACTTGGTCGCTCTGCGAGAACATACGCTCTGCGAATAAGAGAAATTAAAAGAAAATTTTGTCGTTAAGCGTATGAGACGCTGTGCGAACCTGATATCATTAATAATTTCATTTTCTCTCTCGCATAGCGCATTGTTTCGCTGAGCGACCAAACCATTGCTTCTCAAAATTAATTTAGTCGCCTAGCGCACTTCAGCTGCGCGCTGTGCGATTAAATTGGCAGAATTCACACTTAAACATCTTAAGTGTTCTCACACGTACAATTTACAATAACACACCAAAAACACAATCACAGATATATACAAACATGTGCTAGGGTGCCTCCTAGCAAGCGCTTCTTTAACGTCACTAGCTTGACCCAGAATCACATGGCTCAGACAATTTAATAGTTGTAGTGAGGCGTTCAACCTCACCACCCAAATAATGTTTCAGTCTCTGGCCATTAACAACCCAACTTCGTTGATCCTCAGAATTTGGATCCATTAATTCAACAACACCATAAGGCTTGACTGCCTTAATCACAAAGGGACCAGACCATTTAGATTTCAACTTACCTGGAAACATTTTGAATCTGGAATTGAACAACAGTACTTGTTGTCCAGGTTGAAATTCTCTCTTGATCAGCTTCTTGTCATGGTACATCTTGACCCTTTCCTTGTATTTCCTTGAAGAATCATAAGCAGTCATCCTCATTTCCTCCAACTCTTGCAATTGAAGCTGTCTTTTACCTGCACACAGAGAAGCATCAAAATTAAGAAATTTTAAGGCCCAGTAAGCCTTATGTTCCATCTCAACAGGGAGATGGCATGACTTGCCATAGACTAATTGAAAGGGTGTTAACCCCACAGGAGTCTTTAAGGCAGTCCTATAAGCCCACAGGACATCATCTAACTTTGCAGTCCAATCCTTTCTTGATGATGAAACAGTCTTTTCAAGGATTTTCTTAATTTCCCGGTTGGAAACTTTAGCTTGGCCATTGGTCTGTGGATGATATGGAGAGGCAATTTTGTGCCTTACATCATAGTGTGACAAGACCTTGGCCAATTGGGCATTACAGAAATGTGATCCTCCATCACTTATGAGGATCCTAGGCACACCAAATCTAGAGAAGATTTGTCTCTTGAGAAATTTTATCACAGTCTTGGCATCGTTCTTTTGGCATGCTGCAGCCTCCACCCACTTACTGACATAATCCACTGCAACTAAAATATATTCGTTGTTGTAGGAAGAAGGTAATGGTCCCATGAAATCCATTCCCCAACAATCGAATACTTCAACTTCTAAGATAGCCTGCAGTGACATCTCATGTCTCTTTGAAATGTTTCCTGTTCTTTAGCATTTATCACACCCTCTAGCATGAGCATGTGCATCTTTGAATAAGGTTGGCCAAAAGAAACCAGATTGAAGCACTTTAGCGGCAGTCCTTTCTCCATTAAAGTTACCTCCATATGGCGAATTATGACAATGCCATAGGATCCCAGCAGCTTCCTCTGCTGTAACACACCGCCTCAGTAAGTGGTCAGCACCCAACTTGAAAAGATAAGGATCATCCCAAAGATATTCTTTGGAATCATGAATGAACTTCTTCTTCTGCTGCCAAGTCAGGTCATCAGGGAGAATTCCTGCAGCCTTAAAATTTGCCATATCTGCGAACCATGGCCTCTGTTGAATGAGCATCAGACGCTCATCAATAAATTCTCCCTTAATTTCTCCTTCCTTATCAGTCA
Source organism: Vigna mungo (assembly GCA_036885675.1). Classification (NCBI taxonomy): domain Eukaryota; kingdom Viridiplantae; phylum Streptophyta; class Magnoliopsida; order Fabales; family Fabaceae; genus Vigna; species Vigna mungo. The sequence continues at coordinate 14,619,768 of CP144691.1, read as the reverse complement.
CCTCAGTGTTAAGAAGGCGAGACAAATGATCTGCAATCACGTTCTCACTCCCCTTCTTATCTTTTATTTCCAGATCAAATTCCTGTAACAATAGAACCCATCTTATGAGACGTGGCTTTGAATCAGACTTTGCCAGTAAATATTTGATGGTTGAATGGTCAGTGTATATGACAACTTTAGACCCTATCAGATACGGTCTAAACTTTTCAAGAGCGTACACAATTGCCAAAAATTCCTTTTCAGTTGTGGCGTAATTCAATTGTGCTCCATTCAGAACTTTACTGGCATAATGAATAACGTGAAAAATCTTGCCACGTCTCTGTCCCAACACAGCCCCAATAGCATAATCACTTGCATCACACATTAACTCAAAATCTTGAGTCCAGTTTGGTGCGACTACAACAGGGGCTGAAATCAGCTTCTCTTTCAGAATTTCAAAAGCTTTAAGACATTCCCCATCAAACTCAAATGGAGTGTCTTTCACAAGCAAATTACAAAGGGGGTTAGCAATCTTGGAGAAATATTTTATGAATCTCCTGTAGAACCCAACATGTCCAAGAAAGCTTCTTACCCCTTTGACATTAGTAGGAGGTGGTAGCTTTTCAATCACATCCACCTTTGCTTGATCTACACCTATTCCCCTGGATGAGATCTTATGTCCTAAGACAATTCCCTCACGAACCATAAAGTGGCATTTTTCCCAATTTAAAACAAGGTTCGTGGCAATACATCTCTTCAAGACTACATCCAGGTTCTGTAAGCATAGATCATATGACTTTCCAAAGACTGAGAAATCATCCATGAATACTTCAATGCAATTCTCTACCAAATCAGCAAAGATGGCAAGCATGCAACGTTGGAATGTGGCAGGCGCATTACAAAGACCAAAAGGCATCCTTCAGTATGCAAATACACCAAAGGGACAAGTAAAAGCGGTCTTTTCTTGATCCTCAGGATTCACTACTATTTGATTGTACCCGGAATAGCCATCCAGGAAACAATAGTAGGCTTGTCCTGCTAGCCTTTCCAACATTTGGTCCATAAAAGGGAGAGGAAAATGGTCTTTCCTGGTGGCTTGATTTAACTTTCTATAATCTATACACATTCTCCACCCTGTGACTGTTCTTGTTGGAATTAATTCATTTTTCTCATTCTGAACAACAGTCATACCCCCCTTCTTAGGAACAACATGCACAGGACTAACCCAAGCACTATCAGATATAGGATATATCATTCCTGCTTCAAGCAATTTAAGCACTTCTTTTCTCACCACCTCTTTCAAAGTAGGATTCAACCTCCTCTGTGGTTGTGCTATGGGTTTATAGTCCTGTTCCATCATGATTTTATGCATGCAGTAGGTTGGACTTATACCTTTCAGATCAGAGATGTGCCAACCGATTGCCTCTTTGTTCTTTTTCAGAATTTTCACCAATTTTTCTTCATCACTGTTTGACAGAGAATTGCTTATAATCACTGGCTTCTTGGAATTTTCCTCTAGAAACACATACTTGAGATGATCAGGAAGCATTTTCAATTCCATCTTATCTTGATCATCCAAGTCAGCGTTTTCCAATTTTTCCACTTTAACAACAGTGGAATCCTCTTCTTTCAATTTTTCCAGATGTTGTGAAATCTCCTCCACTTCAGATTCTTCTTCAACAGTGAGCTCTTCACATGCATCAACCAAAACACGCTCTAAGGGGGATTTCACATACATATGACTTCTAACTTTCTCCACCACATCATCCAATACTTCAACTCTGAAACAGTTCCCTCTATCTTTTGGGTGTTGCATATCTTCCACTACATTAAAGGTAAATGTTTCATCATGTAACCTCACCTTCAAATGACCATCATCAACATCAATTATGACTCTAGCAGTCTTCATGAAAGGTCTACCCAATATGAGGGGGACTTCAGTATCCTCCTCCATGTCTAGAATAACAAAATCCACTGGAAAAGTGAATTTGTCAACTTTCACCAAGACATCTTCAATAACTCCATATGGGTACTTTACAGACCTATCTGCTAGTTGGAGAGTCATCCTTGTTGGTTTTACTTCCATGTCCCCTATCTTCTTTAACATAGACAAAGGCATTAAATTAATGCTTGCCCCTAAGTCTATCAACGCTTTTCCAATGGGGAGCCTTCCAATTGTACATGGAATAGTAAAACTTCCAGGGTCTTTGAATTTAGGTGGCAGAAGTTTTTGGATGATGGCACTACAATTCCCTTACACCTTAATTGTTTCTTCCTCAATATACTTCCTCTTTTTGGTCAACAGATCTTTCATGAATCTTGCATATGAGGGCATCTGTTGAAGTGCTTCTGAAAAGGGAATTGTGATCTCCAGCTTTTTGAAGAGAGCCGTGAATCTAGAAAATTGACTTTCCTTTTCCTTTCTAGAATATGACTTAGGATACGGTAAAGGGTTTACAATCTGATTGCCCTTGTGACTCTCTTCCTCTTCTTTCTTTTTATCTGCTTCTTCCTCAACGTTATCTTCTTTCTCTTCCTGCTCTTCAATTAATTTCTCTTTCTCATCCTCCTTCCTCACAACTGCACTTTCTAACACTTTACCACTTCTTGTAGTAATAGCTTTACAATGCTCTTTTGGATTTGGTTCAGTGTTAGCTCCAAATGTGTTCACAGGCTTCTCTTCTAATTTCTTGGCCAATTGACCCATTTGAACTTCTAAATTCCTTATAGAAGCATCTGTACTCTTTTGATTTGATAAGGACATTTGCATGAATTGTTGAAGAGTTTCTTCCAAGTTTGATGTCCTATCAGAAAGAGTGGGTTGTTGTTGAAACTGTGGAGGTGGTGGTCTACTGGAACTTGCCTGACCCATGCTAGGATCAGGTTTCCATCCTTGATTATAATTTCCATAATTTCCTTGACGGCCTTGATTTCCCATATAATTAACCTCTTCCTTTGCCTTAGTCTGTAGAGCACACTGATCATATTGGTGCTCCCCACCACACAGTTCACAACCTTGCACAATATGTTGTGCCTGTGATACATTTTGGAGTTGTAATTGTGATACCTTTTTCATCAGAGACTCAAGCTGTTGAGTCATAATTTTGTTTTGGGCTAATAAGGCATCTTGGGATTGCAACTCTAACATTCCCTTCTTTTGGGTTTGCCCTCTCTCACTTTGAACATCGTTATCACAGGATGCCATATTTTCAATAATCTCAAGGGCTTCATCAGGTGTCTTCCACCTAATGTTACCTCCTGCTGAGGCATCTAGCATTAGCTTTGTGTGAGATTTTAAACCTCCTAGGAATAGGTTTAATTGAGTGGGAACGTCAAACCCATGAATGGGAGTCTTTCTAAGCAACCCCTTGAACCTATCCCATGTTTGACTCAAAGTCTCTTCAGGTTCCTGTTGGAAAGAGGATATCTCTTGCTTGCCTTTATTTATCTTGGATTGAGGGAAATATTTGTGTAAAAACTTTGCCATCACGTCATCCCAACCAGTCAGACTTCCCTCAGGAAAAGAATTTAACCATTTCTTGGCATTTCCAGCCAGAGAAAAAGGAAAGAGACTAAGTCTGATTGCCTCATCTGACACGTTCAACATTTTCACTGTATTACAATATTCATTAAAAGTTGCCAGATGATCGTAAGGATTTTCGTGTGACAATCCTGAAAATTGATTACTTTGAACAAGGTGAATCAATGCGGGCTTCATTTCCATATTAGGCGCAATCACCACAGGTCGGGCTATACTGTTGAAAGATGAAGGTACAGCCACTGAAGCAAAATCTTCCAACGTACGCCTATCTCTTTGTTCATTATTATTTCCATCCATATTTTTATCCTCTTGATCAGATGAAGAAAAAGTGTTGGAAGTAGCAGATAAGCTAGCTTCTTTTTTTCTATTTTCTCTTCTACGCCTACTGTTATTTCTACGGGCAGTTCTCTCAATCTCAGAATCAAACAATAAATTCTCAGATTTTGTTCTGCGTCTCATGCAGAACAAGAATCTCTAACGATCAACCCAAAAATAACAACAGGAACACAACACAATATATACAGATATACAAAAACTAAAACAATGGATTTACAGATAATGGAATAGAATTGAAATTGATAAACAATGAATTGAAATAACGAAACAATCAAATTCCCCGGCAACGGCGCCAAAAACTTGATAACTTTTTGGCAAGTATACCAAATCGTTACAAGTAATACAGTGATAAGAAAAGTATCGTTCTCCTCAGGGAATTTGAATTAAGTTGTTCAATTTAATTATTTATCAAGATCAATGTGATAACAAATGATAATTTGAAGCAGTGAATTGAAAACAAGAAATTAACAGAATATTAAAATTTTAGAATTAAATTTGGAAGAAAGCTTCGTTGGAATTGACTTCATGGCTACCATTACAGTAACTCTTCTGAACAATATAATCTGCGTTCAAACATTAACATCACAGTATCTTGGTTTAATCCCTTAAAACAAGTTCTAAAGAATTATGCTCAATTATTAATTCCTTAAGTAATTAAACATAACCTTTGCATTAAGATCTTATGTTTATAAATGACCAAAAGAATTGAAACCATTCCTAGCATCGTTCCTTCTGGTTGCTTTTCTTTCGTTCATACTCAAATTTACTTCCCAGTACAATTTGAATAAATAAAATATATTATACTTCCGTATAATCACAAGTAAAACAAGAAAAGCATATGAACAGAACTTATATTGAACAGGAAAAATTACATTAAATGTCAGCCATTACAATCAATTCCAACGAATATAAATTTAGCCTATCCTAGACATCACAAACGTACTCATTTCAGCAATTCCTTGCATCATGTGCAGTCTTGATGTCTTCAGAGAGTCTTTTGATGGTCTTCTCAATTCTTCAGAGCAGTTTCTGTATATCTTCCGTGTCAGACGATGGTTCTCTTTTTCGGACATGTCTTTTAATGAGTCACTTAACTTCCTTAATTCGCTCAGCGCACAAATATGTTCGCTATGCGAATTAATTGAAAATTTGTGTGACTTAACTGCCATTATTCGCTGAGCGAACTAGTCGCTAGGCGAATTATATAAAAATTTGCCCTTTATAATTCGCTCAGCCAAACTAGTCGCCAGGCGAATTAAATTTTCTGGCTCTGCGAATTTACACTTCCGTTCTGCGAGAATTGGCTGACAACTTCCCATTTTTACATCTTTTCCTGAACAATAAATTACGAAACAATCTATGAACTAATTACAACTTTTCACTGAGTAAAAACATGAATAAATAAAAATTTGAGATTATTTATAAGTGTAAAAATAACTCATTTTCACACTTATCAGTACACGCAAAATAGTGGAATAAGTAAAAGTCCAAGTGGGTACAACAGGTGAAGTAAAGAGAAAAGGCAATAACTCATTTAATTAATATATGGGTAAAATTTATGCCATTTTTCATGAATCATAGGATCTTGATGTCAAGGAGTAACATTAAAAAGATAGTGCCAAAAATCATAAAGACGTTAATAATTGTCACATTTTGAGTAATATGATCAACATACCCCTGAATCTTAAGCCCGAGTTTGACGTGTGATGTCCAAGTTGCATAATTAGTGTCGTTTAATTTATCAATAGATAAATGCACATTAACATAGTTAGTATATATGGGTAGGTGAGATATATTAGTGGCAAAAAAAAGGTTAGAAGAGATAAAACGGGAAAAATTCATGAACAAACATAGGAGGAAAAAAAAAACCTAAAAGTCGAAAGAGGCCCAATTGATGCAATAAGGTCAGATCCAGAAAGAAGAGGTTGCACTGAGTCCAATGAAGGTGGTTTATGTTGGAGACGACAACGCACACATCGCCTCATGCAATCGGAAAGGACAACGACAATCAATTCTGATCGGCACGCAAAAACGCATAAGGACTCTAATGACAACGATCTCAACAACGTGGTGGTCGCCTGGCCAAAACGAGTAAAACCATGTGAACGCTAATCGAAATTGATGTTCCGACAATAATGACAGTAGTGGATGGCGGTGGTGACAACTCTAATGGCATTGGCGATTGTAGTAGGTAGGGTGATGAAAATTTTTTCAAAGAACCTTAGACTCTATATATCATGTTGAATATAGTAAAAAACTATATATGAAATTAAACTTCTATTGTGTTGAATATACACATAGGATATTATATTTATAATAGATGAAATATGGGTAAGTACAAAATATAAATAAGGAATAATATCAAATTAACTAAATATAAAAGATAAAAATAAGGTATTTATCTAAGATATCGAATAATCTGATCATTTAACATAAATTGTCACTAAAATACTAGAATTTTTGAAAAGTTATCGCCAACAAAAGAGAAGAATGCTAAGCAAGGTACTCAAATGATAGAAATATGCCTCTTATTTATAGTAAAGTCTTTGCGACTCTTCATATCTCACGTCTTCAATCAGAACTATTAAGTCTTTTTAGATCTAACTCTCAAGGGTTATGACTATTAGATTCCCTGACATCTCATTGATCTCTACAAGTCTCACGCATATCAATCAATCCTCTTTATCATTATGTTTCTCAAGTTTGGGTGCTATTACGCCTATAGGCCAGACAATCAAAGAAATACATTTTTTTATGCCAGTCAAACCAAGAGCAACATCATGGAGGAGTATAGAGACTTGAACATATAATTAACATGTTAAGCCTAATGGCCTAGTATATTATACATATTTAAGTACATCTCGACCACTTGAATGGAGATGTACTCAACCTAGTATATTTAGCCAAGAGGAGACAATATATCGGTCAGGTCATCAATGTTGGTAAAATATGATTAAGTTTAAATGAAGGCTAAAGTGTATTAGACAAAGTTAATTAAGGCGAAAAGGTTGCGTGACTAAAGTTCATCAAGACCAATAAATATGGTATAAATAATATTGAACACGAGGTAAATTAATTACGTTAATTGATTACAACATCTACTATGCATGATCCATTTGATTGACTTATGTATAAGAGTGTCTTTTGTAGGCACATACCCACTTTTCAACTCTAAGGAGATGAGTATCTTGAACATCACAGTCTAAAGGTCTATAGTCATAGTATGAAGTGTACGTGAAGAGTTAAAGGACATCTTCATAGGATATATTTGGTCCTGGAAGAATACGTGTGATATTATTTTATAAGATTAAATGTTTTAACTAGTTTTTGGTGAACTAATGGTGTTGGATCTTCATTAGAGTTAAAATTTGATATTATTTAGGATGGAAGTCTTTATATTTGAATTTAATGTTTGAAAATCTTATGATTATATATAAAAAAAAGGTTAAAAGTATCTAAGTGGACCAAATTACTTTTGGGTGAACTAAATTGGTGAGTGTTTGAAAGTTAAAAAATATGTTTTAGATACATAAATTGCTTGGGGTATATTGAGTCTGAAAGAGCCATTACATAATTTGCAAATCTTCGATCAGAACAATGTTCAACTCCCACCAAAATTGTATTTGTAATTTATTTATTTATGCTTACCGTTATTTAAAAACACGTTATGGTCAAATTTGTAAATATGTTTTATATAACTTCCCATCAACAACACACAGGAATTCAACTACGTGTTAGATTATATGGAAGACACTACATTTTTCTTTAATATAATAATAATAATAATAAGTTAGATATACGGTCTTCTCGAGAAATAAACGATTGAATGTTGAGTTAAAATAATAATTGAATATTTGTCAAACGTCACAACTTTAAGCTTAGTCTTTGTGTATTTTCAAAATGAAAAATGTTTTGTGGACACTATCCAATCATGTTCATATAGAGATAAACGAAACATAAAAAGGATATATAAAGAAAACGATAGATGTCCAATCGATTTTCACTCATTTAGATTAAGATCGTATATAAATACACAACTCACAAAATAGTATATGATGAAAGAAGTTGGCAACAACCAGAACAAAAACACATTTTCTATATATGAATTCTGCACATGCACAACGGAAAATCCAAACACTAAAAAAAACGATTAAGTAATCATAACCACGATGAACATCGCATAATTTAATTCAATCGATTTAACTTGTAAGTTCTAAGACACAGAGAACCTTCTCCTTCTGGGCTTGGACAAATCAACGTTCCCATCTTCCAAATGGGTCGTGTCCTTCGACCCGTTTCTAAACGGGTTCAACCTTCCCAGCGTTTTCGAAACGGAAGAGAAGAATGTTCTTTTTGTTGTTCCGGACGACGTCGTTCCATTGCCATGAGTGTTCGCATCGTTATCAACGTTCTTATTCTGCAAATCAGAAATGTACATCTTCATCTTCAGTAACTCCGTTCTCAACTCCTCGTTCTCTCTCACCAACGAAACATCCATATGAAGCTCATTTTTGTCCTTCGGCGCTTCACGCTCCTCCGCTCCACTCCGCAGCCGCAACTGGTCGTAGTACAGCGCATGCAGCACAATCTGTACCGGCAAACGCTTGTTCTGCGACGCGTGCACACGCGCCTCGTATGAAAGTTTCAACGGATCCATCACGCTGCACACCTTCTCTCTCTCTATCTCATCCAGCTTAGGATGCGCCTGCAAGAAACATAAGGTAAACCGTTACACGCTGCCGTTTTCTCTGATTCACTGCTTCAAAACGCGAATAAACTGTTAGGTTAGATACCTTCAGGTAGATATCTACGGCGCGGTATAGATCGTCGTCAACCTTACGTGCGCTTTTAGGAATCAGGACTGCGATGCCGTTGAACTTCGAAATGCTTAGATCGCCGTGGGCCGCGATCTCGCCGAGATAAACGTCCACTGTTTTTGCCACGCGCTGCATAGCCGCGGAGCTAGGCTCTTTGGACTCGCCTGTGGAGAAAACCGCGTTGGCTCTTTGACTTTCCGCAAATCCCGAAATTATTCTGCGGACACTTTCGAGATCGAAGAGTCTCTCACCGTCGTAGGTAAAGGAGAGCACGAGTAGGTCATCCACTGTCACGTGTTCGAAAGTGGAGGAAATCCGCTTCTCCAGCTCAGTTTTGCAGGCAGTGGAGGCACGGAGGTAAATTGCGCAGCGGAGGATGCAGCACAGGAAATGGATCGGAAACGCTCCTTTCTCAGCTGGAAACAGATCCACGATTGATTCGAGAAGCTTGCGTTGTTTAGATTTGGAGTCGGAATCTCCAGAATCTGACGAGCGAATTCCATTGCCTGTATGATTCCGGACGAGATCTCGTAGTGTTCGCTCTGCATAAGTGATAAGCGCGGCAGCTACAGTTAGAGTCTTTGCGCCGCGTTGCTTCATGGCAACAATTACTCTGCTGAAGAAGTCCATGTCTAGAACGGTTAGCTCCTCCGTCCACCAGTTAGGGGGCGAGCAGCTGGGAAAATTGGCTTCGCTGCAGGCCTTGGCGCTGACGGCCTCGACGCAGCGTTTCACAATTTTGATATCATCCGCGTAGAGGAGGAGGTTGTGACAGGACTTCAGGACGGTGACGGCGCCGGTGAGCGTGAAGAACGCTACCTTCGTGAGAAACTCCTCCGTCCGCCCCGCAAGGTTATTTTCGCAATACTGATCCGTCATCTCAAGGAACTCCGCTGCGCATCTCAAAACGGCGACGTTGTTGACAGTTATTTCAAAGTTGACGCCGTAACAGAATTTTGCGGTTTTCTCAAAGATTGCAGGACCTCCTGGCATATCAGAGAGGTCGATTCTGGTGAGCTCAGTCTCATTTGATTCCAGTATCAGTTTTCTTATGTAGTTGCTCTTTGCAACGAGCATAAACTGCACCAAACATATTGAAAACCCTTTTCAGTAATAACACGCATGAAACAGTAGGCACATAAGTCTTAACATCATTGAAATCACAATATACTCACTTTGTGGAGCGAGAAAGTCGTTTCTCCAACTTGAACTATAACATCAGTTGGTATGTCTTGGGAGAAAACCCTGCAAAAGAAGCAGAGGCAAGAACACGGTTGTTATTGAGATTGAGTAGATACTATAATATATAGTAAGAATATGCATGCATGGTGCATGGATTTGAAATGGAGTTAGCCGAGTGTGTTTACCATTGCCCGGTTCTCTCCATGGCGAGAGAGAGCCTATTATTGGGAGTGGCCATGAAGTTGTATGGGTTGTGTTGGTTTAGGTAATCGGACAGAAACTGGCTATAGGCAAAGAGAATAGAAGAGATGAGATGAGATTGGGAATGGTTTGCATGGTGGGGGCTATTATAAAGGGAATTTGGGTACTGTAGGAGATGACTTGTTATTATGATTTAATGTTCATGGGATGATGAAGTAGAGAGGGTTTGTGATTTGTGGTCCAAGTTTGTGATGTTAACCAATGGGATATCTTACTTTTGTTATCTTTTCTGTGAGGCTTTCCTTTTCACCTGTGCTGTCCTTTTTAATCTGCTTGCATTAGTTCAGACAAGGAGTTTCCATTGGCTGTATTTCTACGAGCAGAATGATGGTTAACTTACATTCATATACAGGAGCTCTACCTTTTTCTTTAAGTGGAGTCATTAAAATAAAAAAGTTACTTTCGGATCCTATCTCTTCCTCCACATCTTCATTCATTTTCTCATTTCCATGTGTACGTTTGGGAGGGTATGGTTTTTTAGTTTACCAACAGTCACAACCGCGTGCATTTCTTCAGAATTGTCTTTTTCAATTTTGGATTTGTTAAGTGACCGTATCACTTTCTATCCCTTCAATAAATGCTTATTACTACCAATATTTCTTCATAGATGGGTTAGTTAAGTGGTATCAAATACAGAGGGACACCATTTTTCTCTACTGAAATTTAGCATGAATTTCAATCGTCCATTTTCAATTTGAAGCTTTAATTTGTACAAGATCTTAAGATAAGTTTTTCTTAATTTTTTTTTACTTCAATAAAAAGGTTAAATAAACATTTGTGAAATCCCCTCTATATAAAAATAAAATATAATTTGTTTGTGAAATTTTGTCGTTCTTGAATTACATGCAAGTTGTAAGCAAAGGTGTAACTAGTAATGAGTGAGTGGCAAAGGGACAGAGATGGGTATATGAGGAGACGTGATGGGAGTGGGTAAGAGGGAGTGGCTGAGACAGCGTGAGACAGCGAGTTGGGTAAGTGTAGACCTTACAAGCAAAACTAGGTAGAGGATCCGCCACGTGGTACTAACATTCCATGTTCTGGGTCCCACCCACCACAGAGTACAAGATCAAGATCCTAGATCACCCAATAGCACCTAGCCACGCTTCTCACGCTTTCTTTTTCGTCCAATCACCTTCAAGGAATAGATGTTCTATCCCCAAATTAAAAAGTGTTTCCCGGTGGCCCCACCCTGCAATAACATTCATCATTTAGCATTAGACTTATTCTTGATTAGTTCCTTCCCCAAGCACTAAAACGTCATATCCCCATTGCTGAATCCATCTTTCTACTACCTGTTTCAGATTGGACAGATAATGTTTCCCATATATTGTTGTGTTTCTATAATATGTTTTTTATATTTTTTTTCTTTTTTATTCCAATCATTAATGCAAACGGGTGTTCTTATTTTTCAAAACTTATTTAAATAAAGTTAAAATTGACAATCGGAGTATCGGAATATTAATTTGGTTTTCATGCTATGTTTTTAAAAATGTGTAACAAGTTTTTTTTTTTTAATTTTTATGTTAATTTGACATAAATCATATCAAGATACAGTGAACTGAAATATTCAACGAAGAATGTGTCATTTGGTTAAATATTTTTAATAGTTGATGTTCACTCCTCCCTTTTACACGATTAGTTTGTTTATTCTAACATTTAAATATTAGTTTCTTATGTCATTACAAAAATTGGATGTCTCTTTTCTCAACCAACCTGTTAATTGTTAACATTCATAAGGTTTTTTTTTTTTATTAATGACCTCTATCAGTTTCAATTCTTTCCCAGTTCTTGTTTTTAGTTTCCATCTGTTTTTCATTTTCTCTCTTAAAAATTTGAAATTAAATAATGTTTCACTGTTTTGAGTTTTTCAGGTTTAAGTATTATGAAATGAGTCTTTTACTTGGTTGAAGTCCTCTCTCTTGACATCTTTGGACGATTTCAATCATAGTATACCTATTTCACGATAATATGTATACAGAGAGAGGTATATTTTTTTATTCTTTTAAAAATTCAAATAAATGAACGAGGTTTTAGTAAATAAATTGTTATCGATCAGAACATTAATCAGGAAATCCTCCATTTATGAAGAGATTATTACACAAGTAGTCTAATTATGCATTTAATACTTATAGAAGGCGTTCACTTTTTACTATATTTTTTATGTACAACTAATAAAGCCTTACATGATTAAGTAAAATATACAATTATCATAATATATTTTTTGTAAAATATAGAAGAAGAATTAGAAATTCATAAGCTGCTGACCTACGCATTATGATCAAAACATATAATTAGTAGAATTGAAAAAGATATCGAAAAAAAAAGTGTTTGATGCACAATAAAAAATTGGAGTGTACAGATAATGAAGGGAAGAAAACAACACTACAAAAATATATAATATATTGTTTTTAATATATAACAATTATTCTAGATTACTTTTTTTCTTTTTTGCAGTATATTACGATAGTTGAAAAACGGTCATATTTTACATATAAAATGTAACGTTTTTAATTACTATTTTTTAAACCATCATATTTTATATGTAAAATATAATGTTTTTAACTTCATATTTTAATAAATTTGAACTTTTTAATTTTTTCTGATCCTTTATTAAATTTCCCCCTATTTTTTGTTATTTGAATTTTGCCTATCTTCTCTAATTTCCTCTTTTTTCCATTTCTTGGAATCCAAAATCTTTATAATAAACTAATTATTCATCTTTTCATCCAAATTCACCCACTCCATTCTTTCAAGCTCTTAGGAAACTTTCAACACTACAATTATGGCTGTAACCTTCCTTCCACCTCCACCTCTCTCGCATCAGAATCCTATATAATGATTTATTCTCTATCAACGATGACGACAACGCTCCTTCTTTGGCTCCATCCGCGACCAGGTGTCTTTTTCAAAATCCTTTGTATAAGATGAGGGTTTAGTTGAAAAGAAATAAAATTAAAAGACACAAGCCTTTCATCTTCTTCAAAACCCTAAAAGCTAGAGTCTTATAGACAAACTTTATATCACATTATAGAAAAATAATTGTAGTAATTTATATTATTTTTTGTAGTGCAACTTAAATGTTATAACTTTTCTTTTCAATAAATTTGTATAATTAATAGATTTTAGAATGTTCACAATAGATTTATAATATCTACCCTGATGCTCTAGCATAAGAGTACACTACTTTAAACTTAACTCTCAGAAATACTTGTAAAATAAAATTTATATTTATTTATATATTATAAATTGATTTAATCGATACAAGATTTTCAACAAAATTAAAGAGCTCTTGAAAAATGTTAAATGTGTTTGGTAACCAATAGTCCAGAAAGATATTTTGGTGTGAAGTAGGTTCCAAGTTTTAGTGTACAGGAGAAAGAAACGAGAGGTGCATATATAAAAAATATCTAGCCTTTCCTTTTCTTTACAAGAAGATAAATTATAATAAATGCTTAAGTTAAGCACAAGCTGTGAGCAACTCAATGCACCAGAGATTCTTGTAGTACCAAAAAAATCTGACATAGTCTGAGTTTCACAATAAATAAACAGCCAATAAAATGTATCTTTTAAGATCTATATATGCACTTGCATGTTTGTGGTTGCAATGTATATATATACATTTTTCCTTTTCATTATCCCAATCACTGAAACGAAAATGCCAACAGAAAATATCTATAAAAATCAGACAACTCAAGTCAGATATCTTATTTGAATTCTGTGAATCAAAATAAGATAATTAAAAGAAAAATGTCACTAAACAAATTTACTTTTACTTTGTTACTATTTCAAACCTCGGTTATTTTGGGCTTTTAACATCTGTAAAACAATTGACGTCATTTCTGGTGACGTCAACGGGACGTTGAAAATGAATATAACCGACGTTTATCGTGACGTTAGTCACTACCATGTTCGACGTCACTAAACGTCGGAGGAGTAGGACTAATTGGACGTCTAAAGACATTATATAGACGTCGGTCTAACCAATAACTAACGTCTACGAGGCACTAAAGACTTCGAAAATGACACAGATTGACGTCTAAAAGGTACTATAGACGTCGGTGTATACATTAACCGAAGTCTAATCCAGTGGTTGTGTTTTAGTGCAGTTTTGTTCCCCTCTTTGGATAACCTAGTAGCACAATCTTCTTTTGCTAGTTTCCCCACAAAAAAAGCTTACGTCTTTTGAATTGCTTATGAGTCCTTTCAACCCAAAATCGAACATGGGTTGTTGCTTAGTTCCATTTTCATCCGCAAGAGGGAAAAATCACGGTAAAACAATAATTAGGCAACGACCCAGGGTCGTTTTTGGGTTCAAATGACCAAAAGAAATTCACAAGACACCGCTTTTTCTGTGAGGCAGCTAGCAAATGGAGAATGTGTTACTACGTTACCCCAAGAAAGGAACAAAACTACACTAAAACACAACACAAAGAAAACAAATTTTAATCAGTTGAACCAGAAGATAATTGATGAAAGATCACTAAACAAAGTTTAAACGGTAAGCATAAAAAAAAAACCACGCACCTGGGATGCCGCAAGAGAGAAAAGGAGAGGAGGAAAACGATAAAGATATCAAAAACAACAATAGAATGCCGCAAGCGAGAAAAAGAAGAGGTGCCGCAAGAGAAAAAGGAGAAGAGGAAGACGATATTAGAAACTGAATGCTGCGAAGAGTTTGCGGTTTATTTAAAATGAAATTGGGCGTCGGTTGCTCCAGAAACCGACGTCTATCGTCACATAGATGTCGGTGATCTCACTAATGTGACGTCCAAGTTAACATTTAAAGTGACTTTTTGAATACCCATTAGACGTCGGTTTCGAGGGGGATATGATGTCTAGGAAGCTGAACCGATTGACGTTTGATTTCCTGTCAGGGATGTTCATGACAGTTGTGATGGGGCGCTGATGTCTATAATAACATAGACTTCGGTACCCTTCTAACCGACGTCTCAGGACCTCGAGTTTGGTGAACATAATTAATTACAGGCACATGAACGTCGCTTCCCCTCAACACCGACGTCTAAATTGAAGAATTTTTTGTCTTCCCGCCTTCTAGACAGGCCTTAGACGTTGTCTTTTGACTACGTGACGTCTAAGCACCTGGGAATTAGGTGAAGAGCATTAATTGCAGCCCCAGCAGACGTCGGCCCCGTTAACCCCGACATCACTGGACTGTCTTCTCACCTACCTCAGGCCATTAGACGTCGTTGTGCGGTAGTCGGGACATCTACAATATTATGGACGTCGCCTTAACTTAAAACCGACGTCTAGTTTATCAAACTATTTACGATAATGTCACCATCCACTCATATACGTCAAGTTATCAGAAAACCAATGTCTACATGATTACGTAACAGCATTTTTACATTAGTGAGAATCTGCAAACACACCCGATATTGAGATGCAGATCGCAAAGGGAGAAACATAGAAATGAAAGATGTGAAGTTGGTGATGGTTTTGACGTGGATGCAGACTAAGAAGAAAATAGGTTGGTCCTAACCCTGAAAACGGTCCCTGCCCTTCCATTTTGTGGACAAAATGAGTGACACTGACCCGAAGAAAAACCTGTAATTACTGGTCAAAGTCAGCATTGATTGTAGAGACACCGGCCACCCACACCGTTGCCCTGCTTTCAAATAACCATAACTGTATACAGTGACATTTGGTAGCACCAACTTTATAACATACGCTGTATTCAACTGTCGTGTAGAAAATTATTAGGTAAAAGCATTGAGATAAGATGATAACCCTAGAAAAGCGACTTTTGAATTCATCTCATTGGATGAAACTCTTCTATAATTGCGATAACACATCAAGATTCACTGCTGTCTTATATCCAAACAACGTATTAAAACATTATGACATCAAAATGCATGTTTGGTGGGGTTCCTATGTTTCAGATAATGTGGGCCATATTGTCTTCTATTATTCTTTTAATCCTTTTATTTTCTCTATAATTTTACTCAAAACACAACTTGCACCTTATTTCTTGATTTTTACACACAAAAAATGTGGCTACCAATTTTTCTGCCTCTTCTTGCATATAATAATTTAGAACAAAAGAAAGAGAATACACATGGCAAGAAATGAAGTAGGTTTAATTTAAAATAGTCCCTATTTCCAACTTTACTTGTAAGTGTTTACATTCATTTTATATATCATATATACATAAGTTTGAAAAAGGTAAATTACAAAAATATTATATTAGTTATAACCAAAATCTATGTAATTAATTAATCTAGTATTTTTTTTTATCATGAAATGAACAAAGAAAAAAGCATAAATACTGTAAATCTTTGTAAGTTAATTCCTCTAAACTAAAAACTATGATTTCACAAATCCATCCTTTTTAATCATCTTCAAAAGTAAATCCCTCTGAAGCGAACACAACCATACTAAATAAGTTTTTTACAGTTTTTTTTTTTTTTTTCATTCTTCAACGTTTAGAAATACATATATGAATTCTTTCAATCTAATCACACTGTTACGTGTCCAGCCACGCCCGGTAAAAATAATAGAATATATTTTTTTAATTTTTTTAATTTTAAAAAAATGTATTGTGTTTTGATTTGACTTGTTTTTTCTATTTTTCACGTTGGATTTCTTGATAATATTGATTTAATAAATTAAGATTTAAAATTAACTTTGGCGATGTGACAAATTAAAAATTAATCTAAGATAATTTATATTTATCAGTCCACATTGTATTGTTCTGAACAGGGCTATCATAAAGTTTGAAAAGGAGTTTGAACAAATAGAATAGAAAAGAGGCTTTGATTATAATAAACAATGTTCATATACACTTGAATTCGTTAATTTACAATTAATTATATCATTCAATTGTCGTTGGGAATGTTACATCCTTCTTATGTGGGCTCCAAATCAATTAATATATATCCTTAATTCAAAGATTATATATTTTCAACTGCTATATATTGACAAGGCCGATAATAAATTAATAAAGGTTCTTCTTTATTTATATTCTTTTTAACTTAACTTTTTGTTTAATTTGTAGGATGTGTTTCCATTTTAACTATGAAGTCCTATATAGTTTTCAATAATTAGCATCTGATTTTTATGTTTAAAATTTGCTATTGCATGTTGTAGATCCTTCGTGGTAACATGTTCTTTATTTTTTAATTGGTTTAACTTTCCTTTCATTTTAACTTTTTCGATAGCATATGTTTTCTTCGTATTACAATTTTTTTCTTTTCTTAACAAAAAAACTGTCTTATGCTGAACTACTTTGATCTCGCTTTAAAAAAGGTTTAATGAATTTATAAACTTTTTTTTTAAAAAAAATTATGACGTAAAGCAGACTTATTGGCACCAGTGCATAGACAAATTATTTTAGAGATACAAAATAATTCAGTCAAATTAGATGTAATTTTAATGTTTAATTTTTTGTATAAAGTTACTCTAGCCTATTCTTTATCAATTATTTTCTTTTATTATATTTATTTTTATCACAATTAATAATTTCACCTTATTTAAAAGTTAAGGTATAAGTTAATATATATGTATTTTTTTTTCTTTTCCATCTTCTAAGACGTCTTTTAATAATAAAATTGTAATGGATAAAACTTCAAAGTAGACAATACTCTAAATATATGATTTTTTATGAGACCCATACTTTGATGTGCCTTTTAAGAACAAAACTTGATAGATTTGAAATCAAAAGAATATTATTTTTACCACACTAGTAATTAAATGATATAAAAAAGTGTATCATCTTATAATCATCCATGGATACCTATGTTAGTAAATAAAAAGCAGAAAAAGAATTATTATTATAACTGACACACATAAAAATATTTACTCCATCATTCTTCACCTTATAAAATATATATATATATATATATATATATATATATATATATATATATATATATATATATATATATATATAAAATTAAAATGAATGAATATATCGGTTGTCCCTGTGGTATTATCATGAATACTTAGACTCATGTTCCGTACAGTGGAAAAGATTTTAACTTTTGCAATCTTGCTTTTGATTTCATTCATTTGTTGGTGACAACTATGACAGACAATAATTTCAACATTCTATAAATATTTATTTTTGTTAATGGATTTTAAATGGGGTTTCAGAAACAACCCACTTTCTTCATTGCATGCTCAGAAGCAGGAAACATGGAAGCGAACTTCCGAACAGTGTTCAAATTGTTGAAGACACTCTTGAAAGAAAAAGACATAAGCAAGGGCAATGAGAATGTTGTAAAATATTTTTCAAAATATCAAATAAATAAAATGAAATGCAATGAGTTGTTATATTTTCCATGTTTTAAAAATCATAAATGCATACGACAAATATTTGTTAAAAGTTTTTTAAAACAATTAGTTAAGATAGGTTTTAACTATGACTCTGATATCATATTATAAAGAAGTAAACTTTCAGTCTAATCCAATCCCATAAAAAAATAAAGTTTATACTCTCATTTATACATTATAAATATCATATTATAAAGAAGTAAACTTTCAGTCTAATCCAATCCCATAAAAAAATGAAGTTTATACTCTCATTTATACATTATAAATTGACCTTATTTCTAATCAATGTAGAACTTTCTACAATTTAATAAAAAAAGACTACAGATAACACAGAGTGAATGATCGACACAAATCACAACAATAATATTTTTTTCATTAATCTAAAAAAAAAATACACTGGTAATACTAGAAAAAGATAATTATTAATTTTAATTTTACCAATCAATAATCATTCCAAAATCGTTTGTTTTAAATTTTGTTCCTATCTCCTTAGCTTCTTTTGTTTTAAATTTTGTTAATTTAATTTAAATGTCTCTAATTTTAGATTGCTGAGTGTGACTGAAACATGAATGCATATAACTTTTAATTATCGAACTCCAATAATGAAATGTGTGGACGATATAAAAAAATAATTTTGATATAAACTTCCGCAAGTGCATTTTTTTGTGGTCTTCCCTAAGTGCAAACACGTCTTTTTTCATTGGCAGAGTAATTGGGCCCATTCTTAATTTCGAAGCCCACCATTTATACGATTGGATAGAGAGAATATAAAACTAGGTGGCCCTCGCTATCCAAATCTAACAGCTGGGCATTGTTGGGCCATGTTGATAAAAAAGAAAAGAAAAAAAGTGACCACTAAAAAATGGCCTAAATCAATTTTTATTTTTCTTTTGAGTTTGATAATGATGTTTGTTTTGGCAAGGACATGTCTTTTATTTAATCCTCTTAGTTACAATTCAATTGCTTTAACATAACAATGGGATTTCATATACACAATGTTTTTATTTAAAGTGCGTGAAATATATCGTTAAAATCAATCATCTCTTATATCAAGTATTGTCTATTGTATCATATGGTCAGACGGTCTTAGATGACAAGAAGGAACAGACGGTTCAAAGCGTTAGATATCCCAGATGAAGCGAAGCAAATACATGACCTATCCAGTCAGGCATGAGAAGATGTCGGACGGTCAAATTCATTAACAAATTCCTTTTAAGAGACATCTAAAAACGGAGTTAAAAGTAAGTATCAATTAATGTAATGGGTTGAGATTGTGTCGTGATTAAGGTTCCACTAATCTTAAGTCCATCTCAAAAATTATAAGTAGAGGTCAAAGGTAAGAAGTGAGTGATGACATTTATTATGAATTTAAGACTTTATTGTGACCCTGTACGAATTATTTATTGACTTAAACATTAGAGTACCTTTGTCAGGTATCCCTGACCGATTTGAAGTAAGGACAGAGAAATTGGACAAAAAACAGGAACAATCACTCGGATGGCTAGGAGTGAAAGTGTAAAGGATTATTTGTGGAAGTCACTTGATCCTACACCCGGAATATCTACTTTAAAACTTAAGGTTTTATTATAATTTTATTTTTAAAAGATGTATTTGAAGATAAGAAAAAATTATCTTAAGTTTCAATTCTTAAACAATGTGAAACTATTTGATACAATAAGAATATATATATATATATATATATATATATATATATATATATATATATATATATTATTTATTTATTTATTTATTTTGTTCATTAAGATTTCAAACACTCGCCTAAACGCATATATTAATTAATGATTTTAACTTATCTTTAAAATATTTACTAGTTTCAAGTAACCATTTTTCTCAACTATATAAGACTTATATTCTTTTAATACATTTACTCTATGTTTATTATTATTGGATTTTGCTTCTTAGAGAATAAAGTAGATGATCCAGAAATAAAGTTAGATTAATTCTAGCATGATAATACAAAGAGCTTAAATATAATCTAATATGCAACTAAATTAAATAATTAAAGTGAAAACTTTATCGGTAATTTATCTCTCCCAACCAATATATATATATATATATATATATATATATATATATATATATATATATATATTTATTGTGTGTGTGTATGTATGTAATTTGGCAACCAAAAAATTATTTGAGTGCGAGTTCACTTTTCACCAAAACAAAAATTATTTAAATTAATTTGATTCTAAATGAATTCAAATCTATACAAATTAAATTGATTCAAAATGTTTTTTTTTTTCGTGAAATCATCTCTACAAATCTTAAAATAATACTTCATTTAGGATGACGAATGGCTGCTGGGCTTTTATTGGGCCATGATACTAGCGAAGCCCATCCACAAATGTTACCGATTTCTTATTCGTGCTGTCCGCTTATTTTTCTTCCCTTACGTGGTGTTGGTCCCTCCACCTTTCCAAGGGATCTTGCACCTCCCCACTATTTTAATTTATTTCAAAATTATTCTACATCTTTCTACTATTTTTTTATTTCAAAAATACTTTACACCTCTCCAATGTCCTTAACAATCTTTTTCTTTCTCTATCTACATTAATGGAGCATTTACATGGCTCATTAATGGAGCATTTACATGACTCAAATTTGAACTTGTGATATATTTTCTTAAATAAGTTTGATTCAATCATATTTTTGCTGTTGAATATATTTTTTTCTTTTCAAATTACTTAATAAATGATAAAATTTTGGTCTAAATTTCTAGAAAAATGTTTATATATATGTGTGTTTTTTTTTACATATAATATCTATAATTTTTAACATTATATTATGTTTTAACTCACCGACATGTTTGACTCAAATAACTTGAATAAAATATTTAATTTATTAGATAAATAATATAAAAATATTATTAAATACTTAAAATATAAAAAAAAGTTATTTGTTAAAAATTTAAAATTTATTTAGTTCTTTCGTCATTAAAAAGTTAGTATATAATAATAATAATAATGATAATATATCATTATTTACTATTAATATTATTATTTTTATTATTTTGTATTTGCATCTAACTTTTAATTTTATAAAATGGAAATGGTAGAAGTACTAATATTGAGGTTTCCTTTGAATTTTATATTTTGTAGTATATCACAAATTCAAATCTGAACCATGTAAATGCTCCATTAATGTAGAGAGAGAATGAAATAGATGGTTGAGGATAGTGGAGAGGTGTAGGATATTTTTGGAATAAAAGAAAATAGTGGAGATGTGTAGAATATTTTTGAAATAAATTAAAATAGTGGGGAGGTGCATGACCCACTTGGGGAGGTGAAAGGAGCAACACCCTCCCTTATTATGGCAATAAGAAGGGAAAGCAACATATTCATCTCAAACTATAATACTCTTGGGGTGGTGGAGGGAGCAACACCCTCCCTTATGATAGAAATAGGAAGGGAAAGCAACATATTCATCTCAAACTATAATACTTTTCTGGAGATTGATAATGACTTGGTAAATTAATCTATTTTCACCTATTTATTAGTAACTTCAAAACTAGTGTCATTCGTCTCTATTAGTGAGTTAAATGAGATAATTCAAGTAAAAGAAAATATAATTTTTTTTCTTCAATCTAACATTTTTTAAATATATAACTAGAATTCAAAAAGTTTAAACCTATTAATTTTTTTTCTAATTTTAGACAACAAATAAATCATTCATCCCATAAAATAAATCATAATTTTAAATAAAATCTAAATAATCTCAAAAGTTAATCTAGTTTATTTTGAAGGATAATGATATTTAGACAACCTTTTTTGACAACATTTGAACATTGATTACATGTCAATCTGTCATTGGTTAAAAATTACTCTACATTAGTGTTTATGATTATTATTATTAATTGTGGAGTAATTTTTGTTAACCAATCACAGATTGACATGTAATTAATGTTGAAATGTTGTCAAAAAAATGTTGTCTAAATATCATTATCTTATTTTAAAAAATAATTATGTTGGAATTGATGAGTTAGTTCAATTAAAAGTCAATAAGGTTGTTAATGGATGAAGTCATTTTTGGCCAACTAAAAGGATAATTATACTTTGACAACATTTTAACATCATTTATGTGTCATTCTGTGTGATTGGTCCAAAATTACTTCACAATCAATAATAATAATAATAATAATCATAAATAATAACACGGACCAATCATAGAATGACACATAGATGATGTTAAAATATTGTCAAAAAAATGTTGTCAAAGTACCATTATCCATATATAAAATGATAATGATTCAATCTAATTTGAATTCGTTGTGCACTGACTTATAAATTTTAATTTTAATTTGATAATTTTATTTCTTTCTGTAGTTAATTTAATATAGTTATTAATTTCTTTAAAAAATATATAAAAATTGTTTTAAGAGATTAAAAGAATACTAATCATTCTTTGGTTAATTATATTCTCATTTTTACATAATTTTTATTGTGATATAAAAATGAAAAAAATTATCTCATAATTATTTTATTAAGACTAGCAAAATTTCAAACGCCATTATACCACTGTTTACATTTTAAAATTTTACAATAATCCGAATCATTATTAAATTTTGTAATTAAAAGCTATAAAACACAAATTAGATTTGTTTTCTGTATTAATTCTATGTGTGATATATTAAAAAAAAAATTAAGTGTAACATTGCTTAAGATTTTTATATCTTTTAAATATAAAAAATAAATATATTTAACTATTATTAAAAAATGTGTAAATTAGATAAAAAAAAGTTTTATTTTATATTACAAGTGAAAAAGAAACGTTTTTGTGTATTTGTATGTTAATAATGATTATTACATAAAAACGATTGATAGTAACTCATTTGTAATTTCCTTCTTTTATCGGCACTTGTGTTGTTAAAGTGGGTGAAGTTACTTTTAACATTCTGATAGTTTATTTTTATTTTTATTAATTTTTTAATTTTAAAATATAATTAAAAAAAAAATACGATTATAACATATGAACACTAAAAAAATTAGTATAGATTAATATATTTCTTTTCTTTTTATATTTTATAAAAATTATTTTTTGTATATTTATAAGATATTTATTATAGTTATTTTATAAAGTAATTCATGTATTATAAATTCATCTTACTTAATCGCTAGAATCTTTAAAATATTTATTTATTTTTTCAAATATAAGCATTAGACCAAATATTAAAAAATAACGACTTCGAATAACTTTGATAATACCACAATAATTTTATCTATTGACTGTTGATTGAGTATGTGTTTAACATTTCGACGCATAATAATATATATAGTAAGAAATGTCACTCATGACCAAACTTCGAACTTTAATATAAAATAATTTTGTGGATTAATAGAATTCTTAGGATAACTTGAAAAACATTATGGAAGGTTGTCATTTTAATGGTGGCGGTTGGTAGGGCCCACAACATTGAGTTTGAATAAATATTTATAACAAAATAATATTGAGGAAATTTGGCTGCATTCGAGTTTGAAATCAATAGCACACTTAAAAGCACTTCAAATTTTGTTTGAATTTCAAACTGTGCCATCATTGTAATTGTGACTTGTAACAGATAGGGGAACCAGAAAATTTTCAAATCTAATCATAATTCAAAATTATTTCTCATTCTTGCCAACAATAAATATCATTAATCCATACTTTGAATTGAACATATAATTATTTTTTTTTTCTGAGCTGTTTTTTTTTTATTGAATATTCATGTGGAGAATGTTGATTTTTCTGGAAGAGCCGGCTATGAATATGTTATTACAAGTATTATGTGGTGATGGCAACAAATAAAATTATAATATTTATTTTTTGATGAAGTACTCGAATTATGGTTTTCATTGTACACCTTATATAGATGTGTATTTAATATGTGGACCTATATGTATATAATCCTAATAATGTATTGGGAATTATTTATAAAGTATTGATGTTTGATTTGTATCGATAATAGTTTATGTAACAAAGAGGGCTATCATGAATTAATGTATACAGTGTAGAAAGTTTGCACAATTGAATTGCTCTACTTAAATATGGAAACAATATTTGTTTGTTTGATAAAAAAAACTTGTGAATTGTTTTAAAATTAACTTCAAACTTTGTTTTATCTAATTTTGAAAGACAAAAGTGTTGTAAACCTAGTTATAAGTTTTTAGAAGTGTTGTAAATCTAGTCATAGGTGGATATTATTGTGGTAGATAAACTCATAGTGGACAAACACTTAGTTCATTTGTGAGATTTATTTAAGAATATGATATTGTAGTCCAATACACTATATCTAGTTCTCTGGATAATAATTGTGTGATAGATAGAAGAGTTATGTAAAGTTTTAATTGATATTGTGAGAAGTATGAGAAGTTATGCAAAGCTTCCTAAATTCTTATAGATTGAAACACTTAAGATGATTGTGTATATAGTGACTGAGTTCTAATCAAGGTTGTTTTAAGAATATTTTTTGAGTTACTCAAAGATTGGAAATCTAATTTACGACATATACATGTTTGAGGATGCCTGTTTAAAGTAACATTTTATAACCTACAAGAGAAGAAACTATAACCTAAAACTATTAATTGGTATTTAATTGAATTTGCTAAAAAGTTCAAAGGTTATAATTTTGTATTGTCCATCTTATAACATTTGTGAAATCACTGAATGTAAAGTTTCTTGTAAATGACTTGATTATTGGGAGTGATTTAATTCAAAATATTCATAATGAGTTCAACCCTCTAAATCAAATGATAGACTAGTAGTTATTCATGCTTCTTTAGTTCAAGAGCATACTAGACAACCAAATATTCGAGTTCCACAAAGTGTTAGAGATAGATCAAGTTGTTGAGGAATCGGTTAAACAACAAGTTTGTCATCAAGGTAGTAAAACAACATTAAGAAGTTTTACAAAGATCAAAAGATCGACAATTTTTAGTAATTATGAAGTGTATTTACAAGAATTAGATTATAACATTGGAGTCAAAGATGATATTGAACGGGAACAAATGAAGAATGTTCCATATGCTTTAGCGGTTGGAAGTCTACTATATGCTCAGGTTTGCACCAGACCTGACATTTCACAGTTGGAGTTTGTGGAAGATATTAGAGTAATCAAAGTGTTGACTATTAGAAAGTTGAAAAGAAGATAGTGAAATATCTTCAAGTATAAAAGGATTTCTTGCTCATATACAAAAAAATTGATAGTTTGAAGGTGATGGGCTACTTTGATTCAAACTTTGTTGGTTGCATTAATACCAAAAAATCAAAATCTGGTTATATTTTAATGCTAACTAGTGTAACTATATCTTAAAGTAGCAAAAAACTTCTATTATGGACATTGGGTTTGTTTCTTGTTTTGAGGCTACCTCACATGGTGCATGGTTGAAGAGTTTTATATTTGGACTTAGAGGTTGGACTCAATTGTTGGGCCATTGAAGTTATATTATGATAACTCTATTGTTTTATTTATGACTAAGAATAATAAAAGCGAAAGTCAAAGTAAACACTTTGACATTAAATATCTAGCCTTTAGAGAATGTGTTAAGTGGTCATTGAACACTGTATGACTAAGTTGATGATTATTGTTGAAGGCATGCCGTTAAAGAATTTTAAAAAAAATTTAGCGCAAATGAGACTTGGTTCCATGTTGTGACAATCATTAATTTTACTTTGATAGAAATCTTATTTAATTTCTTCTCATTTTGTTGTGCACATATTTGTTTATTTTGAGAAATTTGGTTTGATCCAAAATAAACATATAATTTATTCATTATAGTTAAGAGTATTTGATGAGAGACTTGATCTATTTGATACAATGGAGATAATACTAATTTTTTAGAGGACCTATGTTAACTCATGGGCAAGCGCACCCAATCATTGAAGTAATAAAACATGACAAGATCAAGTATCGTTTCCCAAGAGACTCATGCAATACTAAAGAATTATATTATTAGTAAACTTGTATAGACTAAAGAATAGTACATGAATCTACATTAGGTGCAAGAAGATAAATTTACAAAGAATAAAGGGTGGACTTTGGTAGTTGGAGATACTTAGAAGTGGAAAAAGGTCAGAAATGGAGTGGAATAACATTGTTAGGGGTAGATTTCATTGGGTTCACTCTCTTGCACACACAAAATTATCTCTTGTCCATTAAACACTAATGTCAACCCACTAAATCACTCGAGCCTTAATCCCTTAGGTGAAAGAACCTAGGTTTCCTAACTAAGTGTCAATCCCTTGAATATTTAATAAGCAAACCCACCTAAAGATCTAGGGTTTAAGACAACTATTGGGTCATGTTCTATCCCTAAATACAAGCCCCCACTAGATCTCCGGTTTCAAGCCTAGGTTTCACAAGATTCTTCCCAAAACCCTATGAACCACAAATCAAGCCATGAACGTCCCCATTACATGCAAGCATCAAGAGTGAAAACAAGACACTAACATTTAATGGAAAAGGCATATATATAATCAAAACATTTATAGGGTACAAAAGAGTTTAATGGCTACAAATGCTCACAACAAGATGGATTTGACTCTCCATTCTTATGGAGAGCCTCAAGCTTACAAAATGGCCATAGAAGAAGATATGGAGAAGTCAATAGGAAGAAGAGAGTGTTCCCACGAGCCTTAGCAACCCTCATAGCTTTCCTTTGAGTGAAAACATGCCTCCAAACCACTAAAGACCTTTATCCCTTTGTGAAACCAGAATAAATAGGGTAAAACTTATCTTGTCAGCATCTTGTCACCAATGCGCAACACCTCTTGCCTAACGAGAGTCTTCAAAAACACCAGAGTTGCTATTTGGAATGAGCTCGCTTAGCGACAAGATGTGGGCGCTCAGTGGTAGCTTGCCTAACGGACAAGGATGTCTCACCCAACGAGAGGACCTGATGCACTCCCTAATTTGATGTTCTTTTTGCTTTTCTGGGTTGTCGGGTTCTTCAGTTTAGTAAGGGTTCTTTCTGACACAAAATTGACATAAAAAAAGAGGGGATTAGAGTATTATTTACTTAGTGTAGCCAAAAATATAAGTATACACAAAAGCAAAATAAAGTGAGGATTTAAGAAAGTAATAAGTTAAAGGAGAACTGATTTTTCCACTAAAATAAAGCTCAAATAATAATAAAAATTAGCATTATCAACCTGTTACCATGATTCTTATATTTAGTTTCTTGTATTGATTAATAATGGAATAAATGAACCAAGTGAGAGAATACTGAGAATTTCCCAAATATGCATGATAATATAAGATAGTCAATTTCAATAAATTATTTCCACAAATATAGTCGTTTAGTCAATAAGTTTTAGAATTGTTGCATAAATTTTGATAGTGTAATCCCACAAAATTTGTAACAATTTATTATAGCAATTACTATGTAATGGAAAAATATCTATAAATTTCACATGCATCCAGTCATAGAATATACTTATTTTATAGTATACTATATCATTCAAGTTTACGAGGGTGAGAGTTTGAAACTGAAAAACTCATTAACAATGGTTAAAAATTAATCATTATGTTTTTTTTTTCATTAATTTTACATCGTCATCTTACTTATTTTATCCTGTATATAAAAAAAATGTATAATTTTGTGGATAATATAAAATAATATTAAATAAATAAAAACCAAGTACACTAACATAATATAATTTTATCAATAATAAAATTTCATATATTCGAAGACAAATAAATAACATAATATGACAAAATAATAATAATATAATTTTAATTAATAAAAAAATTAAATTAAAAAATATAAAGTTTTAAATATCTAATAAATAAATAAAAAATTACATTAAAAATATTCAAACATACCATAAATTTAAAATTTAGTTAAGCCGTATAAAAGAATTGGAGAAAGTATTAAGAAATAAATTTTTACACAAAAAATAAAAAACTTATCAAATTTAATAATATCAGAAAAAAAAAAATCCATGGACTTTGCAGATTATTCATGTTGAATATAAAAAATTTTATATCCAAGGCTTGACTTAAAAATACATAGCAAAAGTAGGTTATAAATTGTATAAGTGTCTTGATATTTTGACACCATTATTTTAACACTACTTTGACACTGCCACGTGTCGATGTGTCATTGGTTGGAATTGAATTTTTTTTTTTAAGAAAAGTGACGTCACAAGCTAGGGTCAGATTTGAAAATGTGATTTCCGTTTCTGCCCTTGACCAGTTTCAGTACAAGGATATGGTTTCTTCGTTCTCATTTCTCGTTATCTCACTTTCGTTGCCTCATTTTTGCCCACCGCTGACTCTGTGCTCTTCGTTCTTGTGTTGGTGTGTTCGCCATCGTTGTCGTGCTCACCATTGTTGTTCGTCGTTGTTGTTGGTGTCTCATTTCTTCGATCTTGGTGTGGTTGTGTCATCCCTTGGTTCCGAAATGACGAGTTCTTCAACGAAGGTAAGCGTCATCATCCTTGGACTATTTTTGATTTCTCCCTTTTGTGTGAAGTTCGCAGTAGTGTTTGTTTTAGGGTTTTGAACATTTGTGGTTGATGCAGTTGACGGTTAGACACTCATTTTCCACGAACTATATATAACTTTGACTAAGGAATTGACAGAGGAGCAACGGTCATTGATTTGTGGGACTCCTTTTGGTTGGTTCCTAGAGTTGAGTCCTAAAGTTAGGCTGACTAGGAATATATTGAGTGAATTAGTTGTGAAGTGGGTTGACTATAATGGTTGTTTTGTAATCGGAGATAAAGAAGTCCCTGTGACTGAGAATGACTTTTGTTTAGGTCTGGGGTTGAGTACAGATGGTAAGGACTTGAACTTCAAAGAAAACTATAAAACAAGTTCTTGTGTTAAATATGTAGGGAAAGACACAAAAAATTTGGATTTGGTTTACAAATGTATGATGACGAAACGTAAGAAGAACATTCCTTCTTCTGATTTTTGAAGTCTGTATATTTTAGTGGGGATATCTGAGTTATTATTTCTTAATCGTAGTGGAAGAATGTTTCAAGTTTTGTATGAAATTGTTGATAATTTAAGTGGGTTGGGTAATTATTGTTGGGGTAGTTTAGTGTACCGTTACTTGGTACGTAGTTTGTGCAATGCTTTAGATGAATTGAAGAAAGGAAAAGGCACAAGTAATGTTTACATTGATGGATGCACTTTCATGCTGCAGGTAATGAGTACATTCATTTATAATTGTGTTGTGAGTTGTGGATTGAATTGTATTTTTGAGTACCGTTTGTGATGATGAATTTTTTGTAGGTATGGTTTTGTGAGAAATTTTTACCTCCCAAAGGTGAAATACATAAATCTCCTAGAATTTTGCATTGGATGAATGTTAATTTGGGAGACAACATTGTGAAACAAGCTTTGGAGAGTGGTGAGGTATGATATTTAGTGTATGAGTGATTTATGTTATGATATACGTGTTGGTGGTATGATATGATTTGTTGAATTTCAGGTTGATCATAACTTTGATGTCAGTGCAATGAATGATAAGATGAATGAGCAACCAAGCCTCAAAACAAAAGTTGACAAACCATCTTCAGGAAAGAAAATATTGAAACGAAAACACAAAGAAAGTGTTATGCATACGATGAAGCATCAGCAAAATCTAGGGGCGGAGCTTAAAAGGGAGGTTCTTCAGTTGGAGAAGGAGGTTGCTTATGAGAAAGCTAGATGAACAACACCACAGGAAGGTGGGCAGAGTGTGCCCCGTGAAGATCGTTCGTTTTCCCCGGGAGGCATGTCCAGTGGTCCAACTCCAATGAAGAGTGATCCAACTCCAATGAAGACTGATACAATAAAATTGAAGACTTTTGTGAGGAAGGGGTCGCGAAGGCGGGTCAAGAGCAAAGCTCTTAAAACCCCTTTTATTGGAACTTTAAGAATAAAAAACGAGTGACATAATTTGATTAATGTTTAGACATTTTGTAGTTTACTTAGTGCTTGTATTTTTTGTAAGAAATGCTTTATTGTGGACAGATATGTTCTGTTATTCGAATTGTAATGTTATTGTTGGCAGATGTTTCATTGCACTATCATTGTTTGACATTGTATTACAGTTATATGAATGAGTAATATTATTGAAATTGGGAAATAATGTTACTTTTTAAATATTAAACTGGAAAGATTGTTGAATTAGTTTGGTGAAATGTGTAACATGGATCATTTCTGTTATCCCTAAACATTAACTGCAAAACTCTAAAGTGAGGTTACAAACCAAAACCATCAACATGCAGTGGAAGTCATGCGAAATAATTATACATAATATAAGTGATCCTCTGTGTTATGAAACATGGTCCCTTGTGTTGAACTTTCTGTACAGATTCTGGATTTCTCTCGCATAAACATTTACAGTGGCCTGTAAATGATTACCATGCACTGTTTTGAACCTCAAGTGAAATCACTCCATTTGGGTTGGTGAAATGAGTCACATGGCTCTATTCCTTGATGCTAGGGTGGCCTAAGTTCACGTGCAACACTCCTAAGTCACTCTACCATCTATTTCCATGAAGGTCCATTGGAAGAAAAGGGAAATTATGAAAGTTGTCTGAGTGGGTCCTCTGTGTTATGAAAAGTGGTCCCTTGTGTTGAACTTTCTGTACAGATTCTGGATTTCTCTCACGTAAACGTTTACAGTGGCCTGTAAACGATTACCATGCCCTATTTTCAACCTCAAGTGAAATGACTGTATTTGGGTTGCTGAAATGAGTCACATAGCTCTATTCCTTGATGCTAGGCTGGCCTAAGTTCACGTGCAACACTCCTAAGTCACTCTATCATCTATTTCCATGAAGGTCCATTGGAAGAAAAGGGAAATTATGAAAGATGTCTGAGTGGGTCATCTGTGTTATGAAAAGTGGTCCCTTGTGTTGGACTTTCTGTACAGATTCTGGATTTCTCTCGCGTAAACGTTTACAGTGGCCTGTAAACGATTACAATGCCCTGTTTTCAACCTCAAGTGAAATGACTGTATTTGGGTTGCTGAAATTAGTCACATGGCTCTATTCCTTGATGCTAGGGTGGCCTAAGTTCACGTGCAACACTCCTAAGTCACTATACCGTCTATTTCCATGAAGGTCCATTGGAAGAAAAGGGAAATTATGAAAGATGTCTGAGTGGGTGCTCTGTGTTATGAAAAGTGGTCCCTTGTGTTGGACTTTCTGTACAGATTCTGGATTTCTCTCGCGTAAACGTTTACAGTGGCCTGTAAACAATTACAATGCCCTGTTTTCAACCTCAAGTGAAATGACTGTATTTGGGTTGCTGAAATGAGTCACATGGCTCTATTCCTTGATGCTAGGCTGGCCTAAGTTCATGTGCAACACTCCTAAGTCACTCTATCATCTATTTCCATGAAGGTCCATTGGAAGAAAAGGGAAATTATGAAAGATGTCTGAGTGAGTCCTCTGTGTTATGAAAAGTGGTCCCTTGTGTTGGACTTTCTGTACAGATTATGGATTTCTCTCGCGTAAACGTTTACAGTGGCCTGTAAACGATTACAATGCCCTGTTTTCAATCTCAAGTGAAATGACTGTATTTGGGTTGTTGAAATGAGTCACATGGCTCTATTCCTTGATGCTAGGCTGGCCAAGTTCACGTGCAACACTCCTAAGTCACTATACTATCTATTTACATGAAGGTCCATTGGAAGAAAAGGGAAATTATGAAAGATGTCTGAGTGGGTCCTCTGTGTTAAGAAAAGTGGTCCCTTGTGTTGGACTTTATGTACAGATTATGGATTTCTCTCACGTAAACGTTTACAGTGGCCTGTAAACAATTACCATGCCTTGTTTTCAACCTCAAGTGAAATCACTCCATTTTGGTTGTTGACGAGGAATATTTGTAATTTGAAAATGTTTACAACGAAGTTAATTAAAGTTAATTTAACCAATTGTTATTTAGTGAAAGAAACAATAAACTTCTTTATTATGAAAAAAAGGAAATTACATTACTTGAACATAAAATAGAATTGTCTTGCGTCATTCAAATTGATATTTGGTTGTTGACAATACAAGTACATCCATTAATGTGTACTTGTACTGTAATATCATGACAATGGTGATCAACCTCGAAGACAAGAACATCTCCTTCCTTCAAGCCATATGCACTGCAAAATTGTTTCCAACCTTGTCCAAACTTTGTTGAATTCCTAGTATGTGAAACCAAAACCTTGCACAGAATTCCATCATTATGACCAAGAAGCTCAACCTCTGTGAAGCTTTTATTCCTAATTTCGGTCGCAAATGTACTTCGCAAGTCCTGCGGAATCATGACAATGTTTTGAGTGACAATGATTATTATATATTATAATTGAAGTTGTGAAAATAAAAGTAATTGATACGTACCAAGTGACTTTCTTCACACTGTGATTTAGTTAATTTCACAGCGAACAATGACGTTAGAGGACATATGTGCACAGATCAATGAAATATTGTCTATTCTTGTGGGTGTAGGGATTAAAATATATTATAATTTTGAAATAATTGTTACCCATATATTGGAAGGTGATGTGGGCATCATTAACCCTTTCATGATAAACGTTTTTTAGTGAATCCCATCCAGTTGTAATTTTAGGATGCAATAGGTTCATGTTATAGGTTACCATGTGTGTTTGACCGTGATTGTCAACCAACGACCACCTATTTCCCAATTCTTTTTCGAATGCTGCTGCAAAATTCCTATCAACAAAACCAAAATCCTGCATTCGTAGGTTGAAAATAAGAATAATATAAGCTTGTTTAAGAAAAAACTACAACGAAATAGAACATCTTTACCACTTCTGTGAGGTGGATGGTTGAGATCTCCCATAAGACAGTTTGTGTTGCAGTGCTTGATGATGCAGCCATGTTTTTTATAAGAAGGAAGTGAAAGTGTGAATTTGTATGTGTTAGTCCATTAGAAAGAAACATTTCAAAGGAATTTATAGGTCCTTCACGTGTTTTGAAAAGTGTACCAAATTTGGTGGTCAAAGCATAACATTCAATATTTGAAGAATAATAATGTTGACTGGTATTGGAAAAGTTATGAATGGTTAAATGCGTTTAAAAGTGCCATAATGGTGGCTTTGAATGTGCCACTATTTCAGTCAAACCCTTTCACCTAATAAAGACTACTTATTTAATGATTCCTTCAAAACATTTGAATTTAAAATTTATGAAAATCATCCACAATTACGAAATGAACCACAACGGTCCATTGATCGAAGCTGGCCAGTGTCAAAAATAGCATGTAATCATTTACCAACTTCGTGTAAACGATTACGCGTTTGAAAAATGGGTTTTGTACATTTTCTACGTCTACAAGAACCACATTTCAGAAGACAGGGGACCATTGGCTACATACAACGCAGAATTGGAGAGAAAATAAGTTGATATTAAAAGACATCATTACCAAAACGAACAATACAAAACTTAAATCCAAACGTAGTCATAACAAGAAAATAAATTCAGAACAAAATTAAACAACTAATAACAAGAAAGTCTAAGAACTAAGAAGTTAGATTGTTGTCAAGGCAGTTGCGGAAATGCTGAATTTGTTCATCAATGTGTCCCACTCGCGAATCCAAAGACTAAATTCTTGTCCCCATGCTGACCTCCATATTTGAGAATTGCGTTTGATAGGCATTAAATTTGGTGTTAACAGTCATGTGCAAGTTCTCAAAATGGGTATCAAAGGAGTCTAATCTTGCACTTACAAAAGTATGCATTTCTTGGATGCGATTGAGCACATCGTTTAGTGTTGTGGATGAAGTACCTTCATCATGGTGTTCTGGTGTTGTTCCTTCAGGTTCTGGATTTTGGGTCTTCTTTGTTGCAACCCACTCGCCTTCTTCATCTTGGACATAGCCAAATGAGGCTATTACTTGACATCCTATACTTAGTCTGGACTTCACTGTCGTACAGGGATCATTTTCTGTCGGCACATCAAACAGCTCCAAGAACATGGTTATCAGATGAGGATATGGCAATTTTGCATTGTCCTTTAATGCCTTTTTCATCTTGCTCCTGATAAGATGTCCCAAGTTAATTTGCATGTTATTGAAAAGGGCCCACAGGATGACAATGTCTTCTTTTGTTGCTTGACCATTATTCGTAGCACGAGGAACTAAGATTCTTGTAAGGACGTAATGAAGAATTCTAGGTTGTACCTTCATATTTCCTGCCGTGATTCTTCCATGTATGTAACGATCATTTGTACAAACAAGTTGGCGAGCAGTTAAAGAATTGTAATGGTCTTTCCACTCATCAACAATTGTACCTTCGTAACGAACATCACCGGAAGGGAGTGAAGTTACCTCATTAAAAACTTTAGGGCTTATTTTGAGATCAATCCCTTTCACTTGGGTTCAAATCACCCCGTTTGGCAAAATGGTCATGTTGCTGTAGAAGACCCTTACTAGTTCGGGGTGGAAATCTCTTCTTAAGAAAACAAATTCAAGAAGGCCAGCCTCCGTCAAGATGTCGTGGAATTGGAAATTGTGACCTTCGAACCATCCATCTTCTAGATGTTTGCTCTCCAATATTTCCTTATTGAAGAAATGGGTTACAAACTTCTGATATTGTTCATCCGTTGTGAAAAACCCTTTGTTTGGTGGAAGTGGTGATGATGGTGGGGATGGAGATGACGCTGGCAGTGAAGGTGGTGGTGGGGAGGGGGTTGGGCTACGGCGACGACGTACACCCAGAGATGAAGAGGCTTTTTGTTTCTTCTTAGCCCGATCAGCCATTGCAAGATGATTACGGATTTGAGAAGAAGATGAATGTAATAAGCTTAGATGAAGGGATTAAATAGTTGGAGAAGATGTACTGAAGGGTTGGTTAAATGGGGGACGTGGGGAGACACTGGGTTTGAGTGGGTAATTAAATTGACGCACCATCAAAACAAAGGTGGAGAACATGGGGTCCAGGACGTTGATAATGGGGCATTTAATTCAAGGATTCAGTTATTGTAATCGTTTACTGAAATGTGGTAAACGATTACCACTGATTAAATTGCCCAATTAATTATATTTTAGACATTTACTGCTGGATCCAATAAGTAACGTAAATTACATTATGCAAACACACACACACACACACACACACACACACACACACACATATATATATATATATATATATATATATATTTATTCACGTAAGTAATGATAATCATCATACATTATTATTGTCGTAGTTGTTATGTACAACATTTAACAAAGACATAAATCCAGAAGAGGTAATTTGTGATTGTTGTGTAACTTGATAAGATTGGAAAGATTGGGATCCAAATGGAGGTACCTGAGCAGGTTGTGTGTCAGCGACAAAAGTTCTCTCCTGAATAAACAAATAAGTTATATTTAGAAACGTGTACCAACATTTAATGCAAAGACAACCAAAAAATACAAGTTAAGAGTTCTAACCGAATCTTCAACATATGGTGATGTAGTGTTCTTGTTTGAAGTTCGTTTTTTTTACTGGTTATTTTCTCCATTGTCGACTTCAATCTATTGGTTCGGGGTCTTCCTTTTCGCTTCACTTGTACAGGACTACGCACCATAACATCATCACGGGCACCAACAGTTTGGTGTATTCTATCGGACTCCGGATTGTGGTACCTGAGTTCGCCCCCATCGCTAATCATGTTATTTTTTATGGACGAACTGCATCCAAACTTTTCCCCAAGAAGATGGAGTTCTTTTTCCAGCTCATTAGAACAACCTTCGGACTCAGGCTATCTCAGCAATCTCATAGAATTTTTTGCACAACATTTGGTATCTTTCCATGGTCGGATCTTGATTGGAATTACTGTATGAGGCTCTAATGAGACTGTGCCTTCTACGGATATTTTTACTCCACCGCCGTAGAACGAATTTCAGGGGCACAGTACAGACATCTTCCTGTCCAAAAACCAAAAGTGAATGTCGACAAACAATGCCTCTGAACTCAAATAAAAGGCAGGAACAGGTTGCATTTTTTGTGACTGGATCAAACTCCACTTCATAAAATTTATTTAGACATTTTCCATCCCACATTCGCTCCTCTTTGATTGTGTACATGTTGAAGATGTTGTCCATTACGGTTTGTTTGATGAAACAATACATCCTTGAGCGAAATTCTTTTTGAACCTCCTCAAATTTTGCATGTGTGTACTCAAGCTGAAATTGTCTCTCAATTGGTGACTGCGACAAGGACGAGAAATCAGCTTGTATTTCTTTTTGGGCCTTCACTCTCAGTGCATTGTCATATTGGACAACAAATTGATGTAGTGTCGTAGTTGAACTTATAAATCCGTCGAAGAAAGCGTTCATTCCCTCGCTTCTTTGTGTGGTTGACATGCCGGCCCAGAAATCATTCCTTAGGTAACAAGGAACCTATTTATGTCTTTCGTCCTACAAATTAAGTAACCAGTCATTAGACTCCAATCCATATTTACTAACTAATTCAGCCCACCCATTCTCAAATTCAATATGACTTTCACAATCATACACAAGCTTATTCAGATCACTTTTGATGGGCACATAATCTTTATAGCCGCTAAATTTTTCAGGCACTTTTTTCATTATATGGCATAAACACCACCTATGCCTGGTATTTGGAAATACTTGTTTGATGGCATTTGCCATTGCCCGACATTGATCGGTGATAATCCCATCTGGGGCCTTATTACCCATGTATCTCACCCAACATTCGAACAACCAAACAAAAGACGAAGTGTCTTCGCACGAGAGCAATCCACATTCTAGTAAAATGGACTGTCCGTGATGATTAACTCCAACAAACGGAGCAAAAGGCATGTCATACTTATTTGTTAAATATGTGGTATCAAAAGACACAATGTCCCCAAATTTTGCAGCCGCAGTTCTACTTCTTGCATCTGCCAAAACACACTACAAATTCTATTGCCTTCGTCCAATTGAATGTCGTAAAAAAATTCATTATTCAAATCTTTCATGGTGGAAAAATGTCTTAATAGGGCTTGTCCATCTCCGTCTTTGCATAATGATCTTCTGTGTTGCTCAATCTAGTTCCTAGCATCTCTCTCTAAGAATTTCATGTTCTCGAATCCCCCTACATCACTGACAATACTGAGGAAACTCTTATTTATCCGGACTCTAGCATCATCATTAACCTGTAAGGTTCGTTTTGCTTGCATGGTAAGTTTCCTGTTGGTAGCAAAAAGCTTTGAATTCTTTGGGCTTAGCTCATGATTGTGCTCTAAGTTAACTGTCCTTATTAACCATTTTTCGTCCTTCTTTGAAATGGTGATGCCAGCAGGACATTGGTTCGTTTGGGTAGGAAGGGTTTTCAACTCTGGGTTATCGATGACACGTATTTCCCTTCCCTAGAGCAAACTAATCTCAAATAGTTCACATTGTTGTTGTTATCCTTTCTAGAATTTCTGGTCCTAACAGAAAATCCACGTGTAATGGCATATTCTGTATAAAACTTTTTGGCCTCGTCCATGGATTGAAAACACATATGCAGTGTTGGTTGAACGTCCACAATACTTTCATTAGGGTCATCACAATTCATATTACATTCAGGCAGTGGTCCACTATTGCTTCTACTGCTTGTACTGTTATCCATGAAAGAAAACTATTCCCGCCCTGATTAATGTGGTCACAATAATTTGGAATCAAAAATTTAAACGCAATATTATACAAACATTCGTGGACAACATTGTAACTGTAAAAAGTAAGAACAAATTTAAGTTGAAGAAAATGATAACACTTTACTTTGTCATTGAATGGTTAAATGTTCTTACCAACTCACGTCGTATTTATGGCTGGCTTTAATGAAGGATAAACTTTGCTCACCAAACTACAGTAGATTTTTAAGTGCAGTCTTCGTAAATGTTGTATTCACAAACCTCGGAATGATGCTTGTAAGGTAAGTGTTTAATGAGGAAGGTGGAAGGAAGAAGAAGTCAAGGTCACCAAGGTTGAGCTCCAACGATCACAAAGGAAGTGTTACGGATGGAACAAGTTACCCAAGTTTACAAGCAATCTTCAATGGGTTTTGTCTGTCATACCTCTCATTAATTGCAAAACTCACTTTTTAAAACCCCACATTAAATGCATGTACAGTCAAACACCTAAAAGTTAAGAAATTAAATTTTCTCTTTCACCAAATGTGTAAAAAAGCAATAGGCTCTTCGCTCAATAAAGCTGATGTCATTAAATGATTCATCCATAAGGTTAAATTTTTTTTTAATGTCATACAATAATATTACAAATCATAAATAAAATAATTATTAAATAAAATGACAAAACTTTGATAAGACTTCTATATATACTTCCGTCATGGCCATTAACATTCAAATAAATTGCAGATATTTGTAAGGACATTAACTTGTATTGATTTTTGATATTTTCTTCTTTGATGTTTTCTAATACTTGTGTGGATTTCAGTTTCCTTGCAGATTAAGGAACATATTCAAATGGATGCATGGGAAGACCTTGTGTATGATGATGATGTTCTTGAATCCTTTTTGAAAAAATGTGATTCATCAGCCTCACTCATACCTGGTCCAGCCGGTAATGTCCAAGCGGCTATGTTGAATAGAACAAATGTTGAACAACCTAAATCCACACAAGAATTTGCTAATGATGTTGCTGAAGCAACATTTCAACGGGATTTCAATTCAAATGCTTGGAAATGGGCTGAAATGTTTATTAAACACCATGGTACAACTTAACTTTATATCTAGTTTGTCGACAATTATCTTTTCCAATTACAAGTTCATATATGTTCTTGACATGACATCAACAAATGCAGAACTCGTTACTGATGGAAAAATGGAGAACTTGAACTCCCTTAAAGAGGCAAAATCAGCATGGGTACTTCCATTCGTTGCTTGCATATTGAAACAATGCAAACCTAATGGTTTGGGAGACATGCATTTGACAATCAAGGTATTTTTTGTTTTGAAATTGAACAGTTGTTGTCTATGTCAACTACTCATTGATTATATGTGGACAGGATCCTTCAGGGACAATGGAGGCTTCGTTGCATAAGAAAGTTCTTCAAGATCCTCAATATGGAAATCATATTGGTGTTGGCTCCGTCATGATACTCAACCTTGTAAGACATTCATTCTCAAAATAACTTTAACTCAGTTATAAAAGGCTATCATTGATGTTTCTTATATTCATTTTTTATGTCCACTTAGGTACCATCATTCAATGTGTTCCGAAGAAACTTCTACTTGAATATAGTGCATCGCAACGTAGTGAAGGTGTTTCCTGGCGACATTGGTCCACCTACGATTGAACTAGTCAAACAAACACCAAAACCTATTATTCAACTACCTATGTGGGCAAAAAAAATAAGCATGTCAATGATATCCTGAACAAATTCATTCCACCACCATGTGACCAAGCATCAACCTCCAAAGAACCAAACACCAATTAGTCTAATTATGATAAATTATGTTAACTATTTACTTGTGCAAATGAACTTTTAATTTCTATGGACAACTTTTAATTTCTATGGATAACTGTAACATGCTATTATGATGACTTGAACAAGTTATTCGCGATTACTTGTATGTTTCAGTTGCCTTCATGTTATCATTAAGATGTTATTTTGTAATATTATTCATTAAGGTTAATTAAATCCAATGTTGGGCATTGCTTTCTGCCATGATGCGTACCAATCACAAAAATCATAGTTGGTCATCTGCGTTACGGATAGTGGTCCCTTGTGTTAGACTTTCTGTACATTTTGTCAATTTCTCTCGCGTAAACATTTACACAGCCTTGTAAACGATTACAATGGTCCTTTTTCACTTAACTTGGTGAAATGGCTAACATGGACCAATTCCAACAACCTTGGGTGCCAAATCATGACCTCCAACACTCCATACACATTTTATCAACAATTTCCAATAACATCCACTGCAAACTTCTGAAAAAATCATAGTTGGTCCTCTGCATTACGGATAGTGGTCCCTTGTGTTAGACTTTCTGTACAATTTGTCAATTTCTCTCGCATAAACGTTTACACAGCCTTGTAAACGATTACAATGATCATTTTTCACTTAACTTGGTGAAATGGCTAACATAGACCAATTCCAACAACCTTGGGTGCCAAACCATGACCTCCAACACTCCATACACACTTTACCAACAATTTCCAATAACATCCACTGCAAACTTCTGAAAAAATCACAAAAATCATAGTTGGTCCTCTGCTATGGATAGTGGTCCCTTGTGTTAGACTTTCTGTACAATTTGTCAATTTCTCTCTCATAAACGTTTACACAGCCTTGTAAACGATTACAATGGTCCTTTTTCACTTAACTTGGTCAAATGGCTAACATGGACCAATTCCAACAACCTTGGGTGCCAAACCATGACCTCCAACACTCCATACACACTTTACCAACAATTTCCAATAACATCCACTGCAAACTTCTGAAAAAATCACAAAAATATAGTTGGTCCTCTGCGTTATGGATAGTGGTCCCTTGTGTTAGACTTTTTGTACAATTTGTCAATTTCTCTCGCGTAAACGTTTACACAGCCTTGTAAATGATTACAATGGTCTTTTTTCCTCCAATTTCCTCCAATGAACCAAACATGGAACATTTCGTTGCACATGGCCCCCAAAAAATCACATGTCCAACACTCCCAACACAATCTACCAACCACAACCACCACCAATATTCATTGCACAATTGGAGAACTATTGCGTTTTTTAAAACGACTTATTAATATGGACATAATACCTATGATCAATTCACACACAAAATAAAGAAATACACATTTCAAATGAAATGAATTGGATATATAAATCGTATAACATTCAAATAACAATTGGTATACATGTAACATTGTTTGTAACAATCATAACTTATTACAATGTTGGTCTAAGTACATATGAAATTTGTACATGTCCATCCAATCCTACAACAATCCATATTCATCTAGCGCTTCAAATATTCTAGTGTTCTCATCGTCTAGGATCCAGTACTTCACATAGTTTTTTCTAATTTGAGTCAACTCCTCATGAAATCATAAAATGTATATAAATATACATATAATTAACAAAATAATGAAATAGTGCTAACAATGAAATTGATACTTACATTCGTGTATGCTGGCATGCTCTTCCTGTTGTATTTGTCCTCTCCATCCCAAATTTCCATGGCCTTTAACATGA
Organism: Vigna mungo; assembly: GCA_036885675.1. Lineage (NCBI taxonomy): Eukaryota > Viridiplantae > Streptophyta > Magnoliopsida > Fabales > Fabaceae > Vigna > Vigna mungo. Next base: position 14,578,230 of record CP144691.1, on the reverse strand, counting down.
TAACTCCACAATCATGTCTTAATTAATACAACGAAAACATTTATCAGTAATTAAAACAAACAATAATAAAATATCCAAATATTTGAATACACCTACTTAAACAACTTACAAGTTCGGTTGGGATGAGATTTTCGATTGTTCAACGAACAAAGGACCAATATCGGTTTTATCGTACAACATGCAAAAGAATTTCGTCATATTTTCACCCTAGCAAAAAAGTTCATTAACCACATCAAATAACATAATTCTAATGAAATGAACAAAATTAATATCAAACATACAATGACCTATCATACCACGAATTGGTTAATCTTTTTCCTATTTCTAACACCCTTGCCCAATGAGTCAATGACATATATTTCTAATGTTTGGATTTTAACTGCATAACACCACTAGTGTTCATGATGGATGAAGGGCATAAACAACTACATACAAAGAAACACACATTGTCAATACTTCAACAATTAACATTTGTCAAACATGATAATTACATTCTACACTAACTTAAAAAGTCGACAGTGGGAATGTCTCGAAGACCAAATATATCATACCTCATGCAGGCAGTGTAACTAGGAAGGTCGTACACATGTTGATTTTTAGGGAGTCTCAAATAATCACCGATTACACGGCCCTATCAACAATTTCGAATAAATCAATGCAGTGCACATTATTTGTACCCCCAAATGGATTATCATATGAATTAAATACAAATGTACCGCGTATATGCCATTGAAATGCAGCCTCTTCACAACACTGGTCAACTTTCTTTGGTAGTGCATAAACATTGTAGACGCAAATAACACCACCTACAGAATACAACACCGATCAACCTTGAATAAACACTAAAGAAGATAAATAAATAAAAACAAATGACACAAAATACTTACCATGTTATCCACATATTCACGTGGTGCTAAAGTCTGCATAGATCTTGTGTCCAAGAACGCCCCCATTATTTCACAGACAACTCTGAACAAATATTCAAACACCATTAATTGGCAGAATATCCTCTATCACAATACAGATAACAATTTCAACCTTACGTACCTAGCTTGTTTCTTTTTGTCCAAATTCCTTACTGCGTTGTACAATTGATCGATGTTGACATTGGCGGTAGAAAAATCTCCAACAATCCAGAGAGGGGGAACCGCTAAAGGAACATCGTCTTTGTCATCATCAACTTCAATATAATCAGAACGATGCTGAGATGTTGCCCCGTTTTCATCTGTAGGTGCTGGTTCTTCATCCCCTACAGCCTGTTTATCATCTCCATTGTCGTACTCTTCACCAGCTGCTCCAACTCCTTCTTCATCAACACCAAATGCATCTTCTTCATTATAAATTGGAATTTCACGAAGCTCAATTAACTCCTTCGTTAGTCTTGCAATTTGGACATGCAGTGACGCTATCTCACAATTGGTATTCCTCAATATGGCATCAGCACAATCTAGCCACGTGGCAGTGTCGGTGCTATCCTCATCTGATCCCTCACTCCTCAATGGTTCAGCCCTTGATTCTTCACCCTTATCCATCCCAATGCAATACGAAGTTCAGATCTATTACGATCCACCTTACTTACGTACCTATCAAGATTTAACTGTAAAAAAGGCATACAACAACATTAGTGAAATATAACGACGAATAAAATTTGTACAATACTTTCAAACACTTACATCTCCGGTCTTAAATAAATTTGTAATGACTTCTTTGTTTGCAGTGTAAAGGTGCCACATCCATATGCGGGGGAACCTTCTGTGAGTAGTGTGACGGTGCAAAGACAGTCTCTCCACCGCTTAATTGTCAAAACCAAAAGTTACCATATTCTAAAGTGCTTTCAGAATACAAAATTCACTAAATCATGTTACCTGCAACACAACAACGTTCCCACTAAGACTGAGCGACTTCTTGAATCGTCCCGACATTATTTTCTTCTTTGAATTGTTTAAACTTTGTACAACGTGTTTATGCACACATGAAGCCCAATCATACAAACATAAACTATCTAATTCGTCTAACACCGCACAAGGGATGTTAGTGACATTTTCAGATTTCCTAGGCCAAAAAAATGTTACTAAACAAAGTAAAATGTACAACCTACACACTATATCAACATGTATCTCATCATCTTTCACAATCAAATTAAACATGTCAATCAAGTCCTTTTTTGTGGTGGTTTTCGAATTAAATATCTGCCCAAGCGAACCAACCAAACACTCATCAAATGGAACATCTAAACCACCCATACCTAAACCGGTTGCCATGAATACATCAACAACATTTAAAGGAACAAGTTTTTGACTAACCCTAAAACAAACATCATTCCCAGAGCATCGTTTCAACATTTGTTTCAACAATTTCAAATTGACCTCAATAGGGTTTAATATATGTACACACCAATGAAATGGGGTCATCCTAATACGCTCTATGTGAGCGTCCCGCAGTAAACTATCCATTTCAAGAGGGTTTGCGATTCCATCGACACACGAAGTCGTTTCTACAAAATAATAACATAAATATAATAAATACAATAACTAAATAGATCATCCATACCAAATCTGCATAAAACATTGCATTAACCCTTACACTTGCTTTTCCAGATGCCATTGGACCTGCACTCATAAGGGCAAATGTGTAGAAAATGGTTAGTTTCGCGAAACAACAATACAACCTATGTAATGGAGAATACGTTACTATTTTAACACTTACACTTACCAAAATAACAAAAACAAACACACTATCACAACGACAGAGATGACCTTTCACCTAAACAAACAGAGACCAATGCTTTCACCAAAACCACAGACAGAGAGATAGCGCTGCCTTTACCACTTCGATAAACAAATACCAATGAGTCACAACACAAAAATGACCAAAAGAGAAAGAGAGCAAGGGAGTGGGTTCACCGGAATGGGTTCGTACAACGGAACCCCAAAAAATCAAAGAGATACGACAATGAGTGGCTTGACCGGAGAATCGAACACAAAACGAAACACAGAGTGCTCCTCAGAGAGAACGAAAGACCCAATCAGTGGGTTCACCGGAGATTGCAAGACAAAACAAATGACGTTATGGTGAATTGAGAGGACGAAAGAGTGGGTTCAAAGGAGAAAACGAAACGAAACAGAGAGTGCTAATCGAAGAGAGTTTGTGTAGCACGGTAGGGCATTCAGTGGTGGAGAGAAAAACATTGCAAAGAAGCGAGAATCAGAACGAAAGACAAAACGAAAGCATAAAAGAAACCGCCAAACTCAAATTTTGGATTTTTCATTTCAACTCTACCCTTACATGTACTGAACATCAGTTTTTTTTTTTTATTTTAAAATGCCCCAACCACAATTTGACACTTAGATAGTGTCAAATTGGTGTCAAATTGTGGTGTTGGAATATATTTTGCATTGCATAAATAATGTCCTCATGTTTATCTAAAACAACAATTCACATTAACTCAAATAAGTTTGTGACATTTGGATAGTTAGGTAATTAATTAGAAACCTAATTTGATGTATGACTTAGATATTTGTAAGTTCAAAATTTGATATCTATCAACTACTTTCAAACTCCATAAATGTCCTCAAACTTGACTTTTCTGCTTTCATGTCATGCCTCTTACTTTAATACTTTAATCTCAGAATGTCAATTATGTATAAATCTAAATATAAATTTAAAGTCTCATATTATATATAAATGAAAAAATTAAATAAATATAAGATATTCATTAAGATTTTTAATTAAAAATAATATCAATCTCCCTTAAAATAGAGTTAGATCTCATTATTGATGAATTATTTTCTTCAAAACCCATACTATTTGTTACAATTTTTAAAAGGAAAACTTCAATGAAGATATCACGGTTATTAATTTTATTTTAATTTTGATTTTGCGTATACCCAATTGCGTGTCTTAATTGTTCCTTGGTAGTGCAACTAATTAAACACACTTCACTCATAAATATTAGATAGTTTTTCGTACAATCTTATGAAAAATATTGCTATAATAATGTACTATTGGTAGTTTAATAATTATAATAATCATTTAAAAAAATATATTTCGCTTGAGTGAGAATAATATATTTGGTTTTCTTAATTTCATATTTCAACTTGACTTATCACACTCATGAATTCTAAACTGTGTGTTGACTGTACAAAAGCCACCATGACAGAAACATGCACCTTAGATGATTCCAATAAGAAAATTCTTCAAAATTAAAATAGTAATGTGGGAAAAAAATTATGCAAATATATATATATATATATATATATATATATATATATATATATATATATTTATTTATTTATTTATTTATACATGTGTATGTCTGTATGTGAACGTGGAAACATATCTTTAGCATATATGTTGATTGGAATATTGTTGTTGATTTGTATACTAAAAAATGTCAAGTGAAAAAATAATTATTCTATTATTGATACAATAATAGTAACTACTACGATAATTAATTATTAATGCCGTGTTCATAATATTAATTTAGTGCATCTAACTTAACTATACTAACTTTATTAAAAATGGATATATTAAATAGCAACTATTATGTAGCCTGTAATAAACAAGTGTTGGACTAATGTTTTTATTAAATAACTTTGACAGGTCGAGAGATTTAAGTTTTAATTATATTAACTGAAAATTTTGTATATGTAAGATTATATTCAATAGAAGCTATATGATCAATGTCATCTATTTATCATTTAACGATATCGTTCAAATTTGCATTTTTATTTCTTAATAATTATATGTAAATGTAAAAAAACACTATGTATTTTACACATTATAAATTATTGTTGATATATTTTTCCATAGAATCATTATAGAAGTCAATAAATAAATTAACAATTAAACCCCCTTCATTAATTTTGGTCCGAAATTTAATAATCTTATATCACTTTTAATGGTAGAACTGAAGGAACACTTATATAAAGTCGATGTGATAATTATGTGATACATTGCAAAAACTAGGAAATAAATTAACAATTAAATTAATTACAATTTAAAAGTGATTATGAGAAGGTGTTTAATTTTTACGAAAATTTAGAATAATCATGAACTTTTATATATGTCTCAAATATCTTTAACCCTCAAAATTTATTTATCATTTGTCATTAGATAGAATTTTATTAAAATAACAAAATTACTTTATTAATTATTATTTTTATTTTGCATGTTGTCCCAACGTATTATAGCTTCACCTAGACGAATTTTCACACCATTCACGTTGTATTATTGTATCTCTATTAGGTTAGTTATCACATCATCCAAAGAACACTTTCCATTCAACTTTTATATCAACCGTTCAACCAAATCAACAACGTTATATTCAAAAGACCAAACGATAAAATAATAATATTTTTTTTACCAAAGGATAATGTAGATAGCCAGAATGGATGGTATAGTTTGATTCATCAATTACCTGTCACCGCAATTAACTATAGTTGACCTCAAATTTATAAATATAGATTTAAAATAAGTGTGTAAGTCTCTATAATAATAATATATTGTTTATTTTAGATTAACTTCTCACGGATTTGATTTTAATATTATTTTAAAAATCTTTTACTAAAAAAAATATCTTTTGTGTATATAAATTTCTCTCAAAAGTTAAATTAATTTTAACATAAAATTTTTACTTTTACATATGTCTTTCAAACGATTTGATTTGATTTGAATTAAGAATTAGAAGAGACTTAAAAAAACAATATTTAAATCTCTTAAATTGTTTTATAAACACCTTATCCTTCCAAAATAACTTTATTAAAAAACAATTCATTAAAATAAACAAGAAAAAAAAACACAATTACCACACAAAAATAAATAAAATTTCAGAGACAATTATATATTCCAAATATCTTAACTTTTGTCTATTTATATTCAACAAAAATTAATTAATATACATGGAAACTTCTCATAGATAGTGGCATTTGGTACACTTTCTCTTTCGCAATTGCACATGTTTGACAAAGGTGCAAATTTCACACAAAAAAAAAGAGTAACCTAATCTAATTTCTATGACTTTCGTATAGTAATTAATTATGGTTGCTTTCTACAGAATTAGTAGAATAGTTTTAGGTTTGCCTAATCCCAACTATTATTTAAAATTACTTTCTTTTTAGACTAAGTAATCCATCAATTTCATACCATTAGGTCGTAATCCAAAGTGTGAAACAATATGAACACTTTCAACGAGGAATCTACAAAGTTGATTTATTGATTCATGTCTTTTCATCAATTACTTTCATCAAACTAACCTGCTTTTTATTTTTAAAATAATAAATTTAAACAATAATAAAATTGTGAACTTTGCTATGTGGTTTATTTACATATATTTTTTTTGAATGACACTTATGCAATTAATTTTTCGTTTCAATTTTCAACTTTGCTATATTGACATCAACACGTTTACTTTTTTTTTTTCTTTCTAACAACAACAATAGTTAATATTTGTCATGTCCTTTTAGAAAAACCGTAGGTAAATCGATCCTAAATACTAATAAAACGTTTAAAAAGATTTAATAATATTATTAATTAATTTAGCTATTAAAATTGCCATGGTAAATTAAATAGTCTTTAAAATACAAAAATAATAACACAGTTATACATTGTAAATTATTAATTTGATAAACGTGATTTAATGTTTTATAAAATTGGCACGTACAGTGGCAACTTATTATTATACACATATGCGTTTTGACGTCAAAAATAAATACAACCAAAACATTAGTGGAATTAAAAATAAAATCTTTTTACTTCGTTATTTTTTTTATACATCGAGAAATGCTACCACATTAGGCAAATAAAAAAAAGAACCAAGTACAAAATTAATAAGATTTAAAATGAAGTGGCTAAAATAAAATATTGACGATAGTAATTTTTTAAAATGTTGAAAAATTGAATTGTGAATTATGTTATTTTTTTTATAATTTTTCATATAATTTTTCTTTTTGAAATTAAAAAAATTAAAATTTTGATTCAATAAACAGAAACTGAATTTTAACTTATTTTTCAACAATTTTCTTCTAATCATATTTCGGAATTTAATTTATTCAAAACTAAAAAAATCATATTATTTATATTTTTTGAATGCATATGTATTACTTGAGTGAAAAAAATCTTATAATTGTTTCATTTAATGATCATTTAATTTAATTTTGATGGTTGATTAGTATATTATTTTGCGATAAATAAATGATAGCAATATTTTAAAGAAAAATAATGATTGTATCTCTGGCAGGTAGTTGGTTGTTGTCCCTTGCCAGAGGCATTTTCATGCTGATTTTGGGTGTAGTGAATGTCTCGTTCATGTATCATAAAAGTCAAATTCGCCCACCCTCTCGTTTCAGAGCTTCTTTATTTCTTTTTTCTTTCACCAATTTTTTAATGCATTTGGTTCAAATCCACTGTTGTGAAAAACATGGCCTTCCCACATCATCAATCCCTCACATTTTCTGCTGCATTTCTTCTTGTGGCGACCTGGTCTTCCAGACAAGACAATACCCACGAACCATCGGATACTGTGATGCCCTTTCACTTTCACCTTCTTGGTACTTAACATGTCGCACACTCATATGTTACTTTTTTATTTTTATTTATCTACTTCTTTCAAAGTTTGAGTCTTTTTGTATTTTGGCTTCGGTTTTGCTTCTCTTGTCTCAGGTATTCTCCTCTAGTTTCAAAGGGTTGTTTCTGAATTTGGTTTTGCTTTAGTGTAAGAGCTGCTGGGATTTGAACTTGTATTCATGCTTCTTACTTGGAATGAGATAATTGTAGTGTAGATGTATCAGTCTATACTAGTCCATTATCAGTCAATTTCAGCTGGTGTGTATTGATCGCCTTTTCATGTGAAGCATATTTGTATGAATCTCTTAGGTGCTAATCTACATTAATCCTTTATTTTAATGCAATTTATCAATGAAAAGTAGAGATTCTTCTCTCAAATTTTCACATGGTTTTGTTGTTATCAGGGAGAGAAAAGTACACTGCCTAGTTCATGAGAGATATTTGAGAGTTCTAGTGCTTTTGCATTTTTGGGATGTATCTTTCAAAGAGTTTCAAGCTTGAAGTTGTTGTCATCCTGTGGTTTTGCTGCTATTTGCTACATGCTGCTGGGCAGAATAACATCACTAGTAATGTTGAAGGTATTTTTTTATTTTTTTTATTTTTTTTTTATTTTTTTGTATTCCCTGATTGCTTTGCTTCCATTAGGAATGCACTGATGTTTTTTGACTAGTTGGTTCATTCATGACATTATGTAAGAGTCTCTAAATTAAATAAATTAGTTTAGAGTCTTATTCTTGTCTTCTCTATTCCTCTACATAATTAAAAAGTGGAATTTAAACACAGGGTAGCTGGACTTGTGCACTAATCATTCTTTAATCTCAAAGGACCCTTGCATGAGGGGGTGTGCAAGGGATGTACTATTAAAAACCATTTATTTTCACCTAACAACTTAAGATTTTGAGATACTTGGTTCGTGATAGCTTCTCTTTGATGGTATACAAGTGTTTGTGGAAGCGGTAGCTCTTATCTTGCGGAGTGATTTCTGTAATATGTCATAGCATATGCTATTGTTCCTATGTATAATTATCATCGAAAAGATCACGTGTGAAATTGCTATAAAATCTGAAAGTATGATATGCAAGTGTCTCTTACAACAATAATACCCAGACCTTTTTTTTTAAAAAATTGAGAAAGGAGTAAGAGAACCCATTATTCTAATAAAAGAAAAAAAAAAAAAACTAGGTAGTAGCTGTGAAGTGTTGCTTGTGATGTGTACTATATTTGTTGGTTCTATTGATGATATGATGTTCTCATTTGAATTAATGTGCAGTTGAAGCATTGATAGCCATTAAGAGTAGTTTGATTGATCCTAATGGAAATTTAAGCAATTGGAATCATGGAGACCCATGTACATCAAGGTGGAAAGGAGTTTTGTGCTTCAATGAAACACAGGAAGATGGCTATCTGCATGTTGAAGAATTGTATGAATTCTATCTTTTACTCGCATTTCTTTTTCATAATTGATATTAACATTTCCTTTGTCCTTCTTTTATAAGAAAAGTGCTTGCGGCAATCTCTTTCTCTAAGATTTTCTCCATTATTGACTATAATTTATTGGAAATCGCAAATTTTGGTGGGTCATCTTATTTAACGATTCACGCTCTTGATTTAGATTTGGATCCACCAAAATTAGTGATTTTCATTAAATTTTAGCTGAGGTGAGTGTAGAGTGTTGCTAGCCTTCATCCTTTGTTGTTCTCTCTAACTCTCCTTCATAAGTTGCAAATAGATTCAGTCGTTATTGTGAGTCAAACATCCTCCTACTCTATAGTTTATAAGCTGTCCTCTAGAAATCAGTATAATCACCTAAACAGGACGAGAGCTGTGGGACACAACAAGTGCACTTCTTTATGATGATCTTTTCAGCATATTTTGATAAATCTACATGCTTGATCAATAATCAATTTCCTTTTATTTCTGACGTCAATAATTCAATACTTATAATGCAGATCTATCAATCTGTGAGAATTGAGAGCTTACTTTTCACTTCTACTCCATTGAGTTTGTTTTTTCTTGGCTGTAGGCAATTACTGAGTTTGCAACTGTCTGGAACCTTGGCACCAGAGCTTGGCAAATTAACATACATGAAAAGATTGTAAGAAAATATTTGATCTGATGTTTGAAAGGACAAATCGTCTGAATAATATTCAGTTTAGCATTGCTAGATACCATTTTCGCTTGAGTAGGGAATTTCGCTAATTTGAGTTTTTTACCCCTTTGTAGCTTTTAGTTACCTACTTCCTCTGATACATGTTTTTCTTTGTATTCTAAAGGAATTTTATGTGGAACAACATAAGTGGCAGTATTCCAAAGGAAGTTGGCAATATCAAATCTTTGGAACTATTGTAAGTTGAGCCCTTCAGGCATGTATGTTGTCCATCAAATTGATTGAACAATTCAGTTGTTTTATTACATTTTAGAAGTATTAATGCATATGCATCCTTGTCATTGCTTGAATTCAGAGTTGATATAAATAAATTGAATTTAAATATTGTTTCCTTAAGGGGTAAAAGATTAATTTTAATGGTTGTATGAATAAAGGAGTAGTAGTATAACAAGAGTTGCAAAATTTCTACGTTGTTTCTCATCAAATGTATTTTTTGCAGGCTCCTGAATGGGAATAATTTAACAGGTCCACTACCAGAGGAGATTGGCTATCTTCCAAACCTGGATCGAATACAAATAGATCAGAACCATATATCAGGATCTCTACCTACCTCATTTGCAAATCTGAACAAGACAAAGCATTTGTAAGTTTTTGACACGAAAACGTGGTTTAAGAATGACCACTCTTTCTATTTTTATGTTAACCATTTTATTTCTCAACATTTTTTATCCCGACTTAGAAAATAGAAAGAAAATAATGTTTAATACCCCTCCCCTCAATGGAGCAGTCACATGAACAACAACTCAATCAGCGGGCAAATCCCACCAGAGCTTTCTCGATTACCAAATCTTGTTCACCTGTAAGTTGGTAATTGGATATCGTTGACAAGTGCAGCTATTAACATTTTCCCATGTGTGTGTGTGTGTTTTTTTTTTTTTAATTCTTAATGATCATGCTTATATCTTGCTCAAAAGATGCATCTCTGTTTCTGCAGTCTTCTCGACAATAACAACTTATCTGGATATCTTCCCCCTGAGCTGTACAAGTTGCCAAATTTACTTATCATGTAGGTTTGTTATTGTTTAAGTAATATATATATATATATATATAAGCATGTATAGTTTTATTTCTTTTTTATTTTTGGATGGAAAAACGCATCGAACTAGTTTCAAGGGACATCTTATTAGATTTCAGAGAAAAAACAGAATGTGTATTGTATTGATTTTAGTCAAAATGTACAAGATGGTCTAATTACTGGACAGCACTATACATACTAGTCATGACTAGGTGTCAGTTATAATTGTCTGACAGCTACAGTTGTAACTTACTGTGACAGCTAAGCAAGGAAAAGGACAAAAAAGGTCCTCTTTATTCTTTAAAAAGGAAGAATTGAGAATACTTCTGAAAGCACAAGGAAAATGATCATGATATGAACACCTTGTACCAAGTAGAGAAATGGAATTTTATTTCAATGCCATCTGATGCTTTAGATTTTGATCAACCTTAGGTTGTAAGAAGTGAAATTGCTAGGCAAGTAGTGGAAAACAGGGCTGGCTACTTTGCCAGCTAAGTCATCTATCATAGATTTTGTTGCATCAATATTTGATATTTGCTACATTTGTCACTGTAAAACTTTTAATCCTTTTCTGATGTGTTCTACTCATTGTTGAATGTTTTGATAAATACTCCTTGAAGTTTAATTAGATTTTTAAAGTGTTTCTTTATCTTGCTTTTGCAGTCAACTTGATAACAATAACTTTGAAGGAAATAGTATTCCTGATACGTATGGCAACATGTCAAAGTTGTTGAAGATGTAAGTGAATTCTGTAATTCCTTGTTCTTTAGTGGGTATTGCAAGTTCAGGTGCCTAAGTCTTTATTTTAAATGTTACTGGTGAAGTACCAATTTGAGATACTATAACCTTATGATTGATTTCTTATAGTAGGAGTGATAATCATACAAAAGGTTGAAGTCTTAGATATATATGATATGTAAGCACAGGGAAAAAAGAGGTTTAAATAAGAAGTGCTTGTGGAAATCATATTTATACATTTGAATCCTTGGTAGAGCACCATTTATTGTTATGCACATAGAGCATTATGAATTTATGGCTCAATGAGTTTGACACAACTAACATTCCCTCCTTCAAATGAGTATCGTGTAACTGTATAATATTCACTAGCAATGATGCTCTGTTCCTAATGCTTATGTGTGATGTCTTGTTGAAATAAGTAATAAGTAGTGCATTGGGAACCATTTGTCTGCTGTAATCATGATTAGTACCTAGTCTTGCACCTAGTCTTGTACCTAGAAGTCTAGTGCACTCTATGAGTTGTACCTAGGAATCTAGGGTAGTCTGTTGATCTTTCATCTTCCATTGTATCAGTTTCTATCATTATAAATAGAAGATCACAAGAGGATCTTGTAAGCCCTCCAATTTTATATTCTCTTTTTACTCTCAACTATTCTCATTGTTCAGAAAGTTTCTTTTGGTTTCATTTTTTTTTGTCTTTATTTGGAAGGATTTTTGTAGTTGTCTAAAGAAAAGGCTTTTGGTATCTGTTCTAGAATAATATAAAGTCCATACTTGCCAACCCAGTCTTCTTTGTTTGGATCGGTTTATATATTTTGGTTTTCTCTTTTTTATAAAAAAAATTGAAAAGACTATATTCAGTCAGCAACCAAATGAAATTGCATTAGATATATAGTAAGTGTAGAGCCTCAAAGCGGTGCATGAATTTCTATGACGCCTTTTTTTCATTTATGGACAACTGTTATGCGATAAAATGTCAAATACATAATAAAATTCCTTCTCATTAGTGAAATATAATAGAAAAATCCTAGAAGTTTAAGATTATAATATGGAAACCACTAAGTTTAGTATGTTTGTGGTTCGGTTTTTGAACTTGAAAACCAAAAGCAAACTTAACTGAAAAGATTAGATTTTCAGCTAAGGTTTGTTCAATATTTGGTTCTTTAGATTGGTTTTATGGTTTGGAATGATTTGAATTGGCTCTTGCACACTATTGGAGGAGAACATGCAATCACTATATATTTCTTCTATCCTCTGCTAAATAAATTTCTCACCAGAGAAGAAAATTTAATTTGGTCAAGACGAAGGGCTTGATGTCAAGATTGACTGTCTAAATCTTATTCACGGTTTATTGGTATTATTAGGAGCCTTAGGAATTGCAGTTTGACAGGACCAGTTCCTGACTTAAGCAGGATACCTCACCTTCTTTATCTGTAAGTTCAGTTATCTGTAATAAGAGAAGTATCTTTTCCTGAAAAATGAAGATTCTAATATACGTGTTTGGTAAAGAAAATTTCTAGTGCAGTTTGTAACTGTGGTTATTCTATTATTTGTGTAAATTTCAGTGACCTTAGTTTCAACCAGTTGAACGAATCAATTCCTGCCAATAAGCTTTCTGAGAATATCACAACCATGTGAGAGTCTCTATCATTTCATCTGTTGTACGATTTTATGTTTAATTATTTGGATTATATGTCATTTTGCCAATATTTTCCAAATATGTTAGTTCTTGACCTCTTGAGATATGTGCAGTGATTTATCAAACAACCACCTAACTGGAAATATTCCATCTTACTTTGTTGATCTTCCACGTCTTCAGAAGTTGTAAGTTGTTTTCTTTTTTCTCCTCTTTTCTTTTACATCAAGCTATATTACATTATACATTCTATAAGCCAGACAAGAGTTACTACTGTCTCCCACCTTATGTCACTTATAGATCATATATTGGATTACTGATGTTTATAGAAACTGGACCTGCAATTCTTACAAAAAGAATTCTCAAAGGGAAAAAAATGAGTTTTGTATATTTCTTCCAATTGCACTAAGTGTTCACAATACATCCACTGGCACTTCGAGGGTCTAGCAACCTCCCACAACAAAACTATTTCTCTCCCCTTTCCCGGATGTAAACACCTCTCTATACATAACCTCCCTTCAACCCACAACTATAACTAACAGATTTTACAGTTGTTTTAATCAAAACAAAGAGCTGTATTTTCCTTTTTCCTTGTTTCTTCTTTAATAGGCCTTTGTAATAAGAGGTTGTGTCCTGACAGATGTTTGATATCGAAGTATTAAACTTTTATATTTCTTATTTAATCAATCAATTTATAAAAATTGATTTTTTCTTCTATCATTATATTGGGCAGGTCACTTGCAAACAATTCATTGAATGGCACTGTTTCATCCTCTATTTGGACGAATAAGACTTCAAATGGAACAGAAAACTTTCTTTTGTAAGATCCTAAGTGATGAATTTCCCATTTTGGGAATTTCACCATGCTAATATCATTTGTTTATCTGTATGTCCCTCTGTGTAGTAGACGCTACTCAGTATGTTCTGCTTCGCTGAGCTTTGGTTTCTGATCATGCAGGGAGCTGCAAAATAATAGCCTTACAGCCATATCAGGAAGTATTGATCTTCCTCCAAACGTCACAGTTGTGTACGGTTCTAAACTCATCAGCTATTATTGTCAGTTTGTTCTTAAATCATTGTGGTGTAGATTGGAGATTTTGATATTTTTTCTCCTTGTTATGCATGTTCTAAACATTACAGTCATTAGGCCTAAGGTCAAGAATATAGCATTGGATTTAGCATCATCCCGTCTTTTTTAAGTAGCTTCACATGTCATTATTTAAAAAGAAATGTATTTCAGGCTTGATGGGAATCCCCTTTGCTCAAACAAAACCCTTGATCACTTCTGTGGACCTGGAGGTGCTACTGTAACAAATGGCTCATTCACTACAAACTCCAGTTCATGTAAACCTCAAGCATGCCCTCCTCCTTATGAGTACTCTGTTGATTGTTTCTGTGCACTTCCATTGCTTGTTGCCTATCGGCTGAAAAGTCCTGGATTTTCAGACTTTACTCCGTATTTGGATGATTTTGAGACCTACATGACTACTGGTCTTCAATTATCTACTGATCAGCTAGAATATACTTTTTATTGGCAAGCAGGACCTCGATTGAGGATGGACTTGAGATTTTTTCCTCTATATGTTAATAACACTAGCAATCATACTTTCAATAGAAGTGAGCTCCTACGGATCACAAGCATGTTCACAGGATGGCTAATTCAAGACAGTGATCTCTTTGGACCTTATGAACTGCTTGGCTTCGATCTTTTGGGTCCTTACAAGGATGGTAAGTCTTGGAAACTACTTTGGATCTGCTAGATTGCTTTGATGGAATAAGGATTGATGCATACTTTTAACAAAACTACTTGTTTCATGTTTGATTTTATACACACCGCAAAACAAATCAAGATAAAAGTTTAAAAGTTGTCTAATCTGGTAGATGACTCTGTGCATGCTGTTAGGATTAAGTTTAAAAGACCAAATATGAACCAAATCAGACTGGATATTCTTTAGGAAGTTTTCTATCGTTGTCTTGTTTCCTTTTTTCCCTTCCTATTCATGAATGTAGGGGATATGTCTCCTTATTTCAAAGTCCCAAACTATCTCTGATGGGGTGTTTATTGGGTCGGATAATCCGTGGTCCTAATCTAATCCAAACAGATTGGGTTTTGTTTCTTTGTGATTGGATCAAACCTAATCCAACCCCATCCAATCTGACCCAATTTCCTACGGTTAGGTGACAAGTTTAAACTTGAGACCCAACCCAACTTAATCTGACCAAAGTTATTGAATAATGTTAATAGCTGTAGTAATATTACTATTTTTAAATTTACTCCATTACTCTATTAACTAAAAGTGCATTTTTGAAAAAATAAGTTATTTAAATATTAAATAATATAGTCTGCTTTTTTAAAATAATATTTTAAAATATGTAACAAAATGTGTTTTGAAATTACAAAATTTAGCAAAACAAAAACTGTGGCCCAATTAATTGACTTGAGTCTAATAAAAAAATGTCAATTGACCCAACACGAGATATTTTTATTGGGTGTGTAATGGGTTTGTCCAAACACAAACTAAGCTGACCTGTTTACACCCCTAGTTTTTGGGAGCTGGACTGGCCCATCAACATGCCCCTATAATTCCTTCCCTTTCATAAAGGTGTTGAATTGAAACTCAACTAAAGTAATGCTTCCCACTGAATTGGCCAATAAAATTTTCTCTAAGATACTAAAGTAATTGTAATTTTCTTTTTTGGTATGTCCAATAGTCTCAAATTACTTAGAAGTCGAAACTAAAAGCAAGGTTTGAGAGAATAATATGTATTTAAATTGATCTTGACCTCAACTTCTGAGGAATATGAGATTTTAGGTGTACCAGAACAAAACATACACATTTAATTGAGAGGAACAAATTACCACAAAACAAGATTTCATGAATCAAAACTCAAGAAAAATTGGGATTGAAAAGTGAGAAACTGAAAGTTCCTAGAGCACTACAAGAAATTTAGGGTTTAGAGTAAAAACTCTTCTATCATATCAAATCTGTCTAAATAATACATGACTAATTTATAGCTATTCAAATCTGTGAATTAATGAAAGAAAACAGCAAATAAATTTGTAGTGAAATTATAGAGGGATCAAAAAGGAAGAAATAAGTCGGATTTAGCTAATCCTTCAACCCACCAACAACATAAGTTCTTGTCCTTTAAATAGTTTCCTTTCCTGCATCCCCTTTCCTAGTGAAACTCTGTTGTCTTATAACCAAACCCTAATATCCATTAATAATTTGCAATATGTAGCATGGGTATTGACATCTAACAAGACACTGACATGTGTAGTGTCGAAAATGTTGGAGATGGGACACAAATTTATATATTAGATCATTATGAATTATTTAATTTAACAACCAATAATTTATGTACTCAATATCATATATAAACAAGGTTTAGCCAAATATAATAATCTAAATAAATTGTTACCTAATACAAAAATGAATTTAATCCATCTATCTAATATTCAAAAAGTGAAAGTAGTGATCGTACAAGATTTTTTTCTTATTTATGTAATCATAACATAAAAACCATCTTATGCAATGAGTTTACAAGTTTATGGGTTTTTAAAAAATCATTGTATTTGTCATTATTAACATTGTGTTGGAATCATGTCAAAATTATCTTACAAAAAAAGTCTGTCGAATTTGACACTTCATCGATGTGTTTTACGTGTGTTGGTGCTCGATGTGTTGCACACGGGGACACACCATTTGTGAGGCATGTCCAAACTTCATAAGAAGATGAAGAAGATAAAGTGCCACTTTCGACCAATACCCTAGTGCATCAGTTTTGCTAACTCCTGATAGCTTTCACATGGCCTTTCTGTTTTAGGTATTGGAGTATTAGGAGTCAAAAGGAGAGGATCTTGTATCACACACATTATGTCCACTTTTCCAATTTTGTTTGGACAAATGTGTGCTGTACTTCCAAATATTGAATATCATATTTGATAACTGTTACAGGACTGTCTTCATATTGCCCATATTGTTGTTGCAGAAATTGGCAAGGATTCAAAATCAGGAATAAGCACAGGTGCACTGGTTGGCATAGTTGTAGGGGGAATTGCTTGTGCAGTGACATTATCTGCAATTGTTACCCTTCTTATATTGAGAATCAAAATGAGAGGTTACCATACTGTTTCAAAGCGACGTCAGGGTGAGTTCTGTAACATGAATTAGCAGCTGCATTGCTACTTTCCTCTTTAAATTGTTTTAAGTGCTGTTCCTCTTCACGATGAGAAGTCTTGGTGTTATTATTTTTGCCTGAACCATATCTTAAATATAGTTTCTTTTAATGTCATATTTACCTTTGGGATGGCTTCTGTGGACATGTCATAATAAACTGATTTCTTGAAATAGTTCTAAGATGTTCTGTCTCTTTTTGTTGCATTCATTGATAAATGTCCTTGGATATTTTTCTTAGATTTTGTTAAGAGAAAATTGATTAAATAAAAACGAGAGAAAATAAGACTAGTAGGAAGGGAGGAGGGTGAATTGAATCCTATACACAACAAGGGACATGACAAAACTTAACACAGCAAAGCTCGTAATGTTTTCAAATCAGATTTCAGAAATAACAATGGCCTTGTGAAATGCTATGAATAGAACACCAAAGATAGCTCTAGGCCATAACCAGTATACAGGAAGAAAGACACATTTTTATCGGGTTGGGGAGTGTGTGGACAAGATATAAGACATTAATAAAAAGACAAGACTTCTGCCACTGAA
Source organism: Vigna mungo (assembly GCA_036885675.1). Classification (NCBI taxonomy): domain Eukaryota; kingdom Viridiplantae; phylum Streptophyta; class Magnoliopsida; order Fabales; family Fabaceae; genus Vigna; species Vigna mungo. The sequence continues at coordinate 14,560,387 of CP144691.1, read as the reverse complement.
ATATATCTATGTATGAATTTCTACGTTGTATCTAATCAAAGTTGAAAAATCATACGGAGAACCAAGAAGTTTAGCTCAAGACCATCATGCTATGTAGCTTGTTAATCTTGTAATATTAAAGATGCTTGTGTATTGAGCAGCTCATGTGGTTGCAGGTTGCTCAAATCGAATTTTATCTCTTCTTATCATGATTTGTATTGTAATCATCAGCCTTGCTTGTAAATTGGATACTTATGACTAAGGAGGTGCTAATACCGCAACATTGGCTATACTTGTTTTTAGTGTTTTTCAAAATGTATAAACAATTTAACTGTAGTTTGGATATTCATGTATAAGCTGTAAAGATATTGTTTACACTTGGTGTAAAATTACTATTGTTTTAAGTTTTTCCCATCAGAACTTCAACATTCTTGGTGGAATTATATCCATTTTTCTTCCTGTTTGAACTAGGTATGCATGGAATCAAAAAAATTATGTGATACTATGACTACAAACCATATCTGATTGGTTAATGAATGATTTATTAATAGTCTTCTCTATTCACATGGACTTATGTTTATTTGCAGCATCTAAAATCTCTATAAAAATTGATGGTGTAAGGGCCTTTACTTATGGAGAATTGTCCTCCGCCACAAACAATTTCAGCATTTCTGCTCAAGTTGGACAAGGTGGCTATGGGAAGGTTTATAAAGGGACTCTTTCTGATGGCACAGTTGTTGCCATAAAACGCGCACAAGAGGGATCTCTGCAAGGTGAGAAGGAGTTCCTTACAGAAATATCATTACTATCAAGGTTACATCATCGCAACCTTGTTTCTCTGATTGGATACTGTGATGAAGAAGGTGAACAGGTAATTCTTTTTCCAAATTCATAAAATTTAACACTTACTATTTTACTTCGTAATCTTAATGATTTTCTTGATTCGTGATGTCCTTTGTGGAAGTTAATATCCAAAAATCCCATAGATTTCTACCCCTTTTTAACTCGTAGAGGAAGTTATTTGTACAAAAATTAAGAAACAAGCACTTACGGGCTTAGCTAGAACCACTTTAAACAAAAAGAAGGAAGTTATATGTAGATGTAACTCACATCCAGCTGTTATTGAAATTTAAATTTTGATATTCATGTATGACTTAAACTTTCTTTCTGACTATATTGAATTCTTTCCATTTGGCTTGCTGCTTCATGCTTGCAGATGCTGGTTTATGAATTTATGTCCAATGGCACATTGAGGGATCACCTTTCTGGTATAAATTATGCTCTTATTTTCTAATATTATGAATTTATTAAGATTTTGGTTTCATTGCATTATTCTGATGAATGAGTAGCCACATATGCTTTGAACATATGACTTGTCTCGAAGCCCAACATACGTAGTTGTGTGCCTAATTTCCTTTCTAAGATGTCTCTCTTAAGAGTAAGCCTATTGTTTATAGTTACAGCGAAAGAACCCCTGACTTTTGCTATGAGATTGAAGATTGCACTAGGGGCAGCTAAAGGCCTCATGTATCTACACACAGAAGCTGATCCTCCAATATTCCATCGAGACGTGAAGGCCAGCAACATATTGTTAGACTCTAAATTTTCGGCAAAAGTGGCTGATTTTGGACTCTCGCGTCTTGCCCCAGTTCCAGATATGGAAGGAGTTGTGCCTGGTCATGTATCTACGGTGGTAAAGGGGACCCCGGTAAGGGTTTCATGATTGGATTTGGTTTTGCTAAATAGTGAACATGTATAATAATTACAAGATTATAAATCATATTGTTGGATTACTAATCTATCTTGGCACTTGTATAAATACTATTAGTGTAAGCTGTAATGGATAAACAAGTATAGGAATAGCAGATCAATGATATAGTAGCAATTATCTCTGTATTGTATTATTAACAAGCCAAATTAATACCATGGAAAAGGCTACTAGCATCGAGTAGTAGTATATAGAGCATATAGTAATGATAAAAAAAAATAATGGTTTCGAGAAAACTATAGAGGTTGACCTTGTTATGGCCAATGTTAGGAGTGTTTCTTTTGAGAAAAGAACAGGTATTAAAACTTCAAAAGTATCAGAGCTTGCTGTGATAGCACCAAGTCGTACATTGATTAGAGATTAAATAATGGTATATGACTTAAAAGGATTTAGCAAGATGGGTTAACTTTTTAGGTGATATCATGTTTCACTCATGCAGTTGTCTCGGCCAATTAAGCTTCAGTAATGGAATAGTATCTCAACATGGTTTTTGAAGGGTTGACTTTTATTTACTTGGTGAGTTTTAATCGATTTTTCTCACTGTTTTGAATACGCAGGGTTACCTTGATCCAGAGTACTTCTTAACTCACAAGTTGACTGACAAGAGTGATGTTTATAGTCTTGGTGTTGTATTTCTGGAACTTTTGACTGGGATGCATCCTATCTCACACGGAAAAAATATTGTTAGAGAGGTATTTGGTTATTGTAGGACCTCTTTTCTCTCCCTTTTCCCTACTGATAACAGCTGGAACTTTTTCTGCTGTCTCATTATACTTCACCCTCATATAGTTTGAGTGTTGTTTGTAATTGAATCATGTCACCTCAATACAAAGACAGAGAGTCCTTTCTCTCTACATAAATTCTCGTCAACAAAGGTTCTTTTTTTTGGTTATTGATGTCCAACTATTATTCCTTTAATAGAAGATTTTGGGTAGACAGCAGCATAACTAAGTATTTCACATGGGTTGAATCGAATTAAACAATTTTCAAGTAATGTCTGTCTATCCTTTTGTTTTTGTCGTGTAAATATTCCTTCAATCATTTCCGATGCCTTAAGATGTCAAAATAGAGTGTTTGACAATTTACTTTTCTAAATCTTTCAGTCTTATGAATTAATCTGAGTACTTGGTGAGATCAGTCTCTAGCTTTTGGCTTGGGGATACCCCAAATTCACCTTTGCACTAACTTCTCTGAATTCTTTTCAGGTTAATATTGCGTACCAATCAGGTGTAATATTTTCAATTATCGATGGACGCATGGGGTCTTATCCATCTGAGCATGTGGAGAAATTTTTGACATTGGCCTTGAAGTGTAGCGAAGATGAGCCAGAGGCACGGCCTAGAATGACAGAAGTGGTTAGAGAGCTTGAAAACATATGGTCTACAATGCCAGAATCAGATACCAAGAAAGCTGAATTTATGTCCAGTGATTCTGGCAAAACTGACATTCACAGTATACCATCTTCATCCTCTGCTTCTGCTATGAAGACTCCTTTTGTATCAGGAGATGTGTCTGGTAGCGACCTTGTTAGTGGAGTAATACCAAGCATCAAGCCAAGATAGAACTATACAATCATGGTGATTCAAATGAGGTTGTCATTAGCCTGTGCATTAAATAATTTGGCCCTTTAAATGTATAATATGATAGACTAATAGAGCTCTAGCTGGTAAATAACATCGATTTTGTATACCATCATATGCTGACTGGTTGTTTGTATGTAGTGCTAGATAAGTACTAGGGAGTTGAATTCTGTTTGAAGTAGCTTATTCAAATGTTTGAAGTTCTTTCTTTCTTTCTTTCTTTTGGGTAAGTTTGAACTTTTCATTTTATAGAAGTATTCAAACTGTTCACTGATACTCTAATCTAATCCTATTGGCTAAAAAGAGTAATTTCCCTCTTGAACCATGTTTATAAATTACTATTTTTTGATTATCTTTTTATTGTATACTATAAATTGGAAGGATTTCAAAGTTGAGATTTGTTGTCAAAACAAAAAACAATTCCACAGCTGTTTAAAAAGTTCATAATATACACTTGATCAAAGAATCTCGTCTATAATCTCTATTTTTCATCCTTCGCCTGACTTGAAATGTTAAAGTTTTAATTATAAGGATTGTTCGGAAGTAAATAGTATATACACAATATTTTAAAGAGATTTTATCCTGTATTAGTTTTATTATCTTTCACAATAATTATTTTAAAATTTAATTATAGTATAAACTTTTGTTTTGTTAGCCATGTATTCAATGACAGTACTGGTGTATAGAAATTAGATTCTATGTTCAAATGTTACTTCTATCATTGTCTTCATGATTTAATGGTGAGGTTCGAGAATATAGAAGTGGAACAACAGAACGGTAAAGAAAGAACCATTAAAGAGTAGGAGTTTAACTTCTGTGCAAGTGACTTACTAGTATTTGAATGAGTAGTGTAATTAATTTTCACACACGATTTAAAAAAGTTTTATGAGAAACATACACCAAATAGATATTTTATTACATCAGTGCCTGTGTTGGGTGTATTTGATGCGTTTATTATTAAAAATAAAAATGGAACATTTCTTTAAATTATTTTATTTTATGTAATTATTATAATATTTTATAGATGGCGAGTTTTGCTAAATCATTTTAAGTATGTTGAACTTAAAAGGCTTACCTGAAAGTAGTCTTATTGGGCCTCAATGGCGGGTCCAAAAAGCTAACCTCTTCTCGAACATTCTGGGCCGACACCAAAACGGGCCCACGCCAGTAAACATGACGCACGCCCATACGCACACCAACACAAACCGCGTGCACCTCCGAAGGGTATAAAATGACCACCATCTTCTCCCCCTCCTTGTTAAACTCTTGGACTATTTCATCAACGCAACTCAAACATAATGGGAAGAAGTAAGCCACAACAATCTCTCTCTTTTTTCTTTTGGTTCCTTCTGAATGTTAAATCTGCTTCTTCAATGTATTACGCCAAACATATTATCATTGAATAAAGTAGAAATCTTGTAAAGTAGTTAGTCAGGTCATATTTAGATAAATTTTTTTATGATTTAATTCCTTTATGTGGTAGCATGGAATATTCATCCTTTATGTTTTGATTCAGTTTCTTACATTTCGTCTTTAGATAATTAGAAACTAATAACAGGCCTAGAACTTTTTGAAGTATAACATGAAGCAATTAGTTAAACTAGTTTTCAATCAACTTTAGGATTTAGGTATGAATTGATTTTAAACAGTTGGTTGATGGAAATGATTGTCGTAAAGAAAGATATGATATGATCGTATAGTTAATGATTGGAAGAGGATGAGGAGTTGTGTTACCAATTTCTGTAACGGCGAGCGTGTGATGTGGTTCAGGACCGGCGCGTTGTTACCGTCAGATAAAGAACAAGCCGTATCCGAAGTCGCGGTTCTGCCGCGGCGTTCCGGATCCGAAGATCCGAATATACGACGTGGGGATGAAGAAGAAAGGCGTGGACGAGTTTCCCTTCTGCGTGCACCTCGTCTCCTGGGAGAAGGAGAACGTGTCCAGCGAGGCCTTGGAGGCGGCGCGCATCGCCTGCAACAAGTACATGGCGAAGTTTGCGGGGAAGGACGCGTTCCACCTGCGCGTGAGGGTGCACCCCTTCCACGTGCTCCGTATCAACAAGATGCTATCGTGCGCCGGGGCGGACAGGCTCCAGACCGGGATGAGGGGGGCGTTCGGAAAGCCGCAGGGGACGTGCGCGAGAGTGAGTATTGGACAGGTGCTACTCTCCGTTCGATGTAAGGATGGGAATGGTCAGCACGCTCAGGAGGCTCTTCGCCGAGCCAAGTTCAAGTTCCCTGGCCGTCAGAAGATTATTGTCAGCAGAAAGTGGTTAGTTATTTTGGTTTCATATATTCACATATCAGTTTTTTAATTCTTACAAATTCGTTGGATTGATTGAAATCGATAAACACCCCTATTAGATCGTTGAGAAAATTGAAATATTAAGAATATGGAGTGGAGGTTATAATAATTTGGAAATTTTTAACAGTTGCGCGAAAAACTTGGTGGCAGATTACTTCTTAAAACTGATATTTGCAAATCGAGTAATAATGCTTCTATTGTTTATTGATGGCATGATGTATGTATATATATATATATATATATATATATATATATATATATATATATATATGCTATATTAGAATAATAATTAAGATGATATGTCTAAATATATTCGACATTATTTAATGACGATGGGAATTATTTTTGAAAAGAAAAAACTAATAATTTCCTTAAAAATATTAAAATCATATTTCATATATTTTGAAAGATTAAAAATATCAAGAAGTGTTAACCAGCTTGAATTTAACCTTTTCTTCGCTAAAATATGGTTAATTTAGTGGTAATGCCCGTTTAATTAGTAGTTTTCTTTAAATTTTCAGGGGATTTACTAAGCTAAGTCGAAGTGAGTATTTGAAGTTGAAGTCTGAAAACAGAATTGTGCCGGATGGGGTCAATGCCAAGGTTTGTCCTTAGACCATGAAAATGTGATTTTGAAAAGTATTTCTGCAATGTGATTCACTATTCTTGAACAAATTCCTTACTTAGAAGGGAACTTGGAAATTTTGATTTGACTTTCTTTAGAATTAGTAGATTGACTATTTGATTTTGTCCTTCTCAGGTTCTTGGGTGTCACGGACCTTTGGCAAATCGTGCGCCCGGAAGAGCTTTCTTACCAGCTACTGCTTAGGTCATTTACCAGTAGGAAATTCATTGAGTGTATGGCTTTTCTTTTCACCTGGTGAATTCATTTGTTAGCTGTTGATTATAGTCTGATCTGTAACTATAAATTATGTATCTATCATCTATCTTCCAAATGTCCTGGGAGCTTGAAAGACGCACATTTGTTGTATCGAAATCTTATTATTCTGTCACACTTTAAACAGAATAGAAATAAATGAATATGGTTTCTGAGCTGTGGTAACTTATCCTTGGCGTTCTGAAACTAGTAAAAAATATGACCAAAAAAAATAAAAATGTCGAGGTCTACAAGGACCCCTTCTGTGTTTTTTTTAGCGTATTTCGCCTTTTCTAGACAACAAGTCTTCTGAACTAAATAACAATTTAATTGAAAGGAAAATTTTTGCAAACATAATGGTTGCCGTTTCACACAAACAAACAGCTGGACCCTTCTCTACTGATTAAAGTTTCGTTCTTCGTGAAGAAGTTATTTGCCATAGACTCTACAATAGAGGTTGGGCAATTTTATACATATACCTGAAAAATGTGCTTAAGACTGATTGTTGGGCAGTTTGACGACAACTGAGTGCTCTGGTTTATGATCACATTCGAAGTCTAAATGAACAAACGCCCGCTCAACTTCTGGGAGTTTCTCGAGCTTTATCTGTAGGCTCTCCCCAATGGCGTGTGCTTCTTTTAAGGGTAAATCTTCTGGCAGTTCAATGTCAACCTGTTACAAACCAAATCCAAATGAAGAGACAAAATCTAATCGTACTGAAATACGACTTCTTAATTTCTATTAATGATTTAAAAAAATCATGCAATCAGCATAATCCAGATAGAAGACATATATTTTATTTGTACTACCAGAGAATTGCATCCAATTTCATACATGCACATAGTTTATCTCTCAATAATTCGAGCATGGATTAATGCGAGTCTAAACCATGTGCAAGTATCGATATACCCAAGCCTTCAGTCGTCACAAATATGTTCAGTGTTAAGTACATAGAAGAAAAAAACTACTATAAACTAAGGGAAAGCCCAAATGGAAAGCATATTTCTATATAACAACAATAATGACCAGGTTTTATCTAAATATGATCAACTACAAAATTTAAAATAAGACTGTTGGTCTATCAAAAACTAAATTTCATAAAGTGGTTCACTCCTCTTTTATGAATTTCTATATTAAATTTAGATGCCATGTGACACCTGTAAGATTTTCTGGGACAAAATTGGATGCAAAATCGCTTCTGATAGTCTCTGCTCCATAAATTCAACCGGACCTGGATTTAGTTTCAAGTTGTAATTTATAAGATTGACTAATTGAACCCAATTGGAGACATCGCATCTAATTGTCACTCAGCGTGAATGTTATTTCGAAAATGAGTTGGACCTAGACAATCACTTTTCTAACATTATATAATAAAAAGGAATAGAACAGGGCTATTTGTTCGTTGCTTTTTTCTTTTGGGATAGTGAGTTAGACCTAGAAAATAACTTCCCTAACATTATTTGTTCGTTGCTAATATAGAATGCTAAAATTAGCAAATAGGTAGTCATTTATTGTTTAATTTTTGGCAAACAGGGTTAGCCTTGTAGCTAGAGTTCTTCCATATCGATTTTGTATTAATATAGCATACCTCCACAAAATACAGAACCCCAAATGTATATGCGCGAACAGTATCAATGCGCTTGACTCTAGGGTGCCTTATAACGAGATATGTGAGCTTCTGCAAAACTTCAGGAGGTGCAGATTGTCCCACCAGTGAAACTACATAGAAAGTTATCCAGAATCAGAATTTGTAGAGTTTTTATAGACACCAGGACTTGAGAAAAGTGGTGGTGGAAGCAGTAAGAGCGAGATGTAAAAGAATCTACTTTCTAGAGTTAACGACATTTGTGCTTAGTGGAAAACCCTGATTTAATATACCGTTTATAGTTAATAAGTTATCGATGTTCGTTTATAGTTTTCTCTCATGGGCACGTACACTCGCTAAAGTCTGTCTGTTCAGAACACTGATAAGGATATACCTGCATTTTCCATGACAGTGCGTGACCAATTTGTAATAGTGTAAATTGCAAGCATAATAGCTCCAATCGGGTCGATCCACCAGTAATATTTATCACCAAGTACAGCTGCAACTAATCCAACCACGTTTGTTACAACATCAAATTGATGATCCTGCAAGTTGGCATTTCTGAGATAGTTCAGTTGTATTTTAACTTCATTCATAAAGAAACATCAAAAGAGAACCACCATACATCTGCATAGGCACGGACAATCTTGTTTGCCGAGTTTCTACAGTAAAGCCAGAGCACAAGCTTCACTGCTGTTGCAAATAGCATAATAGAGTACAACCATATTATCTGTTCCGAGGACATAATTTCACCAGGACTGTTTTGTATTAGTTGTTGTACAGCTGTGATTAATACCTGAAAGCCTATAGTGAATTGAATTAATTGTTAATATTCTAATGCATTTCAGTTCTTTTAATAACACAAATCTGTGAAAACTGTAGAGCACTAAATATATAAATTTAAAAGCAGTACGATTACAACCATTAACATTTGAACGTATACTTCAACATATTGAAGTTTACTTTTTATCTATCACTTCATTAAGAAAAACTATTTCAAAGACTTTGATTCTAGTAGAAGCTGTATGTTGTCAATTATGGGGTTTAAAAGCTTGGGGAAGACGGATATACCGCCTGCATCATTCTTTCTCATACTAGGATCTTTTTGATTTATGGTCGAATGAAAAAATAATAATTCTAAACCTATCTGCCATCATATTGGACATTCTGTAAACAACCTGTTATCAGCTATAACCTAAGCTGAATCCTTTTCCTTAATTAGGTAAATAAGAAAGCCTTTAAGAATTTTGTTCTATTGTTTGGGAAACAATATTGTCTCTTTAAGTTCACCCTTTAAGTTCACCCTTTAAGTTCACCATAGACATTAGAACTTCGAGCAGTTAGATTCTACAGACAAGAGCAAAAGTAAAGATATTTGATTCCTTCGTATTGGTTTGCATTAAGCATGAGCTGATGCACATCCAGATTGAAATCTGAATCAGAAATCTTTAACTTTTAACTGAATTTAATTTAAATAAAAGGGATATTGTAGCATGCAACTCCCAGGAGAAGGAAACACTTTTGAATAAAAATATTAGAGCATAATGGACAGTGAGAAAACAGAAATAGCTCAATTCAGTTTGACCCACCAAGAGTAGCCATGATTGCTGCAAAGATAATAATGCCAACTGGCTGAACTCTTAACTTTCCTATTGGGTATTTATAGATATTTATGTTCTTCATTGCGAGGTGGGTGAACCAAAGTATGCCACCAGCCATGAGATCAAGCAGAGAATCCAAAGTTGATGCCGCAATAGCTATTGACCCACTCCTTATGGTGGCATAACTCTAGACAAAGATATGTATATATTGTTATTTTTCAGAAAAATTATCAGTAATGGCAGTAGAAGAACAATCACGTAAGGAGTTAATTATGATTAAACAAGTTTAAACAATCAACTAAGATTCATCCACAAGTCCAAATAAGCTTACGTGATTGTTAATGCGTAAAAGTTTTTTCATTTAGTTTCTTCTAAAACTGTTTTTAACTTATATATAATATAATTTTAAGCTTACTTATTTTTCTTTCTTACTTTTTTTTTATACTGTGAAGACATTTATCCAACAGGATCTAAGCTAGTTCAAAAAATCAATTCTCTTCTAAACACTGGAGAGAATCCTTTCATGACTTTGGTCGCTACTTCAGATATAATACATGCATTCTAGATAGACACACAAAATGACATATCTATCACCTTTAATATCAACAATGCTACATTTGCATAATTAGAAATCCTCATTGCTCTTTCTTGTTGAGCTAGTCCAGCACTGTCTTCCTCATCAGTGCAATCAGATGACACCACAGAGTCCACTTCCTCAAACGATTTCAGAGTAGCTAATTGTCTTTCATAGTATTCTATTTCCCCTGCAAAACTCAACCAAGTTCAAAGTTAAAAAAAAAACCTCAAACGATTTATTTCATCCTATAGTCATCTCGTTCTAAGTTCTAAACCAAAACACAGGATTTATTTCACCCTACAGTCATCTCGATCTAAGTTCTAAACCAAAACACAGCATATTCCGTAATGTTTACAAGATAACAGAAACTCTAACAGTTTAAAATCACCACAGAAACATTCCGACGGTGATAAATTGTTATATAGAAGTATGTAGAGGCTATAGATTATAAAATGAGAAACTAGCTGAATAGCTCAGCAAAAAAAGAAAAAGAAAAAGAAAAGAAAAGAAAAAACATCATTCAAGAACTTCACAGAAAAAAGCAAGATTCAAGAACACGCATCACAGCCTTCAATAATTTCTCTGTTGACATTTGACTTTACACATAACACAAAATTCACCAGCGTGATATATGCATGACACAAATATAAACTTAATCATACATTCTGTTAACAGTTATTCAATACAAAATTAAACACTAAACATATCTATATACAAATATTCATTTAACTTAAATTCATATATATAGAGAGAGAGACCTTTGCTTAAGGCGGTGGTGGAGGAGAGGTTAATGCCGTCGTAGGGAGACTCGGAGTCTAGGCCAGAACGGACTTTATCGGGAAGCTTGGAGAAGAAGAAGGTTCTGATAGAGTTGACCGAGTTCCGACGAGTGAGTCGGTCAGTCCGGCCACCGTTTTTGGCGGAGTTGTTCTCATAATTGTCCTGTTGGAGAAGCGGAAGCGTCGGATCCAAACCCGTACTCGTTTCCATGACGATTGATGAACCTACTAAGGACAAAGGTCGTGACACATGCAAGGCTCACACAGATTCTGAAAATGAACCGCAACTAACAAAAGTATCATATCCATAGCCTTAGACACAGATCATATATAGCTACAAATTAAAACTATGGGTTAAAATATAAATAAAACTCAATATGAATATACTTGCAATAGTTTAATGGTGTCTCACATCAGTGTATTATTTTCTTTTATTGCGAGATAGACCTCTAACAAAAAAATATCTATGTACTATACCCCTATAAAGTGATAATAATGGTTCTCTTTCTTTCTAAATTTAAAATTTTGAGAAATATCAAGAAATTCGAAATTAGTAAAATCTCACACAACTGCTAGTAAAAGTTTAACTACCAAAAGTGTATCATGTGTTCTTAACTTTTTTTTATATATATAGATTATGATTAATTTTTATATGAGAAAATCTTTATTGAATTTATTAAAATGACAATTAACTAGTTAATATAATTAGAATTTAAATTTTGAGATTATTATTATTATTATTGAAATAATTTTGGAGTTAGTTAATCTTTGTACGTTATAGTAAAAATATTTTATTTTCTTAATGCTTGATTTATATCGTATTTAAAACTAAAAGGACTAAAAGGTGGAGTGTAAATGTGAAGGAAGAAAAATTAAATGTGAAGGAAGACAAATTGGTGTCAATAATAAGGGTAAAGAAGGAATGAGCTATATGGTTTTGAAGAAGCATATTGTATATGAAAAACGTGTATTCTTTAAATATAGAATTTTCATAAATTAAAATTAAATATTGTACAAATTAAAATTAATATAAAGAATTTCTATAATAAATAGGTTCATCTTAATTTATAAAAAAAATTGTTTAGTTTAATTTTTTATTATTGCAATGGGTCTATATACGGTTAAAAAAGGACCACGTTGTTACCGACATATCTGACAAGAATACCCTACTTAGTAAATTGTGTGTGATGTTTTCTGAAAAATAATAATAGCAAAAATATACGAAAGGTGTCGTAAATTATTAAATATTAATTAATTTACTTGATGTCATAAATTATTAAATATTAATTAAATTTACTTGATGTCATAAGTTATTAAATATTAGTTAATTTTCAATGACACAGCGAGATTTTGAATTTATATCCAAAAATTAATTAGTTTTGTTTAGTATCAAATCATGATAAATTAAAATTTATTTCATTGTAGAACTAGATTATTTTAGTGATAATTATATTCAGAGGTTCGTAATTTATAATTTATCAACACTCATAAAAAAATGAATAACTTCTTAATAGACTTTATATAGTAGGTTAAGTAAAAGGAACCATACTTGTTAATATATTTGAAAGAAATGTTATATTTTTATATAATTAAAAATAAAGAAGCGTTATCATTTTCTTAAAAGAAGCCGGGCAATTCAGATAAATAAAAAAAAAAGGGAGTGGAGGTAGGTTCTTTTGAAGAAAGTAAGAAATATAATATATTTTTTTTTATTTTAAGAAAATATTTATAATATATATAGAAAGGGGAAATTAGAAAAAGAGTAAAATTAGAAACAAGAAAAGAGGAATTACTATTATTTTAAACTTTGAACATTACAGTTAAATAAAAGAAGCTTTCCAGAAATATGAAATTTTAAAAGGAAGTTTGAAGAAGCATTTTGATGCATCAGTTTCCTTTGATGACATGTGTGGCATGCGTATCTAATTTTGGACCAATTCAACAAACTATGTGCTTACAAAAGACAAAATTAAAATTTCTTAATACTTGTTGTTATTAGAATATATATATATATATATATATATATATATATATATATATATATATATATATATATATATATATATATATATATATATATATATATATATATATATATATATATTCAACCATTGTAGGAGATTATTATACTGATAAAAATAAAAGTGTAATTTATGAAAACCTCAAGAAATATCTCTGTGATTTACTCTATTATGAAGTATTTAATAAATTACTTACAATATTTGATTTAGCTTACTTTAGTAATATTGTATCAGTATAAATGTTGACGATTAAATATTGTTTATCTTCAGAAGAAAAGCACATCTGTCTTGCGAAATTATTTACCAAGAAATATTTACAGTAAACTGATAAAACAATATTCAAAAAATACAATATTTTATATTATATATTTTTATTCAAATATAATCTTGCAACGAATCCTACATGAAGATGAATTTCGCACATTTTAAACATACATAAATAAAATTTATATGAACGAATTCAAATATGTAAATAAGAAGTCGAAAAATATACTTTAACCTAAAAAATTAATAATAATAAGATTACACAATTATAATATATAAAATAAATTACATTGAAAGTCCACGAAGTTTTCCTAAATTGTAGTTTTGTGTATATATATTGTGTTTGAAATTTAAGATATAGATGTAATATTATTAAAACTTAAGAAGGATGACATGTGCAATACAAAAGAATGAGACAATGTAATATTTTTAAAAGGAAAATGATATTTTGACACTAATTTTTTGACACTGCACACGTGTCAAAATGTAGTTGGACGATTTCAAATTAAAAAAAGACTTTGATTTTTCTCTTCCAAATATGTTCTACTTTTTGTAATTTGAAATCGTCCAATCACATTTTGACACGTGTGCAGTGTCACTTTTAAAATAAAATATCTGTGTAGCATATGTAATTCTTGAAAACCTAAGGAAACTATTTGTGTAATTTAGTCAATTTATGTAATATAAATCTAAGACCCAAATCACACAAGTATAATACAAATACGCGAAATTAAGCTTAATAAATAAATATTAAAAAAATATATTGAGTAATTATAAATAAATTTGTCAGCTTTTTTTTTCTTTGGTATAGAAAATTATTTATGGATCGCATAAGAAATTAGATTAAACGTTACTTTTACTTTTAGAACGAATGTAGAAATAAATATAATTTAATATTAATTTTAACGATATTTTAATATTTCTTTTTGAATAAGCATGGACTAACATAATATATTTTTCATCATCTATATATACTAATTTTTAGATAAATTAAATATTTTTTATATGTAACTTCACAGCCTATATTCTTAAATTTCAAAAAGATTATTATAAACTAAAAAAGATAAAGTCAACTGATAAATATCAAATATCAAGTAATCATTAATTTTTTTAAAGTTTAGCAATTGTAATTCAATTTAGTCAGTGAGAAGAACTCTCAGTCTAATTTTTTAATTAATATATTCAATGTATAAAAAATCATTAAGCAAAATAGGCTATTCAAAATATGAAAAACCCTTCCAAGTACAATGTTTCCCAAATTAAACTTTATTTTGAACAAACATAATAGTCAAATATTCATTTAAACACATTCTTTTGCTACTTATGATGAAAAATGGACTTCTAAAAGCCCATTTCTGTTCTTCAATCTCAACCTCAGTGACAGAAAAACAGGTTTGAAACCATTTAGTAGAAACTGATTTCTGACCTGATTTTATAATGATACAATGATGTAATCTGATAGAATGATTTAGTAGAAAAGCATCTTTATTTCCATCCAAGAAAAAGTTAATCTTTATGGGGTGTAAAGGAGGTTCATAAAGGGTTGAAGAAAGCAAGTGATGTCCATAGTGAAATGATTGCTGCATGCATGGTGGAGAAATGCAATCTAGAATATCCCCCACTTTACACAGACAATGATCTATGAGTCAACCTACAAGAAGGTTAGTTTGTCTTTTTAGACTATCACCATAGTAGTCATGGTCAATAACATCAACATCATCAATAAATTCTAAGGCCCCCACCATTGATGTTAACCCCAAGACATGATTTTGTGCCACAAAAGGGGTTTGTTAAAAAGTGCATATAGCACTATTGTTTTTGC
The DNA here is from genome assembly GCA_036885675.1 of Vigna mungo. Classification (NCBI taxonomy): domain Eukaryota; kingdom Viridiplantae; phylum Streptophyta; class Magnoliopsida; order Fabales; family Fabaceae; genus Vigna; species Vigna mungo. The sequence goes on along the minus strand of CP144691.1, from coordinate 14,545,229 downwards.
TTGGTGCTCATTTGGCCAAACTTTGTATCAAAGAAGTGGCCATGACATTAAGAACAAGTAGTAAAATACTTTTTATGCTCAGTAACATATGCCAAACTTTGTCACATGATATTGAGAAATTATTGTGCTTTGTAGATAAATAGTACACTGTAGCAAACATGCATAGTTACACATGGTCATGCATGTGATAAGGATTTGAATGAAGTCAATTTTTAAGATAAATATAAGTGCAACTCAACTAGAAAAATTGCAGATATAAGAAGTTGAAGTACATCTGATATGAAAACATATCTTTCCAATACTACAAATAAACAGTTTAAAAAAAGAATATCATTATGATAATGGGGCCATAAATAGGTCAAAATGTAGTTGAATAGTTTTTGTTCTTGTCTAGTGACAATGAATACTATGTTGTTTCTCTCCTTTATTTTGTTCTTCAAATCAGCAGCATCAAATCGGCAAGGTCTTTTCATTGCAGCTTTACAAAATTTAGTTACAGGAAGCATTCAGCATTCAAGTAATGCAACAATTCTCAACATATAATCACTATTGATCAGTTTTGACCCGTTTTATTTCATTAGAAGTGAATGGAGAGATGCTACCACTCAGTTGAGGGCTCTCTTCTCTGAAATTGGAATTAAGCATAGCTAGTTCTCTTAGTTGTTGTCTTTTGTAAATGTCCTGTGACTCATCCTGCACATGAAAGGGGAGGAGAATCAGAAACTTTTCCTTAACTACACAAGAGATTTCCATCATGTTACTTTGTTCATAGAAAATTTGGCTGAAAAGAAGGCACAATAAAAGATTTGTAGCACTTTTCCTGGTATAGGCTTTCCCTTGAAGGAAAAGAAAAACAAATACAATTTTGTGCAGAAAGAAGGGCATGGTTTAATATGCTTACAATATTGCCTTTCACTAGTTAGTCACACTGTTAACCATAAGAGGTAGCCATGATACAGAGGGAAAAAGTTGGCAAAAATCTCTCATCACATATTCTGATTTCAGTTTAGTCCTCACTTTAAAACATTTTACTTTTTTCAATTAAAATGTCACTGTTACACTAAGTTGGTCCTTCTGATAATTTACCACACTAACTTTAGTCAATTTGGTAATATATGACAAATTGGGAAACATAAAATATCATATAGATATTTGACATGTCAGTCAAAACAAGAAAAATGACTATTTCCATGTAAAAAGTCACTATAAAGAATCAAAAAGTTGTAAACTCTGTAACATAGTTGGAAAAGGAGAAAAATACCACTGGTTTAAGTAGTTCTTGTATGATTTCCTGTGCTTGCCTCAACCTTACATCAACAACACTGGCAGGTAGTTCAGCTTCAATTAAAATGTGAAGTGGATCATTCAGGTGCTCATAGCCAGGCCTTCCTCTTAACAACTCTTCCTTTATAGTGAAAAATTAGAACAAATTTAGAGCTCACAATTAACATTGATGTGGAAACAACAAAAATAGTCAACAAATTCAAAGGAGAAACTATGAAAAATTGATGACAAGAAAATCAGGCTCCATAAAGTTAGTGAACAATGCATAAACCAGAGGATGTTACCTTGTCTAAATCTTTGATTGAACCTTTCCCTCTGATAAATACACGGCACCCTGTAGTAGCTTCAACTCGCTTCAGTGAATTCCCCCTAGGGCCAAGAAGCCGGCCAACAAAATTAAACTGAAAATTAAAATAGCCTTATTAACCCAAAGGTTAACAGAATATAAAACTAAATAGTTCATGCACCCATCATATTGTCATCATCAATCACAAATCTTCATATGTAGCAGACTTTTACAATAATTACATTGGAAGTCATACTAGTTATAGTCATGTATTTGATTCATTGACAGTGTAAAACTTTTACACTGACAGTGCATAGAAATTGAAGTCCTAAAACTATCAGAATATCATAACAATAAGCTTGATTTATTGTTTATAGTAAAATGCTGTGAAGCATGTTACAAATCTTACATTTGGATAGCTATCCTTAGGAATATCCAAGCGCAATATTTTCTTCACAATGGGAGAACTTGGAACAACGGTTGAAGTTTGCCAATCCATGTTTAGTCCCGGCATACCAGCTAACCTCTGATGTATAACATGTTTAACAAATCAGTAAAAGAAACTAGAGATTATAATGAAATAACGAAACATATTCATAAGACGAATGCCGGTACATGATAGAAAGAAATCAAACTGAGTTATACAATAAAGATTAAAGCATATATAAATTTCGGATAGAGGCAATGTTGCCACCTTGGACACAATGGAGAAGAGGAAATCTATGCATTTAGTGCCAGAACTATACAGGTTAAGAATCAGATTTTTTACAACAATACATAAATTATATATACTTCATAGAACATAAAACTCAGGTGCTTACTTCATGTGACAGACTGTTCCAGCCAGTAAAGTTTGATGTTAAGTTTGGAGAAGCCATATGATTTGGATTTATGAATCGAATTCTATCAAAGTCACCAAACCCTTGGGTCTGCACCAATTCATTCTTTCCAGTAACCCTTGAAATCTCTGATAATAAAGATGTAATAGTGAATATAAGAACTTGTACAGAGATTAGTGAATCAAAGAACATAAATGGTATCAATGCAACCTTTCTGATAGTAAGGCAACTGTAAATTATGCATAGGAACTAAGAAGTGTAGTGAATGCCATCTATACGAACATCTTTATTATCAAAACTTAATGACATTAAGAATAAAAGTGATCATTTGAAGGTTTGTTCTACTCATGCAAAAGACAACGCCTATTTTTTGTTTTCTTAGACTATATGAAGTCTCAAAACTAGAAACATTTTTGCATTTCTCTGAAAGCAGGTATTGACTAAATTGCCACCATCTTTGAGTACCATATATTCTTTTTGTGGGACACCCAAAAAGCATCACTAAGATGTTCCCTTTTCTTGATTGATCAAGAGATACAAATTATAGATAACCACTGAGATGAGATGATAGCTTTGCAAAAGAAGAGTGTAATTCAGTTTATTGATTTTCAAAACATACATGTTTAAACTTCTAATTCCTTAGGCATTTAGTAACCAAGATTCATTCTCAAGCATTAACTGGTTCGGGCTGGTGAAGGTCAGAAATTGACAATTCAGTGCATTTTAAAGAACATTAAGTGAAGGTTTCAATAAACAGTCCCTGGCTGCAATTCCACCCGCAATGTCAAGGTTGTTGGAATCTCTACAACCACAATTGTGGATGCATCGGTCGCATTTGTACGCAATTTCTCACAATATTGAGGAATGCAACGAAACTGCGACCACAATTCAAAACCTTTGAAGACAAAGAACAGTGAAAAACTAGTACAAGTAACCAGAAAGGTAATTTTTGCCATGACATGGCCTAATTCAAATGAAACAATAGAGATCAGTCTAAACGAATGGAGAAGAAAGAGGAGAAAATTCACAGAAGAATACTTGAAGACATGGATATGGAATAAACGGACCTTGATTAAGGAGTCTGGTGCATAAGGGTAGAACTTGCATGAAAGGTCCAAGCTTTTGGCGTTCTGCCAGCAGCTCCGCTAAGTACTGACTAGAACAAAGGTAAATAAGAACATATTGAAAGAAATTAATATACACATGTATGTGCAAAGGAAAATCAAAAGTTTCAAAATAAAGGGCAGAAGAATCACATAATCTACATACCTATCAGCATCAAAAGTGCTTCTCATGTTTATGTTTGGTGAATTGGCCCTTTGGGATGAAGGTAAGGAAATCTGATTGTACATGTTAGAAATGAATTGTACAAGGATGTGGGTTGGTTGGTTGGTTGCAAGGATTAGGCTTTTGAGAAAATTGAAAGGCAACAAGAGGGGAGAAGAAAGAGTTGATCGAGTGAGATTGGATGTGGTTCAAAAATCCCGATATGAACAGAATCACCTAACATATGAGTTAGAAAGACAACAGAGAAAAATGGTCAGGGAAAAAAAACAATAAAGGAAGGTACAAAGCTACAAATAAAAAGGAGGGCCACTTCTGTAGTAGCTCAGTAGTTAAAGCAAGCCTTAAAGGGTGTCACTCTGTACCTCTCTGGGTGTGTTTTAATTGATGTTTTGTTGGCTTGTGTTGCATATGCAAGAAGACTTTATATCATGTTTGCGTGTTTTCCTAATTCCTTAACAAACACAAACAGGTGGGTTTTTTGGTTTTCTACCAAACAAAACATAAAACTTTCTAATCAAACATGTATTAAGGGATTCAAGAGATGATTGATGAAAAAACCAAACAGTCAAAACTACAAGAGAAATCTCATCAGATATTCACTTGAATTCATAAGCAGATTGCAGATAACACATTAAAAATGCTAAAGCAATCATGCAGGCTCCAAAACATGGATTTTTTCCTATCAATCAGAAAGAAGAAGCAAAGAAAGAAGCCTCTCCGATGACCAATCACTAGTTCTGTGTCACCAGATCATGAGCATTTAGATTGACACCAATCGCTAGGTATCATGCTTCACGCATATAAATTATATTTAATATGTTTATGTTTATATATCTATACATAATAGCATATCAGTATCTATATATTGTGAATACTAATAACGAAATGGTATAAAATATTTTTCTTCTTGTGAAGTCTCTGGAAGTTTTACTTAGTCATAAACAGCAACAACAGAAACACAGAAAAATATCTTCTAACTGCCTTCAAATCAATCAAAATTTGTAACTTCATTTCCCTACTTTGGTGCTTAGCATATCAAATCTCATAAAGTAGGGCAAAATATCAAGCTATTATTTATTATTATTATACTGCTATTAATTTTGACAGCTTAATAGCCGCTATTATTGATTACTATAATCAACTTGCTTACAGTTTGTTTCAAATCTGGTTAGTAGTAATGTTATGCTATTTGTTTTTTAAACACCTGTCACCCTATTCTTGTCTTACTCCAACCCACCTACCAAACAAATTCTGCTTTGATTGGAATTTTCATAGCCCTCATTACTAAGGAATCACCCAAACATTATTATTATTATTATTATTATTATTATTATTATTATTATTATTATTATTATTACTAACAAAAATAGTCACTTCACACCTTTCTATGTGTGTTTTTTCAAAAAAATAAAATGACAGGAAAAGAAAAAAAGTTAAATGAAGTCATTTAATTCATGGTGGTTGTTATTTAAAATTAAGAATAAAAATTGTGCATTGAAATAAAATATCCCATCAAAATAGGTATAAAGTACTAAATAGCATCCGAGTAGTATAAAATTGGAATAAAACTTATCACATGCATGAAGTTTGAAACACTATAATACAATACCTTTCCATGTCAAAACGTATATTAAATGAGTTCCTAATATTGTTTATTCGATAATCAATTAGATTGGCATAAAATATAATGTGAAAGTACTCTTACCATTATAAAAAGATATAAACTTTTTGTAACCAAAGATGTAACGTGAGAAATTGAAAATGCCCATTAATTTATTTATGAAAAAAAAACATCTTTTTGATATTAGAACGAGACTTGAGACTGAACCCCAGTGTAATTGTGTCAGATTCCTTAAGGGTATTATTCCTGTATTTGTTGGCACCTATGCATGAGTTGCAAAATGACAGAAATAGAAAGAAATGTTGTTTCTTTTTTGCATTTTATTAATGGGGGAGAGAAAGATGAAGAAAATGAAAGCATAGAATGAAAGATTGAAGAGAAGAAGAAGAAGAAGAAGAAGAAAGCTAGGTGGTAGCATAGGATTCCTAGAAGAAGTAGGAGAGATTGGAAGAAATAAAAAAGTAAATAAATAAATGATAATGTGCAATGTTGGGCCAGTGACAAGAACGTGTGGAGCAAATAAGCCACAAGATAGGTGACAATTATGATACTCATGCACACCCTACAATGCTATTTTGTATTTATTTTTTGGCAAGTTAGTAATCTTCAAAAATCTCATGCAATGTTGTCGATGATGCATCACATCTCACTGCAATAAATTTTCAAAACAAATAAACATGCATTGGTTCATTTTTAATGCCATTTGGATCTAACTTTCTTCATCCAAGATGACTGCAATGTATTTCTCTTAAAATGAAATTGGCTAAATTGATAATGTGAGGTTATTTTATTGAATTCATTTTAAAATAGTATATTATGGAAAATCTAAAATTACTGTTTATATAGATTATGAAGGTTGAAAGTGGTAACTCATACGGATGCATCTACTTGCTAGAACCCGTGTATGGGAATGAGGGCTTTAAAATAAAAGTGACAAAAGGTATTTTCATTTTAAGAAAATAAGCTTTTCAGTGAAATAATACGTAATCTCTAAAAAGGAATTTGAAAAGATTTTAATAAATTTTTGTCAGTTTAGTGTTATTTGCAGGAATTAAATTGCTCATCGAGAGTGTTTAACACTTAATAATTTTTTTAGAAAGTGTTTAGAAAGTCAGTAAAAAGATAATATAGATTGAGCAAACAGAAGGCATTGAAGAAATTTTTTTAAAATCTCTTGACATCTCTTAAAGTTATTTTAAATCAGCGCAAAACTTTCAAATAAAGAATTGGAAAATAAAATTTTAACACCATTTTTTGACACCATTTTGACATTGCACACGTGTCAAAATGTGGTTGGACGATTTCAAATTAAAAAATAAACTTTGGTTTTTCTCTTCCAAATATACCCCTGCCTCAACTTTTTTAATTTAAAATCGTCCAATCACATCTTGACACGTGTGTAGTGTCAAAATAGTGTCAAAAAAATGGTGTTAAAATATCATTGTCCTTTTCTTCCACTCCTTTTCTCACCACCTCTTCAGACTTCTTTGGCCTCCAATCTCATTTCTTTCTATCACCATGTTGGTGTCTGAGCTTCCAATTCCATTTTTAACATGGTTGTTCAATGCATGTCTTTTGTCACAGGTTCTTATCTTTCTTATGAACTTGCTTTGTGTGCTTATGTAGTTATAAGAAAAACTCAAGTTATTTTCATCGCCTCATAAATTAAATAAAAAATTAAAAGAAATTAAAAAAAAAAGAAAAATCTTAACCGGAATTCGAATGCCGGCAAAGTATTAACCGGCATTCCAGCCAATGAAATATTAACTGACATTCGAACATCGGCAAAATGTTAACAGACATGCAAATACTGGCAAAGTGTTAATCGGTTTTCGAACGCTAATGATTATTAAAAGGGCAATATGGAAATTTTGAAAATGCAAGACAAAAAGGTAGAGGTGCAGGAAGAATTGTTCTCAGTGCTGTCATTTTTTATAAAAACTGTTTTGTTAAGCATTTTCATTAAATTTTAAAATAAAGAATTCTTACATAATATTGTCTTAATAGTATATAAATATTTTTTTCAAATAAAGCTTTTTTTTAATGAGAAATGTCTTTTGGAATTTAAATGTTTCATTTACATAAAATATCATATTTGTTTTTTCTATTAGTTAAAAACATTTTTTTTTTAATTTTGAATCCTTTCTCAAGATAATTATAGATTCCATAACATGTAACTAAACATTGAGCTCAAATAATATTTTTAATAAAAAAAATAAATAAAGTAAATAAAACATAAAACTTCTATGTTATTTTGAATCATTATCTTCTTATTATATGTTTTTGTACCAATTTCCATTATGTCAGTTAATATAAAATAAAATAAAAACAAGGATGAATTAATTTAAAATAAATATACAAATACATTTACAAATTTATACTATTATTAACTAATATTGTAATTTGTAACATCACATGTATGTTTTTATATTATAATTCATATCAACATGATTTATCTTTTCACCACCCAAATTTATATCATTTAGACTATCAATAAAACTATAATACATTTTTTTATTTAATGAGTTTTTTTACTTAATACCATAACCCTCAACTCAGTGAGATTGTCATCCTAGACATCCACCTTTTCATAATTCGATCAATCACTGTTTAAGATACAATTCAATTATATATTTCCAATAAAAAAAATCTAATGATTACATGATTCAACCGTATGCATAATATAATTATATCATTTAAATTTCACAAATGAAATAAGCATTTGGAAACAAAGGCATGTCAACTTAATTAAGTCACCATTGTTAAAACAATATTCTTTTCAGGACAAATTACTGTTTATATAGATTATGAAGGTTGAAAGTGGTAACTCATACGGATGTATCTACCTGCCAGAGCCCGTGTGGAATGAGGTCTTTAAAATAAAAGTGACAAAAATTATTTTCATTTTAAGAAGACAAGTTTTTCAGTAAAATAATAGGTAACCACTGGAAAGGATATGAATTAAGTTTATAAAACCTTTTACAATTTAGTGCTAGACATTTGTAGGGGTTAAAGGAATTACAGAAAGTGTTAAACACTCAAGAATTTTTAGAAAACCAATAAATAAATAATATAGAGAAAACTTATTTCTATACTGGTTCATTATAATTTAGTTACGTCAAATTTTCTTTTAAAAACGTTTAAAAGATTCCATTATTTTTGAAAAAAATATAATGAATTTTACCACTTCTAGTTTACAATAAGTATAACTACTCCTGTATAAGATAATCCAACTGACATTTAACCTAAACCCTAAACCTTAAACCCTAAACTCTAAACATTTAATTCTCCGTAAATTAAACAATTAAGTGTTTTAAATAACTTCTATTTATAAAAAACAATAAAGTGTTTCTAAAATAAGTACAAATAGAAAAACTCTCTTAGAAAGAGTTGGGCTATTTAATATTTGTTTAAAGGTTAAGTTTATGAAATTGTTACGAGGAATAAGTAGGAATGAATTCTAAGCATTTACTACAAAAATTATTAATATTATCGACGAATTTTTACCGCCGAAAATGTATCCGTCGATAAATTTTAATTAACGACGGATTTATCGAAGGCCTGAGTCCTTCGGTAATTACCGACGATCAAAATCCTTCGGTAATTACCGACGATCAATACCCTTCGGTAAAACGAAAGATCTGTTGGTAAAGCTTACCGACAACATTTTTACCGACGGTATTTTGGCCGTCGGTAAGCCGCCGGTAAATGCTAATTACCGATGGATTTTATACATTACCGACGTCGGTAATATCATTGGAAAAAATAAGACTAGTAGTGTTTAAGTCGAGTCATAAACACTTGGATGAGTTCAATTAAGGTTTTGAATAGTAAATGAGAGTTATAGATGTATGTGGAGGTGTGAAGCTATAACATGTGAGGTTGAGGGGTGTATTTATACAGAATTTTGCATACTAGCTAGGTGAGGTAGGGGTCGTTGAGTGAGTAATATTGATGTTTAGTAGTGGGTTTTAGAGGTTGGGTAAGATTTCTTGTTAGACTGGGGAAACTCTCTATTTACACTCTCGCTGGGCGACAAAGAGTAACTCAATTGACGAGTAGGTCAGGTCTGAGCACCAGAATCTAGTATTGGGCGCTCATATGCATATTGGATTCTCTTCTGTTTTTTTTTTTGCTCTATGGCTTATGAATGAAGATGTTTTGATACTTTAAAGTTTGTTTGGTAATACAAATCAAATTATATGATGATAATATTGCATGAGGCTTAATATGTATTAAAGTATTGTTTGGAAAGAGTTTCTAAGGTGAAATTCTTGATGGATGTTTCAAGTAGTGCGTGTATTATTGTAGGAGCTTAGTTTTGGGGGTTATCTTGACACACTAATGGTCATCCATTCTCAAATAGAGAGGGATGAGACATGTGGTGAACGTAGTAGGAGGTCCTAGTTTGGGGCTTTACCTTGACAAAGGTCGTTTTAACATACTAGCCTTGTGTGGTAGCTTGGGGGGTAGACCAACTGTTCCACCAGTACAAGTTCACAACTCGCTATAGCTAGACAATAATGTATGTATTCGGATGTTTGAGCCTAGATGTATGATATGTTTAGGTGTTGTGATTAATTGAAACGAAAGTATTATATGCTACTTTGTGAATTCCATGTTTTATTCTTTTGATATTAGCTTATCTTTGTTATATGTTTGTTTGTTGTGTTTGTGGTATGTTTTGAACAATTACCTGATAGGTGTGACCAAAGGAAGATAAGATATCAGACCCTATGTGGCGTAGGCGCAGATGTATAGTTGCTCAGTGTAGTCAATGCTATCTTTAGAGTTCTAAATAAGAAACCTCTTGTAATCAAGTATATAGTTTTTAGTTTAGAATGGTGTATATAAAACTGGACTTATAGTTATGTTTTTGATAATTTAAAGGTTCTTTTATATACTTTCCTTTTGTTAACTGTTCTAGTTTATTGAACGTGTGATATTTCCTTGATAGTGTTTAGACTATTGAAATGAGATGTTATAGTATGCAATTTGTTGTTTTCTTGTCTTCATGTGGTCTTTGTTATGTATGTAACTTAGAAAAAGATTTTTTTATTCAAAAGTATTGACTTTGATGTAGGTGTGTAACCTTTTGTACTAGATCAAATGTTACTTTGTTTTTGTAGAGACAATTGTACTCCTTGTACGGATTGGACAAATAAAAAGCATTGAAGAAATATTCCTAGAATGTCTTCGCATCTCTTAACATTTTTTCTAAAACAAAGAAGAACTTTTGAATAAAGTATTTATCTTTTATGGATCTACGCGTATAGAAAAAAACAACACAACAAACAAAAGAGTATTATTTGTACCTTTGAATTCAAAACGTTAGATATTCATTATAGTATTTAACTTAGTCCTTATACTATAATATTTAGTGTACTCTTTGTGTTTAGGGTGTTAGCGGTCATTTTTATAGACATTATTTTGTTAGACATTTTTATTAAACTTCAAAATAAAAAATTCTTAGATAATCTTATCTTAACATTTATTAGTGTATAAATATTTTTTCAAATAATTTTTTTAATGAAAAATGTCTTTTGGAATTAAATGTTATTTTACATAAAATATTATTTTCTGTTTTTTCTTTTAGTTAACATATAACTAAGCATTGAGCTTACATAACATATATTTTTTTTAAAATAAAGTAAATCAAACATAAAACTTCTATGTTATTTTGAATCATTATCTCCATATTATATGTTTTTCTACCAATTTTCATTATATCTGTTAATATAAAATAAAAATAAAAATAAGGAAAAACTAACTTTATAAATTTTTAAATATATCTACAAATACATTTACAAATTTATACTCATATTATTACATCACATTATAATTCACATCATAACTTATAAAATTCAAGGAATCAGTAATTACCAAGACTCATGAATAACTCTTTTATATAACAACATTATCTAAATGATATAAGAGTATATAATTCACATCACAAATCAACATCTTTTCAAAGATGTATCATAAAAAAAAAATTTAAGACTCAAAACATACCAAGTTTTTTAGTATAAGATCATGATTTAGCTTTTCATCACCCAAATTTATATGTTTTAGACCATCAATAAAACTATAATACATTTTTTATTTAATGTGTTTTTTTACTTAATACCATAAACCTCAACTCAATGAGATTGTCATCCTAGATATCCACCTTTTCATAATTCGATTGTGTAAGATACAATTCAATTATATATTTCCAATCAAACATCTAATGATTACATGATTCAACCATATACATAATATAATTATACCATTTAAATTCCACAAATGAAAACAAGCATTTGGAAACAAAGGCATGTCAACTTAATTAAATCACCATTGTTTAAACAATATTCTTTTTCAGGATAAAATACTTAATCAAATCTTTTTCAACCTTTAAATATTGCCATGTGATCGTGAAAATGATAGAATATTAATCTAGAAACTTATAGAGAATATATAATATTTAGACTTTTAAAGAGATGAAAGTTTATAATAAATTCAAAATGAACTCAAATCAATTGAAGCTTACATCATCAAACGTAATTTCAAATTAAAAGAAATACTTTTCATAATTAAAAATTGCAATATTTTATAAAATTTTAAATCTTTCCCTTTTCAATAAAATAAAAATAATCATTTATAATTTAAATCTCTCCTTTTTATAAAAATAGAGAATATCCTTTTGAGTTTTAAATCTTTCCTTTTTCACAAACAAAAAATATTTTTTCAAATTTTAAAGTGTCCATTTTATAAAAACAAATTGAATATTTCTTTTAATTAAAAAAATCTTTTCAAATTATGAATCGTTCCTTTTCATAAAACTTTTAAGATTTTTTTTAGCGAATGTATTGCATAGCGGATTTTTTATTTATTTTTTTAGTTTTTAGGGAAGGAAAGAAGATTTTAAAGTTATTAATATTTCTTTATCATACGAAATAAGGAAAATATTTTTCACAAGAAAGGAAACAAATTAAAATATTAAAAGATTCATCATAATCCAAAGCTTCCATTATAAGAAATTGATAGGATAAAAAGACCTTTGCGCAATATTTTCAATCTTTGTAGTAAAGTTATTTGTTTACCAATATACGTATTATTTTATAATATCAGTAATGTTTTCCAACTTATGTCAAACGTAATTATTTTCTGTTAACATCAACATATATTATTTTTATTCGATATAAATCAGTTATTTCTCAATCAACATTACTATTTTATTTTTTTAGCAGTGGTCAAATTGGATTTTTTTTATTGATGTCAATAAAACTATTTTTTATTGAGAATCAGGGTGTTTTGTTTAATTTTGATATAAATTATTTCATCGTTTATATTGTAAATATTATTTATTCACTAGCACAAAATAGAACTTTCCGATGGATGACAAACTGTTATCTATTGATGTTTTCAAGGTTCAAATTGTAAGTTTTATATTTTTTTGTAATTAAAATGTTTTATCCAAATAAAAAAAAGTTTAAAATTTAATAAATTTGAATAGTTTTATCTGAACAAAACAAATAGAAATTAGAAATTTAAAAAATTTAAAATTATACATTTAAATTTCCTGCAAGTTATAATTTATCCAAATATAAGGTTAAGTTGAAGAAGGAGTTATCATAAACATCAACAATCTATAAAAGAAATAAGGAAAAAAAATTTACTGATTGGAATCAAACAATCGAGTTTTGCTTACATTTTGTGTTAGATTTGCTAAATTTTGCTACTATAAGCTAACAAACAAATGCACTGCTAGAAATTTAGACTAACAAAAATTCATCCTTTTAACCTAAAGAGAGAAAAAAACTTAGTCTAAACATAATTTTGTTCACTTACTTTATATTTACTCTTTGTTGCTTCCAAGTTTGTAACTTTGGGAAAAGAAAAAAAAAAAAGAGAGTAGATATCCTTAAAAAAATTGTAGAGAGAAAATGTAGGTTTTTAGATATAATGATTTTATAGAAATGTAAAATAAAATGATCTTATTTATATATATGATTTTTTAAACTTAAATCTTTAGCATTCTTCATTTAGAAATCTCCTAAAAACAAGTCATTACATAAATTGAAAGGCTTAATTTAATCTTTTATTAACAACAGACCAAATTTGATAAAATAAAAAATATTAGCACTAAGAATGTTGTTTGAGCAAGACACATGATCTTCATCTTTTTATGAGGACAAAAGCTCACGGCATGTTCGGAGACAATAACATAGGATTTTAGATATTGTTACTCCAGAATATTTTTACATCACATCAATCATAATTTCTGAATTCTACTATTTAGTGAGTCCAAAAACAAGGCTAAATCAACACAAGGGATTTCCCAGCTAAAACAAAGTATGAGAGATGAGAGAAATGAAAGTTCTATTCTACCAAAGAAACCAAGTTTTCTGGTTTTTTGGTCTAATATTGTAAAAGCAAAGGCAATGAGATTAATGGAAATCATACCAAAGTAAACCAAGAAGCCTGAATTATCATGGCAATTAGTTAGGGAAACTAAAGCATTTTTTGAACTCATTATGAACACAAAAATTGCAAAAAGCAGGGAAAAAGAGAAAAGTGGATCCAACAAGAATCCTGAAATCTAAGGTACATAATCATTTTCAATGGTTGGTCTTGTGCGAGTCCCCACTGCTAGTGGTGCTTTGGTGCCTCCAATGGATGCCATATGCAAAGTTTCATTGGTCTCAGCTGCCCATTCCAACTGCTGAATCTTCATCCCTTGTTTGGTTCTCCTCACTTTAGCAATCAATAGACTCAACATGATCAACAACAGGCACCCACCAACAAATGATGCTACAATTATCCACACCTTGTGCTTGTTCGTAGCACCTCCTTTTCCAACATCAGCAGCCACAGCAACAGCAGCAGGTGCTGGAGATGGGGCATTAGACTCCACAACAATAGAGAAGTGGCCTTGTTGGACTGTTGAACATACATTACCATGTGATAGGATGTCAAATTGCACAGAACCTTGCAGATCAAAGTACACACACTTTGGCACTGACCCTGATGGTGCTGGTTTTACATGAGAAAACTTGATCAAAATTGGCTTATCAGAAGCTCTAATGTCCAATTCAGGCAACTCAGAAGCATTCAAAGTGGCACCACTGTATGACATTAGACCCAAAACAGGAGCCAAATAAGAGTAACCAGGCAAAGGGTAAAACTTCTCAGACCAGTTGCCCAAGTTGTGGTACACCAAAACAAGCCTCTCCACATAAGGCTGCTCAAACACCCCAATTGGGATCTGAAACTCTTTGTACCTTTCAACACCTCTGGTCCTCAGACTACCACTCCTAAGCCTCATTGCTGAAACACTAATCCCCGTTAGGTTTCTGGGCAATTGGGCATCATAGGGTACCCCAGTTTTTGGCCTCAAAAAAGCCTTAAAGGCGCAATCTTGAAGAATGGCATCAAGGGTTCGGGATGACATTGCAGTGTCAGGTGGGAGCTGAGCGATTGAAAGTGGCAGAGAAAGAAGTAATGGCAACAATGAGAACAAAAAAATGGTTCCAACCCTCATCAAGATCTCATTCGTTCAGTCAAAATCAAATTAAAACCACCAATATCTATAACTGAAAGAAACAGCGAGAGACTCAGACACACAAAGAAGGCAACACAGAGACAGAAAATAGAGAGAGAAAGAGAGAGACTTTACAGTTTAAAGCACATAAGGTGAGCAAAAAGTGTTGACCATTCTGTTTTTGCAATCTGCAGATACCAACGACGAAAGGAAAAACGGCAGAAACCCCACCCCCCAAGAACTAAAAATCAGATCTTTCATGGGACCAAGTGACGTGATGTGGTGGGCTGTAGGGAAAATCTTGAAATTGTCGTCAAAGATTCAGTCTGGTGTTTCAGATTCAAGGAACTAGCAAACGGGCACGGCCTTATTTATCCCATTCCAGAATCTGGTCGAAGAACAAAAATGGTGGGGAGGGAGAGAGAGAAAATGGGTTGAGGAAAGAAAGAAAATTAACAAATTGCAAAAATATCAAGAATCAGGATATGTAAGAAGGAGAAGCTTTTCCGTTTGAGATTTTGGGAATGGAGATACTCACACTCACACTGATGTACATGTTAATGTGCTACTGCATGCAAATTCCTCCTTCTGCAGTTCTGTTCTGTTTTGTTGTGTTGTGTTTGTATTGTGTTTCATGGGACCCTAATTTGCCAATTTTAGAGTTTACTTGGATTGTTTTTCTGTTTATCTATATTTTCTAGTACATTTTTATCTGATTACCAATCTGTGCTGTAAATATATATATTTTTTCTTTCTAAAACTCAGTCAATAATTTTTCACTATTGAATTTTCTAATAGGTAATCTGAAGAAGAATCGTTAGATTTTGGTTTACTAGGAATAGATTAGATATTTTCCAGAATTATAGAGTTAAGATATTTTAAAAATTGTGAATTAAATCCAGAGAGAATAATGGTTTTTAAAAAAGATGGGGGAAAAAGGTGAAAAACATTGCAATTTGAGGGTGTCAAATCAAGTAGGTACCAACAAGCATGTGAACTCTGTACTAAAAAGAAGCATGTGAAGTTGTTACATAGGTAGAGAGGTGGAAACATAGCTTGTAATTGCAACTGTAATTTAATAATAGCATTATTATTATTATTAATGCATACATTTAATAGTCAATGCCACAACTAACTTCCTGTCTCAGTGCCTTCTTCAACTGCCTAATTAGGAAACAAAGGATGTCAAAGAGCTTCTGATAACTCTATTCAAAATTAATAAAAAAAAAAGTTAATATGGAATTTAATTTTAAAGTCAAGACAGTTATCATGAACAGCAACCTTGTGAAATCACTTTTTCCTTTTATTATTTAATAAAAAAATTGACATGTTGATTATTTATTACATGTTCTGTTTTTTTTTTTTCTCTTGGTTGCTGAATGGACGTTAAACTTTCCAAGGATTCCTGTTTAAAACGCAGTATAAAAAGATTGTCATCCATAATCAATCAAGTTGCGTCATGGGTCTCTTTTTCTTTTTCTTTTTTTTTTCATGGCGTCATCACTTTCATAATCATTGTCTTAAGTAGTTTTTATTTTAAATAGTAAATACCAGTAAAAGAATTGTATTCAATTTCAATCTCAATATTTTAATCACAAGGATCAAAATTAAATTTTTACTAAAGACTTGTATTTTCTTTTCAAACTTTTATACAGCTCTTAATAAATACTTTTACTATAATTGCCATAATAAGAACTCCTTATTTCTACGAAAATGGAAAATGCTTGGGGTACATAAATAGTAAATGAAATAATAATAATAATAATAATTTTGAATAAGTTAAATTAGGTGACAATGAAAAAGGGTGTGAAACTGTAAATTGGAAAGGATAACTAAATTTCAGTAAAAATCAGAGAGAAAAGCAAACGAAACTCGATCCTTGTCTGTCGGAAGAGCATCTTTTAGCAGAAGCTATCATCATATCATATCATATCATGCCCACATACCTATATACAGATTCCACTTCTGAAACAAAGATTTCTTCATTGTTACGCCTCGATTCTTTTTCTTTTTTTTTAAATATTTTTTTTGTTTTTTTATATTAATATAATATTAACTCTACTTGTTTTTTATTTTCTTCTTTTTTAAAAAAATATAAAAGTTTTCACCTTTTAACTATTTTAAATTAATGTAAAAGTTTATAATAATACTATTGCACTAATGTATATTCAAGTAAAAATCGTGTTAAAGTTGCAATGGTTATTAATCCAATTATTTTAAATGATAAAAAATATGACTAAATAACAAATATCAATAATGTAATTTATTATGGGGAAGCTCTAACTCGGTACATATTTTCTAATTTGGATCTGTTTTGCATTGATGTACATCCTCATGAAAAAGCAATCCACAGAAAGCATTTTTTTTTTCAAATATTATAATTTATAAGCTTTTTTTTTGGGTTAAACTTCAAACCCTTTAAACAAAAAGAAGTTTGTGTATTAACGAAAATTTATTATGGTCAAGGTTTACCTACATTGGCGTGATTAGATTACTAGTTTAAGGCTTTAAGTCAATCTCGTGCAATGATAAGTAAAGATTGGTGTATCTATGAGTGTTCCATTAGTTATAGATTAGACAATCAGTTCTTATTTGGATACGTGCGAATAATTAACCTTAATATTGATCAATTTAGAAGTAAATTGTGATTATTCACAACTGGACCATAATTAGATTAATGTTAATTAAAAGTTTATTCAAAAACTTATAAATACAAGTTTGAAGTAAGGAGTTAAACATTCTACATTTATTATGCTATTAATATCTAATATATTAATATTGAGTTGGTTTTGACATCAGAGTGTCTTTTGTAGGTATCCTTCGAAGAATTTGGATGAGTGATTTTATTAAGACTTGGACTTCAGTTCAACTTTTGAACCCCATAAGACTCACTAGACTTTAGACTATTGACCTCAAAGGAATATATGACAATTATGTATATTTACATGGTCTCTACTGTTTTAAGGATATTTGGTCTCTAAATGAAATAAAAAGTAAATGTGATAGATAAGATTAATTATAATTAAATTTGACATTTTATAAATTGATATAAGTATTAAGGTTTGAATTTTTTGTTGATTCACTTTCGAAAATTTCAATTAAGTCCTATTCAACTTTGATTGGTTTTGTTGAATATAGTAAAAATTATGTATGGGATTAATCCCCTTGTGTTGAATATACACATAGAGTCATGTATTTATAATAGAAGAAATATGGACTAAGCCTAAAATACAAATAAGAAATAATAAAAAACTAACTAAAGATAAAAGATAAATATAAAATAAAGATAATATATTTAATACTCTCCCTCAAACTGGTGTATAGAAATCGTATGTACAAGCTTATTACTAATATAATCCATATAAACTTAGTGAAAATATATGTTTTTGCACTCGAGTGACATCAAATTGTTAATGATTTGCAACACGACATAGAAGATGAAATATCAACTAGAAGACTCTCATGAGCAACAAATTTGGAAGGTTGCTCCATGTAAATCGCTTCTTGCAAATCACCCTTGAAGAATGCATTGTTGACATCTAGTGGATAAAGATGTCATTGCTGAAGAGTCACCACGACTATAAATAATCCAACAAAAGTCATCTTTTCCATGGGAGAAAAAGTATATATGGACGAGTCAAATGAAATGGTGACAAAAAAGGAGGTCAGAAGAAACACCAGCGGAAGAAGCCATGGATGAACAAGAGAGAGAAACCACAAAAATCCAAGATTCTCCAATCAAGGCACCTGAAAAAGGAAAAAGAGCAACATCGATGCTCTGAATAGCTGCTTGAGAGGAAACAGGACATGCGACAACGCACGATGAACCTGAAAAAGGAAAACGAGTGACTTCGACAGTTTGAATTGCTATTAGAAATGTCACCATGCACGATGAAAAGGGGAGCAAATCCACAATTTCAAAAGGCACTGAGAGCGCGTAGGAGCTCCGATGAAGGCTTCGTTAATGACATGGTGGTCACCTAGCCGAGACGATCAAAACCATGTGATCGTTGGTCGAAACTAGAACTTTGGTAGTGGTAGCAGTAGACGATGGTGTCGCCCACAGCGATGGATGGTGTCGCCACCGGCAACGACGGGTGTAGTGGCAGAGGCAACAAAATTGGTTTTTCTTCAAAAAAACCTTAGGCACTAGATACCATGTTAAGAAGTGGACTTTAAACCTAAGTCAACCCCATAAAATCGACTTGTAAGGTGAGGTTTGCACCCACTTATATACTATAAATTGCTCTTATCTCTAGTCGATGTGGAACTTTCAATATGCCCCCATGCCGAGATATATATATCTCGAGCATGAGACTAGACAATAATGAGTGGTCCAATAGCGGCCCAATAACGGATTGAACAATATGCCCAACAAATAACGCTAAGATAGGCTCTAACATGGCTTTGATACCATGTTGAACTTAGTGAAAAACTATATATAAAATTAATCTCTCTTGTGTTGAATATACACATAGGATCCTCTATTTATATTTGAAAACATATAGGCTAAACTCAAAATACAAACAAGAAATAATAACAAACTAACTAAAAATAAAAGAAAAATATAAAATAAAGATAATATATCTAATCGATTTCAATTGGATCATATTTTTAAAATGTAATACAATTTATTCATTTTTAATAGTAATATATAATAATGTTAACTCATTCATAGTTTTTTTTTTAATTCTTTTAATTTTATTTTTTAATTTAAAAAATTATCACATGATAAAGACTCTCGTTAAATTCTATTTAACTTTTCTATAATTATTGTAGTGATATTTTATTAAAATAATATTTTTATTAAATATTTTAATAATATTATGTTTATTTAAATTTATATTTCAAATTGAACTTTATTTAAATTTTATTTTAAAATTTAAATTTAAATTTAAAAAATTGTCATTTTTAAATCAATTCACACAAATATTTAAATAAAATTCGATGTAAAATATAATTTAAATAAATTTAATCTTATAAAATATGTAACATCCTAAAATATAGTATAAACTATATAATAGAATAATCACATATAATAATAAGATAGATCAGTTATTCATAAGGTGTTAAAGTATTTAACAGTACAGTTGTCCAAAAATAACTATAAAATTAAATCTTTAAACAGAAACCTATTCTAGTACAGAACTATGTACAAGACCGAACGGTCTGTACTAAACTGGTGGATCTTCTTCTTCCAGAGCTTGCTCCACCGAGACCTCTTCTCCCCCTGCTCACACTCATAGGATCATCATTGAAAAGAATAAACCGAACGGTTGAACATGGCAAAATAGAAAAGAAGGGTAAACTAGTGTAATTTAATAATCATGTTAACATACAATTCAATAAACAGATAAAACACTCATACACATGCATAAAACATATATACACATATTGACCGACCACTTTACTTTGACTGTCTGGATTGGTATGAATATGTAGCTTTGGTCGTTCGTGCACTCGTGGGTGTAGTAACTAGAAAACCCATCAGTTGCCACACGAGGTTAGTCCGTTATTCCTCACCTAAGGTCTCCCCCCTTAAACTAGGGCCTCTTGTTATTCTCACGACATGAATTACCCATCTCTACTTGAGACTTGGTAACCATTAGAATGTAAGGATGAACGCTATGGATTTCACTATCCATATTCATACCTTACTACCATATTGAAAACCAAATACCGAGACATTCCTCCTTGGAATTCTCTTTCATATCTACCTTTAGAAATCTCATACCACTCTATAATATCAACATTATTTCTCATGCATGATATATTTAAACCACTGAAGTAAACACCCAAAGTACAATATAACCATAACCCTTCAACAAACCGAAAGCATCCTAGTAAGGTCAAACTGAACAGTAACAACTATCACTCATGAATATGACCTAACAATCAATTTGGAGAGTAAGGCTCAAACCTAAGCCTAATACAGTTTGAGGATCAAACATTTAGAACAACCGAACACTTAGAGCGAGACTGAACAATCTTTCACTATCCAAAGAACAGGACCGAACGGTCCATACTAGGTGATATTGAAGAAATGGTCGAACACTATTAATGACTGACCACTAGGAGAGGGACCGAAGACTATAACATTCAAATTCTATAGCAAGGCCGAGAACTAATGTTAGACAGAATCCTAATAGGAGACCGAGCCCCACTAAGAGACCGAGCTCTAGAGTAAGACTGAACGGTACAACAGTATGTTCGAAAAGTATACTAAAACTAATACCGACACATAACCAAATAGTCATTAACTGGTAAGGCCATAAGAGGCCGAACACAGTTTAAGACCGAATGAGTTAAATATGTTTTTAGTCCCTAAAGTATCAATGATTTTTTGTTTTAGTCCCTGCTCAGAACATTGATGACATTTCATCCTTTTAGTATTGAAACATGTAACTTTAGTCCTTAAAAATGGACGGCGTCAAGTTTTTGTTGATGTGGCTAACGGCACTGCCACGTCTTCTTCCACCTTCACTGTGCACTTTCTGCCACCTCTCTTTCGACCATGATCCCCCGCCTCCAGCAAAACCCTAGGTTCTGCGTCTTGGACTCACGCTACATCAAGGGCTTCTTCACCTTCTGCAAACTTTCTCTCCCTCTCGCCGCCCTCTGTCAACCGCACCTTCCCTGTTACAATCGCCAATGAATACCGTCTCTTCTTCGCCAATTGTGCCCCGAAAACGTTTGTCTCCATGGCGGTTCACACGAAGCTCTTCAACCTCGACCCAGACAACTCCCGTGACTACCTCTCCGCCAGCCAGACCCAGCTTCCCTCCCTTTTCTTCCTATTCTTCGTCACCTACTTTGCTTTCCTCGCCCTATGGCTCTACCTCTGCCACTCCAACCGCCGCTCCCTCCACCGGATCCACCTCCTGATGGGTGCCCTTCTCCTCATGAATGCCCTCAACCTCCTCTGCGCCGCTGAGGACAAGCACTACGTCAAAATCACCAACACACCCCATGGCTGGGACGTCCTCTTCTACATCTTTCAGTTCATCCGCAGAGGTAGAGTCACTAGTTCTTATATTTAAATATTTACTTATCACTAAATCTTATATTTACTTGTCGGTTGTCTACAACTTCAACTTCTTCCACAATGTTACTTTTCTGTCAAACATTCCTAATAAAGAAAAGAAAAGACTAGGCAAATATTTTAGTGGATAAATGTATATCATTTTCTCTTCAAGCAAGGACTTTACCAACCAAATCAGAAGAATAAACCACTGTTTCTTTAAAATAAAGTTCATTTATTCGAGCTAAATAATTTCTTTAAGAAGAAGGGAAATATAAAATGAAACTAGCCCCTTCATCAAGGATTGGGTTACTTGGAACTAGGTCTTCTTGCTCGTCGACATCATCTGCTGTTGCGCCATAATCGTCCCTATCGTTTGGTCCATTAGGTATCTCAGGGAAACCTCCAAAACCAAAGGAAAAGCTGCGGCGTACAAGTACCAGTGCGACATAGAAAATACTTAAGTTGGCAGAGGACGTGGCAGAAAACGTGGCAGTGCCGTTAGCCACATCAACAAAAACTTGACGCCGTCCATTTTTAAGGACTAAAGTTACATGTTTCAATACTAAAAGGATGAAATGTCATCAATGTTCTGAGCAGGGACTAAAACCAAAAATCAGTGATAGTTTAGGGACTAAAAACATATTTAACCCTATTAAAATCAACCACCAATATAAAACTGATCGGTCATTAACTGAAGTTTCGCATAAGCAGT
Source organism: Vigna mungo (assembly GCA_036885675.1). NCBI lineage: Eukaryota > Viridiplantae > Streptophyta > Magnoliopsida > Fabales > Fabaceae > Vigna > Vigna mungo. Next base: position 14,522,653 of record CP144691.1, on the reverse strand, counting down.
ATTTAATTAAGACCGAACACAAGGAAACAAAATCGAATAGTCAACAAAGGACCCTTAGCGAACTGCAGAATGACTGCAGAATTATGATCAACACCAAATCTTTACCAATTTCCTTCATTCTTCCCAACTTCTAATCCTCCAAACTTATATTATATAGACCTACACACTTCTCTAAGAACATCTAAACATTCCTTACATTATTTAAAGAGTTTCATCTTAGATTTGAGAGTCAATTATGCAGAATCGTGAACTCAATGACCGATAATCAGATTTCCTACTTTTGGTACATTTTTTTAAGTGACTTAAAGATTTTAACAAGTCTTTAACAACTTTCCCAAATTTCTTATACAAACCAAACTCACTCCGAACACAAATTTTCCAGTTTCACTACCACACTTCCTCCCAATTCCACTCGGCCATTGAACCAGAATTATGCAGAATCACAATCAACATGAATACAACAATGAACATTCGACACTAATAGCACTGAACATCAAATCATTCAATTTTACACACATGCATAATCATCAAACAACATTTTCATATATCATAAACCAAACAATTAAATTAACTAGGTTCCCTTACCTCTTTAACCGAACCAATATGCTTAACAACTTCAGAAACTTGCTCTCACACCAAAAAAATCCTAAGAACCTATCATTCACCCATTGATGAGGCTAGACCAACCAAAAGATCATGACCAGGAAGAGGAAGTTGATGAACACATGCAAACCAAATCTTAGCTTGCATGTGCAGAAATTCACAAGTATTTAGTGAGATGAAACTTGCCCGCCCTATATAAGAATTTGATTGGTGCAAAAGGACACTCTTGAAGTCAAGATCACCTAGGAAGCCCTTCATCTATGATCGGATGAAACATAAATGAGGAATTTGAGAGAGAGAGAGAGAGAAGTATAGAATTCTGGTTTTAGAAAGATGTAGAATCTGAATATAATGAGACGAACTTGATTTGAATTTATTCTATTTATACGAAATACTCGATCTCTTTATTTTGAAACATTTGTCCCTCCCGAAACACATAATATTTCAGGGTTTTGACAAAATATATCACTATAATATTTACGTAAAAATTGAATTTAATTTTAATTTAAAAAATATTTTATTTAATAAAAATTGAAACTCTTTTGAAATAGAATAATAAATACAAAAATTAAATAAAGAATTTTTACATGACATTTATTTCAATCGTAACACATAATATCACATAACAAAATCTTCATTTACTAATTAGAAAAAAAAAATATTTAAAAAAAAATTAAAATATAAACGGACACATCACACATAAGTTAACATCATGATTACAATATTAATAGAAACAATCAAATTATATCATATTTTAAAAAATAAGATCCAATTAAAACCAACCAAAACCTAATTGAGATTTTCAAACAAATATAAAACTATCAGTATGAGAACTAACAGAGTTTAAACCAACAAATAAATGAGTTGATGATTTTGACATGTTTAGCCATGATACAGGATCTTTTTGTCGTGTATTGCTGCTTTGACATAAGTAAGCATATGCTGATATAATGAAAAAATAAAAAAATAAAACCCAAAGTTACAGGATATAAGGTTAAGGTACAAAATTACATGAAAGTAATGTCACCCACGATACATGAAACGAGCAGCATATAAATATCAAATAAAAGAAGTATAAAAAGTGGTGCATCACAATCTCAACAGACGACTTTCATGTTATTTTGCATTATGTCCTGTGATGGAAGATATGCTTCTAGTGGCTTCAGAATTCCGTGAATCCTTTACGATTTTAACATCCTTTCCAGATATAGTAGATGGGATGCCTCTTGTTAATTCAGAAGTGATGCCAAGGTTGGGATCTGGAGACTGTGATAGGGGGCTTGTGGGTGTAGTAATAGAATCCAAGGATATATTAGGCACTTGGGGAAGGTTAAGAGGGTTAACTTCAGTGACTTCTTCAGTACTCTCGTCGAAGTAGACAACATCCTGCATTGTAAGTTGGTGGTATTCAACAACCTCCCTTAGAAACCGATTCTCACGGGCATAAACTGAGTTCTCGTGCGCCAGGCGAGCTTTTTCAGCAAGAAGAGATTCAAGTTGCAGTCGTATCTGTAACGGGAATTACAAGTATGTTCAGAACACATTTTTCGTGAGGACTCAATGGGAGTTAAATCTGATATTGACTGAGATTTTTTGGTTCCTTTTTCTGAATGGCATTGGGAAGAGGATAAGAACAAGGGGAAGGACAAGATGGGTTGCGGTCCATATACAATAAGTGAGCTTAGAAACTGACACTATTTAATAAAGTCAAATAAAATGTGAATCAACCCAACCATCAAATCATATGATAACTATCTTGATAACCAGGAATAAAATAGAATATGTCAAATGGTCAACAAATACTTTTATATTGATGGGTTCAGTCATTTTGTAGGATTGAGTTGAGTTAGATGTATTGGAGATTTCATATGAACTAGTGATATGACGATTTAAGACATGATGCCTCATAATGGAATGCGCAAGGTTAAACTATCTACGACACATCATAGACCATTCATCAACCCCACATGTTGGTTTGATTGATTTAGTCACTTCAATAACACACAATTATTTTAAAAATTAAAAAATAAAATATGTTCTTTTAACTTAAACAGGTTAGCCTGCCTGATTGTTCCCATGTAGCCAACTCAACCTAGATGAAAAATGTAATTAGGCTTGGGCACTTGGCCCTAATTATTGTACACAAATTATACATAAGGCCAACCAGCATTAGCCACCTCAGCTCAAGTTTAAATTAGATGGGCTCGGATAAAAAAAATTGTTAAAAACATAATTAAGAAACTTTTTCATACAAATTTCAAGGAAAAAAGTAAAAATGAAAAAAAATTCTACATTAGCTGAACTTAGTTTGTATACAAGTTAAAAAATAAAAAAAATTAGAAAAATTATGAGTCTCTACATATTAATTTATCCCTAAGCTAATTTTAATTTATGAAAAAAATTGATTTTATTTTTTCTTTTTCTTCAATAAGTGCTTACGGAGAAACTTGTCCAAATATATCATAAAGGTTTTTACTGTTAGATGTTGTTCGATTGAGAGAATGGGACAGATGGAAATAAAATAGAACATTTGGTGAGAGAAGAAAAGTAAAGAAATTTTAAAAATGGTGGAACATTAATTATTTCTAACCTACTTTTATTCTCTTCATCTCTTCTCTATTCCTGTTCAATCAAAACACATTTAATTTCTACATTATTTCTCATCTACATTTAATCTCTGGCAACTTATGTTTTTCTCTCTTTATTCCTATCCTCTGTACCCAACAAAACATTTTATTAATGTGCTAAATATAAGAGACATGTGGGCTCCACAGGGATGCACAATGTCAGCTCATAACATCTTTACAGTTGATCCATAAAGTCAAGTTAAACTCAAACTTTGAAAAGAAGAAAACTTGAAGTCTAGCAAGTAAAAGGGTCAACAACCATCCAAGAATAATTCTAAAATTGTAGCGAAAATGACAACCAGAAAATAAGCACCCTGCAATGTTATTAAAGTACTACTATCATACATTAAAAGTTTAAACCCCTGAATGCGTAGCATAAAATTAAAAATAGCTAGCCAGTGCACAAGGCTTCCACCTATATAGGGTTTGAAGTGGGTTAAACATAAGTGGCTTTATCATTATGTGCCGTGAATTTAAGGATCAATAAGAACCACGTCATAAAAAGCATAAAATAATATTGAAACAAAAGTAAAGGCCAACTGTGCTAAAAAAATTAGATTGGAAAAGGGGACGTGTGAAATCAAATATGTGAAAACAATATCAAATATCCGGAGAAATCAAATGTGAAAAGAATATCAGATGATAACCTTCTGTATGCCACTGAAATATGCATAAAAGGGGAACCAATGAAATTGAAAAACCAAAAGGATAAAAAAGGACAATGAGACATGCATACCAAATCATCATCATCATCTTGGTTGTCTCCCCTTTCACGATTCTCACGGAGGATTTTATTTTCTTCCTCTAGCTGAGCGCATCGATCCTTTGCAAAAGCTAGATCAGCTTTGACAGTCTTCAACTCCCGAAGAAGTAGTTTTGCTTTGGCAGCCATTGCCATTGCAACCTGTGACATAAACAAAAATGCAAACAACACATCTTATAAAGAAGATTAAGATATATCATAGAAGCTGGTAAATGATCAACTTGGTACCATGCTAGGAATAATTCAGTCATAAACTTTAATATATGATCATGAAACAAACGTACTGAAAATCAACTTTTTTTCCTTTGGAGAAAAGGGAATATATAAATCCGGAATATTGAACATGATCCTTTATCTAAAGAAACACGCACAAAAGGAAATACAAAAATATTCATGCATTAGTGATGGTATCAATCCAACACATGGTATATAAGAATAGTAAAGGCAAAATAATGAGTTGAGAGAAACCTGAAAAGTAACCCCAAAGTATTAATTTGGCATTACTCTTGCTTCAGCTGTAGAGTCCACAAGATTGACCTAGGATGATTATGTCTATGGCTATGTGCAAGTTTTAGGGCCACAGTTTTTAAAAATAGCTATAGGTTTGCAAATTAATTTTGTGGAGATCAAATTAGTGATTAAATTTAGAAGGTGTGAAGAGATATATTCAATTGAAACTAGGGACATAAGCATCACTATGAATTTGATTATCTATATTCAACGTAGCAAACGATGATTATCCAGATAGGTGGGCAGGTAAGGTTCCATGTTATCAATTATGGGAGGCTTAAGGTTTAATAAAAAAAACATGGTTAGTTGAAGACTAATAAAGAGATAATACAACTTTAACTCTATCATTCCTTTAAGTTTCAACATCAAGGCTGCCCCTTCAATAGAAATATATAAATATCATTTCCTTTTATATCTTTTTAGCTGAAGATTTCACAAAAACAAGTTCATCTGTGAGAAACATGAAACAGTCGGTGAAAAATAATTGTTAAGAAAAAACTAGCTAATGCACTACTGAATCTTTCTTCAAACTGAACAATAATCATTGAAATTTTTAAAAATTCTTACACATTTCCTATTCAAATTTCAAGTGTCTATAAACTCCATACATTAAAATAAAAATACTGACTTATAAAAATGTAATTAATTGATAAAAAAAAACATTTTAAGGTTTGACACTCCAACATTCAAATACAGATGTGTGATCCAGACTCAAAATACAAATAAAGAAAAATGATTGCTTTCTTTAGGCTCACTTACACCCATTAACTGCGAAGGTCAGACAAAAATCTCTTACCATCTATCAATGCATATTGGACCAATACATATTCTACATTGAAACAAACACAAGAAAATATACAAAAGGATAGTGTTATAAATAAGGGAATGAGATTTGTTTGATACGGTTATAATTATGCTGTATGTATATGAGCACAGGTAAATATGTTATTTGACAGAGATGGTTACTCCACACAACACATCAGATTTGTAATTTTAGAATTTAAAAAATTAAAAGAAACTCATTGTGTAAAAAATGTGTGTTTTTTTCATGTACTTTGATTCGAATTTGATGACTGACAATTTTTGTATTATGTAAATTACCAAATTGTATCTTCACACCCCATGTATTGATGACCATGAATCCTAAGATAGAAGCTTCAATAAATAGACATTCAAAATTGTCCACCTTAGTCATATCTCTATTATTTGATTAACTGAATATGAGAAAGCAAGATATTTACAGCACAAACAAATATTTATTCAGTATATTTTAAGAGCATGAAGTAAAAATGAAAAAAAAAATGTAAAAAGAAAAAAATGGACCTAGTATATTGAGCAATTTTGATGCTGCTCAAGTTAACCACACATGTACTTCTACCACAATAAAAAGTGATACACAGTTGCCACCTTACGTCGCGTGATGCCTTCAGTTGAAGTTCTTGGTCTGTTTGCTTAGGTGACATCTGGTTTCGCAATTGGGATTGTTGATGAACTGTACTAGAATGGTTTCTCTCCTGATTTTGCCCTACAAAGCTTCCAGGCTTCTTCCTGATATGCCTACGAGTTTCGTGAATAATATCTGAAGTCCGGTTCTCAACAATTGTTAAACCTTCCTACACAAATGAATTAGCAAAGGTGCTAAGGAATCACAACACATACTTTCTGGAAGGAAAGGAAGTTTGAAATTTGTATTTGAAGCCTGACAAGAAATAATATAACCAACAACCTACTACAATAACATTCCCATCCCTATCTACATAAGCCCACAAGGCAAATACATAGTAAAATAAAAGGACACATGCCATCCTCACCATAACCAAGAATTCTAATATTGATCTAAATGTCTAATACATTTTGAAAGATTGAAGACACCAAGTAAAGAACATGTTTATAAGACATGAGAAATATAATACGTAAGCAAAAATGTTCACATCAAACCTCACCTCCAAAGATTTACCAATGGTACCACCAATATGAGTAAGAGAAGATGTGATAGCATCTAATCCCTTCATAAATGCTGGACTGTCCCTTTTGGGATTGTTCTCCTCTGGGTGATTTGAATTTTGGAACTACAAAGAGAATGACAAAAGCATCGAATTTTAAGGTGCAAAAAATAATGAACAAGCAACTATTACAAGCCCACTAAAAGAATATCACAACAATTCAAATTCAGAAATTGGAAGTGCATATGATATTTATAGCCCTCCTCGGTGTTCTGTTAATAGTTATTTGTTATATCAGTAGAGTTACCATTTCAAACAAGGACACAGATTGGGCAGTTTTGCAGCAATCTTTTTTGTATTACTCTGATGCACCTAGTAGGATTCTTAATCCATCTTTTATATGTACTTCACCTTCTTTCATTTAATCTGATATCAATAAACCTTCTTTTCTACTAAAAAAGAAAATAAATAATTTAATAAATTAGCATTTTACATTTTAGTGCAAGAAATCCATAACTGTCAATCCCACGTAAGAGCAGCTGACGGCAAAAAATTTTGCAATGCCAGTGATGGTGACAAGTGCGTTGTGATGGCCCACACCAACAATGATGGCCAACAACAACTACGGGAGTTTTATTGAATTGGTGCTCTGCCGAGTAAAGTGGAGTTACAAAGGATGCTTCGTATCTTCTCTAATATGTAGCTAGGAGCTCTAAGAGTTAAAGGGCCATTTTTCATTTTTAAAATTGGGTCAAAATAAACTTGACCCAAAAAGCCCAACTACATGAGTTGACACAACATATTAACTAGCAGCCCGAACCCACACACAAGAACGCATCAGACCCAGATTGACACAACGAACAGTATGTCAATTTCCCAAGTAAAATCACAATCCTATAGCAATCCCTGATTTTCTCAATCTGCCTCCCGTGTTTGCCCACATGGGCCTCCTCTTCTCACATGATCGTGTGAGTTTGCATCCATACACACAATTTTGACTACATTGATTATACTACTCACAGAAGTATCAAGGACTTCAAAAGATCATATGTAAAGGATTGGCCAACAGTAACAAGCAAGCTTGCTCGTAAATGGCCAAAAAATGTTATGCGATGCCAGACGTTTAGCAGGAGAAAGGTAGGTCTTTGTCAGTAGATATACAAGTGAAGGGGGATGTCTTTCCTGATTTGATTCTATAAAAAGGGAGGCAAATTTTCAAGATTGTTGGCTTAAAAGAGCACCAAATGATACATTCCAGAACCAAAAAAAGGGATTTTCACCCATGAATACTAAACTGAAAGATATGGCCATATTTCATGCAAAAGCAGCTGCAATTCAGCTATACAAAACAGCAACACAACAGGCCACACATGCAACACTGCTATAGCAGCGCTATGAGCTAGCATACAAGATTATGTGTGTATCCCTACAAAATGAAATTCACCTTTTCTTTTGTGAAGAACTAAAACTACAAAATTAAACTATGATATGATTGTTTACAAAGATTAAATACAAGATCTCTCCATAATCTTGACCCCCTTCAAAACCTCAGTTTCAAATCAGTGAAATCATATTTAACTCACTTTTATTCTAGTCATAACATACAAAGTAGCATCTCTGCAGAGAATTAAGATAGAATTCAAAACTCACCTTGCCCCTAGATGCTGCACCAGGCAATTGTGACCTTCCCACTCCAGACATTTCAGATTGCTGGGGTACATTATCATCCTCGATAATCAATTTGGCTTTTCTGGCTAGAACACCCCAAAATCCATTCTTGGATTCGTTCATGTTCTTCATAGATGTATATTCATAGGGTCTTGAATCCTATATATACAGCATTACATTTAGCAAAATGACTATTATTTTGAATCAACATAATGATACATTCAGCTAAATACAAAGACTACATATTTAAAGAGACAGAGAAAGTAAGCATATCTACAAAATAATTTCCAACATTAACGCAAAGAAAATATATTAGTTGTAACAGACTCATCAACTTTTTAATTTTAAGTAACAAAAAATTTTCGGAACTGGAATTATCCAGACATCAACAATTAAAAGAAGTAGCTGCCATAAAATGCGAGCAAAAACCTAATAGAAGAATTCACCTAACGAGGGAGAATTATACAAAAGATGAGAAGCACACTTAGAAAAATACAGAGCTATACACAAACACTACAATCCTACAGATCAAAAGTTGCTGATAGGAAGGTACTGCAGAGACTTTAAGTTGACAGCGTTTATATACACCATGTTTTGACTATTTTTGCTAAAGTTGATATCACTTTCACACCCTGCTCGTATTGCTACTGCAGTATGAAACTGAAGGACGACATCACCCCGTATGCTATACTACACAGTAACGACACGAACCCTGCAATCCAATAAGACCTCCCTTTCCCTGCGCCACTTGCAATTGCACAGGAATCAGTATGCCATCGGCAACTACCTCGCAGCATCTAAACACAGCTCTGATGTTTCACTGGCATGGGAATAGTTCCCCACTTTTATATTCTTCGTAAAAGTACTTTAACAGGATTTCTTTAACATATTCACTGATTTAGAGATGTTACGAAGCTCTTTCAAACTAAACAACTCCATTTCCCTTTGCCTATAAGATTTCTCTAATTTTCTTCTCGGTTGATAAACAAATATTCAATAAACCCTATCCAGCAGAAACCTCATAAGCAATAACACACAACACACAATTGAAATCAAACAAGTACAGTCACACTCAGCGTACATCAGAATTTTCATATTTTATAAAGAGAAGAGTGGACCTTGGAAGAAGGAGGAGGAGTTGGAATGGGTTCAGAAGGAGCTGTCGGAGAAGAAGTGGAGGAGAGACCATAGAGAGAGGACAGCGAAGAGTCGCGACGCGCCGAAGAAGCTCTGATAGCTTTCGCAGCAAGCGAAGACGACGACGACGAAGCTAAACCTTCAACGACGTCGTTTGGCGGCGGAAAGGAGTTAGGGTTTCGGGTGGTTTCGTCTTCAAAGGTCGAAAACGAATGTTTCGAAAACCCTTGCTGCTGTCTTCGTCTGTACGCCATGGAATTAATCCACCACGATTTTCTGGATCGAACGAATCAATCACAGAGAAGAAAAACACCGAAACGATTCGCACTGGAAACAAACTGAACTGGCGCCACCGCCAGTGCCACAGCCTCGGAGCTACCGGAAACTGCTTCCGCCCTCGAATCCGGATCCGATCGCGAACCACCGTCGGAAGACTGTATATGCGCAGTGACAGTGTTTATCGAAATTAATTATTTTTTAGTGTAATAAAAAAATGGGATATAGAGAGTGTCTGCGTCTCCCTCTTTCTTTGTCTCTACTGCTTCAACTAATAATTACGGATAAAGTATATTTTATTCTCTTATGATTCGATAGTGGTTTTAGTGGAGAAAAAATATATGCAAAACAAAAAAAAAAATTAAAGTGAAGAAAAAAAATAGTATAGAAAAGGTTTAAATTTTTTAGTTGTTCATATTTTTGTATTTTTGCCGTTAAATTTAGTTAACGAAGTTAATTTTCTGCACAGGTGGTAGGATGACGTGTTAAATTATTTAAATGTGACATTGTTGGAGGTGAAACTTAACATTTTCGCAATTTGTTAAAAACGAAATATAGGTTTCCATTGCATTCTTGATTAAAAATTTGAGACGAATGTGGTTGTGAGAGGAAGTGCGAAGTTCAACCTTGCGCGAAGTATTTATGGTTCGTTGTGCTTGAAGGTTGGGCAGCACTTGAAGTTTCAAAAGAGGGAAGTTCTAAAGCATGAGACACGACAATGTCGATGGGTCATTCGTGTTCCTCTTCCACTTGCAATGAGTGTGGAAGAAAGCATTTGCGGTCTGTAAGCTCTCGTGGAGATGAAGGGTGGAACATGAAAGATGTTTCGCTGATATGCCATTGTGGAGAGAAGACTCTCTTGAGGACTGCGAAAACGAGTAACAAGACTATGTTGAGGACTGTGAAAACTTCAAAGCTACTGCTCCGTGGTGCTCATGGGCTGCTTTAATGTTTGCTGGATAAGTGTTGCTGTTGAGCCCAATTGACGCGTGAAGATGCAGGACCATATGTGCTGGACGATGCCCTTTGCTGGATGCACGTGGATTTATTCAAGCAGCTGGATGTGTTTGTTGAATCCCATGAGTGCTACAGTTGGGCCATGCTTTTTGTTCTTTTCAATATGCTGTAGTGAAAGCCCATTTCTAATTGAACCCGCTTTAAATTGCTCCAAGCCTTGGTGGAAGTTCTTTTTCAAAGAAAATAAATTGTCTTCTAAAATTCTATAATGAGCAGTAACTTTGTGTGCATTTCTCTTTCAATTCCAAAATATTAACCAATAATTTTCCTACAATTAATAATGCAAATAATTAGTCTCAGATCATTCAAATTAATAAAAATAAGAATTTCTGATCAAATTACGCACAATTAGGAAAAATGGGAAAATATTGGACATTCAAGTACAATTCCTTGATTAAATCCGGTACAATAAACTAAGTGAAGTCAAGAAAATATTGACCCGTCAAAATAGATCACACTTAGTCTTTTGCACTTCTGGACAAAATCAAGACGCAAATCAGGAACAGTTCAGAGGACATCAGAGGTACGACACAACGTCAGAACACAAAAAACAAGAACTAACAAGGATAGAAACAAATAGAATTACACAGTTCTCGAGAAATTTGGACAAAGAAAAAGCAGTAGACAATACCCAACACAGAATGAATCAGAGAAAGAAGATACTCATGAAATCATCCAAGCAATTCAATACATGGTAAAATGATCAATCAGCTCAAGAGGTGAATCAAAAACAACAAAACCTCACAGATGCACTATCAGTGTTTCTCTCAAGTGTCTAGGGTAAGTTATGTCAACTCAATGCACTCAAGAAAGCAAGCAACAACAGACTTGGCAAGCCTTTAATATCAACACTAAAAAACATATGCATGTTCAAATAAAAAGGTCTTTTATGGATGTAATGGGGCCAAGGACAAGGTAGGATAGCATATGGATGAGAAGCTACAAACCATAAAGAATAGAGGAGCAATGGGGAACAAGTGAAAATCCAATCAAATCACACCCAAACCTCTAATTCAATCATCTTCTTGACTTCATTACTCACAATTTTTTTTTCCTCATTTTTCTCTATTTTCTTTTTCTTTTTTTTTCTCTTTTTTTTTCATCTTATCTCTTTTCTTTTCTCTCTATCTAGGGCACAACTCTAAGATACAAGATACACAACATATTTACAAAAATAAAACAAGAAGAGGAACCAACTAGCTAATTCATCAGAATCCCCACGGAGACCACACTTATTCCCAAAACACTTCCAAAGCTCCAAAATTTCCTAAGGTTAAGGTAATCATGATTTTTTCACTTAGGGCTAGTATATGAGCTTCAAAACAAAGAAATGGGGAAAATATAGGCTCAAAAGGGGTTATCAAGGGATTAAAACAAGGTAGGCTCATCTGGCTAGAAAGGCTCAAGAACAAAACTGCCTTTATCACTTCCAAACATGCACATCAATCAAGAATTATCAACAAGAGTCAAGCCAAGGCATATGTGCAAGCAATCAAGACACATATCACACAAGAAAGAACATAAAGTGGCTCAAATTCTCACATAGGGTAATTGTCACAATCAAATCAACCTCTCAAACATCATGATCATCTTCCAAGAAAAGAAAAGCAAGGATTTGAAGCCAATAAGTATCAATCAAGTGAAGGAAAGGACAATTCTACAACCTAAACAAAGTCTAGAAATCAAGAGAAACATGCAAAACTGTACACAAGACAAAACAAAAACTACCTAGAAAAGAAAAAATTTAACACGGAAAACAACAACTAACAAAGAAAAAATAGAAATCTCCCCAATAGACCACACTTAAACTACACAATGTCCTCAATGTGTCATAAGCATAAGATCAGAAATCAGAACAGTCAACAGATCATGGACAAGTGCAATACAAGTGGGGAAAGGAGGAGAAGGGAAAAGAAAACTCCCCTGGTCATGGTGGAAGTTGCCAATTTTGGAGTTACAAGGAGATGTTCTCCATCACTGGATTTAGCAAGGAAGTCTTTAGGAAGAATTGCTTCATCCTCCATATTTGATCGAGTAGGGAAATGTCTTCCACAGCTGGATCTAAGAAGAAGTGATTATTGATGAGCGAATTCAGTCGGTGCCTACTAGTGTTGAAGCCTTTGTGAATGTTAGCACCTTTTTTCTCCACTGTGGGTGTTTGTTGATCAAATTCATGTATACCTCCTGCAACATGGTTATTACAGTGTGGCTCCAAAAGAAATGACATGCATGGGTATAACACCCAATTCCAGTGTAACAGGCTGAGCCTCAGATATACCCTCAGAACATGAATCAATTTCAAATGTAGAACAATATCAACAACAAGCTCATATTCATGTTCAGTGCATGGAGAACAAACATTCAGATGTGATAACAAATAGTGGTTCTCGTCATGCAGAGAGGGAAAATTAGAAACATGCTCATCAACATCATAATCGTTAACATACAAAGAAAGATGTTGCTTCTCTCTTTTCCAAACAAACTGTTGTAGCAGTATGTCTCCTTCAACTGTCAACTGTTGTGTGTGTGCCTTTGGGATGAAAACCTCTGGCTCGCTCAAAGTAGTAGCAATACACTCTCCTTCATCACCCATGAATTCCTTAATGACAGCACCTGCATTCTCATTTAATTCTACAACATGGTCATCAAACTCACAGTTAGTCTCATCCATTATAAACTTGGAAGCTGATTGTATCACAGAATTGATTCAACACAAATAAAGCAAGAACCAACTTCACAACTACATTTAAAATTTTCAAAAAATTGTGAAAGGTCAAAATTTAATCCCAAGTCTAAAACATCTTCAGTTTTCACAGTTTCTATATCAAAATCAGCACTAATATGTGAATCTACAGGAGAATCAAGAATATTTGAATGCATAAACAGCTCAGGCAAAGCAAGTGGGATTTCAAGTTTAGAGTAAACCTGTGCTGATTCATGATTCACCTCACCAATAACATCAAGATTAACAACTGCATCCTCAGGGCTATCATATAAATCAAGATCAATGCAAGGATAGTGAACATCAGGTATGTCAATGTGCTCTATAGGAAGTAATGAATCCAAAACATGAGTGTGCACAGGCATATCAATATCAGAATCCAGAACAGGCTTTATGGGTTCAAGTTTTACCAATTCAAAAACATTAAAATTTACTTGAACCTCAGTTACATGAATAGGGATTTCAAGTTCAGAGTAAACCTGCTCAGGTTCTTCCTTTGCTACCTCAATTGAATTCTCACCAGTCAGCTTGCAGAATAGCTTACTTGCCTCTGTTGGAGTTGTGTGTAGAAAAGATCCACCAACAGCTGCATCCACAAATATCCTTACATTGTCCAAGAGACCTTCATAGAAGTAAAGCAGGAGCAAATGTTGTGGGATCTGGTGATTCGGACAAGATGAGCAGAGCCCATAATCGCTCCCAATATTCAGCCAGGCTTTCTTCTTGAAACTGCGCAATGGCAGTAATCTCTCTCCTAATGTTGATTACCTTTGCTGTTGGGAAGAACTTGTTGAGGAATCCTTACTGTGTTTCCTGCCAGCTATTGAAAGGATGATACGGCTGGTCTAGGAATCAGTCTTTTGCTACACCTTGAAAGGACATTGGAAACATTCTCATCCGCACTTCCTCCTCTGAAATACCAGCAGGCCTCATGGATGAGCACACCCAACTAAACTCCTTGAGGTGCTTGTGTGGATCTTCACGTGCCTGCCCATGGAACTTGGGAAGCCTCTTGATCAGCTCAAACATCAAGTCTACAAAATCTGCCATCTCCTCTATTGTAGTGCAAAACCTGTCTCAGACCTGGACTTCCATTTCAAGCAAGGATTATACCAAACATACAAAAGCATAATATGGAGGAAAACCATTATTTACAGACTTTGAAATTTCCAGAAACAACAACTAAATGCACAGAATAACAAAATGATAAAAACCTAAACACACAAAAAATGCTAAAAGAAATAAACCTGAACAAGACTAATTAAACACCCTAAAACTCAACACAACACAACTAAACATGTGACACGCACACACAAACACACACAAAACAGAACATCACACTCACAACACAAAACAAACACAACACACACTATCACAACAAAAGACCTAAGACCGAACCATTGTTTCCCGGCAACGACGCCAAAATTTGATGGGTTGTCGCACCCCATACAAATTTAATGTGCATAAAGAATGCAATATAGTGCTAGGAAGTGACTCCTAGGTCGTCTCTCAAGGACCAAATGCGGTTCAAGTTTTAGGTCTAACACATAGTGGGGGGTTTTGGTAAAAGGTTTTGTGAATGTAAATGACTAAATTAAAATTAAACACAACTGAATATAATTGAAAGCATAATGAATGAAAACAATAAATTAAACGGTCCTAAAACAAGATGTGCAATCAGCATTGGAAGCAATTGAAATGCAACGAAACTTGAAATTAAATTGCTAAATCAGAATTTAAATGCACATTGCAGCTTGGAATAAAAGAAGCAAAGTTTAACTAATAATTAAATTGCTCATTGCAGCGAAAGTAAAGAAACATGCTTAGCTAATAAAGGAAATAACACGTTGCAGCGGGCAAATCGGCACAAGCATCTTCTGTGAATTAAAGGGCAACTATTGAACTAAGAAAAAAAGTAAAATACTAATTGAAATTTAACATGAAAATATGTAAGAAACATTCCTCTTGGTGCAAGCATTAACATAATATAAAGAAAATGAATCACCATGCCGTGACCCATGTGTGCACTTTAGCTAAAATGAAAGATAAGCTTTTAAAATTCTCCACCTAGGTCGTGGCATGCCAGCACACTAACTCTCAAAACCCAATGAAAGTGATAAAGAAAAAAACAAACCATAACAGTGTGCACAATCTACAACAACGAAAATGAATGAAAGATGTTGCCTCGTAAATCCTCATTTAGCAAAATATAAATGCTTTCCAATTGAAATGAAACAGTGTCAATAACATGTTCAAAGCCCTCCTAAAAACGTTCAAAAGCAAAGCCTAAAAACAAGTGGTAGCTGGACATTGAAATAGTCTTCTAAATAAACTAAAAATGTTGGAATAAAGAAACGGAAATGTGCCTAGCCATAAGTTGAAATCAAAATCTCCTGTTCAAGCAATGAAAACATAAAGCTCCTATTCAAACAACAGAAAAATCAAATGCCCTGCTTTAGCCATAACCTTCCATGCTTGGTGTCCGTGTGTTCTATTCTAAAGCAAGATGAGTGTAAAAGTTAAAGTTCTCCGTGGCGGCTACGCTCTTTAATTGCCAACAAAATGAAGCCCTGGATGCTGCATTTGGAGTTGTTGGATCGTTGCTGTTTGCACCTCTCCAAGTTGTTGTATGCTTGGACGTTTTGCTGGACACAAGAACAAATGTATGCAGGTCGTGAATGCTGTTGCACCTCCTCGGGTTGCAGCTGTTGTGCGCACCTCCTTTGAGCTCCTTTGCTGCTAGGTGGAGTCCTCTTTCAAAGTTGTTGCTCTGTGGTGCTCATGGGCTACTTTAATGTTTGCCATATGTGCTAGACAATGCCCTTTGCTGGATGCACGTGGATTTATTCAAGTAGCTGGATGTGTTTGTTGAAGCCCGTGAGTGCTATAGCTGGGCCATGCGTTTTTTTCTTTTCAATATGCTGCAGTGAAAGCCCATTTCTAATTGAACCAACTTCAAATTGCTCCAAGCTTTGGTGGAAGTTCTTCTTCAAAGAAAATAAATTGTCTTCTAAAATTCTATAATGAGTAGTAACTTTTTCTGCATTTCTCTTTCAAGCCTAAAATATTAACTAATAATTTCCCTACAATTAATAATACAAATAATTAGTCTCAGATCATTCAAATTAATTAAAATAAGAATTTCTTATCAAATTACGCACATTAGGAAAAATGGGAAAATACTGGACATTCAAGCACAATTCCCTGATTAAATCCGGTACAATAAGCTAAGTGAAGTCAATAAAATATTGACTCATCACATACACAACAAAACTCATTAGAATATAAACATCACTCAACAATCATCTAAATTATAACATATTCAACGTAATATAATTTTTCACCACATATCAATCATAAATTCATGCATCTTAACACAAAATTAAAGATAATATTAGCTTTCCTTATCTGGTTAGAAAAACTCAAATAGTTTTACAAGGTAAGCTACCCCTGCCTCCCCTCAGATAACTCTATCTGTACCTATAGACCATATAATCATGATCAAGATAGGTCCTTAAGACCATTGATTGACAAAGAATTAACGAAAGAGATTGAATGACATGTGCATACAATTCTATTCACACGTGTCTTAAACTGAAAATCAAAGAAAAAAGGAGTAGAAATTGACTTACTTTATATGAAAAACTATCGGATGACATTGTAAGTATTCCTGTTGTGATCACTTAAGTACTTCCTTATCATCAAAAAGATGACTCAAATGTTAGAAATATTAGAGAGAATGGAGAGAAAACTCGGAGAATAAGTTTTAGAGAGATCACGAGTGTTTTAATAATGAAACTTGTTTATGAAATTCAATTTATATTATTAAATTATTTTATAATTTAAATAATCGGTCTCATTATTTAAAACATTTATCAACTCTAATACTCTATTTTTTTGGTTCTTACAGTATTTAAAAAAAAAAGAAAAAAGAAAATCAGGGAATAATGTTAAATATGTGTGAAAAAAGATTATGGTGCCAAAATGACATTTTCATAGTTTATCATATGTAATTTTGTAAGGATTTTACGTTATGGAGTTATAAATATATTATCTATACATATATTATTGTAGGTTCATATTTGTGTTTTCTGATAGTACTAAGTAATATATTTATAGGACATTACAATTAAGATTTTTATAAAAACAAAAGTAATTATTTCAAATTTGAAAGAAATAAAAAATAAAAATAAAAGTTTACTCATACTAACAATATATTTAAGTTTTTAAACTTTTGTTACCAAAAGTAATAAATTATAAATTAATTATCACTTAATAATTTTTGTTTGATTCATGTTTATTAATTAAAATCAATATAAATTATATTAATCATATATTTAATAATTACATTGAATTCATTAATTATACATTTACTTTAATATAACTTTCACTACAAATTTAGGTTAAGACAGATACTTTCACTAACCCTTACAAAGGGACAAGAATCCTTTCAGAAGAGATTAATTGGATTTAGTCCATCTTAAGATATGTCTAGCTTATCTACCATTTAATCTTAAAAATATTTGTTTAATTGTTAGTGAATTAAACATGTTAATACACCTTAAATTGAGATAAATATTTTTAAAATAAGAAATCACTTTTATAATTTATTTATATATTTAACAAAACTACATAATTAGAATTGTAAATCTTATATAACAAATATTATAATGAATTCAAGGATAAAAAAAAATGGAACTGGTGGTGACCAAATTGCCCTCGGGAGTGGCCCAGTTTCACTACTTTAGGGACAAGGCTTCCTATAAATCTAATCAACTAAAGTCTTCCCTTCCCACTGTGATTTGAGTTTCTTCATTTATACAAAAGAATAACGTAAATTTTAGTATAAATGTGGATGCACCTTTATATATGACTTTAAAAAAAAAATCATAGATCATTAAAAATCTTTTTTCTCAAATTATTCAACAATTTAGTAATTATATTTAATTAACAATACAATATACATTAAAAATAATAATTGTAATTAGATACTTTAATGATATATTTAATATTTACATTAAATACTTTAATTATTTCTTATATTTTAATTAATTATATTATTTCTTAATGGTATTTTAAATAAATAAGTCAGGTATAACATTTAATTAAATTAATATATAAATGATTTAAAATTGAAGATGAAATCAAAATTGTAAATTTTAAAAAATAAAAACTAAACTTTCACAAAAGCAAATAAAAAATCGTTAATGAAAATAGAAGAGAGACCAGAATTAAAATTTAATCATCAAAACTATTTCATATATATTAATAGTATATTTTTTTTATATTATCATTAATTATACATATTTTTTTATAATTATTTACAGTAATATATAATGAAAAATCTTTTGTATACACATTTTACATTTCTATTTTATTTAGTTATGTTATATATGCAATGCATGGAGAAAAAAAAGTTATATAAACTAAGCCAAATGATAACGTCAACTATTCTAGAAAATAAAGTTAATCTTCTTTTCTTTTCTTACAAATTTGTAATTTTATTTCTCTTTTGATTCAAATTAAAGATTACACGAATCAAATGAAGAAAATAATAATATAAATGATGTATTTAAATAAATTTATTAATTAATATAAATATGAAAATTTAACTTATTAAAATAAAATACCATAATAAAAAAATATATATATATGTAAACATAAGCCGACCTACACCTGTTTTCATTAGTATCACTAGTTATTTTTATTTGATTGGTAATTAAAAAAATACTCAACTTATAAAAATTAAACTTATATGATTAAAAGGTAAAACTTTTATTTTCACTTCATATAAGGAAAAGTTTCACTTATTAATAATGAAAAAGGATTGAATGTACTAAATCATTTCTTTTAATTCACAAATTTTTTTGAAGCATCTTTTATTATATACAAGTTCTCTCTTCCTTTTGGACTCTGCTCTTTGTTGGTAGTGTTTCTTCATTCCTGCATAATCCAAAAGGTGCGTTCTCTATCTTATTTTTGCTTTATATTATGTTCTCTATTGATGATGTTCTTCTTCTTCTTCATTATATACGTGATTTGGGTTTTGTTTTTCCATGCATTGCTTTTTTGTTTGAATTTGAATGTGCTTTTTATTTATTTGTTTTAGAACACCATTAAACCTTTACGATATGTAAGGATAATGTGAATCTTCATAAGTTTATATTAGAAGTTTCACCTATCCGTTGATAAAATCAATTTAGAGTATATATTCAAACTTTATTTCACAAACAATTTTTGTACGATTAAATTAAGCTTAAAACCTACTTTTCAACATGATATCAAAATTATATAGTAGAGTTTATTCTAATGAAATTTGTGTTTGTTAGACATATCATTTTACTTTTTATCAGACTATTTATTAATGTCCAATTTCACAGTAGTTTTTTTTTTTAAATTAAGCATAAAATTATAAAATAAAAAATTGACTTTTTATTTTTCATTGGTACAAAAGATGTGTTTAGCATCCATCAAATCCTTTCTCACATTTCCCTATTGACATTCTCTTTTGTTTGATTTGTTAGAAGAAAAAAATAAGGTATGAGGTAGATGGTGTTTTTCATTTTTGTGATTGGAGATGGTTTTGGGTTGAATTATTGATATAGTGTTGGTTGGTCATAGTTTGAAGAAGGACATTATAGTTTTTGATGGAGTCTAGTGATATTTTTGTTAAAGATTTCATATTGATAAAATTAATTTATAATATAAGTTAAGATAATTGGCGTTATACAAATTATTTTTTATCAAAATAAACTGGACTTAAATTTATTTTTTTTTATAGTTTTTATACAAATTGATGTTACAAGATTTATTAGTTGGTAATATGTTAGTAAACATGGTGCAATGATTATGTTAGAGATTGTGATCATATGTGGGTGAGGTGAAATTCAGAGATATCTTAGTTATTTTTTTCTTATATCTTACTCATGTTTTTCAACTAAATTTTTTTTTTTCTCAAATTAGATGTAGTATTTGTACCTTGGACAAAACTATTGGCTATGTAAATAGTTAATTTGATTCCTAAATATGTGAGGTATTGCCAATTTAATTCATGAATGAATATTAATTTTTATTTTAGTCCACAAAGTTCTAAAATTATGTCTCTTTATTAAGTTTTACAAGACTATTTTCTTATTAAAATATAATTTTGAAGATCCATTTTAAAATATATATATATATATATATATATATATATTAGAGTCTATTTTGTTTTTAAATGTAATATTAAAAATCAATTTAAATATATGAAACATTAAATATAAATTTTATTACTTTTTACAGTGAATCATTTTTAATTTCTTTTTGAAGATTAATCACTTAATTTTTATTTATTTTAATTTGTACATTTATTTATTATTTAAAATGAAATGTTATAAAATTAACTTTGCATTTATGAAATCATTACTTTCAATTAATATTATTCATGAATATATTTGAAAGTAATTAATTTTAGACACTGAGTAAAAGCATTAATATAATACTTAATATTATAATTAATATTAGTTTATCAAAATTTTATAATAAATAACACTGGTAGAGAAAATTAACCCTTCATTAAAAGCAACCAAGTTCATTAAATTTAATCACATACCATCATGAAGAACTATTGGAAAGTTGAAATATCGATAACAACCAATACTAATTCTAGGACACTTTATTATATATTATCAAATTGTTAGTTCAAGTAATACAACTCAATTTTGCAAGTAATTTTGAATTCAATAAAATCTCATCCACTAGAAATCATCTATTAAGTTTTCCCAAAGAAATTATGTTCACAAAATATTAATTTATTAGAAGTAATATATTGTATATTCATTGTTTGTTGTTATTTCTGTGATTGAACCTTCTTTGGAAATTATGATTGGTTATATGTTACAAGAATATCTATTACTATTTAATAAAATTATTAAAATAAATCACGAAAATACAAAAAATATTTGTTTTCTTACATAGTAAAAGGATTTAGTTGAGAAAATGAATATTGTGAAAACAAAATTTGAATAAATTATTTAAAAACACACAAAAAAATATTTATTTTCCTAAATTATTAGAGACGAATATTTTACAACAAAAAAATGTTAGTTACTAAAATTATTGTTACTAAATTATTAATTTGTCCTAATTTTTTTTAACTAGAATTAAAACATGATAAAAATTCAATTTTAGTTGTTATGAAGTGAAACACTTTGCTTAATATATATATATATATATATATATATATCACTCTTATTTTGGTTTTACATGTGAGAATTATTGACTTTCAACAAAATCAAACAAAACGTTTTATATTCAATATTTTATATTCTTTTGATCATATATAATTCATTTAATTTTATGATATTAACATCAACATTGTCTAATTATTAAAGTTTTTGAGAAATTCAATGTAGATGTTTTTAACACAATTGAATGAAGCATTTAATTATTGACTAGGTGTGAAATATACGTTACAAACTGTAAATGAACTTGTGCATATCCCAATGTTCATATATTAGCTGCTAAATGTGATAATGTCTTAGAATTTTTTGTCTTGTAGATTAGTGTATACAACTGTTTATGGGGGAACTGATTAACTTTCTTGTTCAAATTTTTACACAGGTTGATGTCGTTTCACTGTTTAGGTATGCCGTTTCACTAATTTTTCATCATCAAATGAATAACATATATAATTCATCAAATGATTTATTTTTTATTAACCTTCAAAATATAATCCACTCTCATTTCGTGAGACTTTTTTTATAATGTGGAGATGAACAAAAGTTTGTATTCACTTAGTGATTAATTTCTTTTCAATGTCTTCTTCAATGATTTAATTTGAATTAACATTACTCTTTTTATCTCACTAACATGGTGATGGCTAAAACTTTGAATTCACTTACTGAGTAACTCAATTGATTTACTTCAAATCACATCATTTTTTTGTAATTTAAACTGCCCTTTATATTTTATATTTATTAATTTTATTATATTTACCTAAGTATTAGATCAAATTTCATACAACCCTAATCAACCCAACTTCATATTAATTTAGAAAATAATGTTATGTAGTTTTGTAGTCTTATATATTTTGTTTTTGTAATTCAATAATTCTTAAATTAAAAAATATTCATAGGGTTGATTAAGGTGTAAAAAACAACTCTATATTGATTGATTTTAACATAATACATAAATTGGTTTACATTGAGTCAACTTAATCATGAGCATTCTTTGGTATATATATTTTATAGGTTGATCATAAAGTGTGTTTATGGGGAATTCTTTATTTATTTTACAAAATTATTTTGATCAATGTCATAACTTATATTATCAATTTGTAGAGTTAAGAAGGTGTTAAATTGAACTCAACCTAACTTAAGTTGTCATCCAATAAAAACCAATTTAGCTTGAGTTTAGGTAAAGTTTTAGATAATTTTTTTTTAATTTAAATTAAATTAGACTTTAGTTGAGTTAAAGTTGTGTTAATTAACAACAAAGCTTGTTCAAATATAAAGGGAGTCAATTGTAATTGTAAAATATTTTGATAAATCTAAAACAAAATTATGTGATTCATATATTTTTTTTTTCTCTAAACATTCATAACCATATTTTTAAGTTCTTTTTTTTTATTATGTTGAAGATTTCACACGAACAAAAGATAAGACAAGTTTATAGTATAGAAGTGAAAAAATCTCACCTCATAAGTCAATTTTGTAAGGTCAAGTTAGGGTTAAAGTTCACTTCTTAACATTGTATTAAAGATATTAGTTTGAGTTTATCCTAGCTATATTTTTTGTTTTTTAGCCTATTGTGCTACTTGCTATCAAGAGATTTGTTGTTTATTGTATCATGTCACTCACTATTGGGTTGTTATTAGACCATTCATTAATGTTTAGTCTCACACTCAAGATGTATATACCTTGGTGTGCGGGGAGTGTGTTGGAGATCCCACATCAATTAGAGATAATACACGCTTATAGTATATAAATGGGTGCAAGTCTCACCTTACAAACTAATTTTATGAGATTAAGTTATATGTATATGTATGTGTGTATATATGTATGTATGTATGTATATGTGTGTGTTTGTTTGTAAAATATTGAAATAATGTATGAGTTTATTATATAATGGGTGAATATACTTCATGATGTACCAAATTAGTTAATTGATGCTTCCCAAGCATAGTTAGAGTTAACTATAAGAAAAGAGTAAATTTGCACAAAAAGACTTAATTGGAAAATTTGATTCACATAAGCAACATTCTAAAATTTGCAATGATGTTGATCGGTATCTAAAGGATTTTTGGTCTAGTGAGTTTCAAAGGTTTAGAGTGTTGGGCACCACTTAGAGATCCTTGGACGCCACCTACAAATTTAATTCTAGTGAGCTCTAGTGGTTGAGGTGATAGGCATAGACTTTTTGGCATAAAGTGCTACTCTTTTGGTTTTTTTTAACTGGGTACGCCTTATTGTCCGTTGGGTGGACCTTCCTCCAAGAATGGCTCGTTGGGAAGAAAATGAGTAACGTTGAGCAAAAACTGATAAAAAGTTTTCATATAAGATTTTCTTGAAGGAATGAGAATGACTATAACAGAAGGATGGTGATTTTGTGGTAATGGTGAATGTTAGATTGAATAGAGACGTGGCTTTTATGCCATAAAACTAATTTTTTGAATTATTTTATCTTATGTGGAAGTGTTGTATAAATATGGTTAATTTTAAGGAGAATTGGCGCATTGTCCAATGTCAGGGTATGTATTGAGTGAGAATCCTGAATGTTAAGTTATCCTAACTCTACTAAACTCAAAGACTTATATAGAGAATGAAGTTTAAGTGATGAAAGTTGATGAATGTTATTGGTTTGTGAGATTGGTATGAAATAGTGTTGTGACTTGGATAAAAGGTATTAATCCTGTCATTGGGAATTTGGTTAGGAGGGTTTAGGTCATTCATTATCTATAATTCGCTATGATATTACATGACAGGTGTATGACTTAATGTGTGTATGATATTACATGACAAGTTAGGAGGGTTTAGGTCATACATACATACATATATACATACATACATACATACATACATACATACATATATATATATATATATATATATATATATATATATATATATATATAAAACTTAATCTCATAAAATTAGTTTGTAAGGTGAGACTTGCATCCATTTATATACTATAAGCTTGCATTATCTTTAATTGATGTGGGATGACTTAACGTGTGTTCGACTCAATATATGTTTATTCCAAAAATTGAGTCTACAATACACACATAGAAAACAATACAAATTTTAGTTTTAATCAAACTAAATCATCAATAAACCAAATGTACACATTTACTCAAGCTTAATCAATCACATTATACAACACAAGTAGAGTCACTACTACTCCCTTGCCTATAGTAGAAAACCTTAGACACAAAGATTGCTCCTAAAGTCTTAGTTCTCACAAGATGCCCTAACTATATAAAAAAACCCTCAGTTAGAGATTTGAGCACATCCTTATAATCACAGACAAACAAATATTTATTTTAAACTATTTTGAGTCATATGCATTGGATCAGAGGTCACATGCAGCTCAAAATGCTCATTAAATTAAAAAATGAGCAAAAAGTAAACTTACTTTATTCTTAGTTTTGATTGGTTAGATGTGTAGATCTCTCCGTAGGGATCCTTCCTATGATTTATGATTTTCAGACAGAGGAAGGATAAAGTCAGAGATTTAGAGAAAAGACAAAAAAAATTATAGAAAAAAAAAATTATAGAAAAATTGTAGTTTTTATAAAATGGTACTCTCGATTAATAGAAATTCTATAATTGAGAATCATCTTTTGAAAATCACTACTACTCTTTACTATTTTCTAAGTCCTTACTCACTAGTCTATCCACATTCAAATTTGTTAGTCCTTAATATAAACAATGTTTAGATATATAAGATACAAATGCATATGAATGTGTACACTTGTATTCATGTATATATATATTGTCATATGCATCATATACATGTACTATTCTACAACACAATACTCTATATAGGTTAAAAAATTGTTCAAACATAATTTTAGTGTTTGAAAATTTTGGTTGATTATACTTTAAATTTTTTTTTCATTTAATTAGTGATTTTGTTAAAATGAATAAAAATACAGTCACTTATATGTTATAAACTATTTATTTATACTTTTAGTTTTTATTAAATCTTTTTACGTTACATAATGAAATTTACCATACTCACATTTCTCTTACCGTGTTATATAGTGCAATTTATACATTTATCATATTTGTTAATTGAAATTAATACATGTTATTTGACATTATTATTAGTTTTACTTGTTTAAATGAAAATATGGAAAACAATATGTGACATAATTAAAACAAATCAATTTTTAAAGAAACATAATTAAAGATAAACTAATACACACATTTTAATTTTTATATCAAATTAATTAAAGAAAAAATAGTATTTTCCAAGACAATGACATAAATAGAATGTAGAATGTAAAGCTTAATCTTTTAAATGTATGTATTATGCATAAAGGGGTTAAAGGAAAACAAATGAGATCAGAAGAAGATGAAATAGAATGTAGAGACAAAAGAAGAAGTAGTAGAATTATTGCTTTGGAGGAAAGGAAACGACAACAAAAAGAAAGAGGACTAGAATTAGAATCACAGAGGAAGAACAACTCCATCAACCATGATGCTAGAAACAAAGGAAAAGGAAAAGCAACAATGGAGGAACATGATGACTTATGTAACAATATTAATGAAGTCGAGGAGAGATCAACCAAGAAGAGACGCAAGAACAAAGAATTTTATCAACTTATTTCTTCAATCAAGGTATGTCTTTATAATTTTAAGTATTTTAAATTGGTAAAGCATAATATTAGAAATATTACTCCTAAAATAGAAGTATTGCACACACATTATTTTGTTGATTTGATAATTTAATTGGTTTTATAACAATTATGATTGCAAATTTCACATTTGGAATTAATTGTTAACAATATTGTAAGTGGAGATATATAACTTACAAATTTTAAAATTTTAGTTATTTAAAAACAAATAATTCATAAATAAGTTATTATTAATTTCCTTTATCTCTACTATGTACAAGTTCATCTATTCTAATCTTAAAATAATTACAAAATTAAACTTAAACAAAAATGGTAAACTAATGTTTATATTAATATATTTATGTTAATATATGATATAATCAAATACAAATAATTTCAACAATATATCTATTAAAAGTCACATGAAAAGTTTTCATAAATAGCTAAAAAATGCTTTTTAAAAAACTAGCATTAAGTTTAGACTTAATAACTAACACCTATGAATATCTAATATGTCTAAAAATCTACCTTACCTATATAGAATTCATCTAACAACAAGGTGACTTTTACCTTTCTAGTTGAATATTGGTGACTCTCATCCTTAATTTAATCTATGATAACTTTTGTCTACCCATACGATGATGAGAAAACTAAGGAAAATCATTTTGACATTCAGTTTGGGGAATAATATTGACAACATACTAAAAAAAATGAAAATGTTAACCATAAGTCATGAAATTGATCACCACAAGTTATCCCGATAATATCGAATTTGAGTTTTTATAACCCAAAACTCCAAAAGAAAAAACATGTATCTTGTTGCATTACAAGTACATCATTTTTATAAGTAGAATTATGGAAGACTCCCTGAATTAAGTAGTATTTAGAATTCAATAGTGTTACCACTCATTCCCACTACATGCATCATTTCCACCATAAGGACATGAATGATTCACTTTCTTATAGTTTTTTTTTTATCTTTCCATGTAGCTATTCAACTTCTTAATTAAAAACAATAATAATTACAAAGAAAACTCAAATTATATGGATCCCAAATGGTCATATCATGAAATCATTACAAAAATACCACTTTAGTACTATTAAGACAACAATTGAGTTAAACTTCTATAGGACACAAGTTGTAGTTTTGCCACTAACAACCATATTTTTTTGTCATAAAAAATAAGAAAATTTTGGTTCCTCTAATGTTAGTTACCTGGTGTGAAACGTGTGTTATATGAAAGAAAATGATGATGTTTAATCACAAGAAAAACACAAAATCTTAACAAGATGAATGTTGAAGATTTATGTACATAACTTAAGATCATGCAAATTGTAAAATAAATGACACACGAGTTGTGATGCACACGTAGAAATGCTAGATGATTTTGTTAAGTATGAATGAATAGAAAACTTCATTAACAAAAACACATCTTTGGAGATGAAGGTGCATAAGACTTAAAGAACATAACTTGAAGTAACCATAACTGAAAAAGTCATTATAAGAACACAAGTAAATCATGGACATATGAAACAATAGTAGACATTTATTATTGTACATAAAAGACTAAGGTTCTCATATATAACAAAAGGGCCTCATTTGCATATGATAAGTGTGAAAAAACCTTCAAATGTTAAAATTATAGTTTGTATTCTAGTCAACTTAGATAAAATTATCTTCATTTCAAACTCTATACTTTCTTGAAGTAGTGTCTCCAAAGCAAGGAGAGTTTATATTTCATACCATTTATTTGAGTGTGAACTTTGTAATCAAACAATTTTTTACTAGTTTGGAAAGACTTTGTGTACATTGTCCAAAGAGACCTAGTGCACTTGTGTTTAATCTTAGGAGGAACTTAAGTGGATAATTTGGACAAACTTGTGTTCTTAGCTTGGAGAGGCATAATATCTCTAGAGCAAGGAGTGTATTATTTCATATCCATTCATTTGAGTGTGAACCTTCTAATCAAACAACATTTTTTTATAGTCTAGTTTGGAAAGACTTTGTATACATTGCCCAAAGAGACCTTATGTACTTGTACTTAATCTTAGGGAGAGTTCAAATGGATAATTTAGAAAGACTTGTGTTCATAGCTTAAAGAGGAAATTTGACTTGGATAATCAAAAGTAACTTTAGACACGTGTAAGTTAAAAGTGATCATAATAATAATATTTGTAAACTAATTTGCTTAATGAAACCTTTGGTTGTTGTCATTAGAGAGTTAGACATAATCTAAATTGGAGCGAACTAGTATTAAAATTGTATAATAACTAAGTATTCAAACAATCTCTTAGTAACATTTTGTTAGGTTCCTAAGTATTGAACCTAACCTAAACTCTCTCAATAGCACATAGAACAACCAAAGATGAAAGAAAGAACTGTATTATTGCTCAAGAATGGGTATGCACAGAGACTGGGAGCATAACCTCCCTCACAAGGTTCAGAGAACCTGTCCAAACACTGAAGTTCCAAAAAAGTCCCCCCTCCACTCAACAAAAACCCCTATTTATACAACTCCTCTCTACAACAGAACCCTTCTACACCCATGACCGGTCCTAAACCCAAACTATCTTATCATCCTGGGTCCTAACATTACACCCCCCTTCCAAACAACCTTGTCCTCAAGGTTGGAAATGGGGTAGGTGGGGGAGCTGTCTTATTTTTGCCAATTCGCCGTTTGATGAATCTTCTTACACAAGCTGACACTTTTGTTGCCAGACCCAATTGCCTTTCATCTGGACGATTAATTCCCGCCTTCAGCAAGCCCTCAATCTGCCTCTCAATTTCACCCTTCATAGGATACTGGTACTGACATGGGCGCCCATTTATAGGATCAACTCTTTCTTTGGGTTGTATTCGGTGCTCTTTATTATGTGGCAAAGGCAATCCATGCAAATCTCGAAATAAGGGATAGTGTTTCTGCAACACTGCGTTTAATTCAATTCTTTGTACCTCTGTCAAATCTGCACCCCACTCACCGCTGTCCCCTGCCTCCACTAGGCTCAAATTCCAACCTGTTGCCCATGACTCAGCTTCCATTAACTTCGGCAAGCTCCTCGGTTTCACCAGCTGTCGCGGCATATTTGGATTACCTTTTATACATATCTTCTTGTCCCCCATACTATACTCCATAGTCATATTCCCCCAATTTGTTCTTACAATTTTACAAATAAGCTGAATCCCACTTTGTACAATTGTGCTTGTCGCCATTGCTTCATGTTTTGTACCAATTTCATCAATTACCATAACTTGTGGCATGTGATTTTCAATTGCTTCTATCGATACCTGCAACTTCAAGTTCGGAGGTTTGGGTAGTGGTCGAAATAAGAGACCGAATTTATGGGACGCCACACTGTCTATCCAAATTAAAGCTCGTTTTCCCTCAATTTCTCCTTGCAATTTCATCCTTTTGGGTTGCGTCAGGCCCCCAGCAGAAAACGCAGAAAGCTCCCTCTGCATCTGAGCCAACTCTGTCTCTGCTTCTATTCCATCTTCCTCCTCGTCCTCAGCCATCATCATCATCTTCAAACTTCTTTCTGGACATTGATGACCTGGGCCGAAAGCCCCTGCACACTTGAAACAATTGCCCTTCTCCCTCTGTTATCGAAGTTTGTCTTCGTAACCTCGCTCACCTGTATCACCTCCTTGGGCATGGACCCACTACTCTCAGCTGGCCCCGTTCGGTTCTGGGTTTGACGACGGGGTTCAACCCACACCACCCCGCTCGACCTACTCCAATTTGTCAGGTTTCTTCTCATTCCTCCTCCTCCGGTCTTCGCTCCTCCGTGAAGTTCCTCCCCATCCCGCACGATTGACATCGCTACCATCAAATCTCGAGAATCGAGAAGACGCACCCGGTTGCGTATCGATTCTTGCAATTCCTTCACGGTCGATGTTGGGGCGTATTCTTCCCTGGTTCCCGACTGCTTATTGGCTGCCACCCCTTCAACTGTTGTGCCCCTGTTCCGTTCTCCAAATCGCCACACCATTGCCCCCTTGAATCCTTCCCAAGAAGGATTCTTGGCTTTAGCCTTCCAGGCTTTGAACCAGTAGTGAGCGCTGCCTTCCATACTGAATTCCGTTAGGCGTACCCTTTCTTTCTCTGCCACACCATGCAATTCAAATAACTTCTCTGCCTTCGACACCCATCCAAACGGATCGAACCCTTCGAAAGTGGGAAGTTCTACCCTTTTCTTCCCGTTGGGTTGCACTGCGTGGCGTTCTTCCCCTCTCTCCCCTTCTTCTTCCTCTCGTTGATCGCAAGGTTGTTCGTTCTGGTTGTGGCCTCGATCACCCAACATCCTTATGATTTCTTGCAAATCTTGGTGGATTTTCGCATAATTTTGGCGTATTGTTGCATAGTTTGATCGCACTGCTCTTATCTGCGCCTTCATTCTATCAACCGCCATTGGCTTCCCCCCACACGATTCCGGCAGCGCAGCGATAAGACAGTTTCTTGAAACGGCAGGTTCTTGATAATTTCTTGATCAGGTTCTTGATCCGGCACCCCTACTGTGAAACGGCAGTTCTCCTGATTCCGGCAAACTCTCTATCCGATAGCCCCACTACGATCCGGCAGGTCGGACCAAATTGTTAGGTTCCTAAGTATTGAACCTAACCTAAACTCTCTCAATAGCACATAGAACAACCAAAGATGAAAGAAAGAACTGTATTATTGCTCAAGAATGGGTATGCACAGAGACTGGGAGCATAACCTCCCTCACAAGGTTCAGAGAACCTGTCCAAACACTGAAGTTCCAAAAAAGTCCCCCCTCCACTCAACAAAAACCCCTATTTATACAACTCCTCTCTACAACAGAACCCTTCTACACCCATGACCGGTCCTAAACCCAAACTATCTTATCATCCTGGGTCCTAACACATTTGATAGGTCGATTGTGAAAATGATTTTTAAAAAGTATTTTATTATCTTTATTAAAACCCTTCATTTTTATAGCTAGCATTTCTTTCATTAATCATCCACATTCACACACATTGTATCATTATCACCCTCCCCAATTCATAACATATCATCAATATCACTCAATAATTCATAATGTTTCATCAATAATGCACATCTCATTTCACATGATTCACCAAATAACGTATTAAAACATTTTAATCTACTTATATACACTTATTATCTTCAAAAACACATATTATATAATAAATTTTACCTTCCATCAAGTGCCTATTGCTCAACCATCAAAACCTCTCTCTTAATAAGTTATGATTTCTCTTGATTGATAAGATTAAGCAAAAATCCTCCAAAGAAAAATAATTATTTTGACCTTGTTTTTGTTTGAGCAAGAACCGTCTTACTTAAATATAAATCGCCTATAAAAAGTTTTGTCTCACTCTCATTTTTGTTTGAATGAGAAACATCTTACTTGAGTAAATTGTTTCTCTAAAGCAACAAATGATCATGCTTTGGGTTAATTTCTTTGTCTCCTTTAATGCATCTATAACATTTTTCTCAACAGACATCTTTGTCATTATTCACTTCTTTCATAACAAATATCAGTTCAATACAATTTCATCTGCAAACTTTTTAGTAACTCTGGAAATACTTTGAGTTTCCTTAATGAAAATTTGATATTTCTCTTACCCTTTTATAAGCTAGGAGTTTCTGATAAGTTTTTATCAATTTTTCTGCCACTTCAAATTCATTACAGGAATTAGAAAGACAATCCACTTCAAGAACAAATGGTATGCTTATAACTATCTCAAAAAGTATAAGTATTTTTTGTAGCTGCACTTGTGAAATGTTATGCTTATAATAACAATCATCGTACTTTTTATTTTTACACGCAGAATCATCATTGAATGGTATCCCATTGAAGAACACCCTTGAGATTATTGTCGATTTTTTACAAAGGTGAAAACCTTATATTATGTCCCATTTCAAAGATTTCACTGAAACTTATTATAAATAATTATAAAGTTATTTGAATGTGTAGGAAGGACCCAGATGAGCTATTTGCTGAACCAATCAATCCTGATGTGGTTTGTTGTTTTTGTCTAATTTGGAAGATTTAATCAGTTAATTTCTTTTGTGTTTGATAATTGAGTTTTGGTAATCAGTTATATATGTTGAATATACTTGCTCTGAAGGTGAAGGATTACTATAAAATTGTGAAGCAGCCAATGGATTTTGCCACAATGAGAGCCAAACTTCATGAGAACATGTATACAGACCTCAATCTCTTCAAGGTTTGATAACCATTTGTTTTCATAGTTTCTCAAATTTTAAAATTTACAAACTCTAGATAGGAATAGTGTAAACAAACATCTTTATATAGTTATTTGTTACTCTTGATCTCACCACTTACACACTGTACTTGAATTGACTGCTACTAGTTTAAAATAATGTTATGCAGCTACAACATGTTTCTGTACATTTCTTTAGTCATATCTGATCTCTTTATTTAGTAGTTGTGAACAATTTCCCTCAATTAATGCCAAACTAATGCTTTATTTTATTTCAACGATTTGCAGCTAGATATCCTTCTAATATGCTCAAATGCAAAGAATGTTAATCCCAAAACCTCAGTGTATCATGAAGTGGTATGACCAAAATAGAAAGCTTTTTTGAGCTATTCAAGTTCATTCAGTGTAAAATTTTAAACTAGCTTTGTTCAACTAATATCTTTCAGGCTGAAGACATTAGTAGGCATGCTAAGTTCATTTTTGAGGCTCTAGATGTTGTCCCTCAACGTCTTGACTTGGAATCTTCCCTTACCAAGAGACGCCCAGGTAGAAAGCCAAAGATTTGGGAACAAAAGACCTTACAGAGAAATTCTACTGGTATGAAAACCTGCTCCTCATTTCATGTAGATATAATCTTAGCCACTGTTATATGTTCCTCTTTCTTAGAAAACAACTTATTGCTCACCTTCTTGTGATAACAAATGTGTGATTAACATCATTTTCATCATCCTTAATACTAAAATTTCATGATCATACATAATTAAAGTAGCAATATGTGAGAAAAGATAAAAGTGATAGTTTTGATTATTGTTAAGAAATTTGGTAGTTGATATTCCAACAAACCAAGGCTTTTTTTTAATACAGGGAGACAAAATGTTGCTTACCTTACAGAAGTTGAAAAGAGGGACCCGTATAAGTCGCTGGTTTCAGAAGTCCTGCGTGGTGGTAAAATGCCTAACTTTCAAGTAAGTTCTATTTTTCTCCTAAAACAATTACATGATTAGTGATCTATAAACAACAATACAAGTCGATTGTAACTGAGTAATATTTGGGAAAAGTGTGAACACAGACATTGAATATGGAATAAAATAGAACAAATATGGGGTCATATTTGCACAAAAAACTTCCTTACTAGAAGATCTCATTCTAAATACATAAAATTTGATTTGGTGATGGCTATAAATTAGACAAAGGGGTATGTGATATAGCCTTCCTAAATTCCTAATACAACTTTCACACACAACTTTTCAAACTAGTATTACTTCCATGTAGTTGTTATTTCAATTCTTCACCACTTGTCTTGAATCCAATTTCAGAATTTGAGCTAAAAAAACAATTACCATTCATAATGCATGCTGCTATTTTAGGTGAATGAAAACCAATTTATGTACAAAGAAAGTCTACTGCAGTTTGTGAAGGATTTGGGACCAACCGTTCAAAGGGTTGCAGCCAAAAAACTTGAAACACTTCAGCACCAACAACTTTGCATTGGTAGCACATCAACCCAGAACCTCCTGGTAAATGCTTCTGGTTCTCAAATTACCCATCAACCAACTCCACAGATACCAACACAACAAGACACTCTCAATGCTCAGACATTTCCCCTTGCCCTTCCCTTTCTCAATAGGTCACTTACTATTCCTGGTTCTGCAACTCAAAAGAACCACATTGTTAATAACACCAGGAACTTTAGGGCCATCTCAAAGGGCAAACTGGATTCAGCGGTTGAGAATGCTTCCTCTTCTGTTGGACCCATTCGAGAAGAAACTAATCGAGTCCACTTTGGAGTTAACAAAACAAGCAACAACACTAGAGAGTGGAATACCTCAATTGGTATTCCATACATGTTAGCCAACGGAAGCAGCACCAGCTCCAACAATGTGTTTGCTCCTCACCATCCAACAAACATAATCTCAGGGTTATCAGGCAATAGAAATAGCATTTCAGGGCTACCACTCATGCCAAGCATTTTGTTAGAAGACACTATGTCTCGCATGAGAAGCAACATCATTGAGTCATCGCTTGTGAATCAGCCAAGGCCGAGAGCCTCCATGTATGACATGCCTAGACACAATCTTGCAGAGTTGTCTCTGGTGCATCAGCCATGGAAAACAAACGCCATGTTTAGCATGATTCCCTCAAGGGTAACCCCTTGGTCTCAACCAATGCAAGGAGGCTCAATTCTAGGTAAGAACTCAATGATAACTATATTTTTTTTTCCTTCTCTAGCTGCCAACATTCTAATCATTCAAACACTTCATTGTATGGTTTAGGCACCTCATTTCAAGCCTTGTTGAATTCACCAGACTTCAACAGCAGCAGTTACACAATGCAGGCAAATCTCGGACAGGTCATGCACCAAACACCTAGCATGCAAATGCAGTTAAGGCAGGAATCTGTTCCTCCACAGGTACCAAATTCATCATCAGCATCAACATCATCTCTTCAAGAGGCTTCTCCAGAATTTCTTAGGGATACTAATGATGAACAAGTTAACTTAGATCTTCATCTCTAAGTGTGGAGACTTTAAAGGATTCGATTCATAGTATTGGTTTGTCACAGTACAACATGTGACATATGTTTGGTGCTTTTATACTACTGGTCTGTTCAAGTCTGAGCGTAGTAAATTTTGCAGATTTTTTTTTTCTACCATTCCCAGATTGACTTGTTATTGAGACTAAGTATGGAACAAAGTTGGATGAAATTTTCAGAATTTATTTTATTTGGTTTCTTGGTACTGTTCTAAATTTTGCAAGAATTTGAGTTTTAAAATGCAACATCAGAAAATTTTGCTTATGCTTGAAAATAACATTTCAAAATTTAGAAAACAAATTTTATGTATAGTTTCTAGCCAATTTTTTCAAGAATATCCACTTTATATATGAAAATAGTACTGCCCTAACTCTAATATATGAAAAACAATTATATAATATAAGAAGGTTAATAAAAATAGTTAAATTGTTATCAAACTGAAAAATAAGAAGCATTTAAATTTTTAATTTTAATTAACGATATTATTATAAATTTCAATTTTATATATTCAAAAAATTAAATGATTTATATGCTAGTAATATTAATAAATCATTTTCTAACTAATAAAAATGTATTTTATTACAAGTTGGTTTACGCTTTATACGTCTTGACCAAGTTATTACTAAAACGTGCATCTCAAAATCAATAGTTGAAAACAGATCATCGAACTAAAAGAGAAAGTAATATAAAGCTTAATTAACAAAAATAAAGGAACTAAATTTAAATGGAAAAAAATTTAGAATGTTTCAAAAGAGTTTTATATAAACTAAGCCAAGCCTAAAAACTAAAATGTTGTTTTTCCATCATATTGAGCTAGATCAACTGTTACTTCTTCATATGCTTCAATCAATTTATGTGATCATTCCACAATAAGAAAACAATACAAGACAAAATCATAAAAGGAGGGTAAATTAATGTGCAAAGGAAGTTTCATATAATGAAAATAAAATTAACATCACATACTTAGTCAATCATAAAAATCATTGATGAAGACGAACATATCACATACAAGGACTCATACAAGACTTAATTATCTAGATTGATGCATTGATATCAGATTTTGGCAAGTTGTGCACTTATGGTAGTCTTTACTACTCTGCAAAGCCAAATGAGTTTCACTCTACCACACACAAGGTTAATCTATTAGAACCTTAGACTAAGACCTCATACTCTTTTCACCACATACCCCATCCTTATATACTTGAGACTTTATGGTTATTAGAGCGTCAGCATAACTTCCAATATTGAATCCTTATTCATCACATAACTCAATCATTCAAGCAATTTACAGTACAATCATACAATTAACAATTTTAATATCTCTACAACTTAAAAACAATGCAATTATTTTCCCTTACATGTGAGATTTGCTAAAATAACTCTAAAACACCAAACTCCTTTCAAGCTCATGGATGCTTTTTCTATACCAAGAAACAATACAACCACGATAAAGACACACCTTTAGGACCATTGATTAGCAGAACCTCTTATAGAAGGCTCTCGAACACCACATGCAAACTAGAAGAACTCACATGTGATGCAAGACCAAATAAACCAAGAATAGGATAGAAAAACAACTTACTCTAGAAAGGAAACTGATCGGTTAGAACTGGAGAACTCGTCTCCGATCTTCAAATAAAGGAGTAGGAAGTGAGAAAGCCTAGACAAAAGTGAAAAAACTCTAGAAAAGTGGTTTTTAGAAAGATTATGTGTTTTTAAATAATAAAACTTGTTTATAAAACTTTTATTTATACTTTAGCTTTTTAATATTAAAATAATCGAGTATCACTATTTTTAACACACCATTAATTTTAAAATACAATTTTGAAGTCCTTTATATATTATATTTTAATATTCTGAATGCATATAACTCAAATATCGTAATTATAATGATACATATTGGTATTATTACTAAACAAAATTTTTAATAAATAGTGTTAATCATAACATTGTCAACAATATGTCATAACCTTTAATCATATCTTCGATAAACATTTAACTTTCACAAGACACTTTTTAAAACAAACATTTGTATTAGGCATGCTTTCGGCTAAAGACTAACATTCATAATCTAATCAACATAGTTACACACTTACTTATCCAAACTTAATGCGTAATTTTTATTCATCTTTTTATCACTTAATATTTTAATATATGAGATCAACTCACCAATGAAATCATCTAAAGACTAACATTCATCATCTAGAGACTAAAATTAATCATCTAAAGACTAACATTCATCATCTAATCAACATAGTTACACACTTACTTATCCAAACTTAATGCGTAATTTTTATTCATTTTTATATCACTTAATATTTTAATTTATGTGATCAACTCACTAGTGAAATCATAACATCTCTAAGATCCTAGAAAATATTTTTAAATGAGATAAAACTTTTATAAGATACACTCAATTTTTTTTTTTTACTGAAAAGCTTTAGTATAAAGAGAAATAAGTTAAATATAGTTCATTCTTATAAATGCCATTATCTCTCTAGAAAGAAAGAACTCTCCTCACCTTTGTCTTCCCTCTAAGATATCTGACCTTCAACCCATTTGTTTGAAGGTCATAGAGTATCATAGGACTCCTATCGTTGAGGGCTTCCTTCCTATCCAACAATTTGTGAAATAGAGTAAGTTCTTCCCTTAGTCTTTTAGAGTATTTTGGCTTTTTGGTTTACATATGAGAAGGTTGTGTTATATGTGGGTTTTGGAGGCCTCTGAATAGTCTATGTCTAATTAGGATTATTAGAGTATGATCATACTGTTAATTTATAGCCTCTTTATGCATATTATGTTTATCTCAGTGGTTGCGAGCGTTTAGAGTTAAAGGATCTTGATACTGATCTACAACACGTAAAAAAAGTTAGTTATTTAAAAATTTGTTGTGCCTTGATATATAACTATGATGAAATTGTAATTGGTTTAATTGAATTTATTGTATGGTTTGAATTGGCTTGTTGAAACTTTGTATGTTGTGTTTGGTTAAATTGATCATGTTATTCGAGTGGTATATATGCAAACATAATCTGTTGATATGTTGGTCCTAATATTGGTAAATTGGACTCAATGGGTTTTTAAAATAGTGAAATGATTTGGTATTGAAATTGCAATGGTAAATGTGTAATTTGTTTAGTGATGTAGAATTTAGTTAAAGATAAGTGAGTCTGATTCAATTGTATTAAAGAGTGTATGTTATTATTGTAGAACCTTGGTTTTGTTATTGATAGGAATTCCTCTCAGACCTTTGATTGATCACATTTGGTACTTATTGAGCTAAGATATAATTATACTCTAATTTTATAAAGTTATTTAATGGGAAGGAGTCGGGAAGAATCAAATTACTCAATCAAAACTCATAGAGAAATATCCAGCTTCTAGTGCAGCGTCGGGCATGTTGTAATGTCGTCATGTGCCAATCATGAAGTGGCAACTAACTTAGCTTGCATTGCATAGAACTTTGCTATCATTGGGTGCTACAAATTCAGTGACCTCATTGACTTATTGACACCAAAGGACCACTAGGAGCAACTCTTGGGTGAAAATCCTAGGAAAATTCAGGGGATTAGCATTGGGTGTTGGGTGGGAGGTGTTGGGCGCCACCTTGTTTCCAACACTAAATTATTTTGGGAAAATTGTGATTCCCACTTTGTTAACCTTCAAATTAACTTGAAATTTTGATAGTTGGTCCTAGACACATGACTATTTATTTTGACTGTTGGGATCTTTGATTTGAGATATGTTATTAGAGTAATGTTTTTCGATGTATTTAATGGAAATATTATATGTGAATATTGGGTTAATACAATGGAAATAAATGATGTATTTTTAATGTTTTAGTTGAATCAAATAATATGTGATTGATTAACATGTGATAAGTTTGGTTTGAAGTAAGATACATATGTATGACATGGTGTTATAATTTAAGATTTTATAAGAACGTAATGTGAGTTATGGTGTGAATATTGTGAATGTAGCGACTCTTAAGGATGGAGTACTACATTACTTTGATGTTAGGTAGTTTAATAAGAAGTGATTTTGTCTAGAGATCATCCCGACTCTGTTAGAATCCTATTCACATGGAGAAAGTCTAGTTATGAGAGTTGAATGAGGTTTTATATTTGGAGTTTGGTTGGGGCCTTAGACTTACAAATATAGGATTTACCCTTTTCACGCTCGATAGAAGATAGATTTCTCAACTTTGTATTATATAGCTATAGCTTCTGTGAGGCAGAAGTGAGAGATGACATGTGCAAGATCTTTGAGTCTACTTAGTACACATGTCTTCTGAAAGCATAGTTAAATGTTATTGTCATATGAGCCATTTTATACACGCTTTTGGTGGGCATTTGATTGATGAAGGAAAAGAATTTGAATATATATCTTGTTTTAATTTAAGTAATAGACATTATTATGATTTTACCCTTTTGTTTGTTTTGTTGTAGTTTTGTTCGTCTACAATGATCATATGTTATACGTGAATGGAGGATTGTGCAAATGGGAGATTTGTAAAGTGATAGGTCTGTGGATGGTTACCAAGAAAGGATAGTGATCACTTAAGTATATACCTTTTTTGTATTATATAGATCCTCCAAGTTGATGAAATGTTCTTTATCTTTCAAAAGTCATTTTTTATGAAGGATTTACAAGTATAATTTATATACTATTATGTTGGTTTATCATTTTTATTAATTATGTAATGCTTCAATAAGTGCTTTATATATGTTAAATTGGGATGTTACAACATCTCATTTATTTATTAAACCAACATATTAGTACTTCGTCATATATGACACTTTGGTACATATAGGTTACTTATCATTAAGAATGACAACAAATTATGATAGATATGGATAGTCCATACATTAGGACAAGTATAAATAATATTTACCGATTACCTATCCAATTTAAAGAATTTTTCGCACTACTCGTCTCGTTATCTTTCGGATATTCACAAAAATAAAATCTATGAATATTTTTTATACCCACGGACATCCACAAATATCCATAAATATTTTGTTTAAATTTTAACTAAAATTATTTCAAAATAAGCCTTTAAAATATAAATTTAGATAAAAAAATTAATTTTGAAATACAACTCAAATAAAATTGCTCCCATTATTAATCATTAGATAAGTCATATGTCATCGTTAAATGAAATTAATTTGATAAAATTTCAAAGAGCCTAGAGGGAATTGATCGTTGAGAAAACTAGGATTTATTGGGTGAACCCTTGAGGTAACTTGTTGAGCGATTGAAAATGTTCAATGGACAAGTCTAAATTTTAAAAAATCTTATTTTTGTGTTGTTGGATGATGAGCTTGTGTTGTCCCTAAGAAAGAGAGAAAGATTTTTGGATATGAAAACTAGTAGTTTGAGATTTTATAAAAGAATGTGCAAAAGGCCAAGTAAAGCCAAAGAATTAGCCATAATCTATCGAGAATATGAGAGGCCTAATAGAGTCAAGGAAGTAGCCATAATCTACCAAGATTTTTTATTGAATGTATATGTGATTTGAATGTAGTTATTTATAAAGAAGAAATACTATGTTGGATTTCAAAATGTGTATTGAATGGGGATTCGCGAATGAGATTTTCTTGAATCTTCTAACAATCAGATTTACACAAAGGAAGATTTTAGGTAGTGAGATTTTATGGAGATTCCTATAATTTGGATCGGCACGAAAGAAAATTGCATCAAGCAGGTTATATATATGGAATTTACGTTGTCAAAGACTTAGTTTTTGATATATGACTTATGTAAGTAGGAGATCAGATGAAAGGTAGAAAATATTTGAATTCAATTCAATGCACAAGTCTTTCAAAAATAAAGTATATTATGGTAATGTTTAGTATATATAAATTGAATTATATGGATGTATTTGTTGGATGCGATGTGTAAGGATGTGAATTTCAAATGTTTGGATTCTAATTGTATTTTGTTCCTTTTATAATAGGTTAAAATTCTTTTTTGGTCTTTTGGGTTGTTTTTATTCAATTTGATATATTTTTCTCAATCAAGTCCTATTTTATGTTAAATAGATTTAATTTAGTCATTTGCGTTAGATTTGTATAAATGACTTTTGTTGGAACAATCGGTACCGTTATAAAGTCGCGCAGCGGAATAAAAGTAATTAGCGGAAAGCGTGTTCAGTCACAACTCATATTAAGATAGTCCGTTTTAGCAAATTAATTTTCTTAGATAAAATTTATCGAACAGTTGATATATGTAAAATGTAAAAAGTGTAAGGTGTAGAAAAATTAACACAATTTTTATATTGGTTCGATTCAAA
This sequence comes from Vigna mungo, assembly GCA_036885675.1. NCBI lineage: Eukaryota > Viridiplantae > Streptophyta > Magnoliopsida > Fabales > Fabaceae > Vigna > Vigna mungo. The sequence continues at coordinate 14,481,529 of CP144691.1, read as the reverse complement.
AGAATCTATATCCAATTGTTAATCACTATAAAAAGTGATTAACGTTTTCACTAAAAACAGTTCAACAGATTACAATAGAGTGAAAGAGAATATGATGATAAAACCTTCCTTCGACGAACGAACCGGAAGGGTGCTTCCTTCGACCAACGAACCGGAAGCAAGCAATCTACACTTTCCTTCGACCAACGAACCGGAACAGTGTAGATAAAATGTTCCTTCAACAAACGAACCAGAAGATGACAACTTTACCAACTCGAAGAGAACCGCTCCAACCTTTGATACACAAAGGGTGAGCTTCTCCTATTCACGAGACCAGACAAGGCAATGAACTAGTTTTTTGGAACTTTCTCAGACAGACTATATTCTCAAAAAGCTCAGAGTTACCCTCTAAGGGTTTAGAACACCTATATATAGCCTAGAGGTCTGAATTTGAAAATACACATTACAACTGCCAGTGATAATTGATAATTGTAAGTTATAATCGATTTTTCAAGTCCGTTACAGAGGTTTTAAAAAAGTGATAATCGATTACTTTGAGGAATAATCGATTATTCCAGGGATTTAGGCAATTCTCATCAAGACCTGTGATAATCGATTATTTGGAGAAAGAATCGATTATTCTAGAACAAAATGGTTTTTCAAGAATGCTCAGGATAATCGATTATAACTTCACATAATCGATTAAATGCGTAGCTTGACTAAAGATACGAGATTTTCTAAGTAATACATATTCAAAGTCTTTCCTAATACATTTATATCCTACAAAGTGCTTTTAAAACAATTATAACATAATTTCTTCAAGTCTATCTTCTTGCAGCATCATCAAAATCATTTATCTTCAAAAATTTACCATTGTTGTCAGATGAAAGTTACAAAATATTTAAATTCAATTCAATGCACAAGTCTTTCAAAAATAATATATATTATGGTAATGTTTAATATATATAAATTGAATTATATGGGTGTATTTGTTGGATGCCATGTGTAAGGATGTGAATTTCAAATGTTTTGGATTCTAATTGTATTTTGTTCCTTTTATTATAGGTTAAAATTCTTTATGGTCTTTTGGGTTGTTTTTATTCAATTTGATATATTTTTCTTAATCAAATCCTATTTTATGTTAAATAGATTTAATTTACTCATTTGCGATAGTTTTTTTATAAATGACTTTAATACTTTCTTTATATTTGTCACATGTTAATTTGTAGTTTGTTTTTTAAATTAAGTTTTTTTCCATGTGTCAGGCTTGTATGGTATCACGAGGTAGTATATATATATATATATATATATATATATATATATATATATATATATATATATATATATATATATATATATATATATATATATATATATCACATGATAATGTTTTGTATTTAATTCAATTTCTATATATGTCTTTTTATTTTTAAATTGAATTTATTTTTTTAAAATAAACAATATTGTCCATCTACAAAATATAGTTGAATTAATTTTACTTACCAATGAAAATAAATAAATTACAAAACTTTTTCAATTTTTGTAAATATTATTTAATTATAAAATTGATTTAAATAGACAAATTAAGTTAAAAGAGGTAAAATATATTAAAATTTAGTTTACATTTAATATGAATTTTTTTTTGTTAGAGGAATTAAATTTATAAAAAAGCTAATGTAAAAAATTATTTTTTAAATTATTTTATTTATTGAAATTTAGAAATACCAATGTTTACATTTATGATTTTAATATTTTGTTTTCCTTTTTCTTTAAAGAGTGGGTTGATTCTTGTAGTCAATTTTCACATCAGACAAGATGATACAAAATATTTTTATCAAAAATTTTAAAGAATTATAAGTTTAAAATAGGTATTTTTTAAAATTTAAATTAAAAATAAAATTAATTTTAAAAAATTATTTTAACTTGAAGATATATTTTCTAATTAGGCTTATTACTAATTTCAACTATATTTTAGAAGGAAAGAACATTATTCGATTTTTAAAAAAAATGACTCGATGAATAAAAAATAAATATAAAAATTAAATTAAATACAAGTTACGCTGACAATAATATATAATACTAACGGTACTACATGACACGATACAAACATAACAAATGACAAAAACTTAAAATAAAAATTGAGAACATTTATAAAGATAACATTAATAACATTTATACAAATCTAAAAAAAATACTAAATTGAAAAAAAAATGAGAAAAAAAAGAGAGATTTTAAACTTTATTATATCTTACAAGGAAAAATACCCTTTAAAGACAGAAAAATGTTAAAATTGTTCATATAATTTTATATATATAGGGGTTTCTTAATTTTCATACGTTTTTTTTTTCAGTTGGTACACGTGACAAAAATATTCTCATATATTGTGATTCTAAGTTTTAAGATGTATTTGAATAATTTTCATTCTCAAAACTCAAAAAAATAAGAAACTCTCAAACCTTTACTCATGTTTCTCTCATCCTTCATTCCTCTTAACCCTTTCTTTTTCATCTCTCTCACTCTAACATTCTCTCTGTCATCCCTACAATAGTCTCCCAACTGAAAAAAAAAATCAGAAATACTCACCTAATCCTAATTCACCTTCCTCACTTATCCAATTTGTTTCTCTCTCATCTTCATCCTCTTTCTCACCCAGACACAGTAATCCGTGACACTACAATTTGTTGTTCTTGTTCTGTTCATTCATTTGTTTTCCACTTTAATAACAAAATAATTGATGATTTTGATTTTGATTTTTGATTGGATAATTGTGTTATATCTTTTCCCTTCTGATTGTTATTAAATTTCGTTTTTAAGTTTTATAATTAGTAATTTATCTTCAGGAAGATTTAACATTTTGACTATTAAGTTGTCTGGTAATACTTCCAGAAGAGAAAAATAGTTATGTGGGAAGGGGATTCCGGAAGGGGTAAGTCATTGTCCAGGAAATGGATTTCTGAAATCAGCTCTTAAAAATAATTCTAAAAACATATTTCCGCTCAAAACAGTATTTGGGAGTATACTTTTCACCTTCATGCATATAACCAACACCAAAACACAGCAAAAAATGAAACTCATGCACATAGTACTAAATGATTTAACAGGAACAAATTATTAAAGAGAGTTATGAATAGAGAAAATTGTTGTTATTGACTTTGTCCCCATATTCAAAAAAGAGACCACTACACGTTCCCTTTCGAATGTTTCATATTGATAAGCATATTTTCATTTCATTTTTGTAAAAGGAATAAAATTATTCTAACAAATTACAGATCTTCTATATTTGAGCAGATTGTAGAATATTGAGTAGTTTCCAAGAAGAATTGCATTGATATCATCTAATTAAAAATCAACCAAAAATTAGTAAACTAGTTGTAATGAACCTGTTACCTCTGAGTTGAAACAAAAAATTATTTTCCAAAGCAAATCACATCATGTAAGTTTATTTTAAATAATTCACATCTCCAACTTGTTTGGTAAAATATAAACATGATGTCGTCATTCTGATTTATCACTTGCCGCAAAAGTTAAATTAAGAAAAACAAAACGCACTAAATTTCAAATTGGAATTTAAACTTAATAAATTTGTTACCATCACACTCATAGTTTAACTTCTACTCATTTCATTTCTATAATTTTATAAAAATTGTTAATAAGAAAAAATGCATTGCGACTATTATGGGTTTATGCTAATGTCTTTTCGTAGGATGTTTCTTGTTTTTTTTTAGTTTTGAAATTATTGTAGACTTTAGTTTTTTTACAAATTTAATAATATTCAGAAGGGAAAAGATATAACACAACCCTCCAATAAAAATCAACATAAACATCAATTATTTTGTTATTAAAGTGAAAAATAGATGAACGAACAAAGAAGAACAACAAATTACGGTGTCGCGGATTGCTGTGTGTGGGTGAGAGAGAGAGAGTATGGAGATGAGAGAGAAACAAATTGGATAATAAGTGAGGAAGGTAGGTTATGGTTAGATGAGTGCTTTTTATTTTTTCAGTTAGGGCTACCGTATGGATGACAAAGAGAAGAGAATATAGAGATGAGAGAGAAACAAATTGGATAATAAGTGAGGAATGTAGATTAGGGTTAGATGAGTCTTTTTTATTTTTTCAGTTAGGACTATCGTATGGATGACAAAGAGAAGGTTGGAGTGAGAGAGATGAAAAAGAAATAATTGAGAGGAATGATGGAGGTGAAAAAGGGTTAGGGATTTCTTGGTTTTTTAGTTTTGAGAATGGAAATTATTCAAATACCTTTTACCTTAAAACTTAGAATCTATAATATATGAAAATACACATTGCTAAAATATAATAACGGGAAAAAAAATATACAAGTTAGCAAACCCATATATATATATATATATATATATATATATATATATATATATATAATTACTTATTCTATAAAAAAAAATATCCCATTAACTATTATGCTAGTTAACTTATGAGTTATTAATTAATTTACTAATCAATATATAATTATGACATGTAATGAATTATTAAATGTTTGAGAAATATAAGAAAACGTATTTTCTTTCCGAGGTGGAAAGTTTAAGCAAACCTGTTGAAACGGCTACCCATTGTTTCAATGTAAGGGTATCGTTTGTTTCAAGAATTTTTAGCATCAATTCAATGGAATTCAAAAGCTGATCTACGCAATAAATATCACCTTGATTTCCTGCACAACTTACGATTACAAAACGTTAAACTTGATTAATAAATACTTTGCCATTGAACAAGAGTCATCTTACGCATAAATTCATTAAATACACTATTAATGAATAATTTATAATTACATTAATATTCCAGCTGCTTTGCCAGACAAAGAATAGCTGTAATGAATATTAAAATTTCACCTTAATTTTCTTCTAAATATTAAGGATGAGTATTTGGGATTCAGTTCCAGTTAATTATAAAACACATGTTATATACTTTTTTTTTTTAAGAAAATCTCGATCTTTTTATTTACCACAATTTATTTTTTATTTTGAAAAAATTGATATAATTAGATCTTTGTTAATATTGTATTAACAAGAGAGGTGTGATGTGTCAATTTATAGTGTTTTTTTTTTTGACGTCTTAATTTATAGTGTTTTTCTTTTTAAATGTATTTTGGTGCTTAAAATGTGATTTATAAGAAAACGAACTCACCAAAACACGTGTTAAAATGCTTAATTTCATTCCAAATTAAAATAAATTTTACGTGGCAGAGTGAATAGGTGGCATGACCGTTAGACACTTAAGCAAAAACTTGACGTCGTCCAAAATTAGAGACTAAACATACATGTTTTCATACTAAGAGGACTAAATGTCATCAATGTTTCATGCAGGGACTAAAACCAAAAATCACTGAAATTTCAAGGACTAAAAGCATATTTAACCCTTTAATTTATAGTATTTTTTTTTAAATAATAATTTATCACGTATCAAGTTAATATAATGTGATAATGACAATAATTATATTAGCAGTGTTACATGTCATGTATAATTGTTTTGGATTTAAGTTAATTTTTATATTTTTATTTTGTGTCGATAATTTTTTATTTAATGATGCAATTTGGTCTCTTTTCAAATTAAAACAAAATTTAAATTTAGTATAAATGTTATATAAATATTTCTATAATAATTGATATTTTTAATAAAATTAAGTTTATTTATATTTATATCTCACATTAAATTTTACTTATAATCGTTTTAAAGTGGTTAATAACAAGTATTGGTTAATAGAAAAAAAAAATCAAAATTAATTTCAAGTAACAAATATAACTATCAATTGCATCTAATAAAATAAAATAAATTTAACACTTTTTAAATTTTTTTAAAATAATTATATATTTTTTAAATGTGTAAAATTCAATAGATTTTATACAAATGTTAAATTTTTAAAATAATTTTAAATAATTTTATAATAATTTTAAAATAAAGTTCAATGTAAAATATAAATATAAATTAACTTAATATTGTTAACAATATTTAATAAAAATATTTCTATAATATTTATACAAAAATTAAATTTCATTTTAATTTAGAAAGAGAAAAAATTGCTCTATTTTAAAAAAAATTAGATTGACAAAATAAAAATATAAGAACTAAATTGAGACTAAGATATTAACATGTGATATATTAGACGAAGTAGCATTGTCACTCCAATATTATATTGTTATTACTACATGACACAGTATGAGTTTCCCACATGACAATTTTTTAAAAAATAAAATAAAAATTTAATTTAAAAATATATTAAAAAATAAAAAATTACATAATCGATATGTGACACCTCTATATTTAATAATGTTACTACAATACTAATATAAAGATCTATATTACATTAAATTTTTTAAAATAAAAACTAAATTGATAAAAAGAATAGACTAATTTGATATTTGTCTATAAAATTGAGGATGAAACATGATTTAACCTAAAACAAATATAAAATAAGTTGGACATTTAAATATATTAGTCTATATATAGTTATTTTCCATAATTTGTAATATGGACCAACGTACAATTTATTACTATCCCTTTTGCAACTAACATTTATCTTTTAAGTTTTTATTATTATATAATATTATTTATGTATTTAATACAATTAAATGTTTTTATTTATTATTTTTTTATAATTATAAATTTATATTTTATTTAATAGTTCACATTAATATTATTTTTTTGTTATATATATGTTATGTTTCTTAATTTTATTAAACTCTTTTTTTATTGTTAGGCATCACCACCTGAATTATCCTAGACTCCTCCCCTATAAAAATACACATCACACTAAAATAATTAACAAACATAAGTAAGTTGACCTAAGTAAAAAACCAATTTTAAAAATAATTCTTAATATGTTTAAAACTCCAAAACATTAAAAAGTAACTTCAAAAAGTTTTTCTTCATTCAAAATAAACAGAGTACACTCATAAAAAATATTGATGAGTCATATGGAACAAGTTTAAAAACCTTATATTTTCTAAACTTTTAATTTTAACTAAGATGTTCTTATGTTTAAATTTAAATAATGCAAGTAACAACTTACATTTTATAAATAACTCTTTTTAGTTTTAAATAATTCATAAAAATAAAATTTATATTAAAATTTATAATCAATTTTTTTAAATAACTCATGTTAAAAATATTTTTAATATTAATTTTTATAAAAAATATTGAATTTATACATAAATTTATTTTAGTTCATAAAAGAATATTATATATTTTTTCTTCTAGAAGTGTCTTGGAATAAAAAACTTACTTAAACATACTCGTATATATTTTCTTTACCTCTTAAAAAAAGGAAATAAAGTATTTTATTTTATATAATTATTTACTTGAATCTTTTATTATATACATGTAAGAAATTACATTTTAAATAAGTTAATTATTATGAATTTTGATATTTTAAGAATATTAACATTTTAAAGTTCACTAATTATTTATTATCACGTGAAAATTTATTAAAATAAAAAAGAAAAAATAAATGTATACTAAACATAAAATCATATTAAATTATGGTACAAATTATATTTTATGAAATATAAACAAACTATACCTATGGCAAAAAGAATCTAAACAAATATATAAAGGTAAAACATTGAAACACTTATAATTTTTTAAAAACTAAATTAGTAAACTTATCGTTAGAATAATTTTCTTCACGAAAAATATAAAAAATATTGAATTATATATTGTCATAGAATTGCAAACATAAACACTATTTTTCTCTAATACTCTAAATAACCACTCATTAATCCAAAACAAAGTAGAATCACTTTCTAACCAAAGTCTATTAAAGTCCTTCCTCCAAGCATTATTTAAAGCATAAATGGCCCTCGGCATAAATAGAAATATGCACATCTAAAAATGTTAAGAAATTACTCTATATTCATCTCGACTTTCTCTAAATATACCAAAACAAGTAACTAAACTAAGACAATCTTTAGTTACACCATCAATATTCACCTTAAGCCAATTAGTATATTGAACTTATTATATTACATCCATTACCCTTCTTTATTTATTGAGAAGTTTCAACAACAAAAAATAAAGAGAATATTATTTCTATACTTCTTATATTTATTTTCAGTAAAAACAATTAAATCCTGAAATTTATTTATTACAATTTCTCATCCTCAAAATTATCTCAATAATTACATTAATACAATTCATTTTAAGCAAAGAGTTACAAGAAAATTTCACAAATTGAACAATTAAATCCAAAAGCAAAATTGTAAATCTTAAAAAATTTCTTTCAATATTCCTACAACTGCATAGCAATAAAACAACGAAAGAAAAAATGAGAAAATTTCAACATTATTCCCACATAAAACACATACTCATAAGTGACTCCCATTTTTCATTTGTCAACATAAAAGTGTGACTATTACTTATATTTTCTCATCTCTAACTCACTCATCTTATTTCATCCATTTTTAATCACCTGAAACTAATTCACTCTTTCTTTCTCCAAGATTAAGTTGATTAACGGTTGGAATAAATTAGTTAAAAAAGACCCAAGTTGATTGTTGATTGGTTAGTTAAAGATAAGCATTACAATCATTTAATCTCATTGACAACAAAATATTTACATAGAAATAACAAACATTTAGAACAATTAATACAAAAAAAGTTTTTAATAATGATTTAATTGAAAATACTCAAATTAATAAAGTATTTAAAACTTAATTGAGCAGTTAATAGATACTAGTATTATAGAGGAAATAAAATGCAAGCTTATTTATTTCTTTTATTTTACACATGATAATGTGATGAAAATGCAAATATAAGTGTAAGTTTCACATTCAAATATGAGAAAGTTGATTATTATATAAAAAAAAATAGACTTATAAACTCGTTATTGTAACGTTTTAAATTAAAAATGTTCTTAATTTCCTATTTGGGTTTTAGTACATGTCTTATTGGTGTTAAATACAAATGTGAGTAGAATTGAGAAAGCTTAATATCATATATAAAAAAAATAACTTATTGTTTTAAAGTTTTAAATTAAATATGATATTAATTAATAAATAAATCTAATTAATTGATTTTTTACTTATTATATTCTAGAGCTGTCAAAACGGGTAATCCGGCTTGACCCGGCTCGATCCGGCCCGGCCCACTACGAGTTGGTTACTTAGTGAGCCAACCTTACCCGGTTCATTTATTAGCGAGACAGAAAAATTCGAACCTAACTCGACCCACCACGGGTTGGTGGGTAAACGGGTTGGCTCACTGGCCCACTTAATTACAATTTTTTTAAAATATAAAAAAATTACAAACTTTCTATAATTCAAATATAAACAAATTTCACTCCTAAATTTCACTCACAACATGGATGTTTAATTAATTTTGAAAATATTTTTCAAGCAAAAAAAAATCATAAATATTTTTTTATAAAATTAAAATAAAATTAGGTAAGCGGGTTGGTAGGCCAACCCGGCCCACCACGGGTTCAACCCGCATGAGCCGGGTTTAAACGAGCCAGGTTGAAATCTGACCCACATAAAAAAAAAATTCAAATCCAACCCAGCCCGAACCCGTGACGAGCCGGGTTGACTCGCGGGTTGTGACCCATTTTGACAGCTCTATTATATTCTATATAACTCACTTCTTTCTAGTACTTATGCATAAAATAGTACTAGGAAAAAAAATACAAGTTAATAATAAAAAAAAAACACTTTTCATAAAATGATTTTTTTTATCTCAAAATTAAAAAAAAAATTGTTATTGATACTGACAATCACTACAAGAAAATACTTAAATAACAACTAATTTTATAGATGTATTGTATGATCGCCTATTCAGCTATTGGCCAAATGATTCATGATAAAGAAACAGCCATCAGAACTCGAATAACCAACCACTCAGCAAGACTCTAGAGATGGCCAAAGAGTTTAATACCAAAAACATTTAAACACCTTAAACATCATTAACAATCAAGTTTATAGGTAAAGTATGCTTACTGATTATTGGGTGGGTCATGATTAAGCCTATGCTAATTATAAGTCTGTCTTGAAACCTATAAATATGAGTCTCAAAAAGTAGGTATGTGATTTTATTTATTGTGAATTTAAGACTAATACCCAATGAACTTGAGTTTCGAAATCCTTTTGGCAGGTACCCTATGCGACTTGACAAATGAGCATTAAGGAATTTGGAGAACTTTGTGATCTGGATTGTGAAGGCAACATTAGGAGTTTTGGAGAAAAGTGTAATGTGGAGTATTTTGATTGTAATTCCAGACCTCACACCCGAATCAAGAAACAAAATAATTTGTCACTATAGTGACCTATTTAGATATTAATTTATAAATTAAAAATTACTGGTACCTAAAATAGTCTTTATTATAAATATAAAAAAAACATGATTAGGTTGTGAATTGGTCACTAAATTGATTTTTAATATTAGTTACTAAGGTTTTGACTACCAAAGAAACTAATATCTAAATTGGTCTAATTAATTAGAAATACATTTTAATTCATGTGTTAGTCATAAACTTAGTAGCTAATGTTAGAATCTAATTTATATGATATATTGTGATAGTTAAATTTAGTGAAATTGTAATAGTGCCTAAAATTTGGTTTAAACACCTATTTGATAGTCAAAGGTGACCAATTATTATCGATTGTTAAAATTAATATTGTCAAAACGGGTTATCCGGCCTAATTAGGCCTGGCTCACCACGGGTTGGCCACTTAGTGAGTCAACCCAATCCGGCTCATTTATTAGTGAACTGAAAAAATTCAAACCCGGCCCGACCCATCACGAGTTGGTGGGTTAAACGGGTTGACTTAGTAGCTCACTTAATTACAAGTTTTTTTTTTTTAAAATTCAAAAAAATTACAATTTTTGTGTAATTCAAATTTAAATAATTTCATTCTAAAATGATGTTAAACTCAAAAGAGAATTCAAAATAAAAAAATTAACATACAACTCAAATGTAATCTAAAAGCAAACCCAAAAAACGAATAAGTAAGTTTATAATATTGATAATTTTTGTGTCATTTATCCATTTATAAGATTAAAATCTTGAATGGATAAATTTATAATATTTTGCTCTCTTGAAACATCTTTTTCTTCATTCCCATTTACAATACAATGAAAAAAATGTTAATTGAAACACAAAATAGTAAATAATTAAATTAAACTATGTGGATTTGTAAGTCAACCCGGTTCACTATGGTTCAATCCGGGTGACCCAGGTTCTAAGTGAGCCGGATTGAAAATTGACTCGTATAAAAAAAAAATCATTTTTTTCCAACCCAACCTAGTCCAAACCCATGGTAGGCTAGGTTGACCCACGAGTTATAACCATTTTTGACAGCACTAGGTAATATCATAAATTATTTGAGCTTTTTTTTTTCTGACAAAATATTTTTAATAAATGATTTATAATTAAAAATATTGGTTGGAATCACACCTGTTTATTGTTTTTGGAGTAAGACCTAGTAAATTTAAAAAAAAAATCATTTAAATATTTTTATTATTTTATTAAAATGAATTAAATTTTAATATATAAACTTTTTTACATATTTTAAAATGGAGAATTTAATCAGTAACCGGCTGTCAAATTTACGTTATACGATTAGTGAACCTATGACCGACAATGGTACTAACTTCCAGTCATTTTAATCACTTATAAATCCTGTCTATCTCAACACTCATAAGGTATCAATTGAATGTGGTAAAGTTCTTGCATGCTCAGAAAAACTAGAGATTTCTGAGAACTTTTCGAGCTTTCAAAAGAATAAGTTCTTCTTACTTACTCTCTTTGCTGTGCCTTTGCTTAATTTTTTACCTTTCACCTTCCTTCTATATGCCTTGAAAGTTAGTGTTATTTTTTGCTATAACATGCTAATAATTTTTTCTTGTGTTAATTTTTATACAGGTTGATGATATCTGACAACATGGGTATGTTTCTTAAACATCCTATAAAAAATCTTAGCTAGAGATTTTCTTTGAATGAAATATATATAATTTTTTTCTTAATTAATTTTTATTTTCAACTTGTTTTCCAAATTGTTGTTGTTTTCCTTTTATTCTTAATTTATCCCTAAATTATATGCAAGTTCTTATTAAACATCATTTTTTCTAACAAAAAAAAAACATGTTTGGGTGTATATATAATTCTTTGATTATTATTTTTAATTAACATTTAATTCTTTTATTTTTCATTTTTTTTTCACAAGAGATGTTATTATTGAAAATAATTCTATTCTAGAAATCGATTTTACAAGGTTAAATTATATTTAAAATCTCTTTTTATATAATTGTTTATCTCAGTGGTTTTATCGAATCTATTGTCAGATTTTTCTCATTTTGTCATCAACGAGATGAGTTAGAGATCTCGTACAAAGATATATCTAATAAAATCGTCTTTGGAATAAATATCTCATTCAAAAGGAATTTTTTTAAATATATAGAGTTTCTTTTCTATTTATATGGATGATTTGACCTGTAATTGAGATTTTTTGTACCATTTCCCCTTAAGAAAGAACTTAAACATTGTCATATTGAATTATATATATATATATATATATATATATATATATATATATATATATATATATATATATATATATATATATATATATATATATATATATATATATATATTAATCATAACTTAAATATATGTGTGAAGTCTCTGGTCCTCGTTAGTATAATAAAAGATATTTAATAACTCAGGAAGTTCCATGAGTAGGTGCACGCGCGCGTGCATAAGAGGAGGAATGCATGTTTTTGTGTATTTATATATAATTAACATTATTTTTTTTATTTTTTTTATAAATAAATAATATATATATTTTTTAAATATTTTCATTTTTTTAATGCACGTCAATAAAGAATACAATTCTCATTAGTAAAACTAAATATTTATGAATTCATCTGCATTTTATGGTTTAAATACACTTTTATGCTTGAATTGAAACGTTTCATACTCAATGTGATATGTTAAAGATCTCGCATAGAAATCTATTTTATAAAATTGAGATCTTATTCAAAGAATCAAATATGGGATATTATTTTTTTTATATTACATGGATGATTTGATTGGTAAGGACTATAATTAGATTTTGTTTACATTTTTCTTATGAAAGAAGTGAATCATAATCAACTTGTATTTGGGACAACAATTTGAAATTTAAATCTTGTGTTTGCTTTTCATGAAAAAGTATAAAAAAATCAATTAGAGATTACTTGAACATCCTCATAGGTTGAAAATTATATGTTCTTCCAAATTAAAGTATACAAGTAAAAAACTTTTATTTATAAAACAACTTTTGGCCCTCATTATTCATGTACAAGTAACAAATGATTGACATATATTTTTATCCTTGAAATTAACTTTTACTTTAAATATATATAGCTTTTCACTATAATTAGTAAATTTATTAAGATAAATAATGATATATGAACATGGTAAATAATTTATTATTATTTACCATTTTTATTTATTCTTCTTCACATCATATCATATTGTCTGTCATTTTCATATTTGTTTTGTTTCTTATTAACTCATCTTCTATCAAATCAAAGATAAAATACTTTTTTTATATTAAAATTGACTAAATCTTCAAGAAAAAAGTCATATTGAAACTAATGAATAAATAGAATGTACAATAAGAAATCTAACTTCTCAAATGCATGTATTGATATGGACAGGTTCTAAAATCAAACATGTAAGATTTCAAGAAGATGTTGAAAACATGGACAGAAGAAGAAGTAGTAGAATTGTTGCTTTGGAAGAGAAGAAGCAACTGGAAAAAGAAAGAAAATTAGCCATAGCTTTGGAAAAGAAGAACAAATCAATCAACCAAGATACAAAAAACAAAGGAAAAGGAAAAGCAACAAGGGAAATATGGGATGAATTAAGTGACTTTGATAATGATGAAGGTTTAACAAAGAAGGCACGCAAGAACAAAGAATTTTGTCAATTAATTTCTTCAATCAAGGTGTGTATTTTTTTTTTTTAATTATTAACCTCTTTTTTAAAACAAAGTATATATATTAAATCTCATTTCTTGAATGAAGATACATATTAGAAGACTATTTGTCTAACCTAAATAACTTTTTTTTTTTATTTATGAAAGTATTTACAAAATTGAGATATAACATTTCTTAAGTCATTGATCATGCTCTTGAAGTGTTGATTAATTTCTTACTTATTCCTTTTTATCCATGCACATTGTTCTTAAAAAATAATTTCATCATCCACTTTTTTCAATAATAAATACTACTTCAATATATTTCTGATCAATTTTTTTAGTAAATTTGCTCAAGTACCAAATTTATGATTACTTTAGTGAATCATTGATGTTGTACTTTTTCTCATGAAAAACTCGAAGTCTCTGATTTATGTGTACAATGAATATTTGATAGAACCACATGCTCTACATTTTCTCTGTTAATTCACTTTTTTCTACTCTTTTGCCACATCAAAGTCAATGCAGGAAATAGCAAGACAATCACAAAATGCAAGTTCTTCAGGAACAAATGGTATGCTCATAATTAATCTCAAGAAGGAAGCAAGTAGATTTGGCAATGGCAACTGTCAAATGTTGTGCTTATAATATTAATTATTGTACTTTTTCACATGCAGACTCATCTTTGAGCACTATGCGACTGAAGAATATCCTTCAGATAATCATCGACTTTCTGCAAAGGTGAAAATTTTAAATAATTGAAAATTATAAATCTATGAGTTTAAGTTACTCAAAGTAAAAATAAAAAAGTTATATATATATATATATATATATATATATATATATATATATATATATATATATATATATATATATAGATAGATTTAGATTGAAAGTGATATTATTTTTTACATAGATATGTATCGAGTCTTCTCAATAAGTTTTCTTATATTACTAAAAAATATTTGTATTAATAATTATAAAACTGTTGAAATGTGCAGGAGAGACATGGATGAACTATTTGCTGAACCAGTTAATCCTAACGTGGTTAGTTGTTAATTACCTTTAATTTGAAGATCTAATGAATTACCTTTTGTTCATTTGATTATTGAGTTTTGTTACTTATGTTGAATAATTACTTTGAAAGATGGATAACTACTATGAAATTGTGAAGCAACCAATGGATTTTGCTACCATGAGGGCCAAACTTCATGAGGGCATGTACACAGACCTTGAACAGTTCAAGGTTTGAAATCATCCCACCTAACTGTTACTCTTAGAATTATTATACATACTCATTTTTGTCTCTGTTGTTCATAATTTCACTACTCACATTATCTAGAATAATATGATCAAGTTATCTAGCTTCATGTCTGTAATCCTCTTTTCAAACATATCTCAGCACTTTATTTAGTACATGTTGTGAAACATTTTCCCTTCCTGACATATTTCTATTTCAATGATGTGCAGCGTGATATATTTCTAATATGCTCCAATGCAACCAGTGTTCATCCTGAAAGATCAAAATACCATGAAGTGGTATGACCAAATAAAACAGAAAGGTTCAAGTTATTCAAGCTTATTCCTAGTAAAATTTTTAATAATCTTTGTTCAACTTAATATCTTTCAGGCAGAAGATATAAGTAGATATGCTAAGTGGACTTTTGAGGCTCTGAGTGTTGACCCTCAACATCTTAATCTAGAATTTTCACAAAGCAAGAAACGCCCAAATACAAAGGCACAAAAAGGGCGACAAAGAACTCCAAGGAGGGTTGCTCCAAAACAAAGTGGTATGAGAACTTGTTCTTCATTCAACATTCATATATTCTTAGCCATTATGTTTTTGTGCCTCCATCTTAGAAGAACTTGTTCCTTGCCTTCATGTAGTCCTAGTCCTCATTTGATTCAATTTTTCAGTGATACAAAATTGTAACTGTTTTTACTTTTTAATTTTTCTCTCTTTTACTTGTTTGAATGAATAAGAGCAACTAACGGTGTTTTCCTTCTGATACAGAGAGTACAAATTCTCCTGAAACACAGAAAAGAGACTTGTATTGGCCTCCAAGTAAGCCCTTGTTTTCTGATATCCTAGATGCTAGTAAGAAGGCTGGCATTCAAGTAAGTTCTTTTTTCCCCAAAATATGCACAATATATGTTAGTGATTTAAAACATGCTACCAGCAAATTATTAATAATTGGAAAATGCATAAAACACAGTAGATGTGGAATAAAGTAGTACAGCAAGTGGAATCACAATAGCACATATAACTTTCTTATTAAAGATTGTAGAAGCTATATATAAAATTTCATTTGGTGACTACAATTTTGAAAGACAAACATGATACTCTAGTATTAATTTCATCACCTAGTTACAAATTTTTTGGTATAAAAACTATTACAATTTTACTAGTGCATGTTTGTATTGCAGTTGAATGAAAGTGCAATTAACTACAAAGAAAGCCTTCTGCGGTTTGTGAAGGGCTTGGGACCAGTTGCTGAAAAGGTTGCTGCTAAGAAACTTGCAGCACTTCAGGAACAGCCACTCAAAATCAGTGAAAATGTGTCAGGAACTCAGAGCATGCACCAACCAACTCCAAAAGCACCAACAAATCCAGTCTCTTTCAATGCTCAGACCCTTCCTCGTTCCTTTCCATCACTCAATAATAGGCCACTCACTATTCCTGGTTCTGCAGTTCAGCAAAACAGAACTGTCAACACCAATAATGTTGGCAGAGTTGGCATGGGGAATAAACCTCATCAGAGAAACAAGATCGTTACAAATGAAAATTGGCAAGCTTGTGCTGCTGCTCTTTTGTGCAACATCTTTTTTGAGAAAGGGCAAGGGAAGAGCTCCAATGCAAATGAAACTATGGACGCTAGAACCCTCGCAAAGGGAAAAATGGTTGCCCCAGTTGAGAATCTTTCCTCTCTTCTTGAACCTGTTCAAGAGAATTATAACAGACACAGATTAGGAGTTAACAACAGCAGCAGCAGTAATAATACAATACAGTGGAATACCTCCACAAACATGACAAACATGTTTTCTGCAGGAAGCTCAAGGAATTTGCCTCCCATTGTTCATCCAACATGTGTGATTTCAGGACCTCAGCCAAGGCCAATTATGAGATCCACATCATTGAGCAGTGGGAATACCCCTTGTGGGTTACCAATGATGCAACAACCAGGGATACAAAACACCGTGACATTGCCTACCAATAACCTCCCTCTGTATCAATCAATGCAAGAAAATCCAACTTCTTGCATATCAAGTAAGAACATCACTCAGTCATCTCATGTGGACCAGCCAAGGCCAGATGACATTATTAATCTGGCAGATCTGCGTCTTAAGCCTCAGTCAGAGGCAAGAGACTCAATGTATGGAAGGCCTAGTAACAACCTTGCAGAAGTATCTCTTATGCAAGAACGTCACCAGCCATGGCCAGCAGAGTCCATGTCTAGCCTCAATACCTCAATGCTTTCTCCTTTGTATCAACCAATGCAAGGAGAGTCAGTTTCATGTAATAACCCCTCAGCAGGGTCAACGGCTTTCCCTTCCCTAGAAGCAAATTTTGCCGATGACTCAAACAATTTACTGTATGGTTTAGGCACCTCACATCAGCCAATGAGCTTCCAAGCCATGATGGACCCTGAAAACTTTATCAATGACACTTGGCCAATGAATGCAAGCTTTGAAGAAGTCATGCACCAAGCTGTATCATTCACTCCACCATCAACTCAAGGTTTCCCTGACATGCAGATGCAGGCACTTAGTCAACTGAACCCTCAAATACCAGCTCCTCCACAACAACAAAATTCAGTTTCACCTCCACATATGGCCTTAGGAGGTGGAATAAACTTTTGTGGAGGAGGAAGTGCTACTACAGGCCAACCAGAGGAAGCTCCTCCACAGCTTCCTTGGTACGATGATCAGCTGCCTAACTTAGATCTTGAGCTTTAAGTACAATGCATCTATAATACTGTTCTGTTAAAAGTATGCATGCAAGAGTAAAATCCTTTTTGAATTTTGTCAAATAGTTGCTATAATTTGCAGCTGAGTTCGTTGATTTGCCTATTGATGAGTTGTAGACAGTTTTAAATGTTTGAATTGGAAGATGGAACTTTTTGTTTGTTGTACAGAACATGTTCGATGAAAATTGCAGCAGAAATTTTCTTTTCTGAGTACAATAATACACTGCTTCAGATTTTGCGAGAAACCAATTTAAGAAAAATAACAGTAGAAAAAATTTATGCACACAAATAATGATTTGAAAAAAAAATGTATTCAATTGATAAAATAAGGTTTGAAATGTAAATCGAATATAATTGAAGTTCTGCAACATATTAATTTTTTGACAGCAAAAAATATAATTTCATTCAACTGAATTATTTCTATTCATCAGAGACGACAAGAAGCTGTAGAGAAGACTCTTCTCATTTGTCTGAAGAGCCATTCCTCCACAAAAGTTTATTTGCACATCCTATGGCCATTTCTAGAACAGAATATAGTTCCTATTCACCTCAAATCTGGTTTTCATTACTAAGAGCAACTTCTGTATTTATAGCCAAGATAATCTAGCTTTAGGACGCTTAAAATAACTCAATAGAAGGCTCACATGATATTTTTAGGGTGTGTTTGGATCAGGAAGCGGATTTGAAGAAGTGAAAAAAAATATTAAAAAAAGTAATTATTTTAATTTTTAAAAAACATTTACTTAAAATTAAAAAACAAATACGTACACCAAAATAAGGAATATTTTTATATATAGTTATATATTATTGATAATAAAATATTTTTGTAATATGTAACTATTATATCTTAAGTTTTAGTTTAAAAATATATAATAAAATTAATTTAAAAATTTAGTAATTAAATTTAACTTTTTGAACCATACTTTCTCTTGAAAAACAATAAAGGGGTTGAATAACTTTAATAGAAAATATTTTTTGTAACTCTTTATATATTATTTCGTCGAGTATAAGATTTTTGAAGTAGTTTGGTAAATGTTCGACTTTATAAATGATTTTACTTGATGAATTCTTTTCTTTGTACTATATAGAATAATTACCACAAAGTTTGTAAGAGCTTTTCTTTTTAATGAATAATTGTTTGGTATGGAAAGTTTTTATATTTAAAACCAAAATGCAACTGCAGGTTTAGTAAGAGAAACGTTTAAACAAAATTTAAATAATAAATGCACATGTATTTTTATACTGGTTCGCTCCAAGTGAGTTACGTCCAGTCTCCTCTATCCATAGAGGGTTCCACTATAATATTCAACAAGATTATTACTGAGTACTTTCACCACTCCTAGTATCTCTAGGCACTCTTGATATCTCCCGATACATTTCCTAGTTGAGTTTCACTCACTCCTGGTTATTTAGTATTCTTTATCACTCCTAGTATCCTTAGTCAGCGAATAATCTTTTGTTACCTTAGACCAGTTGAGTATTCATACCACTCTTGATACTAGACAATCCTAGTATCCTTTGATACACTGCCTATATTTCCTTAACTCCTTAGAGTTTCAACAACAAATGTTTTAATTCTCTTCAGAATTGTAATCAACGATTGCTTACAAGTCATTTAGACTATTACTTTCGCAGAGACGATATGTGTGCAATACAATGCAGTCTAGAGACTCGTTGGGTGTTTCTCTTTTTTTCTTTTTTTCTCTTCTTACAACAGTAAGCAGATATTACAATGAAGTTCGAGACTATTGATTGAATTTTCCTTTTTCTCTGCTTAGATATTCTTTTTTTGCTTGCGCTTCTTTATGCTTATCTTCTAAATGTTTTCTGAGGATTGATATTTACGTTGTAAGCTATCCTCTTAGGTTATCTTCTTTATTCTTCCTTTAAATGATCTTTTATTTAAAGGATCTTTAAAAAGATATTTATTAAACTGAGCTCTTAGCCTTGAATCTTGTGTCTTCTCTTTCTTTCGTGTAAAACAATCGTTGGTTAAAGTCAACTTGTCAAAACAAACTTGCTTTTTCAGTACTTTGCTTAAAGTATGTTGTACTTTCTTTCAGACATCACTTCCCAAGAGGAGAACATTCCGTGAATGTCTTCTTTATCTCTAACGTCCACTTCTAATATATTTCAAATAAAGCAGTGGATGCGTGTAGTAGGTTATCTGCATAAAATAGAGTATATTGTGCATGCAGTAGATATGTCTTATCTCTTAATACTTTTGTTGTTTTTGAATGTTAAACATTTAATGATATTCAATGCTTGTTCAGAACAACAAAATGACTTTTACATTTTCTACCGTTGAGGTAGCGTTTATCAATTAAGCTTTTTCTCTAAGATATCAAGCGTTGAATAGGAACTTCATCATTGGATGAAGTAAAGGTTTTAGCTCATAGTATCGTCTAGGTTGATGTAAACGTACTTCATCATTGGACGAAGTAAATGTTTTAGATCATGGTATCGTCTAGGTTTATGTAAACGTTTTTTGGGATATTGTCTTTTAGAGCTTAAGGTCTTATTCACTTCAGTGGATTTAGAGGAGAGTAATTGAGAGGATTTGAAGATAAATTTTTTTGTTGTTTATTTGAATAGATTTAGTGATAAGTGAGAGTGAATTTGGAAATATTTTTTTTAATCTCTCACATAAATTAAATCTTACACTAATTCTGATATAACTTTACTCTCAAATCCACTCTCGTTTACCTCCAAATTCACTCAAATAAACAACAACAAAAATTACCTTCAAATCCACTCAATTACTCTCCCTCAAATTCACTCAAGTGAATAAGGCCTAAGCGTTTAACATGTTTCTTCTTTTATAAGTTTGCAATCTTTGTTTAAGGCTTTTAGAGGGTTTAATTAGAGACATTCTCTCAACACCTTTTTGCTTTTTGAGAGTTCAACTGAATACCATTGGGTACAATATAGCTTACACGTTTAGCATAACTATCTTTCGATTTAGCGTTGCAGATAGAAGCTTCTATTAACATAGTTGTTTTCCTAAGTGTTTTCTTAAGGCTTTTCTATGTTGATAGATGATTTGAAAATTTTGTTTCTAGCATTTGTGTTTCTACATATCATATTCTTTAAGTTTAGGTCTTTTTAGATTTTTATCTTATTTAATGTTATTTGATTAAACTTCAAAACATGAGAGCATTTAGATATATAAATGATCTTGTCTTAATAAAATCTTCTCAAATATTTTTTTGGTTTGTCATCTTTCCCCCCACAAAAGAAACAAACACATTAAAAATATCTAAATAATCAAAATATAACTTTTGAATAAATTTAAATATTTTTAAAGTTTTTTAAAAAATATTTAAACAAAATTAATATTATATATGTATGAATAGGAAATTTTAAAAGAAAAATTAATATTTATAAAAAATTAAAATGTTTTATGGAAAATTATATTGTTTGGGTAAGAAATTTTTTAAATTTTACACTTTTGAGAGTAAATAAAGTATTCAGTATTAGATAATTTCAAATTGTAGTTAAAAGAAAGTAAAGATTTATTAATTTTCCTATTTTTATATTTAAGTGGTTTTTCTTTGTATTATCTCTTTCAATTCTTAGTTTAGTTCAGACATTATCGATTTAACAAATTCTAAAACATTATTAAAATAATTACTTTTAGATTGATATCAATTATAACTGTTTAGTGGTTCATAAAAGTTTTATTTTTAATTAATTTTTTAGAATTATTGTTGTTGTTGGTGAAGGATCAATGTTATTTTTCCTTTACTATTAATTAAATTTTCTTTATTAATGTCCTTGAAACTATTTTTTAAATATTAAATTTTGTTATAGTTTTTTTTTTTTGTTTGAAGCAATTTTTTATTATTATTTATATTAATCTTATTTTTTATCAATAGTTTGCAAAGATTTTCTTTTTGCTTTCAACGTTGATTATATGAACTTTTAACAAACATTAATCGAGATTTTTTTCTATTAATATTAATTGTTAAAAAAATTCAACTGACATTTATCTAAGACTAAAAAGGAAATTAACTAACAATGTTAATCCTAATTATAAAAAGGTTCATCAATATCAATTGACTGAACATTGAAAAACTTTAACAAAAAATAGCATAAACTAAAATCAACTAAAGGCTTATCAATAATATTTTAAAATTATTGAAAATAGATTGATATTTAATTTTTCATTTATGTGTTTTTATTATAGTTGATGATTTTATATCGTTTTTACAAATCAAAACAATTTAAATTTATATTTCTTTTTTAATTTTTTTTAAAGACAATATCCCGAATACTTTTATCATACTGATAATAAAAATATTTATTAAATTAATTAGTTACAATTCAATACGTTTAATTTGTCTTTATTCGAATAAGACATTTCAACAAAGTAAATAACTTAATATGAAATTAATTTAACTTTAATATATTTAAATTTATCATAAATTATTGAAACGTCTTATTAATATTTTTCCTTTAATAAATCAGGATTAATATATTTCTCTGTATAGTCATTAAAAGGCATTATATACGAATTCATTGCATTATTATTTATCTCTATCTTTATTCATTATATTATTAAATGAGCTCTTTTCTATTAATTATATTATTAAATGAGCTCTTTTGTATTAATTATATTATTGAATGAGTTCATTTTTTTATTCATTAATGGTGAAAATATGTATGTGCGTGTTATTTTTTATAACAATAAAAATAATAAAATTATTATTATTATTATTACAAAATTAAATATAAATTATTTTTATAATTTTATCATAAATAATTTTTTTTTATTTAGTAGATAATTTTTTAATTAAAATTTTTAAATTTAAATAATAGTCAAATAAAAAATATTTAAATTTAAAAAAAATCATTCAAAAGATAAAATTAATAAAAACAATTATTTTAATTTAAAAAATTAAAATATTTAAAAAATAAATGTGGACACAAAAATAATAATCTTTGTATATATGGGTATAGATAATTATTTTAATTAAAAAAACTTGTATTTAAAATATAAAATTAAAAAATAAATATAGACATAAAAAAACCTTGTATAAGATAAATATAACCGAAATGGCTTTCTTTCTCGTTAATACATTATTAAATGGACTATTTTTTATTTATTACATTAAATAAACACAATGTAAAATACGCCTCATTCGGCCCACCCACAAACTAACCTTCCTCTGACCTTCATCTGCAAAAAGTAAGTTACATTTATCTTTTAATTCAAATATCTCTAAATATTTTTATTTCTGTAAAAATTTATAATTAATTTCTTTTCAAAATTAGAATGTGAAGATTTAATGAAAATTGAAATTAATTTCCTTTTAAAAATATGGATCAATTTAGTTTCCCAATTTTATAATTGAAAAATTTAATTGTTTTAATCAAAATTTTTAAATTTATTTAATATTTTAAATATATTTTTGAATTAATATAACATAAAAATATATTAAAAAATGTAAACAAATCAATATTATCATGAAAATATTAAAAATTTAAGTCAATTGGATAAAGTTTTGAAAATAAATAAATTTTAATTTTTATTCAAAATTTAGAGAAAAAGCCTATTTAGTTATTATTAAATTGATATTTTTATTAAATATTTTTTACAAGTATTAGAATTATTTTTGTTATAAAAAATAACACGCACATATATATTTTCACCATTAATGAATAAAAAAATAACTCATTCAATAATATAATTAATATAAAAGAGCTCATTTAATAATATAATTAATACAAAAGAGCTCGTTTAATAATATAATTAATGCAAAAGAGCTCATTTAATAATATAATGAATAAAGATAGAGATAATTAATAATGCAATGAATTCGTATAATGCCTTTTAATGACTATACAGAGAAATATATTAATCCTGATTTATTAAAGGAAAAGTATTAATAAGACGTTTCAATAATTTATGATAAATTTAAATATATTAAAGTTAAATTAATTTCATATTAAGTTATTTATTTTGTTGAAATGTTTTATTCGTATAAAGACAAATTAAATGTATTGAATTGTAATTAATGAATTTAATAAATATTTTTATTATCAGTATGATAAAAGTATTAGAGATGTTGTCTTTAAAAAATTAAGAAAGAAATATATATTTAAATTATTTTGATTTGTAAAAACGATATAAAACTATCAAATATAATAAAACACATAAGTGAAAAAATTAAATATCAAACTATTTTCAATAATTTTAAAATATTATTGATAAGCTTTTATTTCATTTTAGTTTATGCTATTTTCTGTTAAAGTTTTCCAATGTTCAGTCAACTGACATTAATGAACTTTTTTATAATTAGGATTATTTGTTCCACATTGTTAGTTAATTTCGTTTTTAGTCTTAGATAAATGTCGGTTGAAAATTTTTATCAATTAATATTTGTAGAAAAAATCTTAATTAATGTTTGTTTAAAGTTCATATAACCAACGTTAAAAGCAAAAAGAAAATCTTTTTTCTACTATAGTTAGTTTTTAGTTAAAAGGACTAAATTAGGTTAAAGTTTTAAAGAGAGATTAATTTCAATTTTCACTCAAAATTAAGAGACGAAAAATATATTTAACCCTATTTTTTTTCTACCATATTTTTTAATAAGTGTTTCTTCTTTCATTTTCCCACATTTCTTCTTGCACCTCACATTCCAGAAATAATCTTATTCAACAAATTTCGAAATTTGTTGAAAGAAAGAATGAAATGTAGAGTTTTTTTAAAATGTAAGAGATAGTTTTAAGATTTTAAGAGAATGTAGGAGTGTAGAAAAAAAACGCGGAATGATACAGAAAGAAACAATTCTTTTTAATCTCCTTATTATGGGCCCATTCTTAAAATCATGGGCTTCTCGGGTTGTATAACACTTGAAACAAAGCCCACAAAACTCCAAATCTACTTTCGTACTTCCTCCAACTTTTTCTTTTCTTTTAATTTCATAAACATCAAATTAAAAAAAAAAAGTGGTTAACCAAAATTGGTGATCCATTATTAAATATGACTAACTAAATTCTTTGATCTAGATTAATCATAGTCAAGATCAATACATACTTCATCTTGGTAATATAATTTTCTCAAAAAACTCAAAAAAAAATTAAGGGAAAGATCCCTTGAAAATATTATTTAGCATTATAGAATTTCTATAAAAAAATTATTTTATATATATTTAAATATTTTGGGAATTAAAAGAATCATATTGCTCCTCTTTGAATGTTCTTGGTTACAAAGCAATTATTTGATGAAATTGGTGTTATCATTTTCTAAAAAGGAAACAAAAAAGAAAAAAAAATGTGATAGGATTACGATATATAAGTAATTGTTCTTAAGAAATGTCAGAGATAGGAATAGTTAAAAAATAATAATAATAGGTTAGAATTTGAAAGCCATCTTGCTAATGTCGTAATGACTTATGTGAATGGTTAAGAACTAAACATGTGATTGGTATGTAAAAGTGGTAACTGTGAGTCTACAAATAGATTAATATAATTTAAAAGAAGATAGCATATTATAATTTAAAATCATTAACAAAGTTACTTGTAAAATACGTCTATTTATTTAAAACATTACTTCCGGAATTCTCGTTGGCTGTTTGATTATCTCTATTAAGTTTTGTATTAGATTAATTAGATGAAACAAAGAGATAATCTCTCATTACTCTAAAGTTTTATGTGTAAACAAAATGTAAAAAAGAAGGTAACGTTGAAGATCATAGGTTATCAATTATATAAAGTATTATATAAAGTTTAATTTTCTTTAGGATAACGATACTTTGACAATATTTTATTGACAATATTTTAAAATCATTTACGTGTTATTTTGTGATTGGTTCATGATAGTGTTTATGATTAATACTATTGATTGTGGAGTAATTTTGGACCAATCACAAAATGACATATGATGTTAAAATGTTGTGAAAAAAAAAATGTTGTCAAAAATATCATTATCCTTTTCTTTATACCATAATATGTTGTATAAATGATAAAAAGAATCTAACAAGGAGGCTTAATTTTCAATTAACAAAAAAGTCAAATGATGCATGTATATAAGCAGGTTCCATTAATTAAATTCTAAGAAGAATTATTATACACTTTTGGTTTCTTAATCACACTTTTTGATTCATTACTGATTTTAAGTACACCATGTAATTGTAATAATAATAAATAATATTAATGAATTGAAATGCACATTACCAACAAGCAACCGCGTGATTGGTGCTTAGCATTATAGGGTAATTAATTGACCATTCAAACCATGTAGCCCATCTTTTATATTTATATATCAACAAGTTCCAACAAAGATTATTAATATCTTAACTAAACACCTCACTGATAGATTTGTGCTTCTAAAACCGGATTATCAATAAAAAAGTAATTGAAAAATTATATATATCAGAAGTAGTAGTATGCTATATTTGTAAATGAATTTTAGTCATCCAAAAAATCAATAAATGCTCTGCAATGGTTTTCTAAAAAGATTGCAAATGAAATATATAATATCTTTTTTTTTTCATGTAAATCTTAGTTATTGATTTTGAAGAATATCATTACGATAGACTCTAATACCATAGTAAGAGGTGAATTTTATGTTTAACTCAATTCACAAACTTGTAAAATAAAGTTTGCATCTCACTTATATATTATAATTTGACTATCTTTAGTGGACATGTAACTTTCAAAAATATATTAATCCATAATGTTACATTACAATTATTAAAACAGACTATAATGTTATAGTTGTTAAAATGCAGTTCCCACTATTATCTAAATAGAATATTTTTTATTATAGTATAAAATTTAGTAACTAATTCTGCAATCACTTGAATTAAAAAAAAAACACTTTTGTCAAATTATATTATATAGTTGTATTAAGTTAAATTTAAAATATATTTTCTCTTAATATAAAATAACTCAAATGAATCATAAATATTTAGTCTCGCTCTTTTACATCTAGTTTTTATTATATTGAAAATTTTACATTTGCTAAAGCCACACATTATAATAGTGCAAATTTCATAACATGTTTTTTAAAGTTGAATAAAACTTTAAAAAGAATCTATTTGATAATTATTTTTATAGATCATAATAGAATAAATATCTAAATTAATTTATGAAAGATGATTGTGTTAAGTAATAAATGATTTATTAAGATTTTCATGTAAATTAATGGTTGAAATGATGAGGGTGATTATTTACTCGAGAAGAATATGTTTTATTGGTAGAATTGTTGGGCAATTAGGTTGAAATAAGGGAAAGGAAAGTGGACGAAGCAAGCACCGGCGCAGAAGAATTTGATTTATGAATATTTATAAGATTGTGTTTACACTACTTTATGCAAAAAACTTGTGTACATTGAGTGCATTTGAAACTTTCACATTCATGAATGGTAGGTGAGAACTGCCAATGCCCACCAATTATTAAGTCCGTCTTTATATTAGTTTCCCTCTAAATATTCTTAAAATAATATGATTACAACTTTCTAAATGAAATGGTTTTGTACTCTTTAAATGAGATAATGTGAATGTAAGTTTGATTATACTTTTTTTCTCTCTAATTTTCTTATATTTTATTGTATAAGTTTCACACTTATTTTAAAATTGGTGATTGAGTATAATAATATCATCTAAATAGATTTGAAATTAAAATACTTGCATGTGACAATGAAAACTCTTCTAAATAACCATCAATTATTATTGAAATAATGATGCTATCTTAATAGACTTAAAATCATGATATTTGTGTAATTTTGTGCAAGTAAAAACTTCTTTAATCATAATTAGAATATTCAGTTCAACTATTAATGTACTATAACAATATTACCTGCATATTTATATGAAAGTAAATTTTTTACCTACACTTACAAAATGTTTTTCCAATTTTATCTTTAAACACTATTACAAAAATAGCATACAACGTCGAATATTTTTGGCCTTTCACGTCGAATTCGAGAACAATGTCATATTGAGAGATGTTAAATTGACATCGAATTTAAAAAATTCGACGTTAATTTAACGTCGAATTTTGTCAATATATGACGTTACTTTAACATCGAATTTTGTCAATATACGACGTTAATAAATTCTTTTTACTTTTTTAATTAATTGTGATCCTTTTTTACAACTCTACGAGACTTGAAAAGCAGAAAAATACAAATTCTAGTTTTTGGTATTTTATAAAGCATGAATTATGAATGATATTATAGGATCAACAACAAAGAAGAATAACAAACAAGTTCAATGAAACAACAACAACAAACAAGTTCAATGAAACAACAACAACAAACAAATTCAACCAAACAACACTGACAAACAAGTTTAACAAATAAGTTCTTCAAAACAAAAATGAAAACTAACATTAAAAAATGTGGGTCATTGGAATAAAGAGTTGCTACAGAAAGCAGAATGCGCCTATGAAGGACAAAAACACGAAAATAATCGATGAAAACAAACGAAAATCATACCTAAGTAGTTAATTAACATGCATTTGTATCAAATGAAAGAAATATTACATGTGATGGTCGTCAAACTTCGTTCGAGAAAAGTTTGAGCTGAGAAGAGGGTCTCACGCGCTAAGATAAAGTGAATGAATTTTCAATCTTCCGCTCAAACTTTTATTGAATTCACTAACCTTTTGATGTATAATGTTGGGGCATTCGACGTTTTATATCCTTTTACGTCGAATTACAATTCTAAATGACGTTTAATAATTGCATTTATTTACAAAAATCCTACTAGTCATTTTTAACGTTGGTTATTGAGTGGTTGGACATTGAACGCATGACGTTATACGTTGCTTTTACACTAGTGAAATAGGATTAAGGCCTAACCCTAACCCTAACTCTGACCCCTTAACTATAAGCCTTGCCCTAAAACCTGGATCCTCACTCTACCGTTGACCTTGACCTTATCCCTAACCATAATCATAACCATAACAACTAAGCCTAATCCAAAAATCATAACCATATATTATAAACCCTAACCCTAACCATAAATCCTAACCCTAACCATAAACCATAAACCCTAACCCTAACCGTAAACTTTAAATCCTAACCCTAACGCTAACCATAAACCATAACACTAACCTTCACCCTAACCTTAACTTGAACCCTAACATAAAACCCTAACTCTAACAATAACCTAAACCTTAACCCTAACCCTAAATACTACCCCTAAACCCTAACCCTAACCTTAAACCGTAAATCCTAAATCCTAACCCTAACCCTAACCATAAACCATAACACTAACCTTCACCCTATAACCTTAACCATAATCTTAACTTGAACCCTAACTATAAAACCCTAACTTTAACAATAACCTAAACCTTAACCTTAACCCTAAATACTACCCCTACACCCTAACCTTAAACCGCAACCCTGAGCACAATTTCAATTTCAAGTTAGTTTTGGTTAGAATATATTATATTGGTGATAAATAGAGAATGATGGTTATAAGTTGCAAATAATCTTGACTTATGTGTGTTATGTTGCTAAAGTAGGATTTGAAATTAAAATGCATGTTTAAGTTTGGGTGTTTAAATCTAGTAGAAATAAGTAAGTTACCACCATGTGAGTTTGATATTTAAAATACAAATTCAGTAGTATTATTGTTGGCTTTGGTATGTGTTTGAATAAGATGTTGTGATTGATGTAACTAGTTATTCTGATATCCATTAAAAGCATTTTGGAACCATTTGGAACTATGAAAGATATCAAATTGATAGTTGAACAAGTAAAACTATCATTTCATGCATTCTCTACTATGGTGTTGAGCAGTGGCTCAAGGGTGTTGAGTGTTAGTTTTGAAAATACAAGTAAAGTAAAACTAGTTATTTTGGACCATCTTTAATGCTCAACAAGCTATGACTATGGTTGTAATCACTAGCTTAAAAGTCTATTGCATTAGAGAAACCATATCATACTGGACAAGTTTGAAAGCTGCATAAATGTTTTAGGAATTCTCCTTACCTTTTACGCAGCTTACGGTTTACTCACAAGACATTGCCCTAGATTGTCATGCATCAATATTCCCTCACGAGCTAGACATTACACACTGGAGAAACAACCCTTAGACTTCTCACTTAATCCTACATTGACACTCCACTCTATCACGACTTATTCAAAAAACTATAGATCATACACTCGCACCTCGGACCCCTAACACTAGGGAAAGACTCTACACAAATACTAGGCTGTTACACTAATCACTCACCATTAAAAACTCTTTCCCAAATGTGGACAACATAAAGCCACTGCCCTACATACATTAGTAACCCCAAACCATTCGTTCTAGCACCAAAAACTAACATTTCATGTTCAATCACTTAACAAAATAGAACCAAAAGCACATAGGATCATTTTTTACCACCAACATATTTAATTACATGTTTCACATGTTACCTTTTTATTAGACAACATAAATTATATACCTATCATAGCAGAAAGTCTCGATAGTATAAATATTCACATGTATTCCTATCAAGACCCACGTTCTCAACATACCCCACCCAATGGTTAAAAAGATTTTTGTAAGGTATTTCCAATGATAAGAAAGAACAAAACTCCATCCCCAATTTAAATTTGAAGGTCTTGTTCATATCATCTCCTCTATACTTTGTAAACTTTGCCTATTCAAACTCACACCATCATCACTATCTACATTCGAAGACAATTCATCAGTATTGTATTCTTCATTTATGTCATGGTCTCCAACTTCTTCATTAATGATAAATGACCCTTCACCAACATTGCTTCTTCTCTTCAATATTTTTTTTTTCATTCTACTACACTATCCAATACAGGATTAATATTTCTACGATCATGTACCATTGTCTCATTCTCCATACTAAACCCATCATCATCATTTGTCATTCTTTCTTCTTCACTCTCATCCACTTTATCTTTAGTTCTTTTTCTTCCTCCTTAACCACATTCCCCTCTTCCTCGGCTACATTAGCTTATTCCTCAGCCATGTTCACCTTTTCCTCGACCATATTCATCTCTTCCTCAGCCAGTTGACCTCTTCCTCCATGGCCTTTATGTCCTACCTTTGCCTCTTCACCAACAACAATAAAGTTAATTACTTGAGCCTCACTAGGAACATGTTCGACATATATTTCAACCTCTTCGTCATTGGTCTTTGCATAGTTAGCCAAGTTTAATGCTTCCCTGTTATCACTCAGTATTTTGATATTGTTCAATAGTCTTTACTTGGACCCCTTCCACCACAATTTGAAATCTCCATCATATTTGAAATCCTTAACAATTTTCACTACTTCAAAGTAGGACCACGGATCGGGATTAACTCCTTTAGTTAGGTGTATCTCTCCCCAAACATATCGTAGTCTGTTGTTGTTTAGGAACTTGCCTATGTGATGCAAAAAGACTTTGAAAACCATTTCCAAAACATCAACACTTTAACTCAAATAACATCAACCCTAAATGAAAAGGAAAACAAAAAAGTTAACTTGCTTATGTGTTTCTTCCAATGACGATTTCGTTGAAGACATCTTTGACAACAAGCACACTAAATACCACAACCACACTCATCAAGCGTTGCAACAACACCAATTTGATGGAAGTAAAGAATCCTAATCACGATTTCGTTAATTCGATTTAAGTAACCGTAAAGATTGAAGTAAAGAACTCTAATCACGTTTTCGTTATCTGATTAAAGTAAAGAATCGTAAAGATTTTGAATTAAAGAACCGTAAAGATTGAAGTAAGGAACTTTAATCACGATTTCCTTAATTTCGATTGAAGTAAATAATCCTTAAGAACCTTAATTTGAGCTTCAAAATAACTTTCAATTTCAGAAAAAAAAAATCTAAAAAGTATACACATGTCTTCATACGTGACACACCATTAGCCAAATCCTATAAAAATTAACATCGTTAGTATTCGAGGACTAAATCTGACAGTTTCATTAAAGTGAGAGATAAAAATGAAACAACGTTTGGAATAAAGACTAAAACAAAAAACGTATAATAATTTAGAGACTAAAACATATTTAACCCTCTAGAACATAATGTATCATGAAAAACGTTTTAAATAATCATGTTATTATTTATAGTGATATATATATATATATATATATATATATATATATATATATATATATATATATATATAATGATTTATAAAGTTTTATTTGACAATGTTCATTGTAAAGACTGAGAAAAAGTTAACTTTTGGGGAGTGGACAAGTGGCATCAGAAGATAGGGTTGAACATTATTAATAAAATAACGTTTATATAAAAACACAAAACTTAAGTTCATCCTTAGTATCTGAAACCCAGTTTCTCTCTTCCAAACTCTCTTCCTCTCTTCTCTACCTTCTCTCCTTCCTTTCTCCACATTGAACTAGTAGATTTTTGTTTAGGTAATGCCCGAGCAATCAGGACGCAGACGACTCCGTCTCCAATCGATCAATTTCGTCAATCTGACCGGTATGTGATTTTTCCCCCTGTTCCGCTTTTGATCTTAGGGCTGTGAGCATGCATAAAAAATCTGGTTGCATGTGTCTAGTAGGGTTCTCCTTCAATTTCTGTTAAATTCTAGCTACAAAGGTTGTTCTTGAGCAAACGTGGGTGCTTTATAGGGTTTGAGTGGGTTCTTGCTGTGAGAGGTTGTAGAGGCAAGCTTGGAGCTACACTTGGAATTTGTCAAGGTAAGGGAAGCTAGATTTAATTTCCGCTTGTGGTATGTTGATCTGTTATGTTGAGTTTGTTTTATGAGTTCTTGAGATAATGCATGTGAAAACTTGTAGTAGATTAGGTACTGTTTTAGGTAAATTGAGAAATGCTTGTTCTGGAATGTATGTTTCATGACGGTGAATTATGAAATTGGGTATGGGATGGATTAGGAAATCTGTATGTCTAATTTTATGAGATGAATTTGAGTGTTGAGAGGTTGTAATTTCAGTGGTGCAGGTAGCTAGTTAAATGACAGATGTTAACTATAGTAGTCAAGACAATATTAGGGAAGTGGAGGGGTGATTTCGTGAGTTAGGGGTTAGGGGTGGATTTAGAACATTAGCATAACCTAGCTAAGTCATTTCTAACTTGTTAGGAGCTTTAAACTGACCTATAACAGTTTCTAGATAGTAAGATCCAAATTCAGTCCCTAAGTGAATGAAATAGTAGAATTGATCCTAATTCTCTGCATAAATGCTAAAGATTAGTGTTAAGATTAAATGTAGACCCTTAGGCAAGTTAGATTCAACCTATATTTCGAATTAGGAGTGTCCAAAGTTCACCAAATGGCCTAAAATAGATTTTGAGTTGGTGAGTTCCTCAAAATCTGCATAATCCATGCCTGGGCGCCCCAAAAGGGCGCTGGGCGCCCTTTGATTCGACGTTTGCCAGAAATATGGCACCCGGGCGCCACTAAAGGGCGCTGAGCGCCCTTTTCTGCTGTTGCTTTTATTTTTGATAGTTTGGGGGGTTTCGGATGTCCGTTTTGGACGTTCTTAAGGTCGCTCTGGGGGTTTTTGACCCTTCCGAAGCTATTGGTGAGGGTCTCCAAGCCATTTGAATTACTTAAGTATTGATAATTAAATATTATAAAGATATTTGTGTTAATAAGTGATGTTTTTGTGAAAATATGTAATGTATGAGTTGTTTTTATGACATGATTGATGTAGTATGATGGTATATGAGTTTGGTACGAGACAATATAGTAAGAATGCACTTGAATGACTATGAAATTTTATGTTTGATGAATCAAAGTGGTTTATGAGGTACATTATTGATTCAAGAGGAATATCATGTGATTTACAGTGGTCGGATTGAATATGAAATTAAGATCTCTCGGTGAGATCAGTTAGTGTATTGAATGTATGTAAGAGGCTTCCACTATGGGGGGGTTATCCCTAACACTCTAACGGTCTTTCATTCTCACTTAGAGAGGATTGACGCATGTGGTGAGAGTAGTGGGAGGTCCTAGGGTAGGCGTTATCACTGGAGGTCTATTCCGCGGTAACGGACCAGCCTTGTGTGTGATCGGGTGAAACCCCTCGACAATGGCTTTGCAAAGCAGTAGAGGCCACCACAAGTGCACAACCCGCCCCAGCTCTATATACATTCTTAGTCCGGACGAGTCTAGAAGTCTCAATATGATAGGATGATTATTTTGATGTGTTTTATGAAATTAATGTCCATGTTTATGAGGATTGCATGTTTATGTAGGTGTGGAGGTTCTCGGAAATATTAAATTGAATTGGATTAAATTGTATGTTTATTTGAGACCTAGCTTACCCTTACTCTTGTGTGTGTTGTATGTGGTTTCCTTCTTGATAAGGACATAATTTACCATGATTTCAGTAATGAATTAAGAGAAAATGTCAACTCTTCCTTGGCTTTTTACCTTGTAAATCATAGTTTTCTCTTACTTTGTTAAGTGGTTGCATCTTAAGCTTTAAAGAAGGATTCTGATCACTAATCCCTGCCTTTAGGTGCTTACAGTAGTTGGAAGAAGCCTATGCATCAAATGAAGGCATTGGAACCCAAAGAAAGCAAGAAAAAAAACAAAAATCGTGAATTTTGGAATGTTGTCGCTGAGCTGCCGCCAGGCTATCGCTTGAGCTCTCTGCTCTCTGGAAGCCTGCCGTTGAGCTACCGCTGGGCTGCCGCCTGAGCTCTCTGCTCTCTGGAAGGTTGCCACTAGGCTACCGCCTGAGCGGTGGCGTCGCTGATGTGGCAAAATCTGAGTTATTTAGGGCTGAAACGCAAGGGCTTGGTATCTTTTTGCACCCAGACTCGTTTTCTCTCGTTTTGGAGCTCTTGGAGGCAGCTTGGAGCTGTGGGAACACTCCTTCTTCTTCCTTGGGTTCTCTTCTTTCTTCCATTTCCACCATGGTTGTAAGCTTGAGCTCTCCATTCATGGAGAGCTAGTTCCATTTTTTGTTGGGGGATTGATATAACCACTAAACTCTTATGTAAAGCATTTTGTTTTGAATGAATATATACCTCTTTCATTGGTTGTTAGTGTTTAATTCCTTCTCTTAATGCTTGTTGTGAAGTTGCTACCCATGACATGATTTAGGGTTTCTTGATATTGGGAAATATTGGGTAAACCTTGACTTGGGTTAAATACCTAAAGGAAATGGTATCTAGGGATAGAACTAGGACCTTTGGATGTCTTAAAATGTCATTTTTTAATGCGGAAATAATCATTAGGTTTTTCAAGGGATTTGAGTCTAATGAGGAAGTCTAGGCTCTTTCTACCAAGGGATTGGGGTTTGAGTAAATTAGTAGATTGACATTGACATTTCAATGAAGAGAAAGTGATTTTCTATGCATAAGAGTGAAGTAGGTGAAATCATACCCCCAACAATATCATTCCATTTCATTTCTAATCTCTCCATTTCAAAGTTTTTGAGTGCTTAAGATCACTTTTATCATTTACGTTTTATAATCACTTTAATTGCACTAAAACTCAAATTATCGAAACATTCTTTAGTCTAGGTTAGTTAGAAATTATACGATTGTCTAGTTTCACGAGTCTCTTGGGAAACAATTTCTGGTCTTACCGGTTTATTACTTTAGACGATTTGGTACGCTTGCCAAAGAGTTAACACTTCTTCCTTGCGATGATCATCCAATCCTTTGGATGTGAGTAGAAGCTGATGATGCGCCTTTGGAGCAAGCATTGGAGAATGAAGAAGACCTAGCTCCTAGTTTATAGGATTACTCTTAGGTATTTTCTATTATTTTGGGATACCCCTCATGTACTTAAAGTTTTAAATTTTTATAGCCTCTTTGGATAACTGTAAATCTTATGACTTTAGGTATTTCCTTAAACTGCTTTACCATATTATAATACTATGTCCTCATATATTATATTTAGTATATAAATTTTGGGATGTTACACTCATATCATAATGCGTGATGAAATATGAATTTACTATATTATATGCATAATTATAAAATGTGTATGACAAATGTATGATTGTTGGTTGTTGATTATGGAATGTTATGTTTTATTTTTAATTAGATTTTATCCCATAGTAAGAAGCAACGAGAGTTATAATTGACGATTCAGTCATATTATATTAAAGATTTTAATGATATATGTTTCGGTATAAATTTTTGGGACCGAAGGACTGACCTTGATGACGTCGCTTTCTGTCTTTCTGTCTGCTTCTTCTGGACCTCAACCGCATGCTCTGTGTTGATTTCGACCGTCCGGTGATCTTCAAGTCTTGACCGGAGGGGGAGGTACCTGAAAAGGCGCTCCGACGCCCAAGTTAGGCGTGTATGATAGATTCTCAGTAGGAGAGAACTCGATCCTCTATGGGAGAGGATTGATGATGTATGATAGCAAAGAATATGCTAAGGAATTATGAGTGGAGTGTATTTGGAGTGTGAATAACTCGTACCTTGTTTGGAGTCCTCAGGCCTTTATTTATAGGCTTTGGATTGATATAAGATGAACAAAATAAAAACAGAATAAAATATAATAATATAATCTTACTTGGCATATTTCTGATATGATAAAATAAAATATAATCTTGCTTGGCATATTTCTGAATAAAATATCTTCGTTTGGATTTTATTTGTGCTTGCAGTATATCTGGTTGATATATTTCTGTTTAGAATATATATGATTGATATTGCAATATATCTGGTTGATATATTTTTGTTTAGAATATATGATTGATATACCTGGGGATCTTTTATTCTGGTGCTGGGCATCGAGCCCAATAACTATTGGCACTGTGATGGGCCCCTGTAAGGCCGGTCGTTTGACTTTGGGGATACACCACCGTACATCATCCCCCCCAAGTCCGAGGGAAAGGGAGGGGTTTGCTTTCTTCATGACCGAAGGACTTAGTTTTGTTGGCGCTCGGTGTATCTTTGCCGTATTGTTGTGCCGGTCGGACTGTGTGTCCTGAAAGTGACGGGCTTGTCGCCCGGTGGGACGTTGCGTCCTGAAAGTGACGGGCTTGTCGCCCGGTGGGACATTGCGTCCTGAAAGTGACGGGCTTGTCGCCCGGTGGGACATTGCGTCCTGAAAGTGACGGGCTTGTCGCCCGGTGGGACATTGCGTCCTGAAAGTGACGGGCTTGTCGCCCGGTGGGACGTTGCGTCCTGAAAGTGACGGGCTTGTCGCCCGGTGGGACGTTGCGTCCGGGACATTGCGTCCTGAAAGTGACGGGCATGTCGCCCGGTGGGACGTTGCGTCCGGGACATTGCGTCCTGAAAGTGACGGGCATGTCGCCCGGTGGGACATTGCGTCCTGAAAGTGGCGGACATGGCGCCCGGTCCTGCAGTGTAAAGATGAATTGCACATAGAATTTTGAACTGAAATACCTCATTGAAATCGTTGGGCGGAAGGAAATCTTTTCTTTAAACCTGCTTTTGAATCCAAACCTGTTTTAATAATCTGAAAGATATAACTGAGACCGGTCGGTTGAGATGCCACCGCTTTAGCAATCTGCAAGAGATATAATATCAGAGATATATATTGAAACCGATCGGTTAAGATTGTACGACTTTAGTAACCGCTTCTGCAAGAAATATAATATTGAAGATATAATTGAGACCGGTCGGTTGAGATGCAACCGTAAGAGATATATTGAAGATATAATTGAGACCGGTCGGTTGATTGAAACTGGTCGGTTAAGATGTAACCGCTTTAGTAATCTGCAACAGATATAATATCAAAGAGATATATTGAGACTGGTCGGTTGAGATTGTACGGCTTTAGTAACCACTTCTGCAAGAGATATAATATTGAAGATATAATTGAGACCGGTCGGTTGAGATTGTAACTGCTTTAGCAATCTGCAAGAGATATAATATCAGAGAGATATATTGAGACCGGTCGGTTAAGATTGTAACTGCTTTAGCAATCTGCAAGAGATATAATATCAGAGAGATATATTGAGACCGGTCGGTTGAGATTGTACGGCTTTAGTAACTACTTCTGCAAGAGATATAATATTGAAGATATAATTGAGACCGGTCGGTTTGAGATGCAACCATAAGAGATATATATTGAAGATATAATTGAGACCGGTCGGTTGAGATTTAACAGCTTTAGTAATCTGCAAAATATATGAGATTGAAAATATAATTGAAACTGGTCGGTTAAGATGTAACCGCTTTAGTAATCTGTAAGAGATATAATATGAGAGATATATTGAGACCGGTCGGTTGAGATTTAACAGCTTTAGTAATCTGCAAAATATATGAGATTGAGAATATAATTGAAACTGGTCGGTTAAGATGTAACCGCTTTAGTAATCTGTAAGAGATATAATATCAGAGAGATATATTGAGACCGGTCGGTTGAGATTGTAACTGCTTTAGCAATCTGCAAGAGATATAATATCAGAGAGATATATTGAGACCGGTCGGTTAAGATTGTACGGCTTTAGTAACCGCTTCTGCAAGAAATATAATATTAGAAATATAATTGAGACCGGTCGGTTAAGATTGTAACTGCTTTAGCAATCTGCAAGAGATATAATATCAGAGAGATATATTGAGACCGGTCGGTTAAGATTGTAACTGCTTTAGCAATCTGCAAGAGATATAATATCAGAGAGATATATTGAGACCGATCGGTTAAGATTGTACGGCTTTAGTAACCGCTTCTGCAAGAAATATAATATTAGAAATATAATTGAGACCGGTCGGTTAAGATTGTAACTGCTTTAGCAATCTGCAAGAGATATAATATCAGAGAGATATATTGAGACCGGTCGGTTAAGATTGTACGGCTTTAGTAATCTGCAAGTTAGAAATATAGGCGAGACCGTTCGGTCTTTGATTTATGGTAAGCTCCAGATAAGCCAAATGATTTGTGTGCAAGATCCTGTCATCTGCATTGAAGAGATATAACAACTCGAAAAGAGTAATGAGACAAACCAATGTATTTACATGGTTAGACAATT
Source organism: Vigna mungo (assembly GCA_036885675.1). Taxonomy (NCBI): domain Eukaryota; kingdom Viridiplantae; phylum Streptophyta; class Magnoliopsida; order Fabales; family Fabaceae; genus Vigna; species Vigna mungo. The sequence continues at coordinate 14,442,775 of CP144691.1, read as the reverse complement.
CATAACAAAATAGATCATGTTATAAAAGTCGACCGGCCGAGAGAGTGTGCCACCTTCTGCATCATGTTCAGTATTCTTGCGGCTATCTTGATTTATCCTCGTAGTGCCCCTGAAGTTTTTCTTTTACCTTGATGATATAATAATGAAAAGTGGTATCTTGATACATGATTACCGAATATATGTAAATAAATCTTGGAATAAATCTTGAGCAGTGATATCAAAATTAGTTTTGAATACCATGGTATTCAATTATGCAGCAATAAATTAATGATAATTAATGATGATTCTGCATGAAACAGAATAAATCTTGAAATATTGGTGAAGAGATTGCCGTATGTATCCTTGACACTTATATAGGGCAGTTTTAATCTTTCCAAGGATTCCTGATATATTTTTATAATGAAAAAGGTGATTGGTGCTCCCATAGAATTTACGGTAGGTTTTTATTATTTCATTTTTTAAATAAAAAAAATACTTATCTTGTTGATGAAACTCCTTGTAGAGATGATGACTGATGTTGTTGCTGAAACTTCTTGGTGTTTTGTTGTTCCTTCATGCTCCTCGTGGTCGCCATTTGGGTTTGCCGCTCGGCCCCACGGTGGGCGCCAAAATGTTTCGGTATAAATTTTTGGGACCGAAGGACTGACCTTGATGACGTCGCTTTCTGTCTTTCTGTCTGCTTCTTCTGGACCTCAACCGCATGCTCTGTGTTGATTTCGACCGTCCGGTGATCTTCAAGTCTTGACCGGAGGGGGAGGTACCTGAAAAGGCGCTCCGACGCCCAAGTTAGGCGTGTATGATAGATTCTCAGTAGGAGAGAACTCGATCCTCTATGGGAGAGGATTGATGATGTATGATAGCAAAGAATATGCTAAGGAATTATGAGTGGAGTGTATTTGGAGTGTGAATAACTCGTACCTTGTTTGGAGTCCTCAGGCCTTTATTTATAGGCTTTGGATTGATATAAGATGAACAAAATATAAACAGAATAAAATATAATAATATAATCTTACTTGGCATATTTCTGATATGATAAAATAACATATAATCTTGCTTGGCATATTTCTGAATAAAATATCTTCGTTTGGATTTTATTTGTGCTTGCAGTATATCTGGTTGATATATTTCTGTTTAGAATATATATGATTGATATTGCAATATATCTGGTTGATATATTTTTGTTTAGAATATATGATTGATATACCTGGGGATCTTTTATTCTGGTGCTGGGCATCGAGCCCAATAACTATTGGCACTGTGATGGGCCCCTGTAAGGCCGGTCGTTTGACTTTGGGGATACACCACCGTACAATATATATTTTAAAGAATTCAAGTCCCTCAAAATGATCTTATATTATATTAAGATTTAACTTTGCGAATGGTTATAATCTATATATCTATATAATAGTGCCGAGGATAATAGTACTTCTTTGCGCATTCATGAGCTAAGTGAGGTCATTCTCCACCAAATATACTTATTAATATATAATTAAAAAATAATTATACTTTGATACTTGATGTTTATAATTATTATTATTACTTGTGAAATAAGTTTTGACCAATAATAAAATATAGATAATTTAAAATATTATAAAAAAATGTTGTCAAAATATTATTATTCTTAAAAAAAATGAGTAAATAAATAAGTATCTATATTTAATGAATAAATGAAGCTTATATTTCATTATTAATATAAGAATGAACTTTGATCACGATATTCATAAAGGTATCCATATAGATTACCATTTTAATGGTTATTATGTTCATAAACGATTTTCTATATTCCTCCAAAACAGTGACAAGGCACCAACAGACACAATCACTTCCATTTGTTTGATCATTTATTAATATATAATAGCGACAAATTTATAAAGGATATGAATTTATATTCCCTTAAAAACTGTGATCATGCACCAACAGACACAATCACTTTTTAACACATAATACCAAAATAAGTTATAAAAATTGATAATTGTATGTGCTGAATTGATCATTATATTTAATAAAAATATCAGGCAATAATGGATGTATACTTCATATAATAATGAAGCTATAAATACAAAAAATAAATGCATGTAGCCTTATCCTATAATGTTAAACTATGGCATATAATTGTGCACGTAGACCACTTATCTGTCCATCCAACCACGAATTCAATGTCAGCTAGTGTATTTAGGGAAAACTTTTGATGAATTCTTTTTTCTGAATAAATAATTTTTTATTAAAAATTATCCAAAGATAAATATGGGTCCACCTTTTTATACACATGGGAGTCAATTCATACTATTATGAAATGAGTTGTTCTTTCTGTATCTCTATAATCTTGTTCTAACCCCTCCAACTTTTCTTCTTAATATCATCTTTGTCTTTTGATAGAAGAATATCTAACATTCATTTTTTTTTTTCTATTATAAAACACTGAAACCTTATACACCTATGCATCTCTTTTTATCTCCTTTTGGCCTTTCTTTTTTTTCTTTTCCATTGTTTTTGTCCTCTCTCCGATTTTTCTTATGGTTTTTACTGGTGTGACTGTAATGATGATTGTGCTCGTTCTCGTGCTAGTTAATTTTACTCTCGTCTCCTCTGGTCATCATGGTATATAAATGAGAGGTTTAGAAGTTTTAATCACATTTTAAAATACGATTAATGTTTCGTTGGCTTTTGAAAACAAATTAAGTTTAATCATAATTCAAAATACATTTTTTATTTATTTAGTTATATATATATATATATATATATATATATATATATATATATATATATATATATATATATATATATATATATATATATATATATATATATATATATTATATACATATATATATAAGTAATTCAATAAAATACATCACCCACAAAAGATCTCTCAAGTCATGCATACATCTCATAACACATCTTAATAATAATTATAATTATCCAAATCATATCCAATTAATTTAACCTTTTATATGTCATACTAATAACATACATCTATAAAGTCACACATCATACATAATCATTATGCATGATATATCATCATTACCATATCAACATATTATCACTGAAAAACTCCTTTTGTTTAAGATTTAATATACATAAGGCAATCTTCATTTCACTTGAGCAACAAACACACCGTTCAAGTGAATTATCACTTAGAGCAACATTCTCTTATGTTTTTCCATGTTCCAATAGTCACTTTGTCTATTAAACTTTAGTCAATTTATCATTACAACTAATGTTTAAGTAACATCCACTTGTTGGAAGAAAATCAACAAGAGTTTTAGAAACTTTTTAATCATTAAAGGTCGCCTAAGCGTCAACGATTGCGCACCATTGACATAATTGACGCACCATTATACATAGTGACACATGTACACCACTTTGTCTCTCGTTCAAATGTTCAAAAACAAAACTTGACTACTAACCTTAAGCATCTTATTATCACTCAAGCAATATTCTTTTAGAGGAAATATTATTATTTAGGTCTTTCTCGCTTGAGCTGTGCAACAAATTGCTTGAGTGATTATAATGTTGATAATAAGTGTAATGATGACACACAACTTAATCTCACCTAAGCAATCATGTGTCACTCTAGTAATATCATACTCAATAACAATTAAAACAACAAAACACAACATTCAATGTTTCCAACATCTACCAAGAAGTATACATTTATCAAAACATCTAACATTATTATTCATGAATAGAGATGTCAAAACGGACCACTCGACCTGACCTGGCTTAACCCATCACGTGTTGACCACTTAATGATCCAACCCAACACAACTCACTTATTAGCGAGCCGAAAAAAAATTTGAATCCAACTTGGTCCACCACAGGTTGGTAAGTTAAAAGGGTTAGCTCACTAGTTCACTTAATTACGAGTTTTTCTTTTTCTATTAAAAAAAATAACAAAAATTTTCTAATTCAAATTTAAATAAAGGGGAAGGGTCTTAAATTAAATTTATAATCAATCAAACATAAAATTTCATTCACAAAACGATATCACAAAATCTCTTCAACAAAATTTTTATTGACTTCATAGTTATTCAAATTTGTTTCTATATAAAAATTGAGTTACTAAGTATATATTTGTAGATTTTTTATATTATATAATTATTTTATACAAAAATAATTTCACTCGAACTTACATTTAAATATTTTGAAATTTATCTATTTAAAAAATATTTATAGATATTTTAAAATTGGCGGGTAATGTGAATACCAATGACATTATGCATAATTAAATGTATTTACTCACATAATCTCAATATATCTATAATGAACAAAATATGAACGTGTTTGTATGCATGATGAGATTTTTCTTATTAGCTCTTTTCATGCTTTTGTACGTAAATTGCTACTATTATACTTAGTAAAAAAAATGTTGCTTATCAAAGTGAAAAAGTAACACTATAAGAGAATCATTAAATAATAAACAAATTTAGAAACGAAAAATAATTAGTTATCATAGACATTATTTTGTAAATTAAAAATTATTAGCAACTAAAATAGTTTTTATTACGAAAAAAAAATTATAATTGATTTGTAAATTAGAGTTTAAATATTGTAAATACTAAAAATATTTAGTTTATATAATAGTGTCTAATTTAGTGAATATAATGACTAATTTTTTTTTCTATAAATTTAATTGTAATTTAATGATTTTCTTGTAATGAAATGTGTGTAAAGATACTCTTGCAATCAAATTAAACTGGTTATAACACAATAATAAATATGTAAAACTTACATTATAAATAATATTTATAGTTATTTTTTTGGATTTTTATTTAGATAGACTATAGGACCTCTTGGTTTAAAATTTAGTTAACTTGATTTGTAATATTTGATTAACCATATTAAAAGGAATTTAGGTTTATGTATCTACTATAAGTTAGATATTTAAATATTAGTTTTTATTTTATTTTCGTTGTACCAATATTTTACTTTAACTAGTTTTATTTATTTTTATTTAATTTTTAAATTAAAGTATTAATTATCTTTCAGAGAACTTTCTTTTGTCAATGTCATGGTCAAATAAACTTTTTTAGTCAGTCAGAAAGTTAGAACTTGGGAATGACATGATTAGACCACTGAATAAACATAACTGTAGTGTCAAATTTTAAACAGGTAAGAGAAATGGTAGGTCAAGACACCTGCATTGTTTAAGATGATTTTTATAATAAAAAAAGTGAAAAATAATATGTCACATGAATATTTTTTTATCTATAAATTAGTTTAATTAATTTTTGTTGCGTAGATTTTTAAATTGAGTACTTGGAATTTCTAAAACTATCTATTGTTTTGTGATTTTTAAGTTGTTAAAAAGAACTCTCAAAACTTTAATTTTATTTTTAATTCAAGGTCTCAAATTAAAAAAATAAATAGTTTAATTATGTAAGTAAAAATTTATAAATAGTTCAGATATTTACTTAAGTTAACGCATAAATTTAATTTTTTTTATGATAGAATTTAATTAAAAATCACATTCTCTAAAATTTTCTAATAAAAAACTGCTGTTTCTTTAACAATAGTTGTAACATCCCAATAAATATATAGAGTAAAACTATAATTTATTGTTAGGAGTTAGCAAAAATCATATTAAAGAACAGTATAGAAAAGAATAAGGTAACACAACTAAATAAGACTGGATTAAACAGCTCAATCCACAATATACAATTTGTAACATTTACAAAGTTTACCAAACTTAGGGCGGATGGTTGTACAAAACTATTTAACCGGCCGCCCATAAATATTTACATCAAACTATAAGAAGAGCTAGGGACCGGACGGTCCAGTACACTGCTCAGGCAGCACCTCCAAGGTTTGTTCTTCCTGCAACGATTCCTCCAAAGTTTCTTCTGGAAGTACTTCTGCTCACATCCAAAAAGATGATCATTGCATTTGAAGAAACAAGGCCGAACGATAGAAACACCGGACGGTAACATAAAGAAAAGATACAAAACAAGTGGTAGGGTAAGTTTATGCATAATTCGACAAATCATTTATTACATCAACTTACACATCAATATCACATAGTCTATTCTCAAATAACATAATCCTAAAAACATCATAATTCTAAAAATGTTCAAAAACATAAGTCCGGACGTATGACCCTGTATGCTCGCCACTCTATGCACCCGGGTGGACCTGGCTGGGATACACTCAACAAACCGCCACCCGAGGTTAGTCCAATGGAACCACCTCGGTATAGAAATACCCTGAGGCTAGAGGACCTCCCGCCATTCCCACACATGAATTACTCTCCTCTACTTGAGGTGATGTAATCACGGAATATCGGAAAAGAGTTGGAACCTGAGCCTATAACCACGGTCATACTAAAACTCAATTAACTTTAAACATGAGATATTCCTCCTTGGAAATCTCTTACAATTCATTCCAAATATTCAACAACTTAGTAACCATTTTAAAATACCAAGCTCAACATAACTTGGGTAAAAGTGTTTGAATGGTAAAACCGGAAGGAAAGATCAACATTGGTTCAACCGGACGGAATATCAGTGGGAACTAGTAAATCAAAGGTAACAAAACAAAGAAACCGGTCGGAGACAATAATAAATTTAGAATTTAACAAAAGAGAAATCCAACTTTTGAGAGAAAATGAATAAAGAAATTGATTAAGGAAATCCCTTAGATGAAATGAAGAAAATGGACGGTTTGTATAAGGGTTCTTTTCAGAAAAGTGAAGGTCTTGACTAAACTGAACATTCCAAAAGAAATTCAAGACTCGGTCTAATACCGGACGTTTTACCAATTGACCAATGAAATAAAGAAAAAACCGGACGTTCTGTATAAGACAGAAAATCCAAAATGTCTGACTTAAATAATATAATTTGGTTCAGAATTAATACATCAATTTAAAAATGACGGGAAACCGGACGGTCATAATGACCATTCGATTATAACATTGGTTATATTATGTTCGTATATTCTCTTTGACTTTTAAGCTTTACAGAATTCAATTCAATATCATGGTCATATTTTCACATAACATATAAAAATCAAACATATCAAAATTCATACTTTCAACCATCAAACATGTCAAATTCATACATTAAATCATATAACAAACAATTTATCGAAAAATCATAAACTTCCCTTACCTCTTAAATCCCGCTAATACTTCACAGAGAACGAATACGACCAACTCTTCTAAGTTTTAGATTTCTAAAACAAAATACACAAATGTGGTTCAGAAGAAATAGTTAGAAGATACATGCAAGCTTTAACAGCCCATGCATGTAGGAACTAAGAACCCTAAAGAGCTTAACACTTACCTGCTCCGAACGGTCTTCAAGTTAGTACAGATTGTACTTCTTGATACCAGCTACCAGATTGCTTGAAGGAGGTTATTGATCTGAGCACGTTTGGAGGTTAGATTTTTAGAGAGAAGATTGAAAGGTTTAGAGAGAAGGAGGAGAATATCAGGATTTGCAGAAAACGAATGTTTGAGGAAGAAGAAGATGATCTGCATGCAAAAAGAATTGCATTGTTTTCTTCTCACCTTTACACCAGCGGTCGGCCAGTATTACGCTGCCACCTGGATTCCACTACCACTCCCCCATTCATCCTGTAGCCGCCACCTGGATCCCACTCACAGGGATTTTCCCTGCTAAGCCGTCGCTGCACGAATTCCAAGGAAAGGGCATTAATTGATTGCAGACATTTGTCTCCCACTCACTCAATAGAAACCGGCCGGTCGCCACGTGGCCAGTTCAAAAATATGGGATTTTACGGGTTGTGACATTCCCCCCAACAAATAAAAATTTTCGTCCTCGAAAATTAAAGTTTTACCTTCAAATAAGTGAGGAAAGTTTTCTCTCATTTCATCCTCACGCTCCCAAGTGATGTCGTCAGCTTTTTCATCCCAAATGACCTTAACATACGTAGTACGCTTGTTGGACGGCCGCCTGATGGTTAATTCTTCAACTTTCACCGGTCGGACATCTACTGAGCAATCCGCATTGAGTTGAATGTTGTCGGCTTCAATTACATGCGAAGGATTAGCAATATATTTACGAAGTTGGGAAACGTGAAATACTGGATGAAGGTTGGACAACGATGGAGGTAAGGCCAATTCATAAGCTACCGGTCCAATACGTTTCAAAATCTGATAAGGACCAAGAAATCGAGCAGATAACTTCTTTGGTCGGATGACTCTTCCAACGCCAGTCTTCCGGTCCAACTTAAGGAACACATGGTCTCCTTCCGCAAATTCCAATGGCTTCCTTCGTTTGTCGGCATATGATTTCTGTCGACTCTGAGATGCTTTAAGTCTCTCCTGGATTAACTTCACCTTCTCGGTAGTTTGTTGCACTATCTCTGGTCCGGTTAACACCGATTCACCTTCCTGGAACCAACAAAGAGGTGTTCGGCATTTTCTACCGTAAAGAGCTTCAAAAGGCGCCATTCCAATACTTGAGTGATAACTATTGTTGTACGTGAATTCTGCTAATGGCAAAATTTCGTCCCAAACACCCAAGTGATCCAGCACGCTTGTCCTCAACAAATCTTCTAAGGTCTGGATAGTTCTTTCGGATTGGCCGTCCGTTTGCGGATGATAAGCAGAGCTCATTTGAAGTTTGCTTCCCATTTCTTGTTGAAGAGCCTGCCAAAATCGAGACGTAAACCTTGGGTCTCGATCCGACACGATACCGGACGGTACTCCATGAAGCCTTATGATTTCTTTAACGTACAACTGAGCCAACTTGGACATAGGCATTTTCAAGTTAATGGGAAGGAAGTGAGCACTTTTGGTCAGCCTATCGACTATTACCCAAATTGCGTCGTGATTTCTTACCGTTCGGGGTAAATGGGTCACGAAGTCCATTGCAATGCTATCCCATTTCCATTCAGGTATCTCCAATGGTTGAAGTTGACCGCTCGGTTTCTGATACTCAATCTTAGCTCTTTGGCAAGTTAGACAAGATTCTACGAAACGAGCTACATCTTGCTTCATTCCTGGCCACCAGAAACACATTCGTAAGTCTTTATACATCTTGGTCATTCCCGGATGAATACTTAGACGACTTTGATGAGCTTCTTCTAAAATTATCCTTTTCAATTCATCATCATTTTGGAACACAAGTTCTATCCTTATATCTTAACAATCCGTCTGTTCCATCATTGAAGTCTTGGTGGGGTGGTTTACCGAACGGTTTGGAAATTCTCTGCAACTCTTTATCAACTTTTTGCTTTTCTCTTATTCGGTCAAATATGTTACTTGACAATCGCATAAGGCTACAGCTAATACCGGTCGGTTCGAATTCACACTGAAGCCTTAGATCTCTGAAGCTTTCAACCAGTTTCAATTCTTGAATCATCATGTTTGCAACATGTACCGTCTTCCGACTTAAGGCGTCAGCGACTACATTTGCCTTTCCCGGATGATAATGTAGTTCAAAATCGTAGTCCTTCAAAAATTCCATCCATCTTCTCTGCCTCATATTTAACTCCTTCTGATCAAACAAGTATTTGAGGCTCTTGTGATCACTGAATACTTGAAACCGGGCGCCGTATAGATAATGCCTCCAAATCTTTAATGCAAACACTACGGCAGCCAACTCAAGATCGTGAGTTGGATAATTTCTCTCGTGAACCTTCAACTGCCGAGAGGCGTAAGCAACGGCTTTCTCTTCTTGCATCAGAACGCAACCCAAACCCTGATACGAAGCGTCGCAATATACAACATAAGGTAGATTGACATCCGGAATCACCAAAACTGGAGCATTCGTCAATCGCTGCTTCAGTTCTTGAAAACTAGCCTCGCACCGGTCGGTCCAGATAAAGGGTTGATCCTTTCGAGTCAATTGAGTTAAGGGCGCTACTATCTTAGAAAAGCCTTCAATAAATCTTCGATAGTATCCAGCCAATCCTACAAAACTTCTGATCTCCGAAACCGAACGGGGAGTTTTCCACTCTAAAACAGCTCGAACCTTGGCCGGATCCACAGCAATTCCGCCCGCCGAAATTACATGCCCAAGAAATTGTACTTGCCTCATCCAAAATTCGCACTTGGACATTTTGGCATATAATCGTTTTTCCCTTAACACACTAAGCACTATCCTCAGGTGTTCTTCATGCTCTGCTTCAGTCTTAGAGTAGATGAGAATGTCATCAATAAAGACGACAACGAAATTATCCAGAAACGGCCGGAAGATCCTGTTCATATAATCCATGAACACAGCAGGTGCGTTAGTAACGCCGAACGGCATTACTACATATTCGTAATGGCCGTATCTAGACCGAAAAGCAGTCTTCGGGATATCGGCTTCCTTCACCAAAATCTGATGATACCCAGATCTTAAGTCTATTTTAGAAAACACTGTCGCGCCGGACAGTTGATCCAATAAGTCGTCTATTCTGGGTAGTGGATACTTGTTTTTAATCGTCAACTTGTTCAATTGACGATAATCCACACAAAGTCTCGAGCTTCCATCCTTCTTTTTGACTAACAAAACCGGCGCTCCCCAAGGTGATACACTTGGCCGAATAAACTTCTTTTCCAAGAGATCTTCAATTTGCTTTTTCAATTCAATTAACTCTGCTGGAGCCATTCTATAGGGTGGCGCTGCTATTGGGCCGGCTTGAGAAATCAACTCAATGGAGAATTCCACTTCTCGGATTGGAGGTAAACCTGGTACTTCATCTGGAAAGACATCCATGAACTCTTCAACAACCGTTCGGTTTTCTGCCGGACGGTTTTCTTCGTTTTGATCTTCACGTGTTAAAATCAGGAAACACATTGCTCCTTCTATAAGATCCTCTCGGAGTTTACCGAGAGTTAATGATAAATCTTCTTCACTGCTTGGGAAAATCAGCTTTTTCTTCCCACAATCAATAAGTATGCGATTGGTTGTTAGCCAATCCATCCCTAGTATCACTTCTATGTCTTGAAGGGGTAAACATATGAGGTTTACCTTAAACTTGTACCCTTCTACCTCAATAGGACATCTAATGCAGACAGTAGACGTCCTAATCTCTCCAGCCGCTGGGGTAGACACCACCAAATCAAGCTGCATCTCACTCTTGTCTAAACCCAACTTTTCAACACATGCCTTCGAGATGAAAGAATGTGTTGCCCCCGAATCATACAATACACAGCAAGAGACTCCACGCAGCAGACAAGTGCTAATAATAAGGTTACCTGAGCTTGCGGCTTCTACTCCGGTCAAAGCATACACCCGGCCGGTTGCTTGCGCCCTTCCTCCATTCCTTTGACCACTTCTACCAGCAATTGGAGGTCTCATAGCCCCTCGATTTCCCATGTTACACTCAGAGTCGGTATGGCCGGTTCTTCCACACTTAGAACAATATTTGACTCCCATCAGTTGAGGACAAGATGACCGATAATGTGGCCCTCCACAGTTGAAACAAGAAACAGTTCCTTGCTGCCTTGACGAATTAGCGTAAACTGGGTTTTGAGATGAATTACCGGAACCGGTCGGCAAAGGCCGAGAATAAGGAGTCCTCCTCACAACTTGACCAGTTCGAGCCTGAACAGACGCCCTACCGGTCGGTTGCTGCAGCTTCTTTTGTTGTTCTACTTCTGCCATGTTTCTTTCAAGCACCTTGGCCCTCTCCACCAGAGTGGGAAATGAAGTAATACATAAACTGAAGATCATCACCTTCAATTCTGGCCTTAATCCATTTTCATACTTTCTGCACTGCCACTCTTCATTCACGCCCATGGTATAAAATCTCATCAGATGTTTGTAACGGTCGGTGTATTCGGATACCGACATCCCCCCTTGAACTAGTTGGAGAAACTCCACTTCTTTTGCAAACCTCACGCTGTTGGGGAAATATTCTCCATAAAATTTCTCCTTAAATACTTCCCAAGTGATTGGGAGTTGTTGTTGTTCCAATAACATCTTCATGGCACTCCACCAATGATTTGCCTCTCCAGTAAGTTGGTATTCAGTATACAGCAGTCTGTTTTCATTCGGACAGCGTTTAGCCTGATAAATCTTCTCCATGTCTCTTATCCAACGATCTGCTTCGTCAGCACTACACTTTCCGTCAAACTTGGCCGGACGGTGTTGGAGGAAACTCTCTAGACTCCATTCCGCCGTGTTGTTTACTGAAGATCCGGACGGTCCACCGGTTTGTGATCCAGTCCTTAATAACTCTATTATTTGTCTCTGAGTCGTCTCCGCAGCTACTCTAGCGGCTTCAGCATTCTGTAAGGCAAGTGCATTCTGCTGCGCAAGATTTGTATTTTGCTGAACTAAAGTTGCGTTTTGTTGCTGAAGTGCAGCCAGAACGGACTCCAATAAGGTATTGTTGCTGTTGCCGGCTGCATCACGGTCGGCCGGTTGTGGAGGAGGTCTTGGAGCCATTTTCTGTTTTCAACAGAAGAAACTCATAAATTTCGATAAGAAGTTAGAAAATTCTAACTGATCATGTGAGTATACAGCACAAGCATAGCATACCCATAACCTATAGGCATTCTAAGGAACAAAACTGCTCTGATACCATTAATGTAACATCCCAATAAATATATAGAGTAAAACTATAATTTATTGTTAGGAGTTAGCAAAAATCATATTAAAGAACAGTATAGAAAAGAATAAGGTAACACAACTAAATAAGACTGGATTAAACAGCTCAATCCACAATATACAATTTGTAACATTTACAAAGTTTACCAAACTTAGGGCGGATGGTTGTACAAAACTATTTAACCGGCCGCCCATAAATATTTACATCAAACTATAAGAAGAGCTAGGGACCGGACGGTCCAGTACACTGCTCAGGCAGCACCTCCAAGGTTTGTTCTTCCTGCAACGATTCCTCCAAAGTTTCTTCTGGAAGTACTTCTGCTCACATCCAAAAAGATGATCATTGCATTTGAAGAAACAAGGCCGAACGATAGAAACACCGGACGGTAACATAAAGAAAAGATACAAAACAAGTGGTAGGGTAAGTTTATGCATAATTCGACAAATCATTTATTACATCAACTTACACATCAATATCACATAGTCTATTCTCAAATAACATAATCCTAAAAACATCATAATTCTAAAAATGTTCAAAAACATAAGTCCGGACGTATGACCCTGTATGCTCGCCACTCTATGCACCCGGGTGGACCTGGCTGGGATACACTCAACAAACCGCCACCCGAGGTTAGTCCAATGGAACCACCTCGGTATAGAAATACCCTGAGGCTAGAGGACCTCCCGCCATTCCCACACATGAATTACTCTCCTCTACTTGAGGTGATGTAATCACGGAATATCGGAAAAGAGTTGGAACCTGAGCCTATAACCACGGTCATACTAAAACTCAATTAACTTTAAACATGAGATATTCCTCCTTGGAAATCTCTTACAATTCATTCCAAATATTCAACAACTTAGTAACCATTTTAAAATACCAAGCTCAACATAACTTGGGTAAAAGTGTTTGAATGGTAAAACCGGAAGGAAAGATCAACATTGGTTCAACCGGACGGAATATCAGTGGGAACTAGTAAATCAAAGGTAACAAAACAAAGAAACCGGTCGGAGACAATAATAAATTTAGAATTTAACAAAAGAGAAATCCAACTTTTGAGAGAAAATGAATAAAGAAATTGATTAAGGAAATCCCTTAGATGAAATGAAGAAAATGGACGGTTTGTATAAGGGTTCTTTTCAGAAAAGTGAAGGTCTTGACTAAACTGAACATTCCAAAAGAAATTCAAGACTCGGTCTAATACCGGACGTTTTACCAATTGACCAATGAAATAAAGAAAAAACCGGACGTTCTGTATAAGACAGAAAATCCAAAATGTCTGACTTAAATAATATAATTTGGTTCAGAATTAATACATCAATTTAAAAATGACGGGAAACCGGACGGTCATAATGACCATTCGATTATAACATTGGTTATATTATGTTCGTATATTCTCTTTGACTTTTAAGCTTTACAGAATTCAATTCAATATCATGGTCATATTTTCACATAACATATAAAAATCAAACATATCAAAATTCATACTTTCAACCATCAAACATGTCAAATTCATACATTAAATCATATAACAAACAATTTATCGAAAAATCATAAACTTCCCTTACCTCTTAAATCCCGCTAATACTTCACAGAGAACGAATACGACCAACTCTTCTAAGTTTTAGATTTCTAAAACAAAATACACAAATGTGGTTCAGAAGAAATAGTTAGAAGATACATGCAAGCTTTAACAGCCCATGCATGTAGGAACTAAGAACCCTAAAGAGCTTAACACTTACCTGCTCCGAACGGTCTTCAAGTTAGTACAGATTGTACTTCTTGATACCAGCTACCAGATTGCTTGAAGGAGGTTATTGATCTGAGCACGTTTGGAGGTTAGATTTTTAGAGAGAAGATTGAAAGGTTTAGAGAGAAGGAGGAGAATATCAGGATTTGCAGAAAACGAATGTTTGAGGAAGAAGAAGATGATCTGCATGCAAAAAGAATTGCATTGTTTTCTTCTCACCTTTACACCAGCGGTCGGCCAGTATTACGCTGCCACCTGGATTCCACTACCACTCCCCCATTCATCCTGTAGCCGCCACCTGGATCCCACTCACAGGGATTTTCCCTGCTAAGCCGTCGCTGCACGAATTCCAAGGAAAGGGCATTAATTGATTGCAGACATTTGTCTCCCACTCACTCAATAGAAACCGGTCGGTCGCCACGTGGCCAGTTCAAAAATATGGGATTTTACGGGTTGTGACAATAGTTGAACTAGTTAGTTTTTTTTTTAAATATAAAATACTTGAATCATAATTTTTTAACTTTTTTACTATATTGACCTAGTTAGTATGTTAATAATACCTTAAAATTAATTATTATTATTATTATTATTATTCTTAACTATATTAATAAATATTAAAAGAAATAGCTTTTTCATTAACTTTAAACATCAAGTTTAATTATGAAGAACATTCAAGATAAACATAAAAATAAATAAAAAACTGAAAATCTCAATTCTCATTGTTAAAACAAGAAGTGATGAACTAAAAGTACATTATAACATAAAAAAAATCTAAAAATATAAATAAGCAAATAACTACACGAAAACCAAGTTTTTTTAAAAACATTTTTTTTTTATTTTTCAATGCATACGGTAGTTTAACACGTGTCCAATTATAAAAAAATTCTTAAAATGTAATTCTACAAGAATGTTGTATTTATTACAGTAAATATAAAAAAAGAAGTTAATGAACGTATAAAAAAGAAAAAAGATTAAAGTAATTTATAAAATCTGGTCAAAAATAAGTTATTATGATAGTTTAAAATGTGGGAGAATCTCTGATAAACGTGGACATGGAAACCTGTTGATGGCAGTGGAGTCATCTTTTTGTAAACTGTATAATTTGAAGTACCCTGGTTCATGATTTTCTCCGCCAGTCTCATTAGTGAGCTCAAACCCTATATATACGCATCATGTTCATCGATTTCCATGTACAAAAACCAGATCGAGGAAATAGCTGTTGTAGAGTACCCACTATAAAAGGAGAGAGAGAGAGAGAGAAGAGGGTATTCAGATTGTAGATTACTAGATTCACTAGATTGTAGTGTCACTCGCTCACCAGAGTCTAATAGAGAATAGTGCACAACAGTGGAGTGAAGTGACTGGCACATAGAGAGACTTAAAACAAGTAACGGGAACCCCACTTTTCCATCTTCACTTTCCTGTTTTTTTACCCTTTATTCACTGTACTTACACAGTACAACATTTATGTCGGTTTGTGTGTGATAAGGCTCTTTCTTTGGGTTCAGAGAAAGAAAGAAGAATGAGAGAAGGAGAAACTTGATGCCCTTCTTGCTCGTTCTGGTTTTTCTATCTCTGGTTAGTGTTGTGAATGGAGAAAAACCTCTCAGCAAGAGAATTTTTCTATTTCCTGGAAAAGGAAAAGATGATATTTGCTTACCCTTTGTTTCGTTTTTTGTTTTGGAAACAGTGCTTTTACTGTTTTGCCAGATTTGTGTGGATGTGAGATCTTCAATCGTTTTCCCTTCTCTGACTCTCATGAAGACATTGACTACTCTTCCTATTCTCTCTCTCATTCTGCTACTTCTTTAACACAGTTTCTCTTCCGTGATTTCTGCTTCTTCTGACCCTTTGTTTTTTTTTTCTTTTTTCAATTTTCTAGCTGTTTATTTTTCCTGTCAAGTTAAAGTTATATGGAACTCATTCTGTGTTCTATCTCATATCTCCTCTCACCCCTTTCTTTGTCGATTTGGTTCCTTTTCTCCTTTATCAGTTGTGGCTCTGATACTGTTCTTTGGTCGAAGCTTTTGTTTCTTTGGGTTCGCTTTGCGGGAGAAGTATTAAGTGAAAGATGCAGTTAGTTTGGTTGTTTCATGTTGCTTAACTAAGTTGACCCTTTGATTTTGTGCTTATGAATATTTACATTACATGCTCCTGTGTGATTTGATCATATAAATTACTACATTAGATTTTTTTCTGCTGTGTCCGATCATGATCTTTATATGCAGTGTCTTTATTGGTGTATCTATGGTTCATCTGTTTTTTGCATGATATTCAAAGGGTTAGAAAAAGGACACTATTCTTGTATGAAGAAGGAAAAATATTTTTTGAGTACTCTTTAAGACTTTTAGGTCCTAGGGTTAGGGTTCTTGTTAAAGAAATGTGTTTTAATATCTTGTGGAATGATGTCGATTAACTTTACATTTGGCAGTCTGCATGCTAGTTAAAGATGATTATAAAGTTATAATCCTTAATTAATCATAGTTAAGTGTTTGAGTGCTTGACAGAAAATGATTCCTTCTTTCTGAAAAAGTATATCAGGTTTAGTCATACCCATGAATACTACTGAAAGGTTGCCATAGTATTCAGATTTTGTCACTGTATCTGCATCGTGTTTATAGCTTTGTCAAAATGAATTACAGTTTCTTCAATCCTTGCATTATTGTTAGTGGTTTCCTTCTATATGCTTAGTGATGAGCGCATTCTATTTCAGTCGTCATAGTTTCATCTTTGTTTGTTGAATTTCATCTGGAGTCATATTACATATGTTGATTTATTATATTTTAATGCAGCATTTTTGCTTGGTCTTGGATTAAATAAATTGCTTGTGGATTTCTAGAATGAAATGTTATATGAAGATTCCCATACAATACATACAGTCTTTGAAATTCTAAATTTATCTGCATTTTTGCAGCCACTCAATAGGTATTGTCTCATTTGATGTCATTTTCTTTGATCTGACATCTGATGGAATATTATTGTAACATTCTTGGTGGGTACATAATTTTCTTATATGCAATGTACGAATTTTGGACTGAAAATAATACTAATAGTAAGGAAGATGTAGTGTGAGGGATAGTTTAAGAGAGCTTCCTTCAGTCCACTCATGGATGGTAAGAGGGTTTGAATTATCTGCTGACTCATTCATTCAAACACAATAGAATTGGCTTCATGGTGTGCTATTGTGAATGTGTGAATGATGCAGGAGGTAAAATTCATCCTTTTCTTGTCTTTGCTTGGACTGAAGGGAGCTCCCTTTTAGTATTTATGTCATTATATTTCACTAATTATGTTTACTTTTTCTTCATCTTGTTTACCCTCTCTATACATTTGTTAGTCTCATCATTTCACTGATTTCCTTACTTTTTCCACATACTTTTTGGCATGAAAGAAATTTCCAATTTCACATTTTGAATGTCTTCAATGAAATCTGAAACTAATGGTTTATTATAATCATGATTTGTTATATGGTTGGAAATTATTGTTGAAGAACTTATTTTACTGCTTTATTTTCATCATTTAGCTATCTCAGCTATAGTTTCAAATTGTCGTTTAAAGAGTTTATTTTGTTATTCTGCTTATTCCCCTTGATTTAGTTCATGCATTACCAGAACGGATTAATTAGGTTGATTTTTTTTTCAATTTTTAAATGGGTAGTATAAATTGGCAGGCGAAAAATCTAATTATTTAAGTCTGTTGAATATAACTTTTTTCTCACCTTTATGTCTTTAATTAAGCTGAAAGTTTGTTTGGATTGTTCTTTAATCACTTTAATTACTAACATATTTACACCCACTTTGCTTTAAACCCAAAAGCTTAGTGTATTCATGTTTTTGTTGGATTTTGGGAAAATTTGTGGGATGAATTTACCTCTTTGATGGGAAATAAGAAACAAGTAGTAGGGCATTTTTATTTTTAGGACACACTTTAACATAGGGTCTCTCGTAACAGCCTATTTTGGTTTTAATTTAAAAAAATTTAAATTTAGTGTAAAGATAGTGCTAATTTTTATTGTAACTTATGATAAATTAGAAAAAATGTTTCAATAATTTTTTTTAATCTTTTGAAGCATTGTTAATTTGACCCTTTGCTGTGGGGCTGCTTTTCTTTTTCTTTACCTTGGATTTGAGCTTTTAAATTCTGTAGATATACTGAAAGTTTTGGTTTAGGTAACATCACCACATCACAGTATTTTTTAAAATTAATATGGATTTTAACTAATCCTTAATAGTATTTGTAGAAACCTACAATTTTGAATGTTTTACTACATATGAAGGTATCGGAAATGGAATTATGTTATTACTTGTCTTTCTATGTTGAAAGGTATTGGTGTTGTATGGATTTTACTTACCCATGCTATCACATGATTTTTCACACAAGATTCTGTATAATGTAGGGTATTATTGGTTGTTCAGATTTTGTACATATGCATTAAGTTGTCATTATCCTAAACAGTGACGTGGACCCAATATTGTCTCCTAATTATAAAAGTACAATATACATGCATGGACTATACAATACTAAATGAAAATTGATCTTGCACAAACTATGCCTTAATTCTTATTGGGTATGCATGTATTTATATCTTCATATATCATTTATGCAAAAAAGTATTTTCAATATAGCCTTTACCATCGAATTTATCATGTAATTTAAAGATATTTTTTTGGACTATTTAGTTTATATAAATTAATCTGAAATGATTATTTGAATATACTAAGCTTAAAACATAACAATCAAACCTCTAATATTTATTCATTCGGTTTTTATTTATATATAAAGAAGTGGAAACTTTTATATTAAATATACAAGTATTTTTATGGATTGATATTTGTCAAATTTTAATATTTAAAAATAGATGTTCATATGAAATAATGCTGTTAATTTACATTTAAGTTTTTGTTGATTACGATAGTGTTACTATGTAAGATATGTTTAAAATAGAAAATGAAAGATGTATATATATATATATATATATATATATATATATATATATATATATATAGTTCATTTGGAAGCCTATATAAAAATGGTTTATATCGGATAATAATATAATTATTACTTCTATGTTATTTAATATAGTTATGTAAGATTTTATGCATGTTTACTGTTTGTAATTTTTTATTGAAGTTTTTCTATTTAGAGCTTGTGTGGTTTAATTTCCTACTTTGGCGGGATTATTTGTAGTTGTGTATTTACAATACCGATGAGTCATTAGTTTCATCTTTGATTAATTAATATTTTTTCTTTTTATAATTTTCACTTTATTTAGATTAATTTTAATGAACAACGTCAAAATTGAGGTTCTTCTTTAATATTTAATGATTTAAGTGTAATTTTTTGACGAACAATCACACTAATATTTGAACAGTTTATGACTTAGGATCATTAAAAAAATATAGTTTTATTTTAAAAAGTAAAAGTCTTAATTTAATTGTCACAAAAATTTCATCTTAAATATGTAAGTAATTTTTATAATGTATTTATTTTATTATTTAAGGTGTAAAGTAAAGGTTTACTATATTTTATGGTTTGGTATTAGATAGAGAGGGTTCTCTCTGTCGCATGTGGTCTTAACATTCAAAGTGTATATCCACTATGATATCAATGTTGCTATGATTACAATTGACAACTTATGATGTAATTTGTTTTATGTTAAGCTATCAGTAAATGATGTCTCTAATTGTAGTAAAACAACATTTTTTTCCTACGAATCAAAATGAAGAAGTTTTTCAGTGTTGAACCATCAGAAAATTGGAAAGATAATATACATGTAGAATATCCAACATTTTCTTTTTTAGTTTGCTTCCTTGATATTTTTTATTTTCTCCTATTTACTTTTTACTTTTACTATTTATTAGTCAAAATATATGATGAGTACACTAGGTACTCTGTCACAGATACCTCAGAAATATACTATACCTACCTACATTCATTGCAGTGTAGTGTCTGTTATATATATATATATATATATAAGACGAAGAAAAGAAAAGCTTGGTCTGTTTTGGAACAAAAAGGTTTGGGTCTTAGTTGGAACTCAAAGAGTAGCATCTGCATAGAATAGGGTGAAGTTAGGGTGTGATTGGAACACATTTTACTGTGATATGTCAATTTCAGGTACGTGTTGTTGACAGAAGAATCATAATAAAAGGTGCACTATGAGATTGGGAAACAATAATAATAAAAAATGAGAAGAAACATATACAGCATTTTTGTGTGCAAGAAATTAAGAATTGGCCTAGCGTGGTTGCTTATAAAGTGCTTACTACTGTCATTGTCTTTTAATTTCCTTTTCTGAAAAGAAAGAAAAAT
Organism: Vigna mungo; assembly: GCA_036885675.1. Lineage (NCBI taxonomy): Eukaryota > Viridiplantae > Streptophyta > Magnoliopsida > Fabales > Fabaceae > Vigna > Vigna mungo. The sequence continues at coordinate 14,422,206 of CP144691.1, read as the reverse complement.
TCTCTGTTGTATGTATAAATGGTCACGATGAACCTTCTAGTGTTTCATTGCACTGTCTGAAATTAAATATTAGACGTGCAAATAGGATCAGAAACGTTGTCTTCTTGTCTATCATAAATGCCTCTAAGTGGTTGGAACTTGGAGCTATAAAGTTCTATTACTATTATCTTCATATTTATAAGGTTTAACCTAAACTACTGATTACTTACCATTCTTCTTTGGATAACGATATTTTAACAATATTTTTATAATATTTTAACATTATTTACTTATTATTTACGTATAATTATGTGATTATTGATCTAAAATTATTTTATAATTAATAATAGTAATTATAAACATCAATATAGACTAATTATATAATGACACGTAGATGATATAAAATGTTGTTAAAAAAATATTGTCAAATATTATTATTCTTATTTTTTTTACCCTGGAATAATAGTTTTATTGATATTTTATAAAGAAAATAATAGATAAATTATTTAGGGTTTGTTTTTGGAACTGGGGGGATATCTATTCTCAAACAAAGCAGATGTTGTTTAGGGTGTATTTTTGGCATTTTTTGTATATGATATTTTTGGGTTTTTAAAAGGTTTATAAGTATTTTTCTTGAGGCAATGTACTTTCAACTGGAGGCAATAGTTCCAATATGAAATAATATTATTTAAGTACGTTTGCATGTGTTTATCTGAACTAACTTAAAAATTAAGTAAGTTTGTTTAGGAGTTCGAGGTGCAAGTACACTTGAACTGGATTTTTTACATTTTCTTTACTGTTTAGTGACTTAATGATGGATGTTTCAAGAAATGGACAGTATGTTTTTTTGTGCTTAGTGTTAATTAAAAGAATTCTCTCGTAAATCTGATGAGGATTTTGCCCTAATTCTTGGTCTCCATTGGTTAGAATCTACCAATATTTAAATTTCATTCTAGTGCAGGACCACTACTTTTGGCCTGTTTGGTCAGCACTGTTTTGGGTTTCACCAGATTCAGAGTGAATTTTGAAATATAACACTTTATTGCTTGTAGTTTATTCTAGAAAAATATATTTATTTATATTTTTGTCAATTTTATTATTATTCAATTGTACACTATATAAATATTATATTGCAAGTATTATTAAAAAATAATGAATTATGTTTATTAACTTTTGTTGTTTTTATGTCTTTTAGAAGTTAATTCTGAAAATTGGTATTTTCACTTTAATAAGAATAAGTTTCAGAAATCCTTGTATATGCTATTAACAGATAGTAGAATATAATGGTAAAATTCACACTGAGTATTATTTATTTAACCAAAATTTATGTGTACCTTTGTTTGCAAATGGGTGAATTGTTGTTACGTTATAGTGCCAGCAAAATTAATATAAAAGAACTGTAATTGTTTATCTTCTTATATGTACAACAATCTCTAATATTATATCTGTGTACTTTTTTAGTTCCTTATATTATATCTACTAATAAGACATTTTAAAATTTTATCTTCACACAAGGTAAACTTTTATTGTTAAATTCTGGTCACTGTATTCTCTACTGATCTACATGTGGGATGATGCCATTCATTGGAGCACTAACCATAACTTATTTCTTTTTGGGTTGCATCCATTTTACTTATTTTTTGATAATGCTTGTTTTAATGATTATAATTTTGTATTAACAGTTAAAGTAATGATTGTTTAAACTATCTGGTATAATACAAGAGTGTATACACCCCTGGAAGTTTTCACATACTTTTCCTACATTGTGGTCCAACGAAAATTTGAATGTTATTGATATCAGAACCAATATTTTGTCTTGGTGATCGGCTTAGGTGAGTACAATGGTTGTATTGAAAATTTTATTGACGAAGACTTTCATGTAAGTATATTTCGTTAAGATGAACAACGGAATAAAGAGGTACTCATAGTTGTGGTTGGTTGAGAATGTTTCTGTTGGAGGAGAGTGTACCAATATGAAAAAGACTCGTCCGTGAAGGAGAGATCGTTGAGAATACAAGTATAAGTCTAAGTTTCACATGAGATAAAAATGAAAAAGTAAAACATCATATAAGGTTGAAATTCATTAATCCATTACTTTAAAGTTTTGGATAGAGAGGATTATCAATTCTCTTCGGACTCAGACTTTATTGATGATTTTTTTAATGAATCTCTTTTTCGATAAATCCAACAATTGGGGTTGAATGATCTTGTCATGAGTGCATATGCATTCATACAATAATTTTGAATGTGAAACCATTTAATCTTATGGTAATGCAAGTGGGAAGTGCAGAGAGCAGGCAAGAAGCAGTTATGGGTGAAGGATTGTTGATTTGATAGGGCAAACAAGAGAGGAAGAAAGAGAAAGGAAAAGAATAAATATAGGTATGAAGAAAAAGAATCCCATAAAGACAGACACCTACATGTGATTCCCATGGTAGGGTTTCAAAATGAGCATTCATGGTTTGTTGGGAGGACCAATAGCATACTCCATAACGTGCGGTGGAATTGTACCCTAATTGGGTTTGGAAAATGACTTTACATAACACTCTTCCATCTTTCTGTGTAGGGGCTAACTTACGGATGTCATGTGTTTTGTTTCTATGTCATCTGGCTAACAAGGTTTCTCAGTCAACATCTTTTTCAAATGTATAACGATATATATAAATATATAATAAACTCACTATGATTTTGTAAATTTTAGACTAGAGAAAATACTAGATTTTGGATGACATTGTCTTTTTCACCCTTTTGTTATCTTCCACTAAAATTTTTGTAACAGGGTTGATTCATGACAAAAAATAATTTGAAATTTGTCATAAAAATTTATGAGAATCTTTGTGATGAAATATAATGTTATAGAAAAGGATGTCGTGTAAAATTTTGTGATAGTGTATGACTATATCTTATATTGTGATATCATTCATGCTTTTACAAAAGGAAAAAATATTTTCACATATTTTTTAATAACATTTTGACATAAAGTGTCATTTTTTTACCTGTACCTTATTTATTTATTATTATATTAAGGGTGTTGCTCCCTACACCTCCCCAAGTGGGACCTGTACTTCCCCATTAATTTAATTTATTGCAAAAATATTTTACACCTCCCCACTATTTTCTTTATTCCAAAAATACTCTACACCTCTCCACTATCCTTAACAATCTTTCTTTTTCTCTCTCTACATTGATGGAGCATTCAATATTAGTACTTCTACCATTTCCATTTTATAAAATTAAAAGTTAGATGCAAATACAAAATAATAAACATAATAATATTAATAGTAAATAATGATATATTATTATTATTATATACTAACTTTATAATGACAAAAGAACTAAATAAATTTTAAATCTTTAACAAATAACTTTTTTTATATTTTAAGTATTTAATAATATTTTTATATTACTTATCTAATAAATTAAATATTTTATTCAAGTTATTTGAGTTAAACATGTCGATGAGTTAAAACATAATATAATATTAAAAATTATAGATATTATATGTTAAAAAAGATACATGTATATAAACATTTTTCTAGAAATTTAGAACAAAATTTTACCATTTATTAAGTAATTTGAAAAGAAAAAAATATATTCAATAACTAAATAAGATTGAATCAAATAAGTCATGTAAATGCTCCATTAATGAGTCATGTAAATGCTCCATTAATGTAGAGATAGAAAGAGAAATATAGTTAAGGATAGTTATGGTATTTTTGGAATAAAAGAAAATAGTGAAGATGTGTAGAATATTTTTGAAATAAATTAAATTAATGGGGAGGTACAGGTCCCACTTGGGGAGGTGTAGGGAGCAACACCCTTATATTAATGTATTTTAAATTCAAAAAAATTGACACATGTATTATGTTAAAATTTTATAAAAGAAATTGTGTTAATATATCATTGTCTTTTACAAAACCTTAAATATTTTGTACGAACTTGACTATAAGTAAAAATTTGTGTTGTTGTTAATGGTAAAAAGATTTATTTTTAAATGTCTATCTTTGGATGAAATGATTTTGAAAAGAAATTTATTTATTTAAATAATTTTTTTTTATTAAAATAATTTGTTTGGATAAGTAATCATAAAATTGAAATTTAAACTTTTTAAAAAAGTATTTTAAATAAATAAAATAAAATAATTTCAAATATTTTAAAATTTATAAGAAATTTAAAATTTCATATTTTTTCACTCTACTAACAAAGGTAAAGTCGAATTAGTTAATGTTAAAAACTTAGTTAAGTTGATTTAGGTATTGAATAGACTTAGATTTAGTGTTTATTGAAGATTGAGCCGATTTAACACAAAAAGTCAAGTTAATTTTGTCTTAGTAGAAAGTTGAGTTGATTTAACACAAAAAGTCAAGTTAATTTTGTCTTAGTAGAAAGTTGAGTCGATTTGGTCCAAGCAGAAGATTGAATTGATTTAGTTTGAACAAAAGATTGAGTTGATTTAGCTCAAGTTTAAAGTCGAGTAGATTTGACTAAGGACAAAGGACAAGTCAACCTGATAATGACTAAAAGATCTGAAATGAAAGTTGATATAAGTTGATTAGAACAAAAGTTAAGATGAATAGATTTAGACTGAAAGTTGAAACGGGTTGACAAGCGTTGAAGGTCGAGATTGGCCGACACGAGTCTAAGGTTTAAGTGAGTTGGTTGAGGTAAGGATCAAGATGAGTCAATTCAGTTCAAAAATTTAGTTAAATTTGTCTGAACTAGTAGTAAAAAATATCTCATACCAAAAATCAAATTAATTCAACTCAAACTAAAGAGTAGAATAAAATTATCAAATTATTTTTAAAATAAAAATTTTACTTTAATGAAAATTTGAATTGTTTTATTAAAAATATTAAAAATTAAAATATTTTAATTACTTCATCCGAACAAATTATTTAAAAAATTAAAAAAAAAATATAGATAATTGAAATATAATTTATTTTAATTTTTTGAAATTACTAATTTCTTATCCAAATGCAAATTAGAAAAATTAGAAGTAATTTCAAGTGAGTTTTTATAAAAGAATAACATCATTCTAGGCTATAACATGACTTGGAGCGAAATTAAGGTGTTTTAGTAATAATGAATTTAAGGTGTCACACTTAAACAAATAAGTCCCAATTTTAATTGTTTGCAATGAACAAATGATGCTTAATGTTTGAAGTGACATGCATGAGCTTTATAACATGGAACAAAGTGACTCCTCAAACATTGTTGCTTACAGCGAAAATGTAACCTTAATTAAACCTTGATTTTACAACTTTGATATTTTGATACTTTGATACTTTGACTTAATTAATCACAATCTTGTATACTTTGCCAGTTAGGCTTGGCATTTTAGGCCTAGAATTCATTAGATTGGGCCAGATATTTAAAGGTCCACTTTTTATGTAGGATCACATTCTGCACCTCCAGGGATATCAACCTGCAACCCCACAAACATGTGAAATGACTTATCTGCTCTTAACTTTTTTTCTCCATCTTCTTCCACTGGCGTACCCTTCCCCCTTCTCCCTTCACCTGCACGACACCTTCTCTCACTTTTTTACAATTTAGAATATTTTTTTTTTGTATTATGTAATATAATATCTGGAATTCAAAAATTATATTATTGTGTATTTCAAAATTCAAAATAAAAAAGAGGGTAAAATTAAAATTTTAAAATGTTTGAGCTCAGGATGAAATTAGGGAGGTGCAGAAAGCAACACCCTCTTTTTTGTCATGGAATACTATATGTGAGATTTACTAGTAATTCTTAATTTATTTTGAGTGAAACACGTTCCTTACTTTTTTAAGGAATTAAAACACATTCCAGACCAAGTCTTATATTGTCATATTTTAGATAGAGTTTAATATTTTTAAATGCTTGATATGTATAAAATCTTCTTTATATGTGTATAGTATGAAATTAAACAATGGTAAAAAGGAAAATGGTTTAACAATTTTTTTTACAATAGATACGTGATAATTTGTAATTTGTCTGTTTTAAATAAACAGATAAATAAAATAGTGACACATTATCTATTATAAAAAATTGTTAAGAAATATAACGATGCAGGTAAAAAACTTAACTTTCTTTAAATTGTTTTGGATTTCATTGGGAAAATTTAAACAACAAATGATCCAAAAGCTACTGGTACCACAAGTTTGGAGTGTGAATAGATTATTATTTGTAGGGGAAATAGTAGTGAAGCTATACCACATGGTATAATCTCGAATAAAAGGTTTGAAGTGAAGACAAACCTTGTATCAGTGATCACTTTATCTCATTTCTCCACCATACAATTCACAACACTGAATTTGTCACGAACTTCTGCTACTAATGCAAGCTAACATTTTCTTCTATCTTCCAAAAGACACCATGAATCCTTCTCACATTTAGTGACAAAAGAGTACTTGATCAAATAGAAAAGAAAAAAAAAAAAAAACATGTCATGCAGTGGTGGTAGCTTGGGTTATGGGGGAGCAACCTGCTTGAGCAATGTTCACCACACAAAGAAGGTGCAGCAGCAATCACTGAGAAGCAGTTTGATAGGCAGGAAAATTGGTGGAGTGATGAAGTGTTGGAGAGGCAAAACTGGTAATAACAGCAACAGATGGAAAAGGGTAGGAGTTGTGCAGTGTAGAGGGATAGGAGACTTCGTTGGAGGAGACTTGATATGGCTAGATATTGATCGTTGGCTTTCAGATGTTGAAGAGCACAAAGCACTTGCAATATACCCTCCTCATGAAGGAGGCTATGAGGGCCGTTACTTGTCACGTCTCATACGTCAGGGCTACTATTTCCTTGACCTCTCAGCTCGTGGCCTTGGTGACCCTGAAACCACCCTCACCAAGATTCACCCTGTTTGCCCTGTCAGTTCTTTTTTTTCACAACATTCTTGTTTATCATTGTTTAACCGGTTGAAAGTTCCACGTCGACTAGAAATAAGGTCAATTCATAGTACATAAGTGGTGGATGTAAAACTCACCTTCCAATTTAGTTTCGTAGGATTGAGTTAGACTTAAAATCTAATTCTAAGACTCTCTAGTGAATGTGGGACTTCCAATATAACCCAATAACAATCACTTTTAACTTCAAATATTGAAATATTTCAAATGGTTTTGTCATGAATTTCAGGCTCATGTTGGAAAGCAGCCAATAGCAAGGTGGTATTATCCTCCAGAAGTTGATTTCAGATTAGAATCATTGCCACCAAATGCCAAAGGATTGGTGGTCTGGATACTTGAAGCCAAGGTGTGAGGATTATGGCACTACTTCTTTACTTGCTTTCCATTAACAATATACTTAACATACAATTACAGGATATAACTCACTGTCATGTGTCATGTTTTGTTATGTGTTGTCTTCCACAGGTTCTCTCTAAGGCAGAACTGCAGTTCCTAGCTTTGCTGCCAACACTTAGGCCTAATGTGAGGGTCATTGCTGAATGTGGAAACTGGTAAAGCTAACTTTTTTAACCTTTAGTTATTCTAGTTAGATTTTATAGTTTTTCTTTTCTTGTTGTTCGTGTCTTGAAACTATATCAGTGCTTTCTGCTGCTGCTTGAGAACTTGAATTTGTCTAATTAAGAAGGGTTTGATAAGAACAACATGAAACATAGTATATAAGATTCGTTTGTTTTCACTAAGAAGTGTAGAACTAAGGAGAAGAGAACAGAATATAATATAAGATTGTTGCATCCCTTTTACAACAACACTCAGCCCAAATGCTTATCAGATTTTTAGCTTTGTATTGCTTTGCTTCCTGTTTGATATCAGTTTTATGTGATGATCAGGAGAAAGTTTATGTGGAAGCCACTGAAAGAAATTGCAGGACTAACTAGCATTGAGGAAGCTTAGTGGTGCTTCAATGTTACTTATCATTCCTTATTTCCAACCTTCAACAATCAAGTACAGATATTCATTTTACCTTCTCCAATTTAAGGCTTTTCATAGCTGCATATGAAAGGAAGACACAGAGATATAGGAAAAATAATTTTCCTTGTATATAATTAGATTTGTCTGTCATGAATAGCCCTTTAATTCTCAAGGTTTAATTTTGTCCATTTCCTCAAATTCCATTGTGAAATTGTTCAGAATCATTTATTTGATCTAATACTTAGTTCTGTCTCTTCTTCCAGTGTGTTTTAAGTTCTAAACAGTATAATGGTGGCTCTGTTATGGTGTAGTTTCATGCAATTTTTATCGCTGAAAAACAGTATTTCATAAGCACTTGAATCACTTTTTATAATCTGTATTTTTACAATTGTTCTACTTAATCCAATCATTCTATATTACTTAGAAATAGAGAGTAGAAATAGTTTAAACACTTCTTTCTTCTTTAAACTTTCGAAACACTTTTTAATAATAAAACTGTGAAATTAGATCAAGACTTCAAAATATACAATATCTATATGTCTTGAATCTAATTCTGAGTGGTGATAGGCTGCATAATTAGAACAGCAAATTTGAAATTTGTTTAACAAGGATTAAGTTAAAAAGGTTAGTTTCTAAATTTTTTTAATACATTGTTCATCTTAAAATAGTTTTATGTTAATTTAATATGGATACAATAGTCAATTTTATCATTAAAAAAATAATACAATATTATTCATCCTTAAAAACAAGATACATTGATTTAAATTCTACAAGTTAGGTTGAAGTGGACACATCTATACAAACATTTATTAGTATTGAAAGTTCACTAACATGATATGAAATGCTAAAATATAATCAATTTGATTTCACATTCTTATGTCTAATAACTCTAATCTAAATCTTACTAAAGGGTAATGTGATTTATTCAAATGTCATTGAATATCAATAGTTATCATCTTCAACTTAAAACAAAAATATATACATTCCCATAACATCTTTTAATTCAATTCACTTCATAAAATTAATAATACATCCTTATTTCAAAACTTTGAATCATTTAATATTTAATGTAATTTTTAATTACTCTCAGGGTTGAGAATGATTTCATCTTAAGATTAAACCAAAATCAATTTTATGTTTTCAACTCATTTAACTGTTGAATGAAACTTTTTTCAAATAAAAGTACTCATTCATCTATGACCATCCATCACTCCAACGAGTAAACATAGCACCTTATAATGTCTCCATAAAATTTACAACCAATTACAATAATAATTATATTACCATTTTATTCAACAAAAAATTAAATTTCAAAGGAAAATTATTTACATATTTCAATTCTCTTTACAACAAAATTGTTTAGGGTTATGCGAAAAACAATTTATAATAGAGAAAAAGTTGGAACAACTTAAATACTCTAATAACCTAGGGGAAAAAACATTCGAACTATTAGGACATAAATCAAAAGGTGAATTAACTAAGAGATTACTTTCATACTATTGCATATGCAAAATGTTAATACATTCATGGAAAATAATCAAAGAGGATAAAATAGAGGGATTTGTGGAATTGAAAAGGACTTTCTTCAAAGAAAAAAAAATATATGATAAAAGCTTAATCTATTTGGGGGAAAAGATAAGAAATTACTTTTAAAAATTACAAAAAAAAAGAGAGGAAAGAGTTTTAATATAACTATTTTTCAATACATGTTATATTTTAATTTGACAAAAATATGTATAAAATAATTATTTCAATCAACTTATACAAATAACATATATAAAATAATATAAATAGAGTTATTATTTATTTATATTTATTTATTTATATTGAACAAATAAGATGTTTTTTTAATATATATATATATATATATATATATATATATATATATATATATATAAAGTTTTCATAATATAATATTTCCATAATCATTTAAATTCCAAATAGTTGTTATATTCTATATTATTTTAACTAGACTTAGTCCAGTTATAATTCTAAATGTAATTATATAAATGGAAAAACTTCTTAATTAACATTCTACTAGGAAAAATATTTTATGATTATCAATCAGCCATAATTATAGCTAAAAGAACTATAATGAAAAGAATATATATATATATATATATATATATATATATATATATATATATATATATATATATATATATATATATATATATATATATATATATATATATATATATATATATATATATATATATATATATATATATATATATATATATATATATATATATATATATATATATATATATATATATATATATATATATATATATATATATATATATATATATATATATATATATATATATATATATATATATATATAACATCCCAATAAATATATAACAAAAGCTATATTTTATTCTAGGAGTTACTATAACAATAATAGAGAACAGTGAAAAAATAGGCACAAAGGTAGAAATGGAATATGAAATAACATAGAGAATTAAAAACTGTACAAGAAGCTGCAAGTCTGATTTCAATTTACAGAACTAGACCGAACGGTCTTGGTACAGTTCATGACCGAACGATATTACAAAAGGGGTATCTAGACCGAACGGTTTTACAAAATACTTAACCGAACGGTTATCTATACTAATTGAAAAGAAAAATCTAATCTAAGGACCGGACGGTCCTGCACAGCTCTCCGGCAAGACGTCCAGGGGTTGCTCCGTCTGCAGGGCTTCTTCCAAGGTTTCTTCTTGAGCATCCTCTGCTCACACCCAAAAGGATGATCATTGCAGTAAAGAGAATAAACCGAACGGTCAAATACCGAACGACAACATAGACAAGACAAAACAGATAAGGGTAAGCTTATGTAAATTCAATTAATCATTTTCATGCATTTTTAAAACATACACATAAATCACATACATCAATATCTCAACCATAAATCACCAGTAAAATATATACATATAAGAATCCAAACGGAAAACATCATCATATCCACTTTCTCTAGACTCTGTCCGGACGGTATGGCTATGTATGCTTGCCGCTCTCTGAACCCGGGTGGACCTGGCTGGGATACACTCAACAGACCGCCACCCGAGGTTAGTCCAGTGGAACCACCTCGGTATAGAAATACCCTGAGGCTAAAAGACCTCCTGCCATTCCCACACATGAGTTACCCTTCTCTACATGAGGAGGCGTAATCACGGAATATCAGGATAGAGTCAGAACCTGAGCCTTAGCCACGGTCATACTTTATCAACCATCATCAATCATGAGACATTCCTCCTTGGAATTCTCTTATATAAACAATCAATCTGGACGGTAACTCGATAAAATCATAACATTGAAAACCAAATAGACTAAGTCAAGGAAAACCGGACGGAAGAATTAATAGAAACTCAACATTGAAAGCAAAGAGTACTTCACCAATGAAAACCGGACGGAAAAATCACTAGAAGTTCAACAATGAAAGTAAAGAGGACTTAATCAACAAAAACTGGACTGAAAGGTCAATAGAAGTTCAACAATGGAAGCAAAGCCGTACTAGTAAATGAGAACCGGATAGTTAGAAAGTAACCGTACGAAAAGTCAATGAAAACTCAACAATGAAAGTCAACGGACTTAATCAAGGAAGAACGAACGTAGTCAACGGACTTAGTCAACGGAATTAGTCAACGGACGTTTTAAATAAAAGAGTTCTCTTCAATAAAGTGAGTGTCAGTACAATACCGAACACTCCGTGAGGAATCAAGTGTCAGTGTAAGGCCGAACACTTTTCAAATAAATAATATTATTATAAACCGGACATTTTTAAGAATTCAAGTACTAGTATAAGACCTTGTACTTGTTGTCAACACCCAATTTCGTCCGGGAAAGTAAATAATTAATAATTAAAGAATAAGAAAATAATAATTAATGGCGGGCAAAAAAAGGAAAAAGAAAATAATAAAATAGTCTTCCTTAATGCAGGACACATCACTTTGGAATGTTTTTGAAATATTAGTTTAATATGGTAATAATTTGAATCAGCATTATGGCAATAATGGTAAGCAATAATTAGAATTATACTGATTAATCTGCTGCATCAGTTTTTTTCTTGAAAAGAAAAATAAGACTCCTCTTTTAAAAATAGGCAAATTTTCTAACAATTATTATAATCAATATAATCAATATTATTTGATTTATTTGTCTTGCAATCAAGACCTTTTCTTTCCCTATTTTGTCTATTGTCTATTGTCAATTAATTCACATTTAAGACAAGATTGTCATAATATTACAATATGTGCCTATAAATACACACTTTGTGAAAGAAAAAGGGGATGAAAAAAGAGAGAAAAAGACCTAGACATAATAAAAATTGAAAGAGAAAGTATAGAGCAAAAAAGGTTCTCACATATAAGGGTTCTGTCAACAACAACCACTGAGGAAGCACTAAGGGAATCCCAGAAGGTACAAATGGTATGTCGTCTCTGCACCATTCTTTTTCTTTTATTGTGTCCCAAACTTTTTTTTTCTCAAAGATTTTTTTTACTACACACAAATAATGTTTTTTTTCAAATAATAAAATAAAGGGTACGCATCGACCTATGGTCGGTTTCTTTCTTTTTTCCACCATTTTTAATAAAAAAATACAAAATATTTAAAACCAAAAAGGGTTAATTTTTGTTAAACTAAATCTTTTTATCAAAATTACGCGATCCCCGATTTCCGGACTTTTCAAAAATATAAATCAATCCATCTTTTTTCTTTACAAACTCACAAACCTTTTCCTAGATAAAGAACTACGTGAGCCCTGATTGTCCATTAACGGATATATGTAGGACCAAGGTCAATCCTTGCCGGGTTCATAAAACAAAAAAATATTTTTTGTTTCTTAATAATTTATTTTATTTTAGTTTTATTTTTATTTTTGGGGAAAATTAATTATTTTGGAAAACCACATAAATTTTATACATTTAATTAAAGGTACTGCCTTTGGGCAGGCGCGGTAGGGTGCTAATACCTTCCTTACGCGTAACCGATTCCCGAACCTGAAAATCTGTTTTCGTAGACCATACTTTTATTTTAGGGTTTTTCCATAGTTTTCCATAATAAATTATGGTGGCGACTCCAAAATCTTTTTTAAACCCGTTTGTTTTTCGGTTCGCCTTCCCGTCGCGACCCCGGTTGCGACACTTGTCAAATAAATAATCATCAATATAAACCGAATGTTCAGTGTATGACCGAACGTTCCGAATGGTTAATATGAGGCCGAATACTCAGTCTATGACCAAGTAATTCTATGCCGGACGTTCCGTGTAAGACGGACGTTCAGTGTAAGACCGAACAATCCGAACAACTAACTAATAACATATTTTAAGTTCAACATAAAGGGACCAGATCAAAGGTTTGAAGGGAAACCGAACGGTCCTAATGACCCTTTGATTACAGATTCAGTTTTTTCTAAGTTTCATGCATTTATTCTAAGTTCCTAACCAAGATAAAACAATTCATAGAGAAGCATTTCACATTTCATCATACCATTTAAATCAACCAAACATACATTAAATCATGCATCCGATCATACAGGAAATCATAATCAAATCTTTTAAGCTTCCCATACCTCTAATTCCAGCTAATTCTTCTAAGTCTTTAAGCAAACTTCTAAGACTCCCAAAGTCCCAAAGTTGTCCAATTGAGAATCCGAACGATGCGAATGGAAGGTCTTGACACCGTGAGTAATTAATCTGAAAGGAGTTTAGTGATGGGAGGGGAAAAGGTGGTCAGAATTCTAGAGAGAAGTTTGAAGGTTTAGAGAGAATGAGGAGAAAGATGGGGTTCTGGAAGGTTGAGTTTGAGGAAGAAGAAAGGTTGCATGCAGAAAGTGGCAAAATCTGAAAATCTGACCTTAAATATGGCTTCCAATCCGGACGGTCGGTCCATCCTCCAACTGCCACATGGCTTCCACTACCAGGAACTCTTCATTCTCTTGGTAGCCGCACGGTTTCCGAGATTAGGGAATTAAATGAACTACAGATCCTGTCTGCCACTCATCCTAGGAAGCTGAAAGGGTAACAGGTGGACATCACTTAAAAATGGGAAAAATAAATGGGGTGTTACATTCCCCCCAACAAATAAAAATTTTCGTCCTCGAAAATTAGGACTCACCCGCGAACAGGTGAGGGTAGGATGCCTTCATGTCTTCTTCTTTCTCCCAAGTGGCGTCACCCGTTCGGTCATCCCAGATGAGTTTGACAGACTTAGTGGCTTTACCGAACGGTCGACTTCTCACGAACTCTTCAATTCTGACCGGTTGCAGCTCGACTGAACAATCTCCTCGGATTTGAATGTCGTCAGTTTCTAACACATGAGACTGATCAACTATATATTTCCTGAGTTGAGAGACGTGAAAAACCGGATGAAGGTTGGACAGGGGAGGCGGCAACGCAAGTTCGTAAGCGATCGGTCCTATGCGCCTCAAAATCTGATATGGACCGAGGAATCTAGGGGACAACTTCTTTGGCCGAACGGCTTTTCCAACATCAGTCGTTCGGTTTAGCCTGAGAAATGCATGCTCTCCTTCAGCGAATTCAAGAGGTTTCCTTCTTCTGTCGGCATAAGACTTCTGTCTACTCTGAGATGCTTTCAACCTTTCCTGGATTAGCTTCACCTTCTCGGTTGTCTGTTGAATGATCTCGGGTCCAGTCAAGACTGCTTCTCCTTCTTGAAACCAGCATAATGGTGTTCGGCATTTTCGTCCATAGAGAGCTTTCAAAGGAGCCATTCCAATGCTAGAGTGGAAGCTATTGTTGTAGGTGAATTCAGCTAAGGGTAGGACCTCATCCCAAACTCTTAAATGATCTAGGATACTTGTTCTCAATAAGTCTTCAAGAGTTTGGATGGTTCTCTCGGATTGGCCGTCTGTCTGTGGGTGATATGCTGAGCTCATTTGCAACTTGCTTCCCATTTCTTGCTGCAACGCTTGCCAGAACCGAGAGGTGAATCTGGGGTCTCGGTCTGACACTATACCGGACGGTACTCCATGTAACCGAACGATTTCTCGAATGTACAGCTGGGCCAGCTTTGACATGGACATCTTCAAGTTGATGGGAAGAAAATGAGCACTCTTCGTTAATCGATCAACTATAACCCAAATAGCATCATGGTTCCTGACCGTTCGGGGTAAGTGAGTCACGAAATCCATGGCTATGGTATCCCACTTCCATTCAGGGATTTCTAGTGGCTGCAGTTGACCGCTCGGCTTCTGATGCTTTGCCTTAGCTCGTTGGCAGGTTAAACATGAAGAGATAAACCGAGCGACATCATTCTTCATTCCTGGCCACCAGAAGGACATCCAGAGGTCATTATACATCTTAGTCATACCTGGGTGTATGCTAAGACGACTTTGGTGCGCTTCCTCAAGAACCAATCTCCTCAGGGCTTCATCATTCGGAACACACGTCCTCCCTCTGTACCTCAAGAGACCGTCTGTTCCGGAGCTGAAATCCTTATGAGGTAGTGTATCGTTCGGCCTACTGATCTTTTGTAGCTCTTCATCAAATGTTTTCTTCTCTTTAATCCGATCAAAGATATTACTTGACAACCTCATATTGCAGCATCTTGTACCGTTCGGTTCTAGCTCACATTGCAACTTCAAATCCTGAAAGCTCTCAACCAAACTCAGCTCTCAGACCATCATAGATGAGATGTGGACGATTTTCCTATTCAAGGTGTCCGCAACAACGTTGGCCTTACGCAAATGGTATTGGAGCTCAAACTCATAGTCTTTCAGGAATTCCATCCATCTTCTCTGCCTCATGTTCAGCTCTTTCTGATCAAATAAGTACTTGAGGCTCTTATGGTCGGGGAACACTTGAAACTGAGCTCCATAGAGGTAATGCCTCCATATCTTAAGGGCAAACACCACTGCTACCAACTCCAGGTCATGTGTTGGGTAGTTTTTCTCATGTACCTTCAATTGCCGAGAGGCGTAGGCCACTACCTTCCTTTCTTGCATCAACACACAACCCAACCCTTGATATGAAGTATCACAGAAGACTTCGAACGGTCTGCTGACGTCCGGAATTACTAACACTGGGGCGCTCGTCAGCTTCTGCTTTAATTCCTGAAAGCTTGACTCACACCGGTCGGTCCAGACGAACGGTTGGTCTTTCCAGGTTAGTTGGGTCAAGGGCGCTACTATCTTTGAGAATCCCTCAATAAAACGTCTATAGTAGTCGGCCAGCCCAACGAAGCTCCTCACGTCTGTAACCGAACGGGGTGTCTCCCATTCCAAAACCGCTCGGACTTTGGCTGGATCCACTACAATCCCTCCAGCCGAGATCACATGGCCAAACAATTGTACTTCTTCCATCCATAACTCACACTTGGATAATTTGGCATATAACTTCTTCTCTCTCAGCACACCAAGCACTATCCTCAAGTGTTCTTCATGCTCTTCTCGGCTCTTGGAGTATATCAGGATATCATCTATGAAGACCACCACGAACTTGTCCAAGAAGGATCGGAAGATACGGTTCATGTAGTCCATGAATATTGCAGGAACATTAGTAACACCGAACGACATTACTACATACTCATAATGGTCGTACCGAGACCTAAAAGCAGTCTTCTAGACGTCTCATTCTTTCACCAAAATTTGATGATATCCGGACCTCAAGTCAATCTTAGAAAATATTTTTGCACCGAACAACTGGTCCAACAAGTCGTCTATTCTTGGCAGTGGGTACTTGTTCTTGATGGTCAGCTTGTTCAATTGCCGGTAGTCAATGCAAAGCCAAGAGCTGCCATCCTTCTTCTTGACCAACAAAACTGGAGCTCCCCAAGGTGAGACACTTGGCCGAATGAACTTCTTTTCCAGTAAGTCTTCAATCTGCTTTTTGAGTTCGACCAATTCAACTAGTGCCATACGGTAAGGAGCTATAGATATCGGTCCGGCTCCCGACACCAAGTCAATTGAGAACTCCACTTCTCTTTGGGGAGGAAGACCGGACACTTCATTTGGAAAGACGTCCATAAATTCTTCAATGACCAGACGGTCTCCCACTGAACGGTCTTCTTCTCTCGCGTCCATGTGCGTCAGTATCAAGAAGCACATGGCACCTTCAAGGAGATCCTCTCGGATTTGACCAATAACGACATCTTCTCTTCTTCTCTTGGGAAAATCAGCTTCTTCTTCCCACAGTCAATAAGAATGTGATTGGTGGTCAGCCAATCCATCCCTAAGATTACCTCTAAGCCTTGAAAAGGTAAGCAGATGAGGTTAACTTTAAACTTGTACCCTTCTACCTCAAGAGGACATCTAATGCAAACAGTAGACGTCCTAACCTCATCAGCTGCTGGGGTCGACACCACCAAGTCCTGTTGCGTCTCACTCTCAACTAGACCCAACTTTTCAACACATGCCTTCGAGATGAAGGAATGTGTTGCCCCCGAATCATACAACACACAGCAAGGAACACCAAACAACAAGCAAGTACTGATGATAAGGTTACCTGAACTTGCTGCCTCCACTCCCGTCAATGCATATACTCGGCCTACAGCTTGGGCCCTTCCACCACCTCTCTAGGCAAATCTTCCTGCAAGTGGAGGTCTCATGACCACTCGACCTCCCATGTTGCACTCGGTATCAAGATGTCCATTTCGTCCACACCGAGTACAATGCTTGTATCCTCCCAGCTGAGGACAGGACGACCGGTAGTGTGGTCCTCCACAGTTAAAACATGTGACCGATCCTTGCTGTCTTGATCGGTCGGCTGACACTGAGGCCTGCGAGGAGGATCCAGATCCGGATGATAGAAGCTGAGAGTAGGGTGTTCGCCTCATAACCTGACCACTCCGTGACGGAACTGGTACTCTATCGATCGGCTGTTGCTGCTTCTTCTGCCGTTCGGCTTCCAACATGTTACGTTCCAACACCTTGGCCCTTTCAACAAGTGTTGGAAAAGATTTGATGCACAAGCTGGAGATCATCACCTTAAGATCAGGCTTCAGTCCGTTCTCATACTTGCGGCACTGCCATTCTTCATTTATTCCCATGGTATAAAACCGAACGAGGTGCTTGAACTGATCGGTATATTCGGATACCAACATTCCTCCCTGCACCAACTGGAGGAATTCCACTTCTTTGGCAAACCGGACACTGTCCAGGAAGTATTCTCCATAAAATTTCTCCCTAAACAATTCCCAAGTGATAGGAATTCGTTCTCCTTCTAACAGCATTTTCATGGCACTCCACGAGTGACAAGCTTCTCCGGTCAATTGGTACTCGGTATACGCCAGCCTGTTGTCATTGGGGCATCTCTTGACGTTATAGATCTTCTCCATACTTCTCAGCCAATGATCAACTTCATCAGCAGTGCACTTCCCGTTAAACTTAGCCGGACGGTGTTGGAGAAAACTCTCCAAGCTTCATTCGGCTTGGTTATTCACTGTAGAACCGGACGGTCCACCAGACTGCGTCCCGGTTCTCATCATTTCCATTATCTGCCTTTGGGTTGCCTCTGCCGATACCCTAGCGGCTTCCGAGTTCTGTAAAGAAAGTGCATTCTGTTGCGCTAGGTTGGCGTTCTGCTGAATCAAGTTGGCATTTTGCTGTTGAAGTGCCGCTAATACCGACTCCAACAGGTTGTTGCTACTGCTGGACGTATCCCGATCGGCAGGCTGTGGGGGTGGTCTCGGAGCCATCTTCTGTTGTCAACAGAAAGAAAGATCCATGAGTTTACTATAAGAGGTTAGAAAATCTAACTGATCATGTGAGTACACAGCACAAGCAAGGCATACTCATAACCTACAGGCATTCTAAGGAATAAAACTGCTCTGTTACCATTAATGTAACATCCCAATAAATATATATAACAAAAGCTATATTTTATTCTAGGAGTTACCATAACAATAAAAGAGAACAGTGAAAAGATAGACACAAAGGTAGGAATGGAATATGAAATAACATAGAGAATTAAAAACTGTACAAGAAGATGCAAGTCTGATTAAATTTTACAGAACTAGACCGAACGGTCTTGGTGCAGTTCATGACCAAACGATATTACAAAAGGGGTATCTAAACCGAACGGTTTTACAAAATACTTAACCGAACGGTTATCTATACTAATTGAAAAGTAAAATCTAATCTAAGGATCGGACGGTCCTGCACAGCTCTCCGGCAAGACGTCCAGGGGTTGCTCCGTCTGCAGGGCTTCTTCCAAGGTTTCTTCTTGAGCACCCTCTGCTCACACCCAAAAGGATGAACATTGTAGTGAAGAGAACAACAGACCGCCACCCGAGGTTAGTCCAGTGGAACCACCTCGGTATAGAAATACCCTGAGGCTAAAAGACCTCCTGCCATTCCCACACGAGTTACCCTTCTCTACATGAGGAGGCGTAATCACGGAATATCAAGATAGAGTCAGAACCTGAGCCTTAGCCACGGTCATACTTTATCAACCATCATCAATCATGAGACATTCCTCCTTGGAATTCTCTTATATAAACAATCAATCTGGACAGTAACTCGATAAAATCATAACATTGAAAACCAAATAGACTAAGTTAAGGAAAACCGGACGGAAGAATTAATGGAAACTCAACAATGAAAGCAAAGAGTACTTGACCAATGAAAACCGGACGGAAAAATCACTAGAAGTTCAACAATGAAAGTAAAGAGGACTTAATCAATAAAAACTGGACTGAAAGGTCAATAAAAGTTAAACAATGGATGCAAAGTCGTACCAGTAAATGAGAACCGGACAGTTAGAAAGTAACCGTAGGAAAAGTCAATGAAAACTCCACAATGAAAGTCAACGGACTTAATCAAGGAAGAACGAACGTAGTCAACAGACTTAGTCAACGGAATTAGTCAACGGACGTTTTAAATAAAAGAGTTCTCTTCAATAAAGTGAGTGTCAGTACAATATCGAACACTCCGTGAGGAATCAAGTGTCAGTGTAAGACCGAACACTTTTCAAATAAATAATATTATTATAAACCGGACGTTTTTAAGAATTCAAGTACTGGTATAAGACCTTGTACTTGTCAAATAAATAATTATCAATATAAACCGAATGTTCAGTGTATGACCGAACGTTCCGAATGGTTAATATGAGGCCGGATACTCAGTCTATGACCAAGTAATTCTATGCCGGACGTTCCGTGTAAGACGGACGTTCAGTGTAAGACCTAACAATCCGAACAACTAACTAATAGCATATTTTAAGTTCAACATAAAGGGACCGGATCAAAGGTTTGAAGGGAAACCGAACGGTCCTAATGACCCTTCGATTACAGATTCAGTTTTTTCTAAGTTTCATGCATTTATTCTAAGTTCCTAACCAAGATAAAACAATTCATACAAAAGCATTTCACATTTCATCATACCATTTAAATCAACCAAACATACATTAAATCATACATCCGATCATACAGGAAATCATAATCAAATCTTATAAGCTTCCCTTACCTCTAATTCCAGCTAATTCTTCTAAGTCTTTAAGCAAACTTCTAAGACTCCCAAAGTCCAAAGTTGTCCAATTGAGAATCCGAACGGTGCGAATGGAAGGTCTTGACACCGTGAGTAATTAATCTGAAAGGAGTTTAGTGATCAGAGGGGAAAGGGTGGTCAGAATTCTAGAGAGAAGTTTGAAGGTTTAGAGAGAAGGAGGAGAAAGATGGGGTTCTGGAAGGTTGAGTTTGAGGAAGAAGAAAGGTTGCATGCAGAAAATGGCAAAATCTGAAAATCTGACCTTAAATATGGCCTCTAATCCGGACGGTCGGTCCATCCTCCAACTGCCACATGGCTTCCACTACCAGGAACTCTTCATTCTCTTTGCAGCCGCACAGTTTCCGAGATTGGGGAATTAAATGAACTACAGATCCTGTCTGCCACTCATCCTAGGAAGTTGAAAGGGTGACAGGTGGACAACACTTAAAAATGGGAAAAATAAATGGGGTGTTACAATATATATATATATATATATATATATATATATATATATATATATATATATATATATATATATATATATATAAGTGAAATAAATATTAAAAAGTGAAACAATTTCCATTAATTATGTGAAGTCATAATGAAATTTAGTAGATCCTTTAAACAAAAATCCTTAAGAAAAACATGATATTAAAAACATCAGGAAAATGAGACTTAAGTCACTTGCAAACAAACAAGTGAAGCTAATTCAACCTTTGTGATTGGAAATCTCATACACAAGGTTCATATAGATAAAACAAGTCACTTATTAGTTATGCTAGCACTAAAATTGATTTCAAATCAATTCTATCTATTCCTATCGTGTGCGTGAAAGTGTTAGATATTACATTACTGAAACTTTGTAATTAAAATTCTGTTATTTAATAATTTTAGTCTAACAAAGTTTGATTTTCATATCCTTTACAGATGATGTATGATTTGCAGTATACACTTGATGAAATTACTTATATGAATGTCGATGGGGCTTTTTACTTGAGATCTTAGCATTATGTCTAAGACACTCATGGATACCGAGCATATGCATCGTCTAGTAAGCATAATACAATAATGACAAGAATTATGGGATGTATTGTGATTGGTAAACCCAGTAACACTCATTAAATGCTTTTAGTTAACATAACTTGTTATACTAATTACATTATGTGTTAAGTTTATTAATATAAAACTATTTCATATATAATTTGTTATATTAACTCTCGTACATTAGATGATATATTAGACCCAAAGTTTTCTTCTTTCGTTCTTTTTATCACTTATCTTTGTAATAATTGGAGAATTGTTGTAAAAGTTTATTCTTCTGTCTTGTTTTATAAGATAAGAACATAGTGCTTGGAGGGTTATTGCAAAAGGTTCACACGTGTTTTCAACCACATAAAAATTACACAAAGTAGTTCGGAGTAAGTTCAAATACCATGTTGTTGTGATCGAACGTTCCTGCTCACATTGAAATCTAGCGACTCCTTATTTCGTGAAGGATAAGGATTCTTTTGTGGAAAATGCAGTTCCTCTTTTGCATTTTTTGGCGTCTTCGCATTTTATTTCAAGCACACTCAAACTTTCTAAAACAAAAATTTAACTTAACCTCGTAACACTGTATTATAAAAATATAAAAAAAAAATCAAATACATAGTTTAAACATCTTTAATTTGAAATAATTAAAATTATAAACTTAAAGTTGATATATAATCGCTAAGCTTCAGTCCGTTGATTATCCTAAATAATGTAACTTTTCTTTTAAGGTATTATTATTTTGCAAATTGACATGTAATTTCCTATTACCAATACCTAGACGAGGTGCTTCTCCACGGCAAGTTCTTTCCCCACTTCTACAAATCCTTCTGACGTTTCAATTAT
The DNA here is from genome assembly GCA_036885675.1 of Vigna mungo. NCBI lineage: Eukaryota > Viridiplantae > Streptophyta > Magnoliopsida > Fabales > Fabaceae > Vigna > Vigna mungo. The sequence continues at coordinate 14,400,041 of CP144691.1, read as the reverse complement.
TGCCACTGTCATAGCAGAAAATAGCAAAAGTCAATGAATTTAAAAGAACTGGACCCCAAATACCATGCCCAACAACACCTACTCACCGAGCTGTCTAGCATGCATCCCAAAACATCAGACCTTCATGCATTGGTCTTCAAATTTTCACCGAACACCGTCTCAGATTTTATTATTTACATCTTTGAAAAAAGGAAAATGGTATTTTAATATTAATTTTTGACATCATTTGATAATGCACGTGTCAAAATATGGTTGAATGATTTTAAATTAAAAAAATTGAGACAAGAACATATTTAGAAGAGAAAAACAAAAGTTTTTTTTTAAACTGAAATTGTCCAATCACATTTTTACACATGTACAATATCAAAATGATATCAAAAATTTGGTATTAAAATATTATTTTTCTTTTTAAAAAATTACGATAAATCAGCATTAGGAAATACTACTATCATAATTAAGATGTTAACGTATTTTTTAACTTCATAATTTTTTTAAAAAAATCTAATTGAGTTTAAAACCAAAGTGTAAAATGATCTATTTATGTACGTGATTACCTGTCCTATATCAAACCCCAAGACAACAGACCTTGGATGTGACTTGAGTCTGCTGAGAAGAGAAGGTGTTCTCTAACCATGCAGCTTCGATTTGATTCTCAGTTTTTTATGTCTGTTGTGTTTCTTTCTTTTGTTGGGTTGTTATGTTTTTTGTACACTTCTTTTGTGGAGAAGCCAAATAGGCTTCGTTCTAAGCTGATGAAGCAAGGTATCAGTGGCCCACCTTCAACTATTCTGCTTGGCAATATTTTGGAGTTACAGAAAGCTCGCTCTGCCACTTCAAAGTCGTCTTCTTCTTCTCAAGTCCCTTCCTCTCACAACTGTGCTGCTCTTCTCCTTCCACTCTTTGATAAATGGAGAAACGAATATGGTATACTGATCTGTACACTGATTTTGCAAATGGTTTGAGTCATTTGAGAATCACCATGCTTCAATTATCTTGTTTGAACAGGTCAAGTGTTCATGTTTTCTCTTGGAACCATTCAAATATTGTGTGTGAACCAACCAGACATAGTGAGAGAGGTCACTGTCTGCACATCCTTGGACTTGGGTAAGCCTGTATATCAACTGAAACAACTAGGGCCTTTGGTGGGTCGAGGCATTTTAACTTCCAATGGGACTAAATGGGTTCATCAAAGAAAGATCATAGCTCCAGAACTATACATGGAAAAAGTTAAGGTATATATAAAAGGTTTTCTTTTTGTTGATATTCATATTGATACTTGATTTCATTGACTCTTACCTTGAAATAACTTTATTTTATGTGCTTCCAAGGGAATGATGAATATAATTAGCGAGTCTGCTGCATCTGTGGTAAACTTGTGGAGTAATAGAATAGAAGCAGAAGGTGGAGTTGCTGACATCAAAATTGATGAGTGCATGAGAAACTTCTCTGGGAATGTTATTTCAAGAGCATGCTTTGGAAGCAATTATACCAAGAGTGAAGAGATTTTCTTGAGATTCGTAGCTCTCCAAGAGTTATTGTCCTGGAAAAATATGTCAAGATTTATCCCTGGCATGAGGTGTAATACAGTTTTTCCTTATGGCTCCTAAAATATTGTTATAATTGTCCTTTCCTTTTTTCAATTTAAGATTAAATTACTTGTGCATGTTACAGCTACCTTCCAACAAAGACCAATAGAGAAATATCGACATTAGAAAAGGAGGTGAAAGAAATGATACTCCAGGTGGTGAAGGAAAGAAGGGAAACTACTTTTGAGAAGGACTTGCTGCAAATAATTCTTGAAAATGTTAAGGACAGTGAGCTAAGTAAAGAGGCCATTGACGATTTCATCGTTGATAACTGCAAGAATATATACTTGGCAGGCTATGAGACAACTGCAGTTTCTGCTACATGGTGCCTGATGCTGCTGGCCGCAAACCCAGATTGGCAAGATCGTGTTCGTGCTGAGGTGACAGAAATTTGCAGGAGTGGAATCCCAGATTTTAGTATGCTTGGTAAGATGAAGCAGGTAAGGATCCTTAGGCAGTATACACTACAAAAACAAGTCATATACTTGTGGTTTTACATTGAGTTAACCTTCCCATTGATATATCCTTTAGCGTAACATAAATTGTTTTATACAAATTCTAACTACTCTATACAAACTCATAATGCCTACACTAACAAATTCATATTCATTTCTGTTATACAAAGAAATAGCTGCTATGCTTATAGAAGTATGATGCCTAATTGTTTTTCATAGTGATATTACAGTGTAGCATCAAGCATAACTTGCATTTATTGTGGCAGCTAGGAATGGTTATTAATGAAACATTGCGGCTTTATCCACCTGTGACTGCGGTGTCAAGAGAGGCCTTGAAGGACATGAAATTTGGGAACCTTGATGTTCCAAAGGGGTTTAACCTTTGGATAATGGTAGTAAGTTTGCACACAAATCCTGATATATGGGGAGATGATGCCTACAAATTCAACCCAGAAAGATTTGCCAATGGAACCACAGGCTGTTGTAAGTTGCCACACGTGTACATGCCCTTTGGGGTTGGTCCACGAGTGTGTCTTGGACAGAACTTAGCTATTGTGGAACTCAAGATGATCATAGCTCTCATATTGTCCAAATTCACTTTCTCACTCTCTCCACATTACGTTCATTCGCCCACTCTCAGGTTGCTCATAGAGCCTCAGCATGGAGTCAATATCTTGGTCAAAAAACTATGAACTGTTCCTTCTCAATAGCAGTTCTGCTAAGAGATTTAGCAATTTGGTGAAATAAGTTTTCTAAGCATAATGTGTTCATGTTATGATGCATGAAATCTTATTATGCAAAAATAATGCCGGTATTTTGTTTCACTAGTTTCCTATTTCAACTTATAGAAGAAAAGCAATAAAAGCACTTATCATTATTCTTGTAGAACCTACAATTAAGTAAGTCATAAATCATTTGACAATTTCTTATACTCAATAATTGTAAAATCGGACTTTTCAACCAAAATTTTAGGCAATCAAATAACGAATCCACGTCAATAAAGACATTTTGTCAAGAAACTTTAAAATTTATTCTTGGTATAATAATCTAAAAATATAAGTGTCCATGTGCAATTGAAAAGATAATCTTTGGCTTCCAATATATATAAAGGAAAACCATGAATGCATATCCAACATTGGTGTTGCACAGTGGTGACAGTGCTTGGACCGTGAAAAGGGAAGAACAAAAGCGGGTTGCACAGTGGTGACAACAATTGAAGCGTGAAAGGAGAAGAAAAGAGACATTAGACGGTGCTGAAAGTGGTTGCAAAGAAGAAGGATGGAGGCGGTCTGACTAAACGGAACGACGATCTTGCTAAACGGAAATGGAGACCGTCTTGATTTGTAGCTGCAATAGAGTGGAAGAAAAGAAAAAGATGGAGTGGAAGATAGAGAAGTAGGAAAAAAAGCAACTTCCTCATGCAAATGAGGAAGAAATGTGAGAAAAGGACATATATAATGCACCTTGCTCGTGGAAAGAGAGGAAAAATTGGCGGAAAAATTCTCGTTCATTTTACCGACGTATTTACCAACAAATTTTTTTGTTAGTAATGTAAATTTCATTTATCGACAGATTTACCCACAGAAAAAGCCGTCGATAATTAAAATAAAGGGCGAGAAAGTTCCCGTCCATTTTAATGAAGGATTTTTCTTTTAGTAATTAAAATAATGATGGGAAAACCCTCGCCCACTTTATCGATAGATTTTTCTTTCGGTAAATGCAAACTGCATTACCGAAAGATTTATCGACGAATTTTTCTTTCGATAAATACAAACTACATTAGTGACGGATTATTTCTATTTTCAGTAATTTTTTTAAATAGATTTTTTACTTTTTTTTTCTTAATTGAGTTTTTATTTTTGAAAAGTGGAACAATTAAGTTATTGTCGTTCCATACTAACATCGTTAAAGAGGTGTCATGTAACTCGTGATTTTTTTTGAAATTTTTAATTATTTTTAATCTTTTTTTTTGTTTAATACCTCCATTGGTCCTCAGATTTGTCTGTCAATTTCAGTTTGGTCCTCAAGTTTTAAACAGTCTCAATTTGGTTACAATTTTTGTAAAAATGCATACATTGTACCCCATTTGTTAAGTGCTAGCAGACAGCGTTAAGTGAAGTCCACGTGTTGTAGAGAATGTGGTGATGTGTTTTATTATTTTTATGTGGACTGTTTTCATTAAAAGAAGTAGTGGTGATGTGGCATCAGAAATTGGGATTTAGGGATAAATGAGATCAGACATATGAAATTGGGAGTTAGGGATTTCAAATTGAAGTTGGGGATTTCTTAAACTCGTTGCGAGAGGAAGCGAAAGACGATCACCCATTTCATTGTTGGAGAACACGAAGACAATCCAGGCTATTGTTGACGCGAACAGAGAAGAACATTCCAGTCCACTACTTCAATTTGAAATCCCTAACAATGAAATTGGGGAAAATGGAAGAATGTCCAATGGCTAATATGGATACGTTCCAGGGAGTTGAGGCATGGTGGCTCTTCTCAGTGGGTGCGGTGATGGAAGTAAAATCCGAGTTGGGGAAGCGCGCTGCAGTTCGAACCTAAGGTGAGGTGCAACAAGGAGGTGATCGCGGTGTCTATTGCAGAGGAGGAATGGTCAACGAAAGAACGCATGTCAGTGGTGGCCACAACGGAGTCTCTATCATCGACGCCATTGATGGTTGAAGCTCATCAGAGTCTTGCCGGTGTCTAGAAGCTATGGGTTGCACCTTTGATGGAAGAAATGGAGATGATGAAGAAGAAGGCGTGATGTGTGTTGAGTGTGACTAGTGTTCTGTTGTGCCTATTAAATGTTGATGGTGAATGCAGGTTTCACAGAGGAATGCAGCGACATTTACATCAAATGGCGAAGGGAGTTTCTAGAACAGTGTCTGCGGGAACTTGGGTTGCAATTTCAGATGCCCAGCAATGACGATTTTGAGAAGTGGTTAAAAACGTGCAAGGCAGCTGCAAAGGTACTGTTTCCCAATGAAAAGAGACTCTGCAATTACCTCTTTTCAGAGAGACGTTTTGCTGCGGATGTCTTCTTCGAGAACGTTTACAAGAAACTAACGATTGATCTACTGACTTTTGCCGATATCACCATAACAACTGAGAGCCATTTGCCGAATCTTTTGTCCAACATCATCCTTAAAAGGTTGGAGTCATTGCACGAGCTGATAGTGGAGATATCATCGATGTGTTTTCCCAAATTGTCGTGCGTACTTGATCTTGAAGACTTTCAGAAAAAAATGTCTATTTTATGTAGTTTGAGGAATACTATTTACACTAATAATGTGCAGGATGAGGATGGGTGGGGATGGATATAGGGGAAAAGAGATGGAAGAAATGAGGGTTGTAGGGGGATTAGCAAGATGCCTTCATTGTCCTGGAATGTGGGGGGATTAGAGTTAGGGAAAGAAGGGGTATGCTCCTAGTGTGTACCTCGCATTGGGGTGGAAAGAAAAAAATGAGTGTTGGGGAGTAGAGCACCATCTCACATCATTAGTTTCTCCATTTCTCACTCTAGGTTCTGATGTTGAACGTCATTGTATGATCAAGATGAATGTTGTTTAATGGTGGTTTGGAATGGATGGGAGGAAGAAGATGATGGTGAAGGTTGCATGAGAGATTGATTTTCTTGCGGGAGGTGCAGTGATGATAAAAGAACTTGTAGAGTGGAGGTTTTGATGAAAGATGGTATGTTGGTTGGAGGAAGAAAAATACTAGAAGAAATCCCCAACTTCTGGAAGAAAAATACTGGAAGATGGTATGTCTAATCCGCAACGAGTTTAAGAAAAAAAAAACACATCACCACATTCTCACTCCAATACGTGGACTTCACTTAACATCGTCTGCTAGCACTTATACAATGTGTGCATTTTTACAAAAATTGTGATCAAATTGAGACTGTTTAAAAACTTTAGGACCAAACTGAGATTGACAGACAAATCTGAGGACCAATGGAGGTATTAAGCCTTTTTTTTTAAATAAAAAAGTTGTCACAGGCTACATCTCATTGCATTAGTCTCAATTGATCCTTGTACTTTTATTGTTTCAATTTGATCCTTGTATTTTTATTTTGTGTCAATTTAGTTCTAATTTTTTTAAATTAAACAATTTTGTTATTCCACAAATTCAAACAAAATTTAATTTGTATATAAATATATAAAAATATTATTTTAAGAAAATTAATATTTTTATTAAATATTTTTAACAAGATTAAAATTATTTATATTTATATTTAGCTAATTATTATGCTTTTAAATATACTTATAAGAATTAAAGAAAGAAAGAATGAACAAATTAGTTACGTAAAATTTCACTTTTTTAAAATAAAAAATTGGAAAAAAATATGTGAAAATCATAATTAATGTAGAATTTGTAAAGAAACAACTAAACAAATGACTAATACTATTATGTTTTATGATAAAATGGTCATAAATGTGGCTCCAACCATAGTTTATTTTAGTTTATTTTAGGTTTAATGTTTTGGTAGGTCTCTATTTTCGTCCAGAATTTCAAATAGGTCATTTTTTTTCGGCATCTCAATTATGTTCTAATTTTTTTAAAATTAAATCAAATAGAGGCTTTCCGTCAAATTGAGAAAACACCGTTAGGGAGGTTGTTATGTGGTAAGCTCGCAGTGTCTTTTTAAATGGTGTGGCAGTAAATGATGTGTGTGAAGTATATTTTTTTTAATTTTTAAATTAAAAAATGGAGTACAAGAGGGGAGATAAAATTTAAATAAGGATGTCAAAAGAATCTAATGTGCAACAAGAGCCCCTTTGTCTTTGGATTGCCAATTCGAAATCAGATTGAGGGAAGAAGATTGGGTTCGTATTAGGATTCTTGAAAGAAAAAAAAATCGTTGTTGTTCAATTGGAAGTGCGAGAGTTGGTGGGAGAAGTTGGTTCTGACATTTGAGTTTGTGCAAAGTTCAATCAATTTTACAAAGGTTTAAATCTTCATTTGGTCTTCGTATTTGTGTGTCAATCTCAAGTGAGTCATCGTTTTTTTTTTCGATCTCAATCGGGTTAAGAAACTTGTAAAAATGCGCCAATTAAACACTCTCCGTTAAGTTTTCACTGATGGCGTTAAACAGAGGTGTAATTTCTTTTACATGATGTGCCATTGTGTATTAAATTGAATGACTGCAATCAATAATTCCAATAATTTCACGTAGATGTGTAAAATTTTTAAAACTGAAAGAAGGATCAGAGATCGTGAAAATTTAGTTGAAGAAGAAGAAATTTGAAATCTTGAAAATGCCTCCATATATAGTTCCTCCATGCAGTCGTCCAAGCATCGATCTCTTCGGCGACGCCCACGTTGTCACCAACAACGACGCTGCCCCCCACGTGCGCCTCACCAACCCTTCCCTTTCTTCCTCAGTCTCCTCCGCATCTTCGAACCCCTCGTCTTCGTCGACACTACTATCATCCTCTCCACCGAATTCTCCTTGTCCATCTTTGGCAGTGGTGACGACATCCTGTTTGTCCTCACTGTCGCTTCCGCCAACGGTTCGGATACCTTGGCTATTGTGAATGCTTCCTATGTGGATCTGGTTCTCAGTATATAATGGGGAAAAGTTGAATGTTTGGGTTGATTATGAAGGTGGACCTAAGGTGATGGAAGTTAGGTTAAGCAAATGGGTGAACAAATACCTTCTGATCCCATCGTTTCTCATAAGATTGACCACATGTTGGTGATGGAACTTACATTTGTACTATAAAACAATAAACCAGATGTTGCGCTTCAATCAAGTTTCCAGCCCCAGACAAGTTCAACATCAGATGAATCTTGAGAGAAATACGAATAGCTCCATATATCTAATTTAAAAAACAAAAAGAAAGGTAAAAAGATCATGAATGTGAAGACATCATCAGTCTCTTAAAATAAACTATCCCATACATATAAATACTAAACTAATAAATTTCAGATTTAATTTGTAAGATTTGATTTTTGAAAGGAAAAAAAAATGGAAACAAGGGAAATGAATAGTAAACTCGGTATTCGAAGTTCTCAGTTTGCACCCAGCAAGTCAATAGTGGAAGCAAGTAGCCTGTGAAAGTGCCTGAACCCAAATGAAAAAATACAACTGTTCCAAGAGAAAGAGGCCTTATAGTTCTACTTACCTTGACTACAGTGTCACTCATCAGAAGCTCTTCTGCCATTAACTCAAACTCTGATGAACCATAATGAGCAAGCCCAAAGCTTAAAACAGCACCAAAAGTCAAACGAATGAGTCCACCAACCTGCAAGTTAATAAAAATGGTATTTTGGATATCCTTCAAATTCTCAAATGTGATTATGCAAAAGATGGCATTAAAAAAACCAATATCAGCTCTTCAAATGAAGCAATATAACTTTCTTATAAAGTTCTAATATTAACTAAATATATGAAATTTGCTTTGTCTGTTGTCTATCAGTTCAGGGTAATTATTTCAAATATATTTTATCACTTAACAGAGAAGTCCTAAAAACATTGGCCAAGAATAAAAGGCAATACGTAATACGTAGTCATCCAAAATAAAGTAACTTAAACTGTATTTACTATTAGTAAGTTATTCCATTTGGCAATGAGATCAGTATTTGAATCACCTGAACACGACTCCAATATAAAGGAAATAATGCTTTTTTGCCTGATTCTGGACATAAACATTTGTCCAAAGCGGTACTTTAGGAAACTCTAATAGAAGAGTATCAGTTTGAGTAGAAAAGTTATAATTGCAAATGGTAAGACTCCGAGAAACAACATCATAATATGTCTAAGAAGATCGATGACGCGATGCTGACGGTGGGCTTGACAGGATTAATGAGTTGACAACAAGAAGAAGAAACCGTGTACGGGATAGTGGGTGGTGGGTGAGGAGGACGCCACCATGAGAGTAGTATGTCGATAAGGACGGTTGATGTACCAAGAAGGTGCGCGGCGGAACGAAAGCCATTTGGGGACAATCACGTGACAGCTCTGTCCAATGATTGTACAGATAAGTCATTCATAAATATTTAATACACCTCAGTATGCCATTTGGGACTTATTGACTTATTTTTATAAGTTTTTGAACTCAATTGAAATCGAAAAAGAAACTATGACTTACTTTTGAGATTGACAGACAAATATCAAGATCGAATCTTTTACAAATTAAGATATCAATTTCGGGATCTAGGGTTTTATTAATCATTGACGTTGACAGGGAGCCTCCATGTGGTGGTCGTTGGAGCTGTGGTGTCTTGTTTCACACTTCTTGGAAGATGATGTGCTCTGTTGCTGCTGTGATTTTCTTCGTTGTTGCCGCTCTGTCCTATTCGATTTCATTCGCCTTCACGGAATGTTCTTTGTCTGGTATATGTGATCTGTAACTTCAGAATCAAATGACTGTTGGAGGGTGAATCACGAGTCCAATACCCGAGTTTGTGTTTTTGACCTGGAACACACGAGGAATGGGAAAAGTCAGTTGTAGCCCTTATGACGGGACGGTTGCCCTTAAAATCATCTCTGTTAGTTGTTAAATCCAGCTTGCTAATATGAATTAAGCAAATTTATGCTATGTTGTGTTTAAAACTAACATGGTCTTAAGAAATACAGTACAATATTTTTGTTTAGTTCTAGTTAGATGTGTTTTTTATAGGCAAATACATTTCAGGGAAAATTATTCTAGCTTAATTGGAACGATTCTAAGTGCAACAGTGTCGTGTATTGTTGAGTGGGACATAAATGCTTTGGAAGATAAAACGCAAGAAGGGTCTTCATCTCATTCTCCCTCCAACCAAAACACAAGTAATGTTAGGAGTAAAGATGATATTAGTGGGCCATCTGATCCCTTACTTTCTTGAATAGTTATATGCCACGTAAAGTAAATCAGCTGTTGAAAAGCGCCTTGAAGTTAAAACTTCTCAAGTGGCCTTTGATTTTTGTATCACATTAAAAAAATTATTGGGTTAAATATTTTTTTAGTCCCTATATTTTGGGACGATTTTGGTTTTAGTCTATTTTTAAACTAAGGTACAATTTAGTCCTCTCACTTTAAAAAACTCTGGTTTTAGTCCTTTTTATCAAATTTTTTAAACTTTATTTGTTGTTTCAAACGCGTTTCTCAGTTAATATTGAAGCAAAAATGTGTCGAAATGTGTAAACAATCCAAATGCTATAATGAAAGGTGCTTGAAACAGCAAATAAAGTTAAAAAAATTTGGTAAAAAGGATTAAAACCAGAGTTTTCTAAAGTTGAAGGACTAAATTGTACTTTAGTTTAAAAATGGACTAAAACCAAAATCACCCCAAAATATAGGGACTAAAAACATATTTAACCCAAAATTATTTTACAGTTGACGATGGTTTGCACAGCTGAGGAAATTCTCGAGTAGTTTTTGTCTATAATGGTTGAGCTTTTTTTCTCTTGTGAAAATGGGTTCCCATCGGTCTATGTTAATTTGTTATTAATGGCCTGTTTGAATAAAGATTCCTTTTTTCTTAGTTTATCTGAACATACCTTAAATAATTGTGTAACAGTTCTTTATATTATGCGCATAAATTATTTACTATTTTCCATAAGAATACCAGCACAAGTTGTTTGTGGTTAAGTTATAATCATTTGAGGAGCTTCTGACTAGAGGAAGTTACTAGCTAGTAGATATATTAAAAGATATGGCTTGAGTCTTTTCACTCTTCAACAAAGTTACTGTTACTGTTCTATCAATGAAGTGATTTTTACCAACGAAAGGATTTCTAAGTATTACTACTTCTTTTGGTATAGATTGTGCCTCTCACCTTTTCAAAATCTCCATAACCCTTTTGCATGATTGGTTTCCCTGTGGATGTGTAAGTATTATACAGCAATATTAATCTAATTTTAGTATCACTATATCATTTATTTTGTTCATAATTTTACTTGTTTGTTATCTGTTTAGAAACTAAGTGATTAAAATCAAGAAAATATATTGGACTTTTATTTTTTGAAGAATTATTTTTTAAATTATATCTAAACATTACCTAAAACAATTCCTTAAACCCGTAAGTACCAATTTAACTATTATAATACATTTTAATATTTAAAAATGGATTAAATATGTTTTTTGTCCCTTAAGTATCAAGCTATTTTGGTTTTAGTCCCTACTCGAAACTTTGATGATTTTTAGTTCTTGTAGTTTTGAAACTCTTACTAATAGTCCTTAAAATTGGACGGCGTTATCTTTTTTTACATGAGGCAAACGACGAGATCAATCTTATGCTAGCTTCCCTCATCACTCTTTGCCACGTAGGTCACACGCTCATGGTCACACACTCCCAGTTCCTCAAACTGAAGAATCTCATCAACTCTCCACCGCGGACGGCCGCGAAGACTTTGACGAAGCCGCGACAGACGACAAGACGTTCGATGACCTCGGCCTGGCGGAGTGGGTGGTTAGTACATGTAGGGAGCTCAGAATGTGGATGCTAGAACACGTGCAGCAGCATGCATACCGCGAGGACCGACACGTGCTTGGCATTGACGAGACTGGGAGCGGGAAAACGACGACCTTCGTTCTTCCGATCCTGCATCGACTCGCTGAGCACCTCTTCGGCGTTTTCGCACTCGTAGTGACGCCTACGCGCGAACTCGCGTTCTAGCTCGCGAAGCAGTTTGGCGCTCTGGGCTCAGCTATGCACCTCTGTATCACGGTTGTGGTAGGTGCCATGGATATGCTCAAGCAGGCGAAGGATTTGGTTGCGAGGCCACACCTTATCATTGCCACACCTGGGAGAATCCACATCTTGCTCCGTGATAACCTTGATATTTCTCCTGTTTTCTCCAGAACCAAGTTTCTTGTCTTGGATGAAGCAGATCGAGTTTTGGATGCTTGTTTTCAGGAGGAATTGAAATTTATCTTTTAGTGCTTACCTAAAAATCGACAAAATCCATTCTTTTTTGCGACAACTACAAGTAATCTGCAAAAGTTGCGAGAATGTTACCAAGATAAGATGTATGTCTACGAGGCATATGAAGGTTTTAAAACAGTTGAATCACTTAAGCAACAAGTGATATTCATCCCTAAAAAGGTGAAAGAAGGGGAGATCGGTGGGAAGGGAGCCAGAGGTTGGAGTTTCTCAAGAAGATGAATTCCAACGTGGCAGAGATAGAAGAGAGAAGTTGGCATAAGACTAATCTCGCCATTTGCCACATGGAAAAAAAGATAACGCCATCCAATTTTAAGAACTATTAGTAAGAATTTCAAAACTACGAGGATTAAAAACCATCAAAGTTTTGAATAGGGACTAAAACCAAAATTACGTTATACTTATGGGATGAAAATCATATTTAACCCTTTAAAAATCTACATATAAATATATTTTAATATATGTTACAATATATAAAGTTTTCTTTAAATTATTAAACTTTTCATTTTCACATCATATCTATATATTAAACTTTAAATTATTTATTTGAATATAATGATAATTATATTATTTAAAAAATAATGATAATAATTAAAGAAGGTTTAAACTACATTTTTAAATATCCACGTTTGTCGGGGTCTGTAGTTACATATATAGACGCATGTGCTGTATCAAACCGAAAAATATTCTTTTAGACATCTAAACTTTTTACATTTATTTACTTTTTTTTTATTAAAAGAAGGTTTAAACCATTTCGTTGTCTCTATTTTTGGGAGGTTTTCCCATTTTGATCTCGGTCCTATTAGAATCTCCAATTGAGTCCCTATAAGTGCTAATTTCAATCAATTAAGCCCCTGCCGTTAAATTTAGTTAACGGGGTTAACTTTTTTGCACAGTTGGAAGGATGACCTGTTAATTTCTGTAAACGTGACCTATTTAGAGTTGAAACGTGGCATGAATTAGAGTTGAAATTGATTGAAATTAGCACTTATAGGACTCAATTCATGCCACGTTTCAACTCTAAATAGGTCACGTTTATAGAAATTAACAGGTCATCTTCCCAACTGTGCAAAAAAGTTAATCTTGTTAACTAAATTTAACGGCAGAGGCTTAATTGATTGAAATTAGCACTTATAGAGACTCAAATGGGGATTCTAATAAGACGGGAATCAAAATGGGAAAAACTCCCGAAAATAACGACAACTAAATGGTTTAAACCTTGAAAGAATATAAAAATTTATAATTTTATAATTATTTTACTCTTATATTTTATATCAAATGAATATAAAAATTATCGTGGTATCATTCCTCGTATTAAACCCCAACACATTAGAGCATGGATGTGACACTTGAGTCTGCAGTAAAGAGAAGGTGTTCTATACCCATGCGGCTTCAATTTGATTCTCAGTATTTTATGTCTATTGTGTTTCTTTTTTTCTTTTGGTTGTTATGTTATTTCTACACTTCCTTTGTGGACAAGCCAAAGAATCTTCGTTCAAAGTTAATGAACCAAAAGGTATAGGTGGTCATGCTCCAACTATTGTGCTTGAAAATATTTTGGAGTTAAAAAGGCCATAATCGATTCCTTAGAGTGTGCTTATTTTGAGAAGATGATTTGCTGAGTGAACAAACGAATTTGAGAAGATTTGAAAATAAATTTTTTGTTATTTATTTGAATAGATTTGGAAATGAGTGAGAGTGGATTTGAAAGTAAAGTTTATGAAAATCAGTGTACGATTTGACCGATGTAACAGATAAATAAATTGTTTAATAGGTAAAAATTAAAGATTACTAAAATACCCTTGATAATAAAAATAATATAAAATGATAATTGTTGATGTTATGTATAATTGTAAAAAAATTATAAGAAGAAAACAATAAAAAATATTTTTTAAAATGTAAAAAAATTATAATTTAATAAATTTAAATAATAATAATAATAGTATTATTATATTATTACTATATTTATTATTAATATATATTATTAAAACTACCCAATTTTCATAATTAGAATTGATTACTTATTACAATATAGTATGCATTCATCTTGGAGATACATTTTCACATATTGATCACAAGGGGTAAGAATGACTTTTTATTATAATCACTTTCAAATATCCTCTATGAGCGAGGAATGCAAATTTTGTATATCTTCCAAATCCATCCACGCGAATCTATCGAAACGAACATAAAAAATTGTAAATCTATCAACGCAAATAATTTTCTACAGTGTACCACCCCAAAGTGACACAGAGCCTTATGTACGTCCAGATTCGTCAATCCGTCATATTTTACAAAGATGGGAGGTGTCGACTTCTCAAGTATTGGTGTTTTCATGACGGTCATGGTAAATAGTGTTGTTAAAATAGGTTAAAACTCGTCAGTCAATCCAGCCTATAACGAGTTTGAGTCGGGTTAGGTTTAAAAAGAAATGAAATTTTTTATACGAACTAATTCTCAACTTGACTCACTTAGAATCCAGCTCACCTGAATTAAACCTGTGATAAGCCAAATTGACTTACCAATCCACCTAGTTTAATTTAATTATTTATTATTTTATGTTTCAATATTATTAGTTAACATTGTTGTTTTATTGTATTATATGGAATAAAGAAAACTATATTTTAAGAAAGTAAAATATTATAAATTTATAACTACTATTATATATATGGATAATGTAAGACTCAAGATAAAATAAAATATTTTTTATTTTTATTTTAATATTCCTTACTTATAATATTTTATTATGGCATAATATTGGTTGATGGAATTGTTTGGAAATGAATTAAAATTTATTATTTTAGTTTTATTTAAATTTTCGAAATTTGATTGAAGTAATGTTTAAATCGTATTAATTACGTTGGTAGATGTGTGTGCAGTGTTGTTGCGCTACCAGGACCCTTCTTCGAATCTGTGGGAAGTCTTTCAGGCATTGGATTGTTTAATTTAATTTTTCTTAACGCTTGGTTGATGTAGGATCCGCAGTGACGTAAGAGAGAGAAAATATCTAAAATGATCATTAGTTCACGTGAATGAGTGTGGTCAGGAGGAAGTTCTGTTTTTGTTGTATTCTGTTTGGTAAAGGAATAAGTTTGGCTTTTAAGTTATATTTTTTTGGGATCGTGATATTCTAAAAATGCAATTTTGACACTGTGTTATATTGGGTTATTTTAAATTATTTTTTTTAAAAAAATCTGATTTTGAAAAGGAATCAGACTTTTTTTTTAATATTTCTAAATCATCCCTTTTCATTCAGTATTGTGGTTTCTCTCCTATCTAGGGTTTTTATTATTTCTTTGAATTTGTTAAAAAAATTATTTAACAATAAATGACAGAACAATACACATCGTTATCAAATCTGTCTTGTTAAAGAAAACGTTTTCTTTTATTCGGCATGAGTAGCGTAAGGTATGCAGAAAGTTTATATACGAAAATGTTTATTTGGTATCGTTTTTTGACACAAAATTGACACCCTATTGGATGTTGTCACTTAAAGAAAAAACGTTTTTAAAAAAGTTGAGAAGGGTAATTTAGGAATTCTCATTTCATGAAATTTCATTTTGGCGATTTCATTTTTCTTCTCTTTCACTTTTCTTCTCAACTTTTGTCTCTCCCATTCGGCCTCCTCTTTCCATTCGCTTCATCTCTCCAATCCCTTGGTCTCCCCCTTGGTCTTCCCATTGGACTAGTTTTCTCATCCAAAGGCGTCATCTCAACCAAAAGAGGTCTTTCGCAATCACTCTGTATCGGTAAGCTCTCTTTCACGTTTCGCGTTTTGGGTCTCTTTGGCATTGTGGCTCTGTTTCGGTTTTTGGCTCTCTTTTGTGTAACGTCCCCCGGGACGTTACATTTTGCATTGTCTGGCTTGTCGAACCGTACTTTAGTTTTGTTTTATTTATTCTTTTTGTGTATTGTGAACCCTAATCCACCATTGATTTATTGTGCAGTTGCAATGGCGTTCGAAAACCCAAAGGTAAGTTAAAGTTTTGGTATTATATATAGTTTTTTTTTTGCTAAGTAATAATTTTATTTTTAATCTTTTGTAGTGGCGGGTTCGAATCTCTCTGAATTCATCATTCATTATTGAAATGAATGGCTTACTGAGAAATGTGCATGTAGAACGAATTCGGATGACACCATTTTGTTGGTGTTTGGAGCTATGTAATAAGGGTTTGGAGATTAATTGTGAATTATTGAAGGTTATGGTATGTCAGTGGGCTGGGCATGATGTTAGCTTCAGGGTCAGTCATCAATTGATTCCATTTACTGTTTTGGATGTTTTCATGAGCACTGGTTTAGACATAGGTGGTTTGGAAATCCCATTTGATGAATATATAGTTGGTTTGGTTAGAAAAATGTTTAATAAAAAAAGCACAACTTTGAAGGATTTGGTTGACATGTTTAATGTCATTGTCTTGGATGAAAACATAAACGTTGATGTTGTGAATAGGTTGTATATATTAGTATGTTTGGTTGTTTTTTTCTTTCCTAGGACGTCTAAGATTGTTGCTAACATGCCTTCAAAAGTGTTAGATGATCTAGATAGTTTGTGTTTATATGATTGGGCAAGCGATGTACATAAACACCTTGTAGATAATTTGAATAAATGTATGAAAAAAATAATGGCCGGAGGTATCACCAGCGCACTGGGTCTTAGTGGAAATGTGACAGTATTGCAGGTAAAATTCTTTATAGTTCTTTAACTGAATGAATAGAATGTGCTACACTGTAAAATATGGGTGATTGTAAATTATTTTCGTATTGTAGGCTTGGGCGGTAGAGAGACTTTCTTTGGATGGTAATCCAACTCATAGGGATTTCCCTCGCATGTTGCGTTGGTACCCCTATAAGTCAAGATCATATGAAAAAATAGAAGATTTGTTTTGGACTGGAGATGTAAGTATTTCATGCATATCGTTTTATGTTCTTTATAATTATTTATGCTTTTAACCTACTAATATATGTGTTTGAATGTGTTGTAGTTAAAGTTGGAGTGGTATATTGGTGAGAAAGTTCGTAACAAGGCCGAAATCATTGTGGCTTTTGAAATGTTTGATGGAGAGATTGGTTTAGACCATTGCCGAAACGATCAAGAGTTGATGAATTAGATGATGATACCTCTGATGACGACACTTTTGAAGCAAATGTGGATGAAATATTGAAGAAAAATAATAAAGAAATCATATCCTTGAATTCAAGGCTTGCTTCCTTGACGAATGAGTTATTTGAAATTCGTCAAATTCCAATTTGTAATGAAGATGTGTTTAATGATGAAGGTGTTGGTGGAGGTCATGAAGAAGGTGTGGGTGGAGCTGCTGAAGATATGTTTAATGATGAAGGTGTTGGTGGAGGTCATGAAGAAGGTATGGGTGGAGCTGTTGAAGATGTGTGCAATGAAGAAGGTGTTGGTGGTGGAGGTCATGAAGAAGCTATGGGTGGATATGCTAAAGAAGTGTTCAAGGAAGAAGGTGTTTTGGAGGTCATGAAGAAGTTATGGGTGGAGCTGCTGAAGAAGTGTTCAATGACGAAGATGTTGGTGAAGGTCATGAAGAATCTCTTGGTGGAGCTGCTGAAGAAGTGTTGAATGAAGAAGGTGTTGGTGGAGGTCATGAAGAATCTCTTGGCGGAGCTGCTGAAGAAGTGTTGAATGAAGAAGGTGTTGGTGGTGGACTTGAGGAAGACTGTCCAAGTGCCTCCAATGAAGGAGTTGTAGGGGATGAAGAACCTGGAAATCAAATTCAGAACTTCGTTAAAATTGATGATGATGGTGTTGATGTTGAACAAGCGGAGGCACAGGTACCATTGGCTGTCATCCCTCTGCGTGCTATTGCTGGTGATCCAAGGTCTACCGTCAATGCTGACTAACTGTACATTGCTGCCAGCGTAAGAGGTAGACCACAAAGTTAATTAAGGATAACTTAGTATTTTTGTACGTGTAAGGTAAAATTTTTTAATTGAAAAAAACATTTTTTTTATCAGGATTGTTTGTGAAATAATTGGGCAGACCCTGAACACAACTTCTATTCAGACTTTAGCGCCTTACCAATATGTTGATAACATGGTAAGTATTTTGTAACATGTGTTGATTTTGACTGTACATATTCATTTTAATTAATTGTTCAATTGTGAATGTGTAGTTGGTGCTATTTGCTACTACAATAATTATGCACTTTGAGAAAAGGACGACCGGGGTTGTGAAGAGGATCCTTTTTAGTTCATTATTAGCGGTAAATTGTTTGTAATTGAATTGTCGCATGGTGTACTTCATTGTAGAAATAATGTGTTAGGCATTTTGGATTGATGGATTTCAACCTATCCACAGAACCTTATACTTAATGATTATAGGAGAATGCCAAAAAATCGTCATGTGTTTACTCTTCATAATTACATAAGTTGTTTGCGTGCCGGACACTTTGGACTTGAAGACATTGCAATAGCTGACTTTGTGAGTGAGGTTTATTTTTCATTGTGTTTGTGGTGGTATTTGACATGTAGCAGCTGTTGATGTATTGACTTTGCTTTTGTTTTCTTGTAGTTGTTTCTTCCTTTTTGCCATGACAACCATTAGTGGTGCTATGTAATCAAACTTACCACATTAGAAATGTATGTTATTGACTCTTTGGGGAAGGGCATAAAAAACCGCAAAAGGATTGACACTGCTGTTGTATGTGTGACCCCATTTAATAATGTTATTGACTTTCATTTAAGAATGTATTATTAACGTCTTATTTTTATTTTTAATTGGTAGGCTCAAAACCTTGCTCGATTTTTTTGCATTTTGTACGACAAACCGGAAGGGAGTATTGGACCTTTGTCTGTCGTACAAGCAAATATCCCATCCCAACTAAACCTGTAAGTTGTTATAAACCTTCACTTTAAACATATGGTCTTCTAAGTCATTTAGTTTGTCCTTAGTGGTTTATGTTATCTTTTTATTGTTTCAGACATGACTGTGGAGTTATCATGTTAAAAGCTATGGAAATTTGGAATGGGGAGGATAAATACAATGGGAAAAGCATGCCAGTGTATACGAATGTAAGTTAGAATATTATTTTCATTATTGTTTGATGATTGGGTTGATTTTAGAATTTCAATCTTTTCATTTCAGGAGGAATTGCTTGCAATTAGAAAGCAATATGTACGTGATTGGATCCTGGACAACGAGAACATAAGAATATTGGATGTGCTAGAGGTGTATGGATTGTTGTAGGATAGTTGTCCTGTCTAGAAATGTAGTGAACATTGTAAGATACAATAGTGTATATGAAGACACTGTATTTTTAATATATATATGAAGAGATTGTACAAATGATTATTGGAATAAGATGATTGATTTCAAGTTTGTTTATGTGCAATGTACGAATGATTATTGGAATAAGATGATTGACTTCAAGTTTGTTTATATGAAATGTACAAATGATTGTTTATTGATGATTGATGTCCAGGTTTTGCTTATGTGCAATGTATATAAGTGCCTTAACAATTTAGGCCAAGTGTTGCAATCTGTGCAGCAAAAAACAGCACTGTAATCGTTTACAAGGACGTTGTAATCGTTTACAAGGGGTTCGTAATCGTTTATGCGAGTCTCTTTTGTGATTTGGACTTCCTATTGCACTGAAGGAACCACCTGTGGTTTGACCTACTTATTCATTTTTATAAGTTCACTAGTGTTCGGTCTTAGACTAGTGCTCGGTCTTAATAGTGTTCGGTCTTATACTAGCACTCGGTGTCTTCATAGTATTCAGTCTACTAATAGTATTTTGTTTTAACAGTGATCAGTCTCATTAAATAGTGTTCGACCTAAAGCCTTTATTCGTCCTAAGCTTGTAGTGTTCGGTTTAAGCTCTTAGGGTTCGATTCAATAAAGTGGTTAGCTTGGTAATAGCGTTTGGTCATGTTAGCCCTAAGGTGTGTTATTCCGTTCGGTCTTGTTTATGATTGGGATTTTATTTTACTATTCGGTTTGATTGTATTGATGGTTAAGTATGATGGTATTAAAGAAGTGACATGAATTGAATAGTATGCATATGAAAGAGTATTCCAAGGAGAAATATCTCGTGGTTGGTTATTGAATTGTAAAGTATGAATGTGGTCAAAACTTATCCTGATATTCTGTGATTACGCATTCTCAAGTAGAGAGGAGTAACTCATGTGTGAGAATGGCAAGAGAACGTAGTCCATAAGGTTAACTTGGGCGAGGTATAACGAACTAACCTCGGGTGGCAGCTGTTGAGGGCATCCCAGCTACTAGACCATCCGGGTGCACAAACGTCGTAGCTATATAATTCATACAATCCGGATGAGTCAAGTCAGTAGTCGGTCATTGCATTAATATTCATTTTTGGTTATGGTTTGAAATGTATGTATGATTGTTGCATGGTATAAATGAATTTGTTATCTTATTATGATTAATTAAATTACATAAGCTTACCCTACTTTTCTGTTTTGTCTATTTTGTCCGTTCGGTCATCCTTCCTATTGCAATGATCATCCTGTGGATGTAAGCAGAAGGAGATGAGTATTCGCTGGAAGAAGCTTTGGAAGGAAAGAATCCTGAGGCATAGTTTAGGACCGTTCAGTTAGTAGGATTAGCATTATCTTTTGTAAAATCGTCCAAATTATATAGGTTTTGTATAACCGTTCACTACGAACTTAGAATCAACCTTATGTTTGGTTGTAAAGTTTTTAAATTTTCCAGTATAATAGGACATTTGTAGACTTTATTAATTTCCATAACTGCCCAATTATATTATTTTATGTTAACTTCTTTATATAGCATTGGACTATTTTTTTAGAATGTTACACTAATAGTAATAAGGTTTAAATACCTTTTTAGTTCCCAAGTTGGGGTCTGAATTTTCATTTTGTCTCCGGTTTAAAAAATGAAGCCTTTTTGTCCCCATGTTTTTAATTTTGAGTGCAATCGGTCCCTTCCGTTAAGTAGATGCTAACGGCGTTAAATGTTAAGTGACTGTGTATGTAATGTGGCAAAAAAATATGGTCGTGGCACTGAGGTGCCAGTGTTTTAATTAGGAAAAATTAAATATATTACTTTTTTTTAATTAGGGCAAATAAAATAGTCAGTTTAGTGTTTTGAAGACATTAAGTTAGGTTTTTGGGAAGGGAATTGGGGCTTCTGCAAATTGTTAAAGGTTGATAGTGTGGAAGCACCATTACAGCCATAACCTTGTGTTCATTTCTCTAAAATTGCAAAGTGATAAAACTCCAAGTGGGGTGGCGGCTGCACCACTAAATCAATCAACGTGCTCTCCAACTAAATGAAATTAGTTTTTTCTAAAAGAAAAATGTGCTTCTAAAGATTACATCTTGAACCGGGACAAGGAATTTGATTCATAGATGTTGTAGAAAGAAGCCTCCACCACCTGCAAGAACAACAGAACCAGGTGTGCTACTCCTTTTCGTCACGAACCATACCTGAACCAACCAATACACCAGAACGAAGAGCAGAGCCTCTATTCCACAACGAGAAAGGTAAAGACCTAACGAAGAAGAAAACCCATAGCGGCAAGCAAACAGAATGCGAAACCAAAACTGCCGTCCTCGCCGGCGGCGAACGTGACACCCAAAAGCACCGTCGCGAGCTTAACCTCCACCATACGTTGAACGGGAAGGGAGAAGAACTTGTCATGCCAACCACTATTGCAAGCTCTGAAGGATCTCGCCATCACCGTCGCCGCTGCTGGTCGTTGTCGCTGTTGCAGGCCGCCGCTGTTGCACGAACACGAAACCCCTTGGATCGTGCCTCTACCACTGCACCATACCAAAAGATCACTACCGCTATGCCACCACATGTGAAAGAAAGAAACCTGCCATGGTTGAAATTAGCTTTTTCTGCACTTTTCGAGCAATAGAGTTTCTGGGCCTGAGTCCCTAAAACGTGAGACGGAACCGTAGGTGAGGGTGCCTTTGCTGCTTGACTTCAAATCTCCATGGAAGAGGATTAGGATCGTTCGAGATTAATATTTAGGGCAAATCCCTTTCCCTTTTCTTTTCCATATTAAAAAAATATTTTCATATATGTTATTTTGCTAAAAAAAATTTCCATATTAAAAAATATTTTCATATTTGTCACTGTTAAAAAAAATTTTTTTTTTTTCATGCTGGATAATTCATTTATCACGTGATCCACATTTAACGTCGTTTCTAATTATTTAACGGAAGGGATCAATTACACTCAAAATTAAAAACATAGGAACAAAAAGGCTTCATTTTTGAAACCGGGGACAAAATAAAAATTCAGATCCCAACTTGGGGACTAAATAGGTATTTAAACCTAGTAATAAACATTCATTTCAACTATATCTAAACATTACCTAAAATAATTCCCTAAACCCATAATCAAGCACCAATTTAACTATTATAATACATTTTAATATTTAAAATCTACATATAAAATTAATAAACTTTTCATTAATTTTCACATCACATCTATATATTAAACTTTAAATTATTTATTTAAATATAATGATAATTATATTATTTAAAATAATAATAATAATAATAATAAAAAAGAAAGAAAAAATATCACTCATGCCCACGGGTTTCAAACTATATTTTTAAATAGGAAAAAGTCTCTTTTAACAACTCTTTTTTGACAACATTTTGACAACACATACGTGGCAGTCTATGATTGGTCCATTTCAAATATTTTTTTAATCATAAATTCAAACATGCCAATAAAATGATGACACGTGTCCTGTTGTCAAAAAGTTGTTAAAAAAGAGTTGTCAAAATATCATTGTCCTTTTAAATATCCACGTTTGTCGGGGTCTCATTAGTTGTGTATATATATATATATATATATATAGAGACGCATGTCTTATATCAAACCCCACACACAACAGAGCTTGGATGTGACCATGCAACTTCAATTTGATTCTCAGATTTTCATGTCTATTGTGTTTCTATGTTTTGTTGGGTTGTTATGTTATTTGTACACTTCTTTTGTGGAGAAGCCAAATAGGCTTCGTTCTAAGCTAATGAAGCAAGGTATAAGTGGCTCACCTCCAACTATTCTGCTTGGCAATATTTTGGAGTTATATAAAGCTAGCTCTGCCACTTCAAAGTCTTCTTCTTCTTCTCAAGTCCCTTCCTCTCACAACTGTGCTGCTCTTCTCTTTCCACTCTTTGATAAATGGAGAAACGAATATGGTATACTGATCTGTACACTGATTTTGCAAATGGTTTGAGTCATTTGAGAATCACCATGCTTCAATTATCTTGTTTGAACAGGTCAAGTGTTCATGTTTTCTCTTGGAACCATTCAAATATTGTGTGTGAACCAACCAGACATAGTGAGAGAGGTCACTGTCTGCACATCCTTGGACTTGGGTAAGCCTGTATATCAACTGAAACAACTAGGGCCTTTGGTGGGTCGAGGCATTTTAACTTCCAATGGGACTAAATGGGTTCATCAAAGAAAGATCATAGCTCCAGAACTATACATGGAAAAAGTTAAGGTATATATAAAAGGTTTTCTTTTTGTTGATATTCATATTGATACTTGATTTCATTGACTCTTACCTTGAAATAACTTTATTTTATGTGCTTCCAAGGGAATGATGAATATAATTAGCGCGTCTGCTGCATCTGTGGTAAACTTGTGGAGTAATAGAATAGAAGCAGAAGGTGGAGTTGCTGACATCAAAATTGATGAGTGCATGAGAAACTTCTCTGGGAATGTTATTTCAAGAGCATGCTTTGGAAGCAATTATACCAAGAGTGAAGAGATTTTCTTGAGATTCGTAGCTCTCCAAGAGTTATTGTCCTGGAAAAATATGTCAAGATTTATCCCTGGCATGAGGTGTAATACAGTTTTTCCTTATGGCTCCTAAAATATTGTTATAATTGTCCTTTCCTTTTTTCAATTTAAGATTAAATTACTTGTGCATGTTACAGCTACCTTCCAACAAAGACCAATAGAGAAATATCGACATTAGAAAAGGAGGTGAAAGAAATGATACTCCAGGTGGTGAAGGAAAGAAGGGAAACTACTTTTGAGAAGGACTTGCTGCAAATAATTCTTGAAAATGTTAAGGACAGTGAGCTAAGTAAAGAGGCCATTGACGATTTCATCGTTGATAACTGCAAGAATATATACTTGGCAGGCTATGAGACAACTGCAGTTTCTGCTACATGGTGCCTGATGCTGCTGGCCGCAAACCCAAACTGGCAAGATCGTGTTCGTGCTGAGGTGACAGAAATTTGCAGGGGTAGAATCCCAGATTTTAGTATGCTTGGTAAGATGAAGCAGGTATAAGGATCCTTAGGCAGCAGCATATCACTACAAAAACAAGTCATATATATA
Organism: Vigna mungo; assembly: GCA_036885675.1. Lineage (NCBI taxonomy): Eukaryota > Viridiplantae > Streptophyta > Magnoliopsida > Fabales > Fabaceae > Vigna > Vigna mungo. The sequence continues at coordinate 14,375,796 of CP144691.1, read as the reverse complement.
TATATATATATATATTTAGCGTAACAAAAAATGTTTTTATATAAACTTTAATTACTCTATACCAACAATATGATACTTGAAACTAATAACTCTAAACTCCTATTGCCTATACTAACAAGTTGATTTCTGTTAGACAAAGCAATAGCTGCTATGCTAACAGAAAATATTCTGATGCCTAATAATTTTTCAGTGATATTACAGTGTATATTATCTTCAGAAGATGTTGAGAATTTGAAAATAGCATGAAGCATAACTTGTATTTGTTGTGGCAGTTAGGAATGGTTATTAATGAAGCATTGCGGCTTTATCCTCCTGTGACTGTGATGTCAAGAGAGGCCTTGGAGGACATGAAATTTGGGAACCTTGATGCTCCTAAGGGGATTAATATTTGGGTATTGGTATTGAGTATGCATACAAATCCAGATATATGGGGAGATGATGCCTACAAATTCAACCCAGAAAGATTTGCCAATGGAACCACAGGCTGTTGTAAGTTTCCACACGTGTACATGCCCTTTGGGGTTGGTCCACGAGTGTGTCTTGGACAGAACTTAGCTATTGTGGAACTTAAGATGATCATAGCTCTCATATTGTCCAAATTCACTTTCTCAATCTCTCCACGTTACGTTCATTCGCCCACTCTCAGGTTGCTCATAGAGCCTGAGCATGGAGTCAATATCTTGGTCAAAAAACTATGAACTGTTCCCTCTACTACCAAGAGATTTAGCATTTTGGTGAAACTAGTTTTCTAAGCATATATATTTCATGTTATGATCCATGAAATCTTATAAAGCAAAAACAAGGCTTGTATTTATTTCACCAGTTTCCTATTTTCACTTGTGAAAGATAAGCAATAAAAGCACTTATTGTGTGCGTGTCTAATATGATCATAAGTTGTGTCATGATATCCAAGCATGTTTAACTGTTGGCAACAAGAAGAGTAAAAGGTTGGCTGCGTTTTGAAAAGAAACTCTTTCTTTTTCTCTGCATTATTTCAAATAGCTGATACAAGTATTTATAGGTAAAAGATTTGCCTCTTCACGTGTTGGAGATAAATCAAAAGTTTTGACTTTTCAAATTTTAGAGATAAATGATGATGTCTATAGATCTGCCACTTAAAACCATTAATGCTATCTAGGAATACTAAGCAACAAGAAATAAAGTTTCTTAATTTAAGTTTTATAACAAATCTCCCCCTTAAACTTAAGTACTCTTCCCATTTCTCATTCCAATAAACCTTTTGCAATTCTCCAGCAATGTGGTTGGCAGTGACTTGGTGAATATGTTCGCGGCTTGAGCTCGGCTTTCAACATGTTCCAGCTTGACTTTTCCTTCTTTGACTTGTTCTCGAATGAAATGAAAACGGACGTCGATGTGCTTGCTACTTACGTGATTAACTGGGTTCTTTGCCAACTCGATCGTCGACTTGTTATCAACTTGGATCACAGTAACTTCATTTTGGATCACTCCCAAATGCCTTAATAGATTTAAAAGTCAGACTGCATGACACACACTCCAAGAGGCCGCCACATACTCTACCTCGCAGGTAGATAGGGTTACAATGGGTTGCTTCTTAGACAACCAAGTAAAAGTTGTATTTCCGAGTAGGAACACGTAACCCGAAGTACTTTTTCGGTCATCAACATCATCACACCAATCGCTATCTGAGTAACCCACTAGTCGATAGTCATCTGATTTTGAATAGAAGAGACCAAGTGATAGGGTTCCTCGAATATATCTCAGAATTCTCTTCAAGGTCTTCCAACGTGTATAGCTTGGATCCTCCATGAATCTGCTCATTATCCCAACACTCAACATTAAGTCGGGTCTCGTGCTTGTAAGATACCTCAGACTTCCAATTAAACTTCGATATCTCCCAGAATCAGCCCGTTCTCCTCCATCAAACTTCGAGAATTTAGTGTCTGGTTCAATTGGAGTAGAAACCGGGTTGCAGTCCTCCATTTTAAACTTCTTTAAAATTTCAAGCACGTACCTCTCTTGGGATATAAAAATCCCTTCCTCCGATTGCTTCACTTCCAGGCTAAGAAAATATTTCATCAAGCCTAAGTCTATCATCTCGAACTCTTTTTCCATTGCCTCCTTAAACTCCTTAATCAACTTCGTGTTGCTTCCGGTGAATATGAGGTTGTCGACATAGAGAGCAATTACCATCATATCCTTTTCTGATTTCTTTGTATACAAAGCATGTTCGTACGGACATTGCTCGTACCCGGTTTTCTTGAAATACTCGTCAATTCTCTCATTCCAGGCACGGGGAGCCTGCTTCAGTCCATAGAGGGCCTTTTTCAATCTCAACACTTTCTTCTCATCCCCTCTCTTCATGTACCCAAGTGGTTGCTCAACGTACACCTCCTCTTTCATCATGTCATTTAGAAATGTCGACTTCACATCCATATGTTGAATTGACCATTGGTTCTGAGCAGCTAACGAGATTAAGAGTCGGATTGACTCTATTCTCATGACAGGAGCAAATACTTCATCATAGTTTATCCCCTCCTTTTGTCTATAGCCCTTTACCACAAGTCAAGCCTTATAACGCTCAACCTCTCCCTCAACATTCATCTTCTTCTTGTACACCCATTTTACTTCAATGGGTCGAGCTCCTTCAGGAAGGTCGGTCAATTCCCAAGTTTTGTTGCGTTCAATCGCTCTAATCTCCTCATCCATGGTTGTTCTCCACTTCTCTTCTTGGACAACTTTCCCAAAGCTCAAGTCTTCAGAGTCGGCTAAGAGACATACAACATGAACTTCATTTGTAGTGTCGTATATTTCCTGTAGACTTCTCATCCTAGGTTGTGGTTGGGTTTCTTCATCTGGGGACTCGGTCGTCGTTGTTGTTAAGGGTACAAAAATCTCCGAGCTAGTTTCTTTTTCGACCGAGTTACTCCAACTCCACTCCTTCGTTTTCTCCACGTGAACATCTCGGCTCACCACTACTTTCTTGTTAGCAGGATCAAACAGTTTATATGCTTTAGAATTTTTATCATACCCGATAAATATGTACTTCTTGCTCCGATCTTCTAATTTTGTCCTGTGCTGACTTGGTACTTGCCCATAGGCCACTCTACCGAACACCTTTAGATGAGAGACATTCAGCTTCACACCACTCCAAATCTCCTGAGGTGTCTTCTCACGCAATTTTGCATGTGAACATCTATTTTGCACATAGACTGCGCATTGCACCGCCTCTGCCCAAAACCTCTTCGGCATATTCTTCCCTTTTAACATAGATCGAACCATATCGAGAATGGTTCGGTTCTTCCATTCTGCTACACCGTTTTGCTGCGGAGAATATGGAGCCGTCAAGAAACGCTTGATTCCATATTCCTCGCAGTATTTGTTGAACTCGGAAGAAATGAACTCACCTCCTCTATCAGATCGAACTGTTTTGATGACTTTGTTTGTTTCTTTCTCTACCATCACTTTGAACTTCTTGAAAGTTTCAAACACTTCTGACTTCTCTTTCAGAAAGTAAAATCACGTCTTCCTTGAGAAATCATCAATGAAAGAGACGAAGTATCTCTTACCACTAAATGATTCTGGAGTTATTGGCCCACATAAGTCGGTATGGATCAGTTCGAGCTGCTTCTTTGCTCGGTACTCAGAGCTTCGTGGGAAAGAAGTCCTTGCTTGCTTTCCGATCACACATTCTTCACAGAACTTCTTTTCGAATTCCATTTTAGGCAGTCCGAGCATCATCTCCTTTTTCACCAACTCGGTCAACCCTCCAAAGTGAAGATGACCGAACCGGAAATGCCACTTCATAGCCTCATCCTCCATATCAAGTTGCATGCATTTGTCTTGAACTATTTTCAACTCAAGTTTGTACATGCGGTTTTTCTTCATTTCTACTTGGGCGATGAGCCTCCCGAGTTTATCTCTTAGTTGTAATTCTCGGTCCTTCATCAAAATTGAGTACCCATTCTCCATTATCTGTCCCATGCTCAGTATGTTGCTTTTGAGATCGGGTACATAGTATACATCTCTTATCTCTCCGATTCGCCCATTTTCCTATTGATACCAGATTGTTCCTTGACCTTTGATAGTTACTTTTGAAGCATCACCGAGAGAAACAGATCCGGATTCCACCTTTGATAGTACTTTGAATAAACTCTCATCGCTGCACATATGGTTATTTGCGCCGGTGTCCAAGTACCAAACCGAATTATTAGAACAGCTCGGTTTGACCTCAATTTCTGGAATGTTTGTCACTAGCAGCAATCCTTCATCTTCTTTCTCAAGGAAGTTTGTTGGTCCTCATTTTTCTTCTCGGACCTACAATCCTTGGAAATATGGCCCATCTTTCCACAGTTATAGCATTTTACCGAGTAGCAATCTTTGGCAAGATGCCCATACCTCCCACAGTTATAGCATTCAATGTTGTTTGTGTTTGTCCGACCACCCCGAGTTTGACCTCGACCACCTCGGACCTGACCTCGGCCACACCAGTTTTGTTGGCCGACTTGCTCATTTCTTCGTTCTCCTCTTCCTCTACCACCTTGGCTTCTGCCTCTTCCTTGGCCTCTGGTACTTTGAGAATAAAACACATTATCCTTTTTTATTGTCGCCTTTGCCTGGAGAGCTTGTTCAAGGGACTCCCCCTTCTTGCTTTTTCGTCTTTGCTCATGTGCTTTCAGGGACCCAACAAGCTCTTCAATGATGAGCGTTGATAGATCCTTGGACTCCTTTATTGCGCATACAATATTTTCGAAATCATCTCTCAATGACCTTAGAATCTTTTCAACAACTCGGTTTGATGAAAGATTCTCATCATTCTGATTCATTTTGTTCACCATGGTCTCCACCCGAGTAATGAACTCAGATATGCTTTCAGACTCATTCATCATCATGTTTTCCAGCTCGCGCCTAAGGGTTTGAAGTCGGACCTGCTTCACTCGTTCGTCTCCTTTGTTTGCCTTTTCAAGTGTATCCCATGCTACTTTGGAAGATTTTGCATTTGGTATATTCTCAAAGCCAGATTTGTCAACAACTCGGTATAACAGATACAAAGCCGCCTTGTCATTAGCTCGAATGGCCTTAAACGTGTTCAATTGGGCATTTGAATATCCATCTGTGCTCGCCGGTTCCTCATACCCAGTCTCGACCACATCCCAGTTATCTTGGGAGCTGAGAAGGGCTTTTATCTGCACCTTCCAATTGTCATAGTTAACGTTTTTCATCAACTTGGGTAGCGGGATACCATTGGTTAAACCTGCCATTTCTCTCAGGTGTTTACACTTAACTCACACACCTCACAAAACTCTCAGTCGCTCCTCTCTCTCTTTGCCAGAGCACACCGCGACATTCTCTCTCTCTCTTTCACCTTACACTCATGCTCTGATACCAATTTGTTGGCAACAAGAAGGCAAAAAGGTTGGCTGCGTTTTGAAAAGAAACTCTTTCTTTTTCTCTGCATTATTTCAAATACTTGATAAAAGTATTTATAGGTAAAAGATTTGCCTCTTCACGTGCTGGAGATAAATCAAAAGTTTTGTCTTTTCAAATTCTAGAGATAAATGATTATACCTATAGGTCTGCCACTTAAAACCATTAATACTATCTAGGAATACTAAGCAACAAGAAATAAAGTTTCTTAATTTAAGTTTTATAGCATTAACAACATAACGATCATAAGTCGTGTCAGAATTCTTGAGGTTGAAGTCGTGCAGCCTCATGGTTTTCAAGGTCTAATAATTGGAAAATAATTCTTTGACACGGTTAAAGAAATCGGCACTCATTTGACACGGATGGGACTTAATTAATTTGAATGTCATTAAGGGCAAAGTTGTCATTTACGGTGCGTGAAAGCTGATTGAAATTTTCGTTCATTTTTCGTTTCTTTCATTTGCATGGTCAAGAAGCTTTCATTTTGGAAGAGAAAGTTTAGGGTTAGGGTTGAGAGAGAGTGAGACAGAAAAAGAGAGAACTCCATGGTTGTCACAGGCTGGACATGATTCGGAAGAGTTCGAACCGACGAAGTGCGAAGCATCAGAGGTTTGGCCCCTATCTATTTCTTTCTTCTTTTCTCATCATTTGTCTATCTTTCGTTTTCTTTTTGGTTCATTTTCGAAAACCCTAGACTAAAGGGGGCAAGGGCGTGAGACATAAAGTTTTCTTTTTAATTCAGTTTCGAAAACACCAAATGCTCAATCCGTGACGAGCGAGATCGGTGATGAGTGAGAGGCACAGAGAGAACGAGTTTGGTATAGTCAAAGAGTCAACACAGGAATGAAAGAGCGAGATACATAGAATTTGAACCGAAGGTTGTGGTAAAGGGGAAATAGAACGAGGTATGGGGAGTTAATGATAGTATGAAAGTACTGCATTCAATTCAGATTATAAGGAGAGAGATGAAATCCACGGGGACAAACCGTGCATCTAGATCTCAAATCATTATCAAATTTATATTCAGCTAATTTAATGTTTTCATAGGAAGACGAAATACTTGTTTCTACATATGCATTGTCTTTACATACATAATATAATACATTTTTTGTTTTCTGACCATCCATAGATGTTTTTATATATATTGTTGGTTAAGTGTCAAAACATCATCTATATTATCTATCTTATGTAAAAGAGTTGGATCCTTGTGCTTATTCAATGGCACAAAGACTTGGACCTCTTCAAAGATAGGTGTAGTCACATAGGATGGGGTCCTAAAAGATAGTTGTTGTAAACGATTACCAGTGCCTTTTTTAGTGAACCAGATTATTGTACACAACGACAAATGTTTCCTATGTCCACATGCATTGTTTCATTCGTCCATTAAATCCATCAGTACTAAAACAAGAAGCCAAATTTAATCATTAACAATTCAATCAAAACATCATTTCCCAATGACAATAACATATGCAATTCAATTAACTGTAATAATATGTCAAACAAGGAAGGTTGCATGAAAGACTAATTACAATCCAAATTACAAAACATGTCTTCATCTAAAACTAATTACATATTACATCCTCTTAACAAACCTATACTAATGTCATTCATTAGTTATTCTAAGCAATCCAGTGTAAGGAGTTCTAAGGGCTATGCTCTTGTAATGCCTTCGTGACCCCTTCCCCATATACGTCTTCATTGGAGATAGATTGGTGGACATGTCTCCCGGGGAGATGGACAGTTCTTCACGTGGCACACTCTGTCCACCATCCTCTGCTCTTCTTCTTCTAGCTTTCTCTTCGGTCACCTCTTGCTCCAACACAATCCTTTTAAGTTCTGCAACTAGATTTTGTTGATGCTCTATGGTATGCATTACACTCCGTCTTACTTTTTCAATAGCTTCTTTGCTAATGGTTTGTCATCTTTCATTTTTGGTCTTGGTTGGTCATCCTTCTTATCCTTCATTGTACCAACATGAACACCATGATGAACCTGAAATTCAACAATTCATATGATACTAGGAAGACATATATCATAACATAAATCACTCAAACAATAAAGATCATACCACACTAGTCTCCAGAGCTCCTTTCACGACGTTGTCTCCCAAATTTATGTTCATCCAATGCAATATTCTAGGAAATTTTTCTATTTGACCTTTGGGAGGTATAAAATTCTCACAAAACCATACCTACAAAAAATTGATCATCATAACTATTACTCAAAAACACAATTCAAGCCACAACCCAAAATAATAAATCAATAAATTCAAATTACCTGCAGCATGTAAGTGCAACCATCGACATAAACGTTACTTGTACCTTTTCCTTTCTTCAAACCATCTGACGCTTTGCACAAACTAATAACGATACACTAAAGTACCCCAACAAAAACTACCCAAACCACTTAAATCATCAACAATTTCAAACAAAATCGGAAACACTCTTCCGCTACATTGGCGAAATAATACCTCAGATATCCCAACCAATATATACAAGCTACAAAAATGAGAACAAGGTATTTTTTTCTTACGTTTTGTCATCAAACATTTGTATACCAAATCCAAATCTCTCATTCCTTTGCCTACATATTTCACACATGTACTTCTTTTCATTTTTTCCTTCAAGTTAATATCTTTACCATATAAACTCAACCCCAGACCTAAACAAAATTCCTTCTCATTCATAGAGACAAGTTTATCTCCAATTAAAAAAAGAACCACTGGAATCCACCCACTTAACCAATAACTCACTCAATATATTCCTACCTATTCTAACTTTACCACTCAAATCTAAGAACCAACGAAAAGGAGTCTCTGAAATCACTGATTAGTGCTCCTCTGTCATGCATTCGTTCAAAGTAGAAATATACTTTGTTGAAAATGAGTGACGAACCGTCAACTGCATCAACCACAAAAGTTAAAAACCCTAAAACAAAAATAACTGCGAACTTAACACAAGGGAAAAAACGAATGTATGAAGCATGACCCATTTTACCTTGGTCGTCGGAGTAACCTCATTTATGGAACTCACTATTTTGCACAACGAAGAGAGCGACAACGACAGCGAAGCACTACAGCGACAACCACCAAGACGCGATGGCAAAAGTGAACCACCAACACGCGACAGCCACCAATGACAGTGAGATCGAAGACGGCGAAATGGAATGAAGATGGAGAAAGGGGTAGAGAGAGTGTTTAACTCGAATGAAACAGGACAAAGGCAAACATGGAATAGAAAAATGTGTCTTTACATGGATATCAATCGTATATTTATAGGGCTTGTGGTAGCCAAACTCATTGATTAACCATTAATGCAGTATATTTTTAGGCAATCAAACTCAATAATCAATTATTAATACTGCATATTTGTAATGCGTAAGGCAATCTGATCCATTAATACCTGTTAACTATTCATAAATGACCATTAACTCCGATCAATATATTTCATATAGTACATATGTCCTCCAAGCCCAAGTAAGCTCTTTATTGAAAGAGGTGCGTAGGGATTATTATCAGCTTAAGAGAGGTCGCTCACATTGTATTTAGGGATTCTATTTTCGATGCGCTTTAAGTCTTCATACCTCTCTGCACCAAGCGGAGGACTCTAAGAGTTCTCTTTTGAATCATTCCCTAGGTCAAGGTCTTTCAGGTGAATTCGCTTTGGAATCCCCTATCGGCGTGTGCAGGAGTTCTCTGTGGAAACTCCTTCCACTCTTAGTCAAGGTGAATTCGTCTATGGAATCACCGAGCGGTGTGATGCAGGAGTTCTCTATGGAAGCTCATTTTCCTCTTATAGTCGAGGTGAATTCGTCTATGGAATCATCGAGCAGTGTGATGCTGGAGTTCTCTATGGAAGCTCATTCCACTCTTAATTGAGGTGAATTCGTCTATGGAACCACCAAGTGACGTGATGTAGGAGTTCTCTGTGGAAGTTCCTCCAACTCTTAGTCGAGGTGAATTCGTTTATGTAATCACGAGGGTGTGATGCAATAGTTCTCTATAGAAGCTCCTTCCATTTTTAGTCGAGGTGAATTTGTCTATAGAATCACTGAGTGGGGTGTGATGCAAGAGTTCTCTATGGAAGGTCCTTCCGCTCTTAGTTGAGGTGAATTTGTCTATGGAATCATCGAGCGGGGTGATGCAGGAGTTCTCTATGGAAGCCCCTTCCGCTCTTAGTCGAGGTGAATTCGTCTATGGAATCACTGAGCGGTGTGATGCAGTAGTTCTCTATTGAAACTCCTTCCTCTCTTAGTCGAGGTGAATTCGTATATGGAATCACTGAGCGACGTGTTGTGGTTGGCCGAGTGGTTTATGTGCAGGTCCTGTCATATGCACTGAAGAGAAAATAACAATTCAAATTCGAATGGTCACAAAAATGTAGCCAATCAAATTAATATCAAAATAGTTAAGGTTATGAAGCCGGATGGTCGGACAGGCGAGACCATTCGGTCTTCGGTTGAATGTTTGAAGGCTAAAAATGAGGAATTTGTATTAGGATGTGTCACAGACGAGCTGTATGTGTTTTACTGCCTTGTGACCTATAAAATAGATGAGGATATTGACTATGATAACATTAATAGGCACTGTTCGGGATACGTTGAACAAGGGTAGAGGTACCCAGTTGATACTCGCACGAGAGCCAAGCCATTGGAACTTGACGAGACTGAACGTAGGTGGTCCAACTGACCGAGTGGGAAGGGACTGAACCTTCCTCTGCAATATATTTTCACTCACAAAAATATGCATTAAAAAAAATAATGTAAATGCTTCAATATTTTATAATTTATTTTTATAATGAAAAGCCATTGGAACCTGACAAAGTTGAACGTAAGTGTTCTAACTGATCGAGCAAGAAAGGACTGAACCTTCCTGTGCAAGATATTTTCACTCAAAAAAATATGCGTTAAACAGAAAAGTAAATGCTTCAATACTTTATAATTTATTTTTATAATGAAAAGCCATTAGAACCTGACAAGACTGAACGTAAGTGGTCCAATTGACCGAGCGAGAAGGGACTGAACCTTCCTGTGTAGGATATTTTTACACACAAAAATATGCGTTAAAAAAAATAAAGTAAACACTTCAATATTTTATAATTTATTTTTATATGGAGACATTTAATTTTTTGCCTCGTAAACCTCTAATGGTTACCTAAAAGCTCTTAAAACTAAAGACATACCTTTAGAAATTATTATGGAATTTTTTGTTCTTGTTGCAAAACCTAGTATTGACTCGAAGTAGCGATATCGAGACTGTACGCGCGTTTGACTCCTCAAGGTTTCATGGGGATGTCGCTCGATCCCACGGTGGGCGCCAAAATGTTTAGGTTGAATTGATCTAAGGGTCGATCGTCCTTCCTTGCTCTACTCTTTCTTGATCGTCCAATCTTCTACGAAAACGCAATCCTCCTTGATGGACGCTCAAGTCATATATGTTTCATAAAGAGGCCTTTATCTTATTAGGATAGAAAAATGTGTCTTTACATGAACATCAATCGTATATTTATAGAGCTTGTGGTAGCTAAACTCATTGATGCAATATATTTTTAGGCAATCAAACCCAATAATCAATTATTAATACCGAATATTTGTAAAACGTTTGACAATCTAACCTATTAATACCTACTAACTGCCCATAAATGACCTTTAATTCCGATCAGTATATTTCATATAATACAAACTTGAAACAGGTAATCTAGTCAATAGATTTATCGGTTGATGAACTTACATAAGGGCGGTTTATCCAGTTAAATCTTTAATCAATAAGATCAAAATACTATAAATATAACATTAATTATAATTTACTTTCACTTTTTTCATTAATTGAAATATAATTTTTGACAAAAACATTAACTTAGACTATTGAAAAACCTTTTTATATTAATTTTTTTCTACAGTAGTGTTTGGAGGGTTGGAAGAGGAAAACTAAATATAAAAAACGAATATCTAAATGTGCAGAAAAAGGTTAATATAGAAAAAGTTTGGTTTAAACCCTTTAGTTGTCCCTATTTATGTGGGGTTTTCCCTTTTTGATCACCTTCTTATGAGAATCCCCAATTGACTCCTTATAAGTGCCAATTTGAATCAATTGAGCCACTACCGTTAAATTTCGTTAACGGAGTTAAGTTTTTACACAGGTGGGAGGATGACGTGTTAATTTCTTTAAATGTGACATGTTTAGAGTTGAAACGTGGCATTTGGCCATCTTCGTCTCCTTTTTACATCTTCTCGCCATTCCCAATCCCATCTGCATTCTCAACACTCTTTTTAAATAGGTACGCTCCCCTTCTAAAGTTATCAATCCAATAATCCTCCTTTCTTTAACTTCAGTTACGCTCTTTATTTTTTGTGCAGGCGTTAGGTTTTCATTTTCTCTGTTCTGTTTCATTTTTCTTCTTGGTCATTGTTGAGGAAAGCAATAATGGGAGCGGTTTGTTTGGCTAGCATGGTGGAGAGAAATGCTGAACTTGGAGGGAAGACTTTCGGCTTTTCTGGGATGCTTATAAAAGAAAATAGCTTTGTGAATCGTCGAGATGCTATTTCAGATTCCAGGTCTGATAGTGGTCAAGGTAGAAAGCAAAAGAGGCATGACTCTGGGTTTTACAAAGAGGAGTTGTTTCGTGATTTCACAATTTGGGCGAAGGGAAAAGTTTCGTGATTTGTATCCCATCTGATTGCGGTAATGAAAAAACCTTGGTTGCTATGTGATAACTCTCAATATTTTCATATTTTTCTTTCTTTAGAAGCTTTTGTTAGTGCATTTTAGTTCTCAATTGTTTAGAATTAGGTTAGTTTTAGAACTTTTCTTTAAAATTGTAGTTTTATAAAATTTTAGTTAAAAAGAGCTTTTTAGGTGTAATTTTTAGTTTTTATTAATAATTAGAAAATTAATATGTTTTTAGAATTCTTTTCATTTGATTTTTCTTTTCTTCTTTTAATTTTGATTTTTTTTCTTTAATTGTAGGTTGGGCTTGATTGGGCGTCTGATGCATTGAAAAAGAAGTTGTTTTTGATGGGCTGCGCTGTTGGGCTTATTGATAGATGATGTTGTGCGTTTTGGAGAAAGGAAAGCACATATTGGGTCGCTGCATTTGATGGTTAATTGGCTGAAATGGCTGAGACTGAATTGGAACGCTGGGCTGATTCCAACTAAGTGGAACGACGCCGTCTTGATGTGTCTTGGCAGCAGCTTCCTAGGGGTCTTGCTCGTGGATATTCATTTGGAGAAAAAGAAGAAAAGAATTCCTGAAGCACTCTCATTTGGAGGAGACTCACCCTTCGAGAGCTAGGGCTTATTCGAGTGAGAAGAGGAGAACTCCACCACTGACCAGAGACCTGACCGGAGCTGACCGGTGGAAATGAAGAGCTGATCGGACGACTGGAAGTGAAGCTGGCAAAAGGAAGAATGAGGATTGTCCGATTTAGATGAAGAAAGCGCGAAGCGTCAAAGAGAAGTTTCCCCTTTTCTATATATATATATATATATATATTTTTTTTTTATTTCTTTCCTTCGAGGTTCCAGTCTCTGTGACCCTACTATAAAAGGGGCTTTTGTAAATAGACACACTTACACAGACGACACACTGTTTTTCGCTCTCTACGGTTCTCCATTCTTTAGTTTAGGGTTTTATTCGCTTTTCTTAGAATAGGGATATTGTTCGTGATTCTGGATTTCGCTGATGAGATTCATGGAACCGTGGCAACCGTGAGCTCCTCATTCGGTGATCTCCGATATAGTGTCTGTAATTTTCCTTTTTCATATTAATAAAATTCGATTTCATGTTTTCCTTTTATTCTTGTTTGTTGTGTTGAAATTGTTCTGTGATGTTGATGCTTGTAATGCTATTCTTTAGAAATTGAATTGGACTCTGTGATCTCTGCATTCTATAATTCCTTTTGGAATTAAATGCCTCTATAATGAGCTTTATTCATCGAGATGTCTTCTCGAGTCAGAGAAGAGTCCATTAAAGATTCATCAGTGTTATTTTTGTTTCTTGTGTTTTGTGCATTGATTGATTAATTGAGTGAGAATTTCCACTTTAAGTTCTAAAATATGAACTAAAAAGACCCTGTGATGGGCTTACCTTTCTCGGAATGTCTTTCTGAAGAGGAATTGAGACTCTTTCATTCAATCTATTGCACATTGTCTCTGTTCTTTGCTTTAGATTCATATCTTTAGTTTGCTTCTTTATTTTTAGTTCTGTTGAATTCATGTTAGAATATTTTTTAGTTCAGATTCTTTGATTTTTGTTTTCCTGTTAATATAGATTAGATACATTAGCTTGCATTTTATATTTTTATTCTTTCTTTAAACAGATTTTATTTTTGATTCTTTTCCTTATAAATTTCTTTGTTTTATTTCTTTCCCCCACCTTGTTTGTTAGTTAGTCAGTAGTTAGTAAGTAAATAATTACAAGATTATAACCAAACACTCTAATCTTAATTAGCTGAGTCCTAGGATTGATATTCTGGTTGCCCTATACTACATTAGTAGGGACTAGGTTTGTTGACTTTTTGTGCGACCAAAAAGCCTTTCAACAAATGGCGCCGTTGCCGGGGACTCGGCGAGTTAAGTTTAGAGTGTTAGGTTAGTGTTGTTTAGGTTTGTTTTCTTGATTTTATTTTTGTTTTGTGTTCATATCTATTCCTTTTTAGTTTAGGATCTGTTTGTTCTTTTTACAATTTTGTATATTAGGATCTGTTCTGCAGAGCAGAAATTGTGTATATAGCTTGTATAGATTTTCTTTTCTTTCAATTCTTTTGTTGAATTTTGTGATAGAGGCCTTACTGGTCTAATTGGTTTTCTTCTGGTGAGCATTTGCTGAGCATGGATCATTCATCTGCATATGGTAATTTCTCATTTCCTTATTATGCTCAACCACCAAGATTTGACATGTTTTATGAGCCTATTCCTGAGGTTTCTATGCAGCCAGCCAATCAAGCTTTCCAGCAGCAACCACCACCTTGTTTTCAAGCATATGGTGAGCAGCAATCATGGCCTATGCAGCAACAGCTGCCACACTTATACTGGGACCAGCATGGTGAACAAGAGCATGAGGAATTCCAGACAGAACAGGCATGGCAGCCAACGTTCTGTGATCAATGGCAGCAGGGCATACCAACGTCTGAACTCCAAGGACTGACCACTCAAGTGGCTCAGTTAGTAGTTGCTGTCAACAAGCTGACAGGGAAAGCTAAAGAAGAGAAAGAGGCTGCAACCAATGAAGCACCACTGAAGGTAGCTGCTACCCCAGATGTTCAAGTGACAAAGTGTCCTACCACCTCTGTATACTCTAATCCTTCTTTCACTGATTTAGATTATGCTTTAAATTCTATGAATGCTAATTCTCTGATGAATGATGATTGTATGAGTGCATCTGCTGATAATTCTGAATGTGTATGTGAACCTTATGACCATAATTACACTAATGCTGATTTTGAAAAGCTAGTTGCTGGTTTTAGGGAGTTGACTGTGATTCATGGTTGTAATAGTTTCATTGCTGTCCCTATATCTGATTTAACCACTGCTAGTGCTCAATTGAGTGGAAATGTGTATTGTCATGGTGATGAAAGTACTGAACCTCATTCTGAAATTGATTGTACTGCTGATTTAAAAACTGAATTTGCTGAACTTGAAGTACAAACTGATTTCAGAAAGTCCAAAGAGTATTTGAAAAAAATGAGGGAAGCTGCCAACCATGTTTTGGTGCTTCAGTACTATGAAATGGATTTTGATGCTGATGTATGTGAGCCTGAAATTGATTTCAATGTGTTTGATCATGTGCATGATGTGCCTTTAGAAGCTGCTGATTTTATTCTTTGCTTTGATCATTCTAATATCATAAATTCAGCATTTACCATTGATAGAGTTCATATGCCTATATCTAGTGTTTTTTATGATTGCACAGATTTAAATGCACTTCTTGATGATGAATTAGATGCTTATGATGATAAATATGCAGTTTTTGATGATGTGAAAGTTGATATGGCTGATTTTGAAAATGCTTGTACTGGCTTAGGATTAGAGCTTGAACTTGAGTTTGCTGAGTTCTTAAATTCTGTAGAACTAAGCAATGAAAAACTCAATGGTTGTACATGCCTTGAGGGTGGTTGTGAAATCTGTGAAGAAATTAGTTCTGCCATATGCTTTGCTTCTAACAGTTTTGCAGATGTCAAAGAAAAGTACATTATGTGCAAGCTGGCTGGAAATGACTCTGATGAGGCAGCTGGTGAACCAGTAACGCAGGTTATGTTGGAGACACATGCTGACTTCGAATTCAAGGATTGCCTTGCAGAATTAAGCAAAGAAGAAGCTGCTGAAACAAAGGCAGCCCTGGTGGAGGCAAGAGATGGTGTCAAGGTTGCTCAAGGAGTCTTGAACGTGCATAATCAGTTGCCAGTCCTGGAAGGAGAGCTAATGGTGCTGGAACGAGTGCTTCAGCAGGAAGAAGTCAATGCACTGATGGAGATTCTGAGCAGAGGAGCTGAGCATGGAGAAAATACAATAAGCTCTTCTTTTTCCCTTCTTCTCAAGTGTAGATATAGGTTTTTTGTAGTAATTAGTATAGTAATTTGTAGTATCATAAATACTAGGATAGAAAATATATTGTTCTATATAAAAATTAAAAAGATCAACTTTGACTTGTGGCCTATTTGAACAAATTTTCTTCTTAGTGTAGCTTGTAGTTTTAGTTTTCTTTTTCCAGCTTTGTTCTTGTACATATTGTGTTCAATTTTCTTGATTTTGTTGTACATATTCCTTGTTAAATTCTAGTTCTGCTTGTATAATTCTGCATGTTTGATTTGTACATAGTTGTGATTTGTCTGTGTTGTTGATAGGAAGCCTTACTCACTCACACATTGAGGGCAATGTGCTTCTTAAGTGTGGGGGTGGGAAGGTATAGGTTTAAAATACTTGTTTTGATGTAAATAAATCTGTTCAGCATTAGTTTTTGTAGTAAAATAGGGGTAAATTTTTTTTTCTGAACTGTTTTCTCTTTATTTTCAGGTCTGATGGAGTTTATAAATACCTAGTGTAGTCTATTATTTTTGTTGTGGTCTGTAAATACCTATTTTTGTACTGATCTGTTTTAGTTTAGTTTTTAGCTTTGTTGATAATTGTTCTTAGGTCTAAAGTTCTTTCTTTCATTTTTAGCTTAGGTTCTTTTCTTTTCCTGTTACTATTGCCTCTTCCTTTTGATCAGTTACTTGTTCTGTTTTTAGTTTCATGCTTTGTTTTGAGTTTTCAATTAGGATTCTTTTCACAATTAGGTTCTATTTTTCATTTGTTTTGTTCTAAATCTGTTTTGGCTTTCTCTTTGCTAATTCTTGTTACGTAGCCTATAGGAATAGTTTAGGTTTATCTTTTGTTAATATCTTAGGTAGTTTAAAATTGATTTGTAAGTTTTTTTTTTAGATCTCTTTTATATCTGTTTTCTTATTTCATGTTCTTATTTTGACATTAGTTTCAATTCTGACTTTTGTTTCCTTGCCTTAAGATTCCTCTCACTTAGGTTCTGTTTCTGTCTTTGCTTAAAATTCCCTTTAGTCTTCTTTTATACATTTTTGTTCTGATTGCTTTAGGTTTCTTATTGTTTCTTGCTGGTTTTTTTTTTTTTATTGTTTCTTTTTGAATAGAAGTTTTGGTTAGGAGTTGTTGTAGGTCATATTTGAATCTGTTTTAGTTGAGTAGGTTCTGTTTAGGTAGCATATTGTTTTGTTTCCATCTGTTCATATTGTATATAGTTTAGGTAATTCTGTTTAGGCATTTCTAGGTGCTTTTAGGTTCTGTTTTATGCTTTTTTTTTCATTACGTGCTGAATTCATTCAATTTTTAGCTTTATTTCCTTATATTAGAGTTGTCAAGAGTAGACTTAGCTTTAAATTTAGGCAGAGGTAGTTCTAGCATTGATTTTTGCAGTCTTTAGTTCATTTCAATTCAGTATTTTTTGCATAGGATGAGTAGCAAGTCAGTTTTAACAATTTTTAAACCCTTGAGAGATTTTGGACCAGCTTTTGTCTTTCTTGTGTGATAACATGCATGTTTAGCTTTCATTCTGATTTTGCATTGATTCTTTATTGATGTGCTTGCTCTTGGTAACTTTAAATATGATTTAGGCATCCTTCATTTTCAGCCATAGCCAATTTTACGTACCCATTTCATTTCTTACCATTGCACCCTGTTTTGAGCCTTAGCCTTTTTCTTTGCTTTCCATCCATTTTAAGCCATTCCCCCAACTATTAATCAACCTTAGAGACTTGTGAGATGTAGGGAGAGGTCTAGAACTTGGTGAATGCAAGAAAAAGAGTGAGGCCAGAAGTGAAAAAGGAAAGAAAAATGTGCTAAAAAAATCTGGTTTGGTTGAAAAAGAATGAAACAGGTATGGAAAAGAGAAATATCAGAAAAATAAAGTAAAGAAAAGACCAGGAATGTGAAAAAGAGAAAAAGAACCAGAGAAAGAGAAAAGAACCAGAAAAAAAAGGAAATAAAAAAGAAATTCATCTGGCCAAAGCTTGAGAGATAGATAACGTCCTAAGTTCTAGTTTTCGCCCTTGTTCTTCACACTTCTCTGTTTCATTCCCATTCTCATTATTCACTGTTTTTCCATTTCATTCCATGAACATTACAAGCCAAATAAAGACCTTTTGATTTAGAGAAACTTTGAGTAAAGCACTGTCATTTAGAATCTCTTCAAAGTTATGAATGGTGGTTAACATGTCATGATTGAGTGAAACAGGATTATCCCCAAACACTTGAGTGAATATGAGTGCATACACTGCATCCTGTGAGGTTGAGACTGGCTGCTACTCTTCTATATGTTGTCTTTGCTGATTTTGATTGAATTAAACTGTTTTTCATTTGCTAAAATTGCTGAAGCTTGAGTTTAAAGTTAGGAAATCTTTTGTGCAAGTTCTAATTTGATGAAATAGCTAGGAATTGGTTTGATTTTGCAGGTTTGAATAAGCTGAAATAGAATTTGAAAGTTCCTTGTTTTGTCTTTAGTCTTTTCTTTATTTTGTGTTGAATCTTTCTTGTGTATATTGAGTCTGTTGATTTTCTTTTTTCTCTTAGTTTGTCCCTGCCTAGGAGGGCAGTTGTTTAAGTGTGGGGGTGTGATAACTCACAATATTTTCATATTTTTCTTTCTTTAGAAGCTTTTGTTAGTGCATTTTAGTTCTCAATTGTTTAGAATTAGGTTAGTTTTAGAACTTTTCTTTAAAATTGTAGTTTTATAAAATTTTAGTTAAAAATAGCTTTTTAGGTGTAATTTTTAGTTTTTATTAATAATTAGAAAATTAATATGTTTTTAGAATTCTTTTCATTTGATTTTTCTTTTCTTCTTTTAATTTTGATTTTTTTTCTTTAATTGTAGGTTGGGCTTGATTGGGCTGCTGATGCATTGAAAAAGAAGTTGTTTTTGATGGGCTGCGCTGTTGGGCTTATTGATAGATGATGTTGTGCGTTTTGGAGAAAGGAAAGCACATATTGGGTCGCTGCATTTGATGGTTAATTGGCTGAAATGGCTGAGACTGAATTGGAACGCTGGGCTGATTCCAACTAAGTGGAACGATGCCGTCTTGATGTGTCTTGGCAGCAGCTTCCTAGGGGTCTTGCTCGTGGATATTCATTTGGAGAAAAAGAAGAAAAGAATTCCTGAAGCACTCTCATTTGGAGGAGACTCACCCTGCGAGAGCTAGGGCTTATTCGAGTGAGAAGAGGAGAACTCCACCACTGACCAGAGACCTGACCGGAGCTGACCGGTGGAAATGAAGAGCTGATCGGACGACTGGAAGTGAAGCTGGCAAAAGGAAGAATGAGGATTGTCCGATTTAGATGAAGAAAGCGCGAAGCGTCAAAGAGAAGTTTCCCCTTTTCTATATATATATATATATATATTTTTTTTTTTATTTCTTTCCTTCGAGGTTCCAGTCTCTGTGACCCTACTATAAAAGGGGCTTTTGTAAATAGACACACTTACACAGACGACACACTGTTTTTCGCTCTCTACGGTTCTCCATTCTTTAGTTTAGGGTTTTATTCGCTTTTCTTAGAATAGGGATATTGTTCGTGATTCTGGATTTCGCTGATGAGATTCATGGAACCGTGGCAACCGTGAGCTCCTCATTCGGTGATCTCTGATATAGTGTCTGTAATTTTCCTTTTTCATATTAATAAAATTCGATTTCACGTTTTCCTTTTATTCTTGTTTGTTGTGTTGAAATTGTTTTGTGATGTTGATGCTTGTAATGCTATTCTTTAGAAATTGAATTGGACTCTGTGATCTCTGCATTCTATAATTCCTTTTGGAATTAAATGCCTCTATAATGAGCTTTATTCATCGAGATGTCTTCTCGAGTCAGAGAAGAGTCCATTAAAGATTCATCAGTGTTATTTTTGTTTCTTGTGTTTTGTGCATTGATTGATTAATTGAGTGAGAATTTCCACTTTAAGTTCTAAAATATGAACTAAAAAGACCCTGTGATGGGCTTACCTTTCTCGGAATGTCTTTCTGAAGAGGAATTGAGACTCTTTCATTCAATCTATTGCACATTTGTCTCTGTTCTTTGCTTTAGATTCATATCTTTAGTTTGCTTCTTTATTTTTAGTTCTGTTGAATTCATGTTAGAATATTTTTTAGTTCAGATTCTTTGATTTTTGTTTTCCTGTTAATATAGATTAGATACATTAGCTTGCATTTTATATTTTTATTCTTTCTTTAAACAAATTTTATTTTTGATTCTTTTCCTTATAAATTTCTTTGTTTTATTTCTTTCCCCCACCTTGTTTGTTAGTTAGTCAGTAGTTAGTAAGTAAATAATTACAAGATTATAACCAAACACTCTAATCTTAATTAGCTGAGTCCTAGGATTGATATTCTGGTTGCCCTATACTACATTAGTGGGGACTAGGTTTGTTGACTTTTTGTGCGACCAAAAAGCCTTTCAACACTATGTGTTGCTCTGGTAGTGTGAGAAGCTTGAGGTGGCTGTTGCGATTTACAGGTCAACGAAGATGATGACTCACGATAATGGAGGAGTTGCTCTCCTACGGTGGTTGGAAGATGATCGAAGTCGTAATTTAGGGTTTTTAGTGCGAAGAGATTTGGGACTTTCTGTGTTTCAGGTTTTGCAGGCTGCGAGAAGTGTTTCGCGATAAAGGAGATGAAGCGAGGAGCTTCGTTTTGCGGTGATGCTCGGTGATGCTGTGATTTTGGAGCTTTTGCTACAAGTTTCGAGATTTCACGGTGGCTCTGACGAAACTCGCGATGGCTTCTTCTTGCCGTGGCGTGAGGGTTTGCGTTGGTGGTGGAGGGGACGAGAATCCCTGGCACTTCGAAGGAGGTGATTAAGCGTGATGAAAAATTGGAAAAAAACAATAAGAGAAGTTCACAAGCACATTACTCTCACATCAGCATGTCACATTTCAAAAAATTGACACATCAACCTCCTATACTTGTACAAAAACTTAATCTCGTTAACTAAATTTAACAATAGGAGTTCAATTGATTCAAATTAACATTTTTAAAAACTCAATTGAAGATTCGAAGATTCTAGTAAGAAGGGAATCAAAATAAAAAAAATTCTACATAAATATAAACAACTAAAGAGTTTTAAAAAAAAAAAAAAATTTGCAGGATATGTTCAATCCAAATAAATGAGCACTTTAGGAAAAAGATTATTAAAGGAAGAAACCCCTTTTGGGTTTTGCCTGTGTAAGTAATAACACGCTACCACTTTTCCTTGTTTACGTTGCTGAGTAAAAACAAAACCCACCAGTGAGCCCTCTCCCCATTGTGCAAGCTCCAGCGGACCAATTCCGGCTGGAACCTTATCTCAGTTGTTCACTGTTCATCTTCTCCAGCGACTGTGTCGGGCTTCTCTGGTTTTTTACTTTGATTTTTGTTTAATTTATTACTCTACACTTCAACATTCAATCGGATGAACTTTTCCTATAAAGGGTATCCACTATTTTTAATAAATGATCCTAGTTTTATCAGTGTCTAATTTACTGTTTGCGAAAAATTTACTGTTTAAAGTGATTCCCGGAGATAGATTTTTAATTAAACTGATGTTCCCTTGCATGCAATTAAGACAATAGAGAAAATAGGAAATGCGGATTCATTCCAGAAAATGTCCATAGTTTCTTATTACCCATGCTGCAGTAAATTATATTAAATTTTATATATAACTTTATTTAAATACAAATTTATTTTATTTTAAAAAATAATTTTGATTTTTTTTCTCTTAATAATCACTTTTATCATTAAACATATTATTAATAATATTATTTTGTTATTAAACACATTTTAGTAATTTTTATTTTATATAATTAAAATAATTTTTTTATCTATTAAATTCTAAATTAATTTTCACAAATTTTATTAAAAAAAATATATTCAATTTATACTCAAATTTATTCACTCTCTTTTAAATTCATTCCTCGATTAAACACACCTTAAAATTAAGAAAAGTATAAAATGGGAGGAAAGATTTTATTATCCTTCTCTTTAGCCTATGTTTTAAAACTTAATTAAAGAAAAAGTTTTGAATTTTTATTCTTAATTATATTTATTTTACTTTAACCAAATAAAAAAATTAGGGTTAAATATGTTTTTAGTTCCTATACTTTGGGTGATTGATTTTGGTTTTAGTCTATCTTTCAAACAAAGGTACAATTTAGTGCTTCAACTTTAAAAAACTCTGATTTTAGTCCTTTTTACCAAATTTTTTTAACTGTTAACGTTGAAGCAAAAATGTGATCCAAATCCTATAATAAGATGTGCTTGAAACAACAAATAAAGTTAAAAAAATTTGATAAAAAGGACTAAAATCAGAGTTTTCTAAAGTTGGAGGACTAAATTGTACCTTAATTTTGAAAGAGGGACTAAAATCAAAATCGTCCCAAAATATAGAAACTAAAAATATATTTAACCCAAAAAATTATATTAAAATATTTATTATCATAAATTCTAAATATACGAAATGAATTATCTTCCGTAATATATAGATAAAAAAAAACTAGAAAAAAAAGGTAACTATGTCATTATTGATAAATACCTTAAAAAAATAAGTTAATTTGTAAAAATAAAAAATATATATAAATAAAAACAAAAAGGAAAATAATATTCATTTAAACTCTGATTGCTTTCATAAGGATATTAAGAGATGGATTACGGTATATATAGGTTCTCTGAGATTTGTAACAATGCAGAGGTAGAAAACACAGTTTCTCCAAAATGAATCCACATGTTCTTGAAAAGAAGAAATCTCGAAAAGGATAAACTCTCCACTGTTTATTGATTCATGATAGTCAGAAATTGTATATTTCATCTTACAGACTTTGAATTTCTGCGCATCACCTTGCAAATTATTGTGCATTTGTCATAATTTGAATCAACCTTTTTCATTTGTTCATGCAATGAACATATTTGTAACATTGATTAATTAATATTTTGTTAATGCATGTCATTGTTTTTCTTTTTTTGGAAATGTCATTCTTTACAGGTTACACTGTATATAAGAACATTAAGAAAGGATCCAAGATATATAAGTATATATAGATAAGAGGAGGATAAATAATACCTCAACCAAAAGAAGACATGGATGTTGCAGACTCGGATTTCCTCGGTAACAAAGAATTCGATGATGAAGACTCTGAATTTGAGACTGATTTGGAGAGATATTTTGTGTTCTCCACTGCCAAGAACAGATTCTTTGGCAGGAAAATACCTCTTCGTGTTACCCTAGGCTCTGGACTGAGTATGCTCCTCTGGCTTTTTTTACATCATTTCTTCATACATGACATAATTTACAAATTTCATTCGTGTTGCAAAAATCACATTGAATCTGTTAACATAGTTTGAGGGTGTGAATTAGAAATTACTGTATCATTTTACACGACAGTTTGCAAAATGTTCAGGTTATGGTAGAATTTATTGTAAACCTTGGTTTCTTTTTTTCTTAGTCGCTGATATTATACTCTGGAGGAAAAAGAAGATCTCATTAAGCGTTCTTGTTGGTGTAACTTTCATATGGTTGCTTTTTAAGAGGATGGATTACACCGTGATTAGTTTCATTTGTGACTCTCTCATACTTCTAATGGCAATGTTATTCCTACGGAGCCTTTTAACATCCTTCATTCGCATGTGAGTTTAATTCACTCTATCAAGAACTGGTGGTATGAGAATTTGTTTCCCCCTATCTCTTCATATTGTGTTGCCTGCTTATTTTCCTTGTCTGCACATTTATTTAGATTATTGTTTTACACCAAGGAATGATGCTATCTTTCTGTTGATACAGATTACCACCACTTGAATTATCATCATTCCTCTTACCCAAAGGACTGTTTGTCAGTACAGCTATTTCGGTGACACGTATACTTAATAATCTACTCATAACATTTGGGGTCATAGCTTCCGGACAAGATTTGAAGAAATTTCTTTTGGTGCTTCTCAGCATGTTCCTAACCTTGCTTACTCATCTTGTAAAAATGCTATTGGGTTTTATCTGACAAGAAAGTGATCTGCAGGTCACCGGGACATTAGGAGCTATCTCATTTCTTGACTATCGGTACCCTGCTGCAACTCTAATCTACATAGGTTAGCTACCAAATTCATGCATATATTTATCACAGCAATGAAACATTGAGTGATTCTACTTAAGTGCAAGTTAGTACTAATCTTCTTTCTCCTTTGTTTTGATGGTGCAGCATCCCTGATATTGCTGATAGTTCCAGTGGTATATGAAAAGCATGGGGATATTATTGACATCCTTGCTGAGAGGGTCCTGTTTGAGTTGAATAATCTGTATGAAAATTTGATGATGAAGATTTTCGGGAAATCGCAATTCTCGCAAGAGTACATTCAGGATTAGAAATAATGAAATTCTTTTTCATGCCATGGCATTGATTAACTATGTACAAACTTGAGGTTAACACGTATTATGTGATTAACAGAAATATAATGGGGGGAACATAATTTGATTATTGATCTTTAGAAATCGATTATTATTGCTACCAAAAAAACTTGTGCAGGGTTAACCATTTAGTGTGCAAGAACCATTTTCCATACTCGATTGCTATTGGTTATTGATACAGGCTTCCGTGACCATGTGCATCATCATAGTATATTTGATCGTCCTTCGTCGCTTGCATGCAGAATAGGTCCAATTTGGTGTCACTCATTTGCTTGGCGTTTGCTTTATTTCAAAATTCATTGGAAACTTTGTAGTCCTGCGTTTCAAATGTTTCAGTAGAAACTAAAAAAGAAAACATAATAGAAAATAAAATCGCTGTAGAATTTGTTTACGACCTGTTCTGTCGTCTTTTAAGAAACCAAATCTAAATGAATCATTTAGTTTGCTTCACAAATAATGATATCATGTATCAATACCAATATATATACCAAAAAGTTTTACATATTAAGGTTTATTATACATTTGATATACTTTTTCTGTTTTTGATTGGAAGGCAGGATTTAATTATCATCCAGTGAACAGTTGTTCTTGTTGGCAAGTGTCATACCTAGCAAGGCCAATATTTGTGAGTATAAAGAAACATCATTCAGAAGAAGAATCTAGTCTGACATTGAGGAAAGTAACAGCAATGTCTAGTAGACCATAACAGAGGCAGGTTGTAGTTGATGTCTGGCAGACTCATGGAAGGAATGAATCGAGGGAATGGCTTTACAACCTTCAAGAAATGCAGAAAGTGTTCCACTTACGTGAACTAGAAAGAAACCTAGTGGTCCTTCTTTCTTTGAAGCATAACATCATTGCACTAAAGAAATATATCTGACCAATTTTCTTTCTGTAATAAAATGGCATTTTCAGTAGGCAAAGGGTAGGTCTAGACATATAACACGTGAAAAGTAATACCAATTTCCACAATGTTGAATTTACTCGTGGACATGTTCAACTTCATATATAATAAAATTTGCAGACCTCCGTATGAAATCAAATAGCCCAACACTTATTTGGCTTTTTTTCTGCTATTCTTCGTATCAAAGTGGATCTTGTAAGAATAAAAATAGGAGCATCCCCTGAGAAACTACCTTAAGTCATCTAATGATAACCTATCTTTTATGCTAAGTATTACAGTCTGTCAAGCCATTATGGAGTTTATTTTATTACGTCCCCATTCAGTTTGTGCTGTTTCATATAAGGAGACATGATTAAGAAGCTATGGAAGTTGGATACAATTACTGGAGGATAGAGCAAATTAGCAGTTGGATATAGATGGATCTGTAAGCAAAGACAATGGGCAAAAGTAAAGGCTAAAAAAAGTTTTCATTAGTCCTCTCATGACATTTGCAATTTGCAACACTTCCCTCTGTGTTTTCTTAGACTCCAACATTTGAGATAAGGACATCCAACCCAAAATAAAGCCTGCATGCCACACTGTGCCCCAAAAGGTTTCTTGACCTTATGGCAATCAAACCTGTATTCATCACAAAGGGTGCAACAATGCAGAATATGGATTATGACAAGTATCTGTAGCAAGGAGCACAAGCTTCAAAACTATATCCTTAGAATATCTCTGATACGGAAGTCTTAAGAAAGGTTTTATTAAGACCCAAATCTTATGCGAAACTCCTACTAAAGTAAACTGATGTGACATAGTGAGAGTCTTAAAACAATATTTCAAGAATTAAATTAATTTTTAAGTCATAAAAAATTGAAGTGCAATACAAAATCATAAAAGTGTGGGTTCTTATAAAATCTAGCCATTACAGCAAAACTCATAAAAATACAATGAGTTGCTTAAAAGTGATGTGGCGTAGCGAGACTTATTTAAGTACAATAAAACCTTAGTTTTCTTAGCACACCCTTGTATTTTAGATTAGGATAATTCAGGTTCATTATTTTAAGGGGCGGTGGATGGTGATTGGACAAGGCTCTGAATGTTTTAAGGAAGCCTTAACATACCAATGGACAAAAAAGTATAAAGTGAGTAGATTTGAGGTAAGTTCATTTGATGAATTGTTATTTCAAGCCTCACAAGCAAGCTTTAAATAATGTAAAATTGGGAGCCTTAGAAGTCAGTCTATTCAAAAGATAAAAAAAAATATATTAAGTTGCACGTCTTCACATACATTTTTAGAAACAGAGAACATCAATCTGAAAAAATATACATACTTAACTCATTTGATAGACATAAAATGCCATTCCTACAACTTAGATCCTAAGGGCAACACTTCAACTTAAATAATCATACTACCTCCCAAAAATACAAAACTGAATGCAAATTTAGCCCTCTTTAACTACCATCCAGCTGCACTTGAACAGAAATCATTAGAGAAAAAGATTTAAGACTATCAAGCACTGAAACAGCGTTGACAAAGATTGTCTTAAGGTTTCACCTCGTTCTGAACAGGGGGCAAGAAGGGTTCCCACCATCCAGATTCATATTTGGGATAGGGTGCCACCCATTTCTCAGGCTTCTCAAACTTCAAATCAGTAGGATTGAAATCTAATGCTTCTTCTAGGCTCTCAGCTTCAAAACTGTCAGATAAAACTCGGTCCAGTCTCAACTTCATGAACCTGCCAAAAGTCCAAAACATATATATGGTCAGAATTACAAAGTGGCTGAAACATTATAAACTGGCATTTGATACTATCTTGATGGTTTTCATTGCAGCAATTTTGTTGATCAAACACTGCTTCTTTCTTACACCATTGTTTCATGTTATATCATTTGAAAGGTGAGCAGAACACAAGCACTAAAAGTAAACGGAGGAAAATATACAGAAACCCTTTTACCACATTTAACAACTGGCAGCTTTAAGATTGTGAAATAAAGAAAAAAGCAAAATGATCAATTCTTGTTTGAGAAGTGAGAATCACCATGATGCAAGCATATAAAATAGCATCTATTTTCCCACATAGGCTTAGATTAGGTTGTCAATCATAGGTGGCTAGGGATTTGTCTACATAGAATGGCTTCCAATCCAATCCACTGTATGAAAACATTCAGAGACACGCATAACTTACATATAATATGGAAAAATTTCGCTCCTTTCATAGTTTATAAAATTTCGCTCCTTTCATAGTTTATGGAGCCAATCCAAGCATCATATTTTCATTTATACTCCATAGCTTAAAGCACTTGTAGAATCAATCACTGAAAAATGAAGAGTTGGTGTTCTTACTTGATCCAGGTACCATTGGTTGACACAAGAGCAACAGCAGGTCTCTTTAACCTCTTGGTAATGTTAGGGAACTTATCCAAGAACTTAGGCTCAATGACAAGCCAGAAATCCTGTTCTTGATTTCGCTCCCCAAAGAGACGGATCCGCTCAAACAATTGCTCCTGGAAATGCTCCTCCTCATCCAACATAAATTTTGCATTTGCAACAACAAAATAATACTTGTTTGCTTCATTCTGCAAAAGACAAGCCAAAAAAGAAAAAAAAATTAAATAAATCAAAAGATAATTGTAACGCTCTTGGCAGTGTAAAACAATGTTAATCAAATCACCCTACATGTCACTTTTTAAGGTAGTTGTCAAATTTAACAAATTGATCATTTGAGATTAGATGACAATGCATTGCATATTCTCTTATAAAGTAATTATCATCAAAACCGATTAAAAAACTACACTATTAAGCGTTTCTCCGGTTACAAGGATAACACCCCTCAGCAGAGAACAACTCAGGATAACATAACAAAGGAAAAACATCAAAACTGATAAAAAAAACAAATTGAGCACAAACTCAATGTGGGGTTGGAGTGGGAGAGAGGAACAGACCTTGGTGGGAGGATCAGAAGAGTTGAGCTGGTCAGAATCAACAGATGCAACAGCTGTGGTGAAGGGGCGTGAAGATGCTGATTCCTTGAAGGAAGAGAGAAAAGTGAAGCTTTTGTTGGTGGGAGACACCAAACTCATGGGAGAGGAATGAGTCCTGTTGGAAACACTGTGCCTTCTGTGTCCATTGGCTGCGGCAAGAGTGGTGGCATGGTGTTGTTGAGCATGGTTCTGAGCCACCATTGCGGTTGATGAGCCCAAAGTAAGAGTGGCCATACCAAGCATCGTGGTCTTGTTCCCTCAACACTCTTCTTCCAAACTTTTCCTTTTTCTCAGAATCTCTTAAGTTGGGAGAAGATAGAAAGAGAGAGTAAGTTTGTGCTGAGGGCTTAGAAGAAGAAATGAAGGCTGCAAATGGCGCATCGACCGTGGCCAATGGGACAAGTTAGGAGATATCAACGACAACCTTATCTAGTTATCTAAATCTACCTATGTTACTTCCCTTCCTAGTTACTTTCCTAAGTATTTAATTACCTAAGTTTCCATATAATCATATTATTATAATAAAAGCATTAAAACAATTATTTTGGGTACATAAATAAAACAATTATAATATTAATCTTCTTTACTATCTTCATATTTGAAAAGTTTTATGTTCTTTTCTAATTCATTATTTTATATATGTCTTACTTTTTATTTGATTATAACAGATTAATTTAAAATGTTATTTATAATCAGTTGTATTCATTAAAAGTAAAAGAAAAATATGCATACAAATCGTGTTTTCAAAAATTAATATTTTTACATTTGATATAGTAATACGGCATAAACTTTTAGTTCAAAATGACAGAAAAACACAAAAGTTGAACTAAAAAACCACGTTATTTAAAATAATATTTACATAATTTATAAAAAAGAAAACTACTACAGTATATTTAAACTAATTAAAGAAATCATTCCATTAATAAATGCATTAATCAATTGAGCTATTAACAATATCGAATTTATTTTCACACTTGAAATTACCATACAAAACATCATTACCTAAACCTAAATTAATTAGGATCTTCTTACATAAGCGTGTGTTAGCTAGGTGAAAAAAAAATACTCATTCGGTTTCAAAATATCTATTAGTTATATAGAAATTTTCAAATTGATATAAAAAGGTGAAGTTATTTTGATAAAAAATATGCAAAACCTTTAAATGGCATAGTTAAGAGATGTAGTAACCTTTAATGAATATTCATAATTTTTTATAGTCTATTAAATATTCAAAATTTCAAAACTTTTAAATTTAACTTTTTGTTCTTAAATTTTTTCAACTAAATAAGTGATATAGTTGTTATCTTATTTGTTGCTTAGTTTTCACCTAATGTTATTTGTATAATTATATAATTTTATAATTTCATAACTATATAATTATGCACTTTCTGTAATTTGTAATTTTGTAATTATGTGATTTTAAAATTTTATAATTTCAAAAATTTGTAATTTTACCATTCGATACAATTAAAAACTATATAATTGCATGTAATAAAAACTAAATAAAATAATAGGATAAGATAAAAATCACACCATCCATTTAACAATCACATAATCTAATTAATAACTATATATACTCGAAATGAAAAGCTTTGAAATTTTAATAACTCAATACATTACAAAAATTTAACAAAGACTTAATGGGAAATTTTCGAATCTATGAAGATCATAAAACTTAATTAAATCATATTTTAAAATAATTTTAAAATTAAATTCCTGTCAATACTACCAATATAGAAATTTTAGTAAAATGAAATAGAATTTTAAATTTAACTTTAATATGATAATAAAATTTAATACAGTTTAAACTTTTAATATATCCGATTATCATAAAATATTGTTTTATTATTATTTTCATACACAGAATATTATAATAAATAATATAAAATATTCTTAACAAAATAATGTATTCATTCAATTTTTTTTAAAAAAAAAAGAGAATATTTTGAACAACATTAACTAGTGTAAGTATATTATATATTATTAGTTAAAAAGAATTTTTACTTTTATATTTCTTAAAATTTTCTATATTAAAAAAATAACGGAATTACATATACACACTTGTTAGTGCTTTGTAGTGTGTAGTGAGTAATTTATACTGTGTAGTTAATTTTAGCATGTGAAGTAATTTATATTTTAAAATTTAATTAAGGATAAAACAATATGAGTTGAGTTCATCAATGGAAATCCTTGATATATTATTATAGATTATAAATAATATATTATTTACATCATATTTACTAATATACTATTATACTATGGTAATTATACAATATAACAACATTTTTAATCAATATTTAAAAAAAAATAGTTTAAATGTAGGATTTATATATTACAATTTTTTCATAATAATCCTGTAAATTTTAATTTATTTATAACATATAATTTTAGATATAAATATATAATAATATTATGTATTGTGTTACTCTTTCCCGTTCTTGATATAAGTCACTTTTGATTAAAAATAATAATTTTTCTATTAACACTAGTGGAAAAATGCTATTTAACGTCGGTTATTTTGGCCTTTTGACGTCATTTATTGAACTGACGTCTATTCTGGTGACATTAACTTTACATCAGTCAGGATATGACAGACGTCGGATGTCTATACAGACAACGTGGCAATAGACGTCAGGCATAGTCATAATAGACGTTAATTTAGACGTCAATGGTCAACAAAGGAGACATTTATACTCTTTGGAACGTTTTGTCCACTGTAACTTATTAGACGTCTATTTGTGCATTAGCCGACGTCTATATACGTCAGTTTTACATTAATCGACGTCTACTGGTATTCTTTTTAATAAATATTTTATTTTTTGAATAAAACCACACCTGAAATTCAAAAAATTTTCCCAGAACAATTGTTTATAATAAATATTGTTTGTTTGAGCTATAAATAGACATAATTCAATCAAAGATCAAAAAAATGAAATTATAAACTTAAATTAAACTTAAGTAATTGAAAACAACAAAAATAAGTCTTGCTAGTTCCACTTTTGCAGAAGATAAGTTGTCCACTACTGCCTCAGCTGCTTTATCGTGCCTTTGGGTAAAGGAGATGAATTGTTGAAACGCTGCACAATTAAGAAATATTGATTATGGTTTGATATATGTTCAAAAGTATTAATTAATTTTTTATGTTTTCAAAGTAAACCTGATTATTACCTCATTCCAGTTATCTATAATGTCAGCTTGAATGATGGTCTTAATCTAAGACATCACATAGTACCCACATTCCCATGAATCTAGTTGTCTGTTACACTAAAATGACAAACTAAATATAGTCAAGAATTAAGATCATTGAATAACATAGTAAATGAATAAAAACTATAAATGGACCAAACCTTGGGATACAAGACTTGATTTAGCTGACCTCGAGATTTACCCACTACTCTATTTACATTAAAACAGAAAGTAATATTAATATAAGTATGAAATCATAAAAAATTAAGGCCGACATGAATTTAAAATTCTTAACTCTCACAAGGTTAGGCCCTACCCATTCAGGAAAATATTTTTCATAAATTGCTAAGACATGTGCAAAGAAGTCTACATCATAAATTTGATAAAATTTCGGCAGCATTTCGCATTGATCTCCGAAATACACGAAATGAGAGTAGTCACAAGAATGACCACAATCAAATATGCATCCGGAGAACAACACAAATAATGAACCGAAATTTCATAAGTCTTATG
Organism: Vigna mungo; assembly: GCA_036885675.1. Lineage (NCBI taxonomy): Eukaryota > Viridiplantae > Streptophyta > Magnoliopsida > Fabales > Fabaceae > Vigna > Vigna mungo. The sequence goes on along the minus strand of CP144691.1, from coordinate 14,343,905 downwards.
CATAAACTCCAACGTACATGTTATAGCAAACTTATGAAAAATAACTTTCCCAAACAGTCCAATTGGACAATTCAAAATTTAATACAAACGATTAAAAGATTAATCATTTGTGTTAAATTTCAAACGAGAACTAAGTTTCACTCAGTGTCATGATACTCATAATCTAACATGCCAATTATAATAACACAGCTAAAATTTATCACATGCATATTCAAAAACCGATAACACATGCATACCTGAAAGCCAAAAACATGCAAACGCAAAAGCCAATAACATGCATACACAAAAGACAATAACACACATACAATAAAAGTTTTCAACAAAGAAGCTAACCTTTTTAGCATATTAAAACAGCAATGGAGGGAAATGGAGGACTGCACGCCCAAAAATATAGCCCAAAACGGTCAAAAACGTCGCCCAAGAACACGCCACAAACTGCATCAAAACGCAACGAAGACGAATTTTAATCGGTTGAAATGGAAGATATTTCATCAAAGAGTAACTTAATCGGAGTAAAACTGAATTTAAACGGTGCAAAAGAGAGAAAATCAACCTAGAAAGCAATGCCGCAACAGAAAGCACGAGGAAGAAGACGATCAATAGTGGTAACTGCTTGCGGGTTCGCGTTCTGCAGTATAAAGCACTATAGACGTCGGATACGTTCCTCCACCGACGTCTAGAATGCTATAAACTCCGGTGCTCTCACTAATTTGACGTATTTATAATTTAAATATAATTAATGGCGTGGATTTTAGGCGTCCTTTGCATGGCTGACTGACGTCTCCAAAAGTTATAGACGTCACCAACTGTCTGACCACCGTCTATATCGCGAACAATTATTACAGTGCAGCTGACTGTCAGGCTGTAGACGTCTGTTCTTACAGGACACCGACGTCTATAGGCACGATCATTAATTACATGTAACTACCTGTCAGGACACAGACGTCAGCGCTCAGCACACCGACGTCTACATGGAGACTATTGACCTTCCTGGTAGAGTTAGAGACGTTTCTTGCTTCCAAGGGACGTCTCAAGACGAGTGTAGACGTCGGGGTGGTCGTATGAGACGTCCATATGGCGACTATTCACCTTCCTACAGACCTTTTAGACGTCCCTATGCAGTGTGTCTGGTATCTATATTGTTTGAGACATCAGTTAGACATGTAGCTGACGTCTCCTAGTTTCAGTTATTTACGGATTTACCACCGGTCATCATATTACGTCGGTGAACCTCTAACAAACATTTATGAGTTGACGTTAAACAGCATTTTTGCACTAATGTAAATTTTAAAACCATATTACTATATAATATGCTAAATTGACCTTTACTATTAATAATTTTTTAAATTATATTTATTATTCTTATATAAAATAACACAAATATTCATAGTTTTTACTGGAATAAAATAGTAATTTAATATAAAGACTATCATTTTTTTAATATGCATTACATTAAGGAACCGAAAAAGTATATAGAGATGATTTAAAATATAATTTGCGTATAGATGGCTATATGGATATTTTGTTTAGATTTTCTTTCTTCGCCTCTTTTCATTTCATTGAATTTTTTTCCTCACTCATCTATTCTTTTCCATTTTTTAAGAGAAGAAAAAAAAAAGAAAAAGAAAAACTCGTATGTTCTATTTTTTTAAGAAAAATAAAAAGATAATTCTTTTTATATATGTAATAAGGCCTTATTACATATTTTCATTATTTAACTACTAAATATTATGAATATCTTTTTATCGATAATAATGAAAGTAGTTTTGGTATCAGTAATACTGTTTTAAAAATTTTAAAAAAGAAAATATTATTTTTTATTATTATTGAGTCTTACTATGTTATACGAGTCGACCAGAACTAAATTTAATATCGTAAACTTGATTACAAATTTATTAAAAATAAAATTAAAATTATTCGTTAAAAATCACAAATTCGGGTATAAAATTTATATGAGCATTTTCGTCTGATTAATTGGGATGGTGCACAGAGGCAACATTTTTTATACGTATATAAGAGGAAATTGAATCATAAATTATTATCAACCAGGAAAATAAATGCAACACAATTTATCCATAAAGTAATAAACAGAAATTTTAAATATGTGATTCTAAAAATAAAAGTAAATAAACTCTTTCTTTTAATTCAAGTGATGAAATACACTCATTTTTCATCCGGTATGAATTCTACATAAAATAAAAGTATTTTGAGCATTTTATTCTTATAAACAAGTTGTCCAGTATAAATACTATAATCAAAGAACAAATATAACATTGTCCACATTTTCCCATCATAAAAGTTTGCATTCATCAAACATAAAATAACAATTAATTCAGCACAACAAAATTCTAAGCTAAAAAACACCTAATCAGACTCTTCAAAAAAGCTTTCAAAGAGGTTAATAAGTTCTTCCAGATGATCCTCTAACACATCTATTTCCTCCTCCTGCTCATCACCATCACGTAACTCTGTGGCCTTAGTTACTGCAGAACTGATCTTTTTCCTGTCTTCTGAGCAAAGTTTTGAACTGAAATTCTCTTTTTCCAAAGCTTTCTTTATCTTGTAAGCATAGTAATCAATGTCATTCATTGCTTCAGCCTTCCTAAGGAATTTCATATCTTCAACTTTGTATTCCTTTGCTTCTTGAATCATTCTATAGATTTCTTCCGTTGACAGTCGTCCTATGTCATTGTTTATGATGATCTTATTGCAGATACCAGTTTTTTTTTCCTTAGCAGAGACAGATAGTATACCATTTTCATCTATGGCAAAGCACACATTAAAAGGATGGCCCATAGGAGCTGGAGGAAGGCCAGAAAGTGTAAAAGAACCCAACAAATTGTTATCACTGGCTCTTGTTCTCTCACCCTCATAAACCTCTATTTTAACAGATGATTGGTTATCAACAGTTGTAAAATATGGTTGCGTCCTCTTCACAGGAATAGCAGTATTCTTTGGAATCATTACACTCATCATATCTCCAATTACATCAGTACCAAGTGATAAAGGTGTTACATCAAGCAACACCATGTCTGGAACATTCTTAATACCTACACTCAACAAAGCAGCCTGCACAGCAGCACCACAGGCTACAGCTTCATCCGGGTTTATACTTTTGCACAGATCCTTTCCCTCAAAGAATTCTTGCAATAATTCTTGCACTTTGGGAATCCTAGAAGATCCACCAACAAGAACAACATCATGCATACTTCTCTTGTCCATATTTGCATCAGAAAGACACCTATCTACTGTCTCCATACATTGGTTAAAGATCTCCATGTTGATTTCCTCAAATTTTGCACGAGTGATTGAAGAACAAAAGTCAATGCCATTAGATAAACCATCTACCTCAATTGTGGAACTGACAGCATGTGACAGTGTCCTTTTGGCCCTCTCACAGGCACTTCTCAACCTCCTTAATGCTTTAGGGTTTCCACTAATGTCCACTTTCTTTTCTTTTTTTATTTTCTCCACAAAGTAGTTGACCATTCTGTTATCAATGTCCTCTCCTCCAAGGTAAGTGTTTCCAGCTGTTGCCTTAACTTGAAAGATCTTACCTTTAATCGTTAGGATAGAAACATCAAAAGTGCCACCACCGAGATAAAAAATGAAAATGTTTCTCTCTCCAACACAATTAATCCTTCTGTCAAGACCATATGTGTTAGGGGCTGGAAAGTTTATGAAAGAAAAAGATATAAGAGGGACCAAACGGCAGAGGGACCGAACGGTTCAAGCGGGAACCGAGCGGTGGAAGCGGGAGCCTAGCAGGACAAGAGGAAGCCGGACGGTGGAGGTGGGAATCTAATTAGAGTAACAAAGGAGATACGCAGAGAGAAAATATTCCGCGGGGGATAATTAGAGTAACTAGATCGTATCGTAATATTTTATTCGGTAGATCGTAATATTTTATTAGGAAGATCGTAATATTTTGCAGAATAAGTTAAATATAGTAAATAGGAATATTTTCTGTTTTTCAGTACTTTTTGGGGAGGGGATTGACTAGTATAAATAAAGGGGGAAGCCTAGGGGTAAAGGCACGCTTCAGATTGTGAGTTTTGTAGAGAGGTTAAGCTCTCAGGGTAACTGACGGAGGTTATGCTCCCAGTTATTGGTTACTTTCTTTGATTCAGTTTCTTTCATTCAATAAAAGAGGTCTTTATTCATTTGTCTTGCCATTATTTCTCTGTGAGTGTGTGTGAGGGAAGCATTCTAGTTACGTTCCCATCTCGGATACGTAACAATTGGTCCGACCTGCCGGATCGAAGGGAGGAGCAAGCGGCCAGCGGGTACTGATTGATGGAAGTCGTAGAGGCCATGGAGGGAAGAATGTCTACAGTCGAAGGGAAACTGAAAGAAGTGGAGGCAACAGTGCAAAGTGGGTTCCAGGAATTGATGAAAATGATTGAAGGATTAAACCGACAGCGGGAGGGACAAGCAGAACTGAGCCAATCCTCGGTTCAGGGCGCATTAAAGGATAACATCAGCGAGAAGGGTGATGGAGCGAACGAGGGGGAGAGGAACGAACCGATCGGTAACGTCGTAGGCGGACCGAACGGTAACGAAGGCGGAGGTCCGAACTCGGACGGTGCAGGACGACCGGAGGAACAGTCGAACTGGAGGAAGCGGGTAGAATTACCCGTGTTTGAAGGCTGTGATCCACTGAATTGGATTAATAGGGCGGAAAAATTCTTTGAGTTGCAAGGGGTAACGAAGGAAGAAAAGTTACGACTGGCCTACATCTGTATGGAAGGCAGTGCGGGCTTTTGGTTCAGGTTCTGGAGGGAGCAGACGGGAAACCGAACGTGGACTGGGCTAAAGGAGGCGATGGTGTTGCGATTCGGAGGAAGGAGCCAGGGCCCAATCTACGAAAGATTGGCAGCCATCAAACAAACCGGATCAGTGGAGACTACGTTCAGGAATTCGAAGTCTTGGTGGGTCAGACCAAAGGGATTCCCAAGGAACCCCTGATGGGTTATTTTATGGCCGGGTTGAGGAATGAAATTCGGAATCAAGTCCGACTCCTTGATCCACAGGAACTAATGATTGCCATAAGGATGGCAAGGGATGTGGAGGAAATCCAAGGCGGTATGAAGACGGGCGGTGGGAGTACGAGCCGAACACAGTCCTGGAGCAGACCGAGCGGCACAGTAGCGCGGATAGAAAGCGGCCGTTCCAGCCAAACCCGTACGGGAATTACCACAGGGAACCGAACGGGGCCCACGGAGAATGGAGGGACTGGAGGGAGAGAAGGAGCGCCCAGGAACGACCGAACCGTCGGCAACAGGGAAAGAAACGTACGGAATTTACCGCACGCAGAATATTTAAAGAGAAGGGAAGAGGGAAGATGCTTCAAGTGTGGGGGACCGTTCGGACCAGGCCATCAATGCCCCGAACGCAGTCTGCGGATGACCATATTAGCCGAGGATGAGGAAGACGAGGATGAAGAAGAAGAGGCGACCGAACTCGACCATATACAGATGGAGTTGTCGGCTTTCTCAGCTGGAGGCCTAACCCAACCCCGAACGATGAAGTTACATGGCCAGATAGGAGGGAAACAGGTGCTGATCTTAATTGATAGTGGTGCCAGCCACAATTTCATAAGCCACGAATTGGTGAAGGCGCTCGGCCTAACCATAGAAGACACTCCTCCTTATTCGGTGAGTTTAGGAGACGGGCAGAAGAAGAAGACTCGAGGACGCTGTGAAGGGGTGATCATAGAGGTGGGGGAAACGAGAATTACCGAACGGTTCCATCTGTTCGAACTGGGAGGGGTGGATGTGATATTAGGAGTGGAATGGCTTGCCAAGCTGGGAGAAGTAACGTTAAACTTGAGGGATTTGACAATGGTGTTTGGGCAAGAAGGAAAGAAGACGACCATAAAAGGAGACCCCACCTTAGATCGGAGGGTGGTTGAGCCAGAAACGTTGTTCAAAATGAAGGAAGTGGAAGCATGGATGATAGTATGGGAGCTCGGTTGGACAAAGAAGAGTGAGGAAGAAAAACCGTTCGGTCATGAACCGACCGAGAGGCAGAAGCAGGCCATGGACCAGATCCTTAAACAGTACGAAGGGGTTTTTCAAGAAGTCAGAGGGTTGCCACCGGACAGAGGCATGGTTCATCAAATACCATTGAAGGAAGGAACGGATCCCGTGAATGTGAGACCATACCGTTATCCGCATTTGATGAAAGGCGAAATAGAAAAACAGGTCTCAGAGATGTTGAAGACCGGAGTCATAAGGCCGAGCACGAGTCCCTACTCTAGTCCTGTGATACTAGTAAAAAAGAAAGATGGCAGCTGGAGATTCTGTGTAGATTATAGAGCACTTAACCGAGCAACAGTACCTGACAAGTTTCCCATCCCACTGATAGAAGAGTTGTTGGATGAATTAAAGGGGGCCACATATTTTTCAAAGGTGGATTTGAAGTCTGGCTATCACCAGATTCGGATGGGAGAAAGAGACATAGAAAAGACGGCCTTTCGGACACACCAGGGCCATCATGAGTTCATGGTGATGCCGTTCGGACTCACCAACGCACCAGCCACATTCCAGAGTGCGATGAACAATCTAATGCAGTCTTACCTGAGGAAATTCGTGCTCGTATTTTTTGATGATATTCTGGTATATAGCAGAACGTGGGAGGAACACTTGGGGCATGTCGCGCTGGTACTAAGAAGACTCAAAGAGAACCACTGGGTGGCCAATAGGAAGAAGTGTGAGTTCGGCAAGGTCCAAATAGGATACTTGGGTCATCAGATATCGGAGAAGGGAGTTGAGATGGACCCGGACAAGGTGAGGGCGGTGATGGAGTGGGAGAAGCCCAAGACGGTGAAGGCTTTGAGGGGGTTCCTGGGTCTGACCGGTTACTATAGGCGGTTTGTGAAAGACTATGGGAAAATTGCCAGACCACTAACCGACCTTTTAAAGAAAGGGCAATTCACGTGGACGAAACAGGCGGAGGAGGCTATGGCTCGGTTAAAGACGGTCGTCACCACTGCCCCAGTACTGGTTCTACCAGATTTTAACCAACCCTTCCATATCGAGTGCGATGCGTCCGGGAAAGGAATAGGGGCGGTTCTCACACAAGGAAGGAGACCCATTGCTTTTTTCAGCAAGGCTTTGTCGGAGAGATCGTTGTCTAAGTCGGTTTATGAGAAAGAACTGATGGCTTTGGTCCTAGCCATACAACACTGGCGACATTATCTGTTAGGACAAAAGTTTGTGGTTCACACGGATCAGAGGAGCCTGAGATACCTCTTGGAGCAACGCATCACCACCCAGAACCAGCAGAACTGGATTGCGAAACTCCTAGGGTATGACTTTGAGATTGTTTATAAGTCGGGAATCACCAATAGGGTAGCAGACGCCCTATCCCGGAAAGGGGAAGAAGAGACGGGGGAGACAAGGGAATTGGGAATGGTGGCCCGACCGTTCTGGCAGGATTTTGGGGAGATCCTAGAGGAAGTTGAGAAGGATGAGGCACTAAAAAAGGTGATAGAAGACCTAAGAAAGGACCCCGACTCACATCCCCCGTTTACTATGGAGAACGATCGTCTACACTATAAAGGGAGGCTCGTGATTTCAGCGCACTCAACCTGGGTGCCCAAGCTGATAGCAGAATTTCACACGACTCAGACCGGAGGACATTCAGGGGTGTACCGGACGTATCGCAAGGTAGCACAATCACTTTATTGGGTCGGGATGAAGAAAGCAGTGACCGACTTCGTAGCAAGCTGCCTGGTTTGCCAACAGCATAAATATCTGGCCTCATCTCCACAAGGGTTGTTGCAGCCGTTGCCCATACCGAACACCATTTGGGAAGAAATAAGTATGGACTTTATAGTAAAGTTGCCTAAGTCCCATGGGTATGACGCGGTTTTGGTAGTCGTGGATCGACTCAGTAAATATGGCCATTTCATACCACTGAAACACCCATACTCAGCTCGTACCATAGCAGAGGTATTTGTGAAAGAGGTTGTCCGACTGCACGGGGTACCAATATCGATTGTCAGTGACCGGGATCCACTGTTTCTGAGTATTTTTTGGAAGGAGCTTTTTAAATTGCAGGGTACTCAGCTGAAAATGAGCACGGCCTATCATCCTGAATCAGATGGGCAGACCGAGGTCGTAAACCGAGTTTTGGAGGGGTATTTGAGGTGTTTCTGCTCAGAACAACCAAAGGGATGGAGTGTCGTCCTACCATGGGCAGAATACTGGTACAATACCAGCTACCAAGAGGCAGCAAGGTGCACCCCGTTTGAAGCAGTGTACGGACGGTCCCCCCCTTCTCTGCATAGGTTTATACCGGGGGAGACCTTAGTGGAAGCGGTCGGTCAGGAGTTGCAGACAAGGGATGAAGCATTAAAACAGCTGAAGTTTCATCTGGCAAGGGCCCAGGAATTAATGGTGAAACAGGCCGACAAAAGAAGGAGACCGGCAGACGTAGAAGTGGGTGATTGGGTGTACCTGAAGATCAGACCGCACAAGCAGTCATCAATGCCGACCAGATTGCATCCTAAACTAGCCGCACGGTATTTTGGACCGTACCAGGTCATACAGAAGATTGGGGAAGTGGCCTTTAAGCTCCAACTACCAGAGACCGCCCGGATTCATCCGGTTTTCCATGTGTCTCAACTAAAGAAGGCGGTGGGAGATCGGAGTGTGGAGAAGGAGCTGCCGGGAGATTTGCAAATGGAGGGACCCTCTTTTTGGCCGATCAGAATTCTGGATAGGAGACAGATACAGCAAGGGGAGGACGTGATACACCAAGTGTTGATAGAGTGGCAGGAGGGAGGGATGGACGGTGCGACCTGGGAAGACGCCCTGACTATTAGAGACCAATATCCAGACTTCAACCTTGAGGACAAGGTTGATCATCAGGCGGTGGGTAATGTTAGGGGCTGGAAAGTTTATGAAAGGAAAAGATATAAGAGGGACCAAACGGCAGAGGGACCGAACGGTTCAAGCGGGAACCGAGCGGTGGAAGCGGGAGCCTAGCAGGACAAGAAGAAGTCGGACGGTGGAGGCGGGAATCTAATTAGAGTAACAAAGGAGATACGCAGAGAGAAGATATTCCGCGGGGGATAATTAGAGTAACTAGATCGTATCGTAATATTTTATTCGGTAGATCGTAATATTTTATTAGGAAGATCGTAATATTTTGCAGAATAAGTTAAATATAGTAAATAGGAATATTTTCTGTTTTTCAGTACTTTTTGGGGAGGGGATTGACTAGTATAAATAAAGGGGGAAGCCTAGGGGTAAAGGCACGCTTCAGATTGTGAGTTTTGTAGAGAGGTTAAGCTCTCAGGGTAACTGACGGAGGTTATGCTCCCAGTTATTGGTTACTTTCTTTGATTCAGTTTCTTTCATTCAATAAAAGAGGTCTTTATTCATTTGTCTTGCCATTATTTCTCTGTGAGTGTGTGTGAGGGAAGCATTCTAGTTACGTTCCCATCTCGGATACGTAACAATATGCAATAGCTGCAGCAGTTGGTTCGTTGATTATCCGTATGATGTTAAGGCCAGCAATGGTTCCAGCATCTATGGTAGACTTACGCTGAGAGTCATTGAAATAAGCAGGTACAGTAACCACCGCATTCTTCACCCTGGTTTCCAAAAAGCCCTCTGCAATCTCTCTCATCTTCACCAGGACCATGGATGAAATTTCCTCAGCACAAAATTGTTTCTCCTCACCCTTATAGTTAAGGGTGATCATAGGTTTGTCATTAGCACCAGCAACAACCTTGAATGGCCATAACATCATATCTTTTTGAACAAGAGGATCACTGTATTTCCTACCTATCAATCTCTTGGCATCTGAAAAGTTTTAGAAAGATGTTCACCTCGTTAGATAAAAAAAGTTACATGAAATCATACAAAGGAATGCAGTAATAGTTGAAACAGTAGAAAATATACCAAAGACAGTGTTTTGTGGATTGGTGGTAGCCTGGTTTTTAGCAGCGTTACCTATCAACCTTTCATGGTCTGTGAAAGCAACAAGAGAAGGAGTGGTGTTATGACCTTGGTCGTTATGAATGATATCCACTCGACAATGATCTTCACGCCACACTGCAACACAGGAGTAGGTTGTGCCAAGGTCGATTCCTATGGCAAGTCCTTGATCTTCTTTCGCCATTGCTTGCTTTCAAAGTGAGTGAAGACTGAGATGGATACTCTACACAGGAATTGAAATCAAAATTTAGATTACTGCATGATGCTTTTTATATAGCTGTGTGCTTTTTATATAGCTGTGAAATACGAAAATCACCTGAAACACTTGAACGTGTATTATATTAGTACATCTATTCATCTTCATCCCATGAAATGGAATTAAACATAACAGCTCAGTCATTGAAAATCATTACATTAATTATTCGCATTAACTGCATCTCCTCGTTTACAGTTTATATGCAGTGTCGAAATTGGAAGGCATTCAAGTTACATTAATTCATTTCCTTCTTTTGAGAAGGGAGTAGTAATATGGTTATGCTAATTTATGTACAAATGCATAGGATTAGATTTCCCAAAAGTTTGTTTAATTAATTAAAATCTTAAAATATAATAAATATTTATAAGTTGTTTTGAAGTTGATTTTAATTTGGTGTGATGCTTCTCTTGTCAGAGTTTCATGCTAAACTTTTACTTACTCTTCATTATTTAATTTTTTGTTCTTTCTTTTTTTTCTGTCTTCCTCTTCTAAAATAATACCACAATATTTGTTAAAAATTATTAATAACTTCACTTCTTGATAAGGATTGGAAAGAGAATTTTAAAATTTTTAAAAGATACAAATTTATTAAAATGATATCAATTTAATTTAAGTTTATTTTATTTTTAAAATATTTTATTTGAATGAGAACAACTAATGTTAAGACATATGGCATTTTAGAAATAATAGTGGGTTAAAAATATTCAGTCTCAATTATTTTAATATTAAAAGATCTTTATATAAACAGATTCATTATTTTAAAACACTCTTCTTTCTAACAGCTTTTGTATCATGTTCATTTGTTTGAAGATCAGATACTCTGATCATCGCGGTGAGATATGATAACAGTTATACGGTTCCGTCTTGTGTATTTACCGTTCGATCTTGCGTTTATAACTGCTCGGTCTTGTGTTGATTCATCTGACCGTTTGATCTTGTGTTGATTCACCTGACTGTCTAATCTTATGTTTACCGTTCGGTCTTGTGTTGAGTCACCTAACCGTTCGATCTTGTGTTGAGTCACCCAACCGTTCGGTCTTGGCCTCCTCCCCTTTTTCTGTTATTATGTTATTTTTTTACTTCTTATTTTTGTTCCTTTTTCCTTTATATTACCTCTCTTGTATCTCTTTATGAATAATAATACACTTTTCCTTTTTCTCTGGCTTCTTTCTTCTCTCTTTTCTCTTCCCCTCTTTGCCTTTCTTTCTTTGTTGCGCTGTTATTCTATGATGGTATCAGAGTCATTGTTAAAGCCTATCCTAGCGATATTTGTTGTTTGTTGGGCATATTGTTTCACCCATTATCGGGCCACTATCGGACCACCCATTAATGTCTAGTCCCACGCTCGAGATGTATATACCTCGGCGTGACGGGGGTGTGTTAGAAGTCCCACATCAACTAGAGATAAGGCTCTTTCAGTGTATATAAGTGGGTGCAAACCTCACCTTACAAGCCGGTTTTGTGGGGTTGAGTTAGGCCTACAGGCTAACAATACTTGGGTCCTAACGTCTTTACCACCTAATAAAACTGCTATTGGTTGTCGTTGGGTTTATACAATTTTGATGGCTCGGTCGACCGATATAAAGCTTGTTTGGTCACCAAAGGATATAACCAAATTGAAGGAATAGATTACTTAGACACTTTTGCTCCTGTCGCCAAACTCACTACCGTTCGGCTTCTTCTTGCCATAGCTGCAAAACAGAATTGGTCACTCAAACAGTTGGATGTTCCTCCTGGCCTTACCACTTCCACCACGAATCAGGTTTGCAAACTGCAAAGATCTTTATATGATCTTAAACAAGTTGGCCGACAATGGTATGCTAAGTTACATAATTTCTTATTGTCACATAATTATACTTGTTCAACTTTTGACAATTCCCTTTTTCTGCAACATGATGGAAATGACATTACGACACTTCTCGTTTATGTTGACGACATCATCATAACCGGCAACAATAATGGAGAAATTTAACGCATTATTGACCTTCTCCATTCTACTTTTCGCATAAAGAATCTTGGTGACCTAACTTACTTTCTCGATCTTGAGGTCGCATGCAACTCCAAAGGCATCCACCTTAGCCAACGAAAGTATGTTTTGGATCTTCTTTCCGAAACCAGCTTGCTTGACAACTCCCATGTCCCTACTCCCAAGGTTCACAAACAATCTTGACAACTCCCATGTCCCTACTCCCAAGGTTCACAAACAATCTTGACAACTCCCATGTCCCTACTCCCAAGGTTCACAAACAATCTTCTACACATATCGATCGGTCACTGGACGATGTTGCCACTGCTTCTTATCGTCGCCTATTTGGAAAACTTATTTACCTTACTACAACCCTTCTGGACATTACTTTTGCTGTTAATTCATGGCTGCTCTAACCTCTGCCCATCAACAAGCTGCCACTCGTATTCTACGATATCTCAAAGGTACTCCTGGAATTTTTCTCCCACACAATTCAACCATTCAACTCAAAGCTTTATGTGATTCTGATTGGGCCACCTGTCCTAATACTCACCGTTCGGTCACTGGGTTCACTGTTTACCTTGGAAGTTCCCTCGTTTCATGGTGCTCCAAGACATAACCAATTGTCTCTCGTAGCTCTTTTGAGGCTGAATATCGTTCGCTTGCCAGCACTGTTTGTGAACTTCAGTGGCTCACATATATTCTTCATGATCTAAAAGTTGCCTACAGTTTCCCGCTCTTATCTATTGTGACAATCAATTTGCAATACAAATTGCCTCAAATCAAGTTTTCCATGAACGCATAAAGCATATTGACATTGATTGCCACATCGTTCGTGAAAAGGTTGCCACAGGATTGATCAAGTTACTTCCCATTTCCACAACCATGCAAATAGCTGATATATTAACAAAACTGTTACCTCCTCCCTCTTTTCAACTCCTTCGTTTCAAGCTAGGTCTTCAAAATATTTACGCCCAACTTGAGGGGGCTGAAAACAATTATATCGTTCAGTCTTGTGTATTTACCGTTCGGTATTGCATTTATAACCGCTCGGTCTTGTGTTGATTCACCTGACCGTTTGGTCTTGTGTTGATTCACCTGACTGTCCGGTCTTATGTTTACCGTTCGGTCTTGTGTTGAGTCACCTGACCGTACGGTCATGGCCTCCTCCCCTTTTTATGTTATTTTGTTACTTCTGTTATTGTGTTATTTTGTTCCTTTTTCCTTTATATTACCTCTCTTGTATCTTTTTTTGAATAATAATACACTTTTCCTTTTTCTCTTGCTTCTCTCTTCTCTCTTTTCACTTCCCCTTTTTGTCTTTCTTTTTTTGCTGCACTGTTATTCTATGAAGATCTTCAAGTATACATGATCAGTTTCTCAAATAAGGTAAGTTAATTTTTTATTCTTTTTTTACTTTACGTTTTCCAATGCATATGGGGTTTCGTTATGTCATATGTATTATTTGAGTAATTTTTTAAACTATTTACTAATCAGTGGTTCTATCAGCATATTCTAATCATGTGTTTCGTTGTTTTTTTGGCACGGATAGAATTCTTTGAACTATAAGTGTTATATAAGATTCTTCAGTACATAAGGAAAGCTAGTGTTTTTTTTTAATTTGAATTATGAAATATGATTATATGATGATATGATTAGAAAAATACTCCGTTTCAAGGTATATATGGATTTATAGAAAATTTCAAATTGATATAAAAAGGTGAAGTTATTTTGATAAAAAAATAATGCAATAACTTTAAATTCAATAGTTAAATAGAAGTAGTAACTTTATTATATATTTTCATTATTTATCTACTAAACATTATGAATATTTTTTTGTCAACAATAATGAAAGTAGTTTTGATATTAGTAATACTGTTTTGAAAATTTAACAAAATAAAATAAAACTAATTTTTTTTTAATTATTTTACGCGAGTCTTGTAAAGACCATAACTAAATCTAATATCGTAAACTTGATTACAAATGTATTAAAACAAATTAAAAATACTCGTTAAAAATCATAAATACAGATAAAATTTACACGAACATTTCGAACACCCTCTAATCAACGTGTAGCAGAAAAAACATTTTTTGTACGTATATTAGGGAAAATTGAATCAGAAATTATTATCAACCAAGAACATAAATGTGACCCAACTTATCCAAAAAGTAATAAACTAAAATTCTAAATATGAGATTCTAAAAATAAAAGTAAATCAACTCTTTCTTTTAATTCAAGTGGTAAAATAAACTTTATTTTTCTTCCGGTATGATTTCTGCACAAAATAAAAGTATTTTGAGCATTTTATTCTTATAAACAAATATATTTAATTGGATCTTCCATCGTCCAAAAGCTTTACCACTGAACCATACTTGTCTTTTTCGGTATAATAATATTTTGACACAAATTTTCTTTATAAGGTTTACATATATTATTTTTTGAGTAATTTGTTATTTACTTGTTATTGTATTAATATATTCTAAATTCAATGAAAAAAAAAGAGAAAAGAGATATATGTCAAAATATTGTCAAAATATTGTCAAATAACCCTAAATAATAGTTCAGCTAAATCAACCAAGGTAACAATGTATGCATACAAACATAACATTGTCCACATTTTCCCATCATAAAAGTTTGCATTCATCAAACATAAAATAACAATTAATTCAGCACAACAAAATTCTAAGCTAAAAAACACCTAATCAGACACTTCAACAAAGCGTTCAAAGAGGTTAATAAGTTCTTTCAGATGATCCTCAAACACGTCTATTTCCTCCTCCTGCTGATCACCATCAAGTAACTCTGTGGCCTTAGTTATTGCAGAACTGATCTTTTTCCTGTCTTCTGAGCAAACTTTTGAACTGAAAGTCTCTTTTTCCAAAGCTTTCTTTATCTTGTAAGCATAGTAATCAATGTCGTTCATTGCTTTAGCCTTCCTAAGGAATTTCATATCTTCAGCTTTGTATACCTCTGCTTCTTGAATCATTCTATTAATTTCTTCCGTTGGCAGTCGTTCTATGTCATTGGTTATGATGATCTTATTGCTGATGCCAGTTCTTTTTTCCTTGGCAGAGACAGATAGTATACCATTTTCATCTGTGGCAAAGCACACATCAAAAAGATGGCTCCTAGGAGCTTTAGGAAAGCCAGAAAAGATAAAAGAACCCAACAAATTGTTATCACTGGCTCTTCTTCTCTCACCCTCATAAACCTTTATTCGAACATATGATTGGTTATCATGAGTTGTACCATATGGAAGTGTCCTCTTTACAGGAATAGTAGTATTCCTTGAAATCAGTACCCTCATGATATGGCCTTTTGTTTTAATGCCAAGTGATAACGGGACTTGAGAAAAAAAAATTGAGCATCAAAGATTTTCACACAAACATAAAAACTAAGGAGAGATTAAGCCTAAAATAAAGAATATATCTCACCGTGTCTGAGACTAGGTTGATATGAGGACCAATGGAGAGATTAAGCCTAAATTTTATTTTATAACATTTTAATATGTATTATTATTTATTATGGTTAGTAAATAATAATTGTAATAAAATAAAATTTAATATTTTAAACTAACATACTATTTATTTATTAAAAACTATAAAAAATTATACAAAATTAAAGAAAAAAAAATTAAAAACCCGTAATTGGAAATACGGTTACATTTTTTAAACTGAATATGTTAACGTATTTCCAAATACGGTTAACATTTTTTTTAAGTTTTTTGTTTTTAAATTAAATAAATATTTATTATATAAAATTAACAAATTTTAATTATGAAATGTAAATAAAAAACTTTTAAATTTATTTTTTCAATTTAAAAGGTTAAACTTTTAATATTTTTAATATGTTTTTTCTATTTTTATTAATAAATAAAAACAAAAAAGTAAAAAAGAAAAGTTTAACCGACATTCAAAAGTGGTTGAATAAATTTGTTAAACGTATTTCAAATATCGGTTAAATAAACTTTTTACCTGATTTTCGAATACCGACAATAATAATTTTGATGAAGATACTTTTAGTATTTTAGAGATGCAAGATATTTTTTGGAGGTGCATGGGGGACTTCTCATGTTCACCGTTTCTACAGGAATATAGGGATAAAGGGTGCTACCTACTTCCTTATTTTTAGGTAATCATCTAATTCATGCATGATGTGATGGTATATTTTCTTCTGAAAATTTCTTTAAATTGTTGTAGTTATTTTTACAATTTGTGAATAAGTAACACTGTTTCAGGTCGAGAAATAGTTTAAGAAAATCTTATTTATCTACTTGAGTTAACAATATGGTACAGTAGCCTGAAATAGAAAATTTTGTGTGAGTTGACTGATATTCTTTATCGATATAATAATTAATTTTAAATTATAATAACCAGTCTTTATTAATTAATTTTTATATATTTTATTAGTGTTAAATATGAATTATTATAATTGATATTAAATTGGTGGAGTTTATTTTCTTAATTTTTACTTTTCAATTTGTATATTTATATTATTATAATCCAATGATAAAATCAAATTTGTATATTTATAATACTATAATCTAACGAGGAAATCAATTCATTCCAATATGTTTCTTTAAGTTCTTAAATCAAACATTGGATGAAGAATGAGTGAAATAAAAATGTGTTTTTTCTTTCTAAAATATCATTAAGAAGAATGGTTGATTCAACAAAATATGTAACTGCAATTCTTAAATTTGA
This sequence comes from Vigna mungo, assembly GCA_036885675.1. Lineage (NCBI taxonomy): Eukaryota > Viridiplantae > Streptophyta > Magnoliopsida > Fabales > Fabaceae > Vigna > Vigna mungo. Next base: position 14,327,026 of record CP144691.1, on the reverse strand, counting down.
TGGACACTATTACTCGGATGAAATTTTATTCCAAGTTTATAAGACATGCTCGAATATCCTTTTAAAAGTATGTGATTAGAGAGAAAATTTTCATAATTTGAATTAATGCCACTTATTTCTTTTCGAGTTATTTTACTAAAATTTCAATTTCTATTTTGCTAATTATTTGATCCAACTCAAACTTTTACAGTATATTCTTAAAATATTATTCTTCACAGTCAATGTTTAAATTTACATTTAGAATTTTGTAATAAGAAATATAATTTTCAGTGTTACATTACTTTATTATGTTAATATGCTCATAAATTTTAAATATTAATTTTATCAAATTTCAAGAAAGTATATAATGCAGAACAATAGTGAAACATGTAGCTTAACATTTTTAGGTCATGAATGATGACTACATAAAATATTGTAGAATGACTTGTGAATGTAGAATGCAAAACATGTAAATGAACATGAAAAAAAATACTACAATATTAATGCAATAGTAATATAAACTTTTACAAATTGATACTTGAGAGAAGAAGAATGAAACTATTTTTTGCCTTCTTCCATGACTACTTATTGTTTTCATTTCAAAAAAGTAAAAAATAAAGAAATTACTTATCAGATTATATTGAGTATTCAAATTTAGCTTGAACAAGTTATTTTTAAATAAAAAAACTAAAATTTTATCATCTTTATATATTTCATTTAATTAAATTTATTTTTCTTAATTATGTGTCATATTCTTATTTTACTTATATTTATTATTTTGTTTATTCAATTTATTCAATGAGGTGTTCATAACATTGTATTTATTATTTTGATTTAATTAATTTATTTAGTTAGTCTTCATAACCTCGTATCTTTTTTATTAAATTTATTTTGATTTATTTAATGTGTTTAATGAAATTTTTATAACTTTATTTTGATTTGTATTTATTATTCTAGTTATTTAATTTATTTAATAGAGTATTCACAATTTTATTTTTTATTTATTTAATTTAATTAGTGAGGTATGTATAATCTTATTCACAATCGTTTATTTAATTTATTTCGGGAGAAGATTATGTTGACTTTATTCTAATATATTAATAACCATTTCAATTCTACTTTCACGTCAAAATAAACTCATAATTCAAATCTAATTCTTAGAGACTTTAAATATGTGATAATTTATTCAAAATTTTAATTCCTTGAATCTTAAACAAATAAAATCATATTATATTCAAGAGTTTAAAAATCAGAACTAAATTTAATATCGTAAACTTGATTATAAATTTAATAAAAATAAAAATAAAAAACTCATTAAAAATCATAAATTCAGATAAAATTTACATGAACATTTCGAACACCCTCTAATTAACTGGATGGTGCAGCAAAAGCAACATTTTTTTACGTATATATTAAGGAAAATTGAATCAGAAATTAATGTCAACCAGAAACATAAATGCGACAAAACTTATCCATAAAGTAATAAACTAAAATTCTAAATATGTGATTCTAAAAATAAAAATAAATCAACTCTTTCTTTTAATTCAACTCGTGAAATAAACTTTATTTTTCATCCAGTATGAGTTATGGATAAAATAAAAGTATTTTGAGCATTTTATTCTTATAAACAAGTGTATTTAATTGAATCTTCCAATGTCCAAATGCTTTAACAAAACCACATTTTTCCGCATAAAAGTTTGCATTCATCAAACAAAATAAAAATTCAGCACAACAAAATTCTAAGCCAAAAAACACTTAATCAGACTCTTCAACAAAGCGTTCAAAGAGGTTAATAAGTTCTTTCAGATGATCCTCAAACACGTCTATTTTCTCCTCCTGCTGATCACCATTAAGTAACTCTGTGGACTTAGTTATTGCAGAACTGATCTTTTCTCTGTCTTCTGAGCAAAGTTTTGAACTGAAATTCTCTTTTTCCAAAACTTTCTTTATCTTGTAAGCATACTCATCAATTTTATTCATAGTTTTGGCCTTCCTAAGGAATTTCTTATCTTCAGCTTTGTATTCCTCTGCTTCTTGAATCATTCTATAGATTTCTTCCGTTGACAGTCGTTTTTTGTCATTGGTTATGATGATCTTATTGCTGATGCCAGTTGTTTTTTCCTTAGCAGAGACAGATAGTATACCATTTTCATCTATGGCAAAGCACACATCAAAAGGATGGCCCCTAGGAGCTGGAGGAAAGCCAGAAAGCACAAAAGAACCCAACAAATTGTTTTCCCTGCTTCTTGTTCTCTCACCCTCATAAACCTCTATGTCAACAAATGATTGGTTATCTTTAATTGTACGATATTGTTGCGTCCTCTTCACAGGAACAGTAGTATTCCTTGGAATCATTACACTCATCATATCTCCCTTTATATTAATACCAAGTGATAACGGTGTTACATCCAGCAACACCACGTCTGGAACATTCTTAATACCTACACTCAACAAAGCAGCCTGCACAGCAGCACCATAGGCTACAGCTTCATCAGGGTTTATGCTTTTGCACAGATCCTTTCCCTCAAAGAAATCTTGCAATAATTCTTGCACTTTGGGAATCCTAGAAGACCCACCAACAAGAACAACATCATGCATACTTCTCTTCTCCATTTTTGCATCAGCAAGACACCTCTCTACTGTCTCCATACACTGGTTAAAGAGCTCCATGTTGATTTCCTCAAATTTTGCACGAGTGATTGAAGAACAAAAGTCAATGCCATTAGATAAACCATCTACCTCAATTGTGGCACTGACAGCATGTGACAGTATCCTTTTGGCCCTCTCGCAGGAACTTCTCAACCTCCTCAACGCTCTAGGGTTTCCACTAATGTGCACTTTCTTTTCTTTCTTTATTTTCTCCACAAAGTAGTTGACCATTCTGTTATCAATGTCCTCTCCTCCAAGGTGAGTGTTTCCAGCTGTTGCCTTAACTTGAAAGATCTTACCCTTAATCGTAAGGATAGAAACATCAAAAGTGCCACCACCGAGATCAAAAATGAAAATGTTTCTCTCTCCAACACAATTAATCCTTCTGTCAAGACCATATGCAATAGCTGCAGCAGTTGGTTCGTTGATTATCCGTATGATGTTAAGGCCAGCAATGGTTCCAGCATCTATGGTAGACTTACGCTGAGAGTCATTGAAATAAGCCGGCACAGTAACCACCGCATTCTTCACCCTGGTTTCCAAAAAGCCCTCTGCAATCTCTCTCATCTTCACCAGGACCATGGATGAAATTTCCTCAGCACAAAATTGTTTCTCCTCACCCTTATAGTTAAGGGTGATCATAGGTTTGTCATTAGCACCAGCAACAACCTTGAATGGCCATAACATCATATCTTTTTGAACAACAGGATCACTGTATTTCCTACCTATCAATCTCTTGGCATCTGAAAAGTTTTAGAAAGATGTTCACCTCGTTAGATAAAAAAAAGTTACATGAAATCATACAAAGGAATGCAGTAATAGTTGAAAGAGTAGAAAATATACCAAAGATAGTGTTTTGTGGATTGGTGGCAGCTTGGTTTTTAGCAGCGTTACCGATCAACCTTTCATGGTCTGTGAAAGCAACAAGAGAAGGAGTGGTGTTATGACCTTGGTCGTTATGAATGATATCCACTCGACAATGATGTTCACGCCACACTGCAACACAGGAGTAGGTTGTGCCAAGGTCGATTCCTATGGCAAGTCCATGATCTTCTTTGGCCATTGCTTGCTTTCAAAGTGAGCGAAGACTGAGATGGATACTCTACACAGGAATTGAATTCTAAATTTAGATCACTGTATGATGCTTTATATATAGCTGTGAAATACGAAAACCACCCGAAATACTTGAACGTGTAGTACATCTATTCATCTTCATCCCATGAAATGGAATTAAACATAACAGCTCAGTCATTGAAAATCATTACATTAATTATTCGCATTAACTGCATCTCCTCGTTCACATTTTATATGCAGTGTCGAAATTGGAAGGCCTTCACGTTACATTCATTCATTTCCTTCTTTTAAGAAGTTAGTAGTAATATGGTTATGCTAATTTATGCACAAATGCATAGGATTAGATTTCCCAAAAGTTTGTTTCATTAATTAAAATCTTTAAACATAATAAATATTTATAAGTTGTTTTCAAGTTGATTATTTGGTGTGGTGATTCTACTGTCAGAGTTTCATGCTACTCTTCATTATTTCATTTATTTCTATCACAACCAGTTTTCTTTTTCTTTTTGTCTTCCTCTTCTAAAATAATACCACAATATTTGTTAAAAATTATTAATAGCTTCACTTCTTTAACATGTAATTTTTCATTAATTTCCTTTTTAAAAAAAATAAAATTCTATTATATCGATCTTCTTATAAACTTGAAACATTGGAAAAAAAATTCAATAATAATCACTACTACGCATAGTACTTTTTTTTCATCGTTTTCTAAGCTCTACTTAATAAACTTTATCTTATTAATAATAAATAACACTTTTTTAAATAAGCAGTATCTGTTAGTCTAAATTTTTATAAAAAAATAATAATTAATTTTAGAATAAAATATAAATTAATTTTGAAAGAAAATATAAAATATTGGTTCTATGTACAAACTCACATTATCTATTAAATTTATAATATACAAAAATATAAAATATTGAGAAAAATATGACAAAGGTCTAAAATAGAATGTTCATTAATATAAATAAAAACTATTAGTACAATTAATACTATTTTAAAATATAATCTTTAAGTAGTCATGAGATGATATTGCTTTATAAGATAATATATACAATCATAACATGTATATCCTATCAATACCTATAAACACGTACATCACCATAACATAACCTATTAGCATGTACTAATTACATGTAAACACCAATTTTTTTTCTTAACTTCAATTATTTGACTGTCACGATATTGATGACATCTGCAACTAGAAAAATAGTGTAAGAAAGAAAAATAATATATAATTAGTTAATTAAATTTTACTATAAATTAATTATGACAATAAAGATAACTTACATCGGTTGAAATTGTTCCTCCATGATCATTTTCTTGATACATTGACACAAATATGTTCCTCCATGATAATTTTCTTGATACATTTACACAAATAATACCCATAATTAATGATTTCTAATTCACTAGGTCATGTTCATAGCAACAATAAATACCTAACTAAAATTTACCAAACATATACCATTCACATTATCCAGAATTCCATTTTACCAGGCCAACCCCTTAAGCTCAAAACAACATTTCATTCACGAAAGGAAGACACATACACTTACACATAATACACAATCAGCTTTTCAACAGCATTATTACCGAACCCAGTACCATTATCAGGCTAACAATCCACATTCAACCTCAAAGTATAATTCCCTAAAGTATCTATTAGTTTAACGAAGAAACGTGATGCCTAAAAAGGAAAGAAGAAACATAACAAAGAAGAGAAGAAGGAAGAGTGATACTTAAAACGGCATCCCTGAAAAGAAGGAGCCCTCCAGCTTGAAGCAACACACTGATAAAAATGGAAACTAGAACATAGCAAAGACGTCACATGATGAAAGCCATGCGCACGACAACTGAAATGGAGCAAAGACGCCACACAACAAAAGACAATGCAAATTGAATCGAGTAAGGAGAAAGACAGCAGAAACGAATAAGCAAATAAACCCTTGAAAGGAGAAGCGCGAAATAAATTTTGTTTAACAATCATAGATAGCGTTTATTATATAAAGCGCTATCTATTGTGTTCCAATAGATAGCAAATAGATATCGCTTATTTAAATAAGCGCTATCTATTGGTGTATTTCAAATTCTAAATTAAAAACAATATTAAAAAATTATAAATAGTATTTTTTTTAAAAATAATATTTATGGACATAGTTATAGATGTTGTTTTTTTAAACAAGCGTTGTTCCCCAAATTCGCGCTTATTTAAAAAAAAGCGTTATTTATTTAGCACTATGCATATGCAATTATGGAGTTCGTAGTGAATTAAACTTATGTTACTATATTAATCTAATTTAAATTTATTTTACTTTTAAAATATTTTAAATGAATGAGAAATTTTATGTGAAAACATACAAAATATTATTTTAGAAGTAACAGTGGGTTAAAAATAATCAATCTCAATTGTTTTAAAATTAAAAAGAGTTTCATTATTTTAAAACACACAATCTCTCTAGAAATTACTTTTCTAAAATCATCAGCTTTCTTTCTAGGGTTTTTGTACCATGTTCGTCTATTTGAATATCGGAGACTGTGATTCTCACGGTGAGATCTTCAGCTTTACTCTATCAGTTTCTCAAATAAAATAAGTCAATTTTCTACTCTTTCTTTGACTTCACGTTTTTCAATGCATATGGAGTATGCATATGGGGTTTTGTTATGTCGTTATATTGTTTGAGTCCTCTTTTAAGCTCTTTACTAATCAGTGGTTTTAACGACGTATTTTGATCGTATTTTTGTTGTTTTAGACGTAGATAAAGTTCTTTAAACTACAAGAGCGGTATAAAATTCTCTAATATAGTTTAGTTTTCTGAAAAGGTACAAAGTAGTGTTTTTCTTTAATTTGAATTATAAAATATGATTCATGAGATATGATGATATGATTAGAAAAATACTCATTCGGTTTCAAGATATTTATGGATTTAGTTATATAGAAAATTTCAAATTGATAAAAAAGGTGAAGATATTTTGATAAAAAAAAATATGCAATAACTTTAAATTCCATAGTTAAATAGAAGTAGTAACTTTATTACATATTTTCATTATTTACCTACTAAATACTATATTTTTTCTCGACAATAATGAAGTTGTTTTGGTATTAAGGATTTCAATTAGTTCTTAAATTTTGAAGGTATCAATTAAGTCATTTATGTTGAGAAAGGCGTTAACAGATGTTGACATGTTGCATAGTTGAATAATACGTTAATGTGTATTGTTTCATTATGAACTTTTATTTAAATTAAGGGATTATAACAAAATTTAATTGGTTTATGTTAAAATAATAGATTTTTTGTTTTCTTAAAATTAGGGTTTTCTAAACTAAATAGGGTAAGGGAAAGAGTGAATTGCAATGAGAATTAGAAATTTGGAATTCGAAGACAATTTACTGGATTAGTTTTTGGCTTTTTCAAACCACAAAAATATGTGAAGATTTTAAAGATCACAGGGATTCAATTAAAAAGAATTATATATATAAAAAAAATGGAAAGAAGCTTAGATGACCCCTAACCATTTCAGTAACGATCGTAGTTGGAATGAGAACTGTCACACCAAGAGTCAGAATATATAATGCTGGTATCCCAATAACACTGCTTGTTCTGCTCAAGTGGTGAAATAAACTTTATTTTTAATCTGGAATGAGTTCTGCATAAAATAAAATATTTTGAAAATTTTATTCTTATAAACAATTGTATTTAATTGGATCTTCCATCGTCCAAAAGCTTAAACAAAACATAGCTTACCACATAACCATATTTGTTTTTTCCGGTAACATTTTCATACACATATTAGTTCTTATTAATTTATTTTTTATTTATTATTGTGTTGATGCAATTTAAATTTAATAAAAAAAGTAATGTACGAGTTAAAAAATTTTGTATTAACAATACCTAAATAATAGTTCAGCTAAATCAACCAAGGTCTAGAACAAATATAACATTGTCCACATTTTTCCATCATAAAAGTTTGCATTCATCAAACATAAAATAACAATTAAATCAGCACGACAAAATTCTAAGCTAAAAAACACCTAATCAGACTCTTCAAAAAAGCGTTCAAAGAGGTTAATAAGCTCTTCCAGATGATCCTCAAACACATCTATTTCCTCCTCCTGCTCATCACCATCACGTAACTCTGTGGCCTTAGTTACTGCAGAGCTGATCTTTTTCCTGTCTTCTGACCAAAGTTTTAAACTGAAATTCTCATTTTCCAAAGCTTTCTTTATCTTGTAAGCATAGTAATCAATTTTATTAATTGTTTCGGCCTTCCTAAGGAATTTCTTATCTTCAGCTTTGTATTCCTCTGCTTTTTGAATCATTCTATAGATTTCTTCCGTTGACAGTCGTCCTATGTCATTGGTTATGATTATCTTATTGCTGATGCCAGTTGTTTTTTCCTTAGCAGAGACAGATAGTATACCATTTTCATCTATGGCAAAGCACACATCAAAAGGATGGCCCCTAGGAGCTTTAGGAAAGCCAGAAAGACTAAAAGAACCCAACAAATTGTTTTCACTGGCTCTTGTTCTCTCACCCTCATAAACCACTATTTCAACAGATGATTGGTTATCATAAGCTATACCATATGGAAGTGTCCTCTTTACAGGAATAGTAGTATTCCTTGGAATCATTACACTCATAATATCGCCCTTTGTTTCAATACCAAGTGATAACGGTATTACATCCAGCAACACCACGTCTGGAACATTCTTAATACCTACACTCAACAAAGCAGCCTGCACAGCAGCACCATAGGCTACAGCTTCATCAGGATTTATGCTTTTGCACAGATCCTTTCTCTCAAAGAAATCTTGCAATAATTCTTGCACTTTGGGAATCCTAGAAGACCCACCAACAAGAACAACATCATGCATACTTCTCTTCTCCATTTTTGCATCAGCAAGACACCTCTCTATTGTCTCCATACACTGGTTAAAGAGCTCCATGTTGATTTCCTCAAATTTTGCACGAGTGATTGAAGAACAAAAGTCAATGCCATTAAATAAGCCATCTACCTCAATTGTGGCACTGACAGCATGTGACAGTGTCCTTTTGGCCCTCTCACAGGCACTTCTCAACCTCCTCAACGCTCTAGGGTTTCCACTAATGTGCACTTTCTTTTCTTTCTTTATTTTCTCCACAAAGTAGTTGACCATTCTGTTATCAATGTCCTCTCCTCCAAGGTGAGTGTTTCCAGCTGTTGCCTTAACTTGAAAGATCTTACCCTTAATCGTAAGGATAGAAACATCAAAAGTGCCACCACCGAGATCAAAAATGAAAATGTTTCTCTCTCCAGCACAATTAATCCTTCTGTCAAGACCATATGCAATAGCTGCAGCAGTTGGTTCGTTGATTATCCGTATGATGTTAAGGCCAGCAATGGTTCCAGCATCTATGGTAGACTTACGCTGAGAGTCATTGAAATAAGCAGGCACGGTAACCACCGCATTCTTCACCTTAGTTTCCAAATAGTCCTCTGCAATCTGTCTCATCTTCACCAAGACCATGGATGAAATTTCCTCAGCACAAAATTGTTTCTCCTTACCCTTATAGTTAAGGGTGATCATAGGTTTGTCATTAGCACCAGCAACAACCTTGAATGGCCATAACATCATATCTTTCTGAACAACAGGATCACTGTATTTTCTACCTATCAATCTCTTGGCATCTGAAAAGTTTTACAAAAATGTTCACCTCGTTAGATAAAAAAAAGTTTCATGAAATCATACACAGGAATGGACTAATAGTTGAAAGAGTAAAACATATACCAAAGACAGTGTTTTGTGGATTGGTGGCAGCCTGGTTTTTAGCAGCATTACCAATCATCCTTTCTTGGTCTGTGAAAGCAACGAAAGAAGGAGTGGTGTTATGGCCTTGGTCATTATGAATGATATCCACTCGACAATGATCTTGACGCCACACTGCAACACAGGAGTAGGTTGTGCCAAGGTCGATTCCTATGGCAAGTCCTTGATCTTCTTTCGCCATTGCTTGCTTTCAAAGTGAGTGAAGACTGATATGGATAGTCTACACTGGAATTGAATTCAAAATTTAGATTACCACATGATGATTTTTTATATGACCGTGAAATACGAAAATCACCTGAAACAAAGGTGTATTATATATTGCTACATCTGTTCATCTTCGTCTCATGAAATGCAATTAAGCATAACAGTTTAGTTAACGGAAATCATGACATTAATTATTCACAGCGTCTCCTAGTTTACAGTATATATGCAGCGTGGAAATTGGAATGCCCTTCAAGTTCCATTCATTCATTTCCTTGTTTTGAAAAGATACCAGTAATAATGCTAATTTATGCACAAATGCATTAGATTTCCCAAAAGTTTGTTTAATTAATTAAAATCTTAAAACATAATAAATATTTATAAGTTGTTTTCAAGTTTATTTTAATTTGGTTTCATGCTTCTATTGTCAGAGTTTCATGCTATATTTTTACTTTTAGACTCTTCATTACTTCATTTATTGCTATCACAATCAGTTTTTTTTTTTTTTGTCTTCCTCTTCTAAAATAATACCACAATACTTGTTGAAAATTATTAATAACTTCACTTCTTCAAAATGTAATTTTTCATTAATTTCCTTTTTTAAAAAAATAAAATCCTATTATATTGATCTTCTATAAACTTGAAAAAGTGGAAAAAATCCAATAATAACTAAACTTATGTTACTATATTAATCGTTATTGATAAGGATTGGAAAGAGAATTTTATGATTTTGAAAACATACAAATTTATTAAATTATATCAATCTAATTTAAAATTATTTTGTTTTTAAAATATGTTATTTTAATTACTATTAAATATAAAATAAAAATAAAAACTTAGCAATTTTTAATAATTAAAAATATTAGTATTAGTGATTTTTTAAATCATTATTACTAATATTATTTTTGGTTAATGTTTGTTAAGAAATTTTCAACTCATATAGATAAAGTTTTTATTGATGTCCTCTAAGACTATTTTTACTTTATATCAGCTTTGATTGTTTAGGATTATCACTTTTACATCCCTTTTGATGGAGCTTCTTTTGGTGGACTCTTCAATTAATGTTGGTTTTAAATTTCTACTACTTAACATTCATAAAAAGATCCTGGTTAATATTTCTTTTTTTTTTTCAATAAAATTCTAATTTTATGAATTTTATTAAATTTTGTCATTTTTGTAATATGTTTAAATAGTTAATGATATGTGAACGTTTATATTCCGTATCAGTTTGTAATTTTTTATTTTTGTTTTAATTTTATTTTTATTTTTTTAACTAATTTTTTTTTCACATATTAAATCGGTATCGTATAAATTGTTATCATAATTTCATAAATCACTAGATTAGGTTAAAACTTTTACAAAATATTACTAAAATATTATTTTTTATTATGATTAATAGGTTTATACTAAAAAATTTATATTTTAATGTAAAAATTAGGTTTCCACGTCTAGTTCTAAATAGTGTTTGTAAATTTTATTTCTATTTCAGTTAGATCAGAATGAAATTTTTCCTTCTTCTGAGCAAACTTTTGAACTTAAATTCTCATTTTTCAATAGCATTCTTTATCTTGTAAGCATGGTAATCAATATTATTCATTGCATTGGCCTTCCTAAGAAATTTCATATCTTCACAGCTTTGTATTCCTCTGCTACTTGAATCATTATATTGACAGTCGTTTTATGTCATTTGTTATGATGATGTTATTGCTGATGCTAGTCGTTTTTTCCTTAGGCGGAGACAGATAGTATACCATTTTCATCTACAAGTTAACATTGATAAAAGGATCATGGTTAATACACTATTGCAGTTAGGGGAAACGACAGCGGTTGTTTTGGTCCTTTGGCCGCGGTCCTCGAACCGCGGCATATTCAGCCGCGGTAGAAAGTTTGATACTTTATGTCGCGGTTGTAACCGCGGTAGAATGTCTAGCGAATAGACAACGGTTGTTTTAGGAACCACTGTCTAAACGTGTGTTTTTTAAAAAAAAAAAATCCAAAAATCCCAGCCTTATATGCCGCGGTTCGTACCACAACCGCGGCCAAAAGGCTAATTTAAAAAAAAAATGAAACGGGAAACTTTCTACCGCAGTTGTGGTAACAACCGCGGCATATTCCCTAATTTATACCGCGGTTGTGACCACAACCGCGGCATATTCCCCTGCTTTTTTTTTTTAAATAGCAGGTATGTTTTTGTGATATCCAATACCACAAAAACAGACCTGCATATGAAAACATGTATACATATTTAATTTGAATTCATCAAACATCTTCAAATGTATTTCAAAATCAAATAAGTACAAAGTCTAATAAATTACAATCTAATCAAATGCAATGTTTAAATCTAGTAACTAAGAACTATTATATAACCTAACTAGATACTTTGCAGCAGCTTTCCTGATAAATGATAGTGGCTTCTCAGGAACTGGTGTAGTAGTTTTGAACCTCTGCACAAGACAATTGATATTAATTAGTGTATCTCAACTCTAACTTTTGGAAAACATCAAAATTTGTTAAAGTTAAATGTTACCGTTTCCCAGCCTCTTGTGATATGGGAACGAACAATGTGGGTCATCCAATACATTACATAATAACCGCACTCATATGACCCAGTCTGTCTGTTACACTACAATATATGATCAAAGTTGTAAATAGTTAGTGAATAACATTAAAATAAAACAACTATAAGAAAGATGGCTTTAGCATATGTCAAACCTTAAGAGAAATCCAAGCAATCTTTCTACTGTTAGTAATTGATTTCCCAACAATCATCATACTTGCTGGTATCGAACTATATATAACAAGAAGTTGTTTTAGCATTCATTTATATAACAAAGAAAGTCCAAACATTGAGGTTCTTACCAATCAATTGCTTGTCTGAGTTGTGTGGGAGGAGGCCTGTGGAATGAGCAAAACCACAAAGCATAGTTCTCTTGCATAAACATAACAAGAAGCTGCCAATGGCGCCTGAAATTCATAATAACTTAACTATTATATATATATGTATGTATGTATATATATATATATATATATATATATATATATATATATATATATATATTAAAATCACATATGGAACTTTATTATGTTAACAAAGTTCACTTATCCGGATATATAAGGCAAAAAGTATATTTTCTTGCCGCTTGCAAAACTTCTCATCAGATTTGTGTTGATGGTATCAAAATCATTTGATTCATGAATGGATTGGGGATCAATGAATCCATAATCATCATAACGCCCCAACTTGTTACTGACCCCAAACATATACCTGAAATCAAAAATTAACTTTGATATAAGGATACTTGATATATATCATAATTTTTTATATAAATTATTGCTCATAGACTTACATCATTCATAGCTGAATAATTTAAATATTCAACTCTTGTGTTCCCGACGCAAGCTCTCTGACATCTTGGCTATGAAGGTATATTGGGACCTCAAAGCCTGTCCCAAATACATTAGCATCATAATCAACCTCCAAAGGCTTATCTTCAAGGATGTCAGCTAGTAGATGCAATGAAGCCAGAGGATCATCCTCAGATAGAGGAATCTTCTCCTGTGCCTGCGTCTGTTGTTACATGAAAAAATAAGATAAGTTTTAACATCAAAAACCTTTAAAATTGAGAAGTATAAAGAAGAAATTCATACCGAGGGGTCAGAAACTGGTTTAACCAAAAATTTAGGCCAAGTGATAAACGACTTAAATGCTTGTTCCACAGTGAAAATCTCTTCTGTGGCTAGAGGAACCGAGGCATCTGGTATGATCATTTCATCCATTGAGACCTTCACCTCATCCTCTAATAGTTGCATACCATGACATACAGTCGCTGACCTAAACTTTGTTCCACGAGCTACTAGGACCATCTCAGTATCGTCCAAAATATATAGCAAACATGGACTAGCATCGTCCACGTCATCCCCTGGGACGGCTGGTGCGGAACAACTTCCTTTCCCGCTTCTCCCTGTCAGAATAAATGTTAGATTATATAAAAGATAGAAATAATTGCACATAAATGTTTATTAAGTTTACCTGTGGGAGGCACATGTTCTGGTTCCTGTACAGGAGATGGCACCGGGCGCATGCCATAGCTCTCAAACTGCTGCTGGAACATGGCGCTGAATTCAGCCCTGAGCTCTGATCTAAGCTCGGCCCTGATCTCCTCTCTAAGGTCTGCTCGGACCTTTTTTGTGATCTCTTGTGTCATCCTTTCTCTTTGTTCTTCGTTGTATGCATATGAAGGCTGACGAGAAGAGCTCCCAAAATAATCTTTAATTCCTACTCCAGGACCTGCACCACGTACACGTCCAGGGTGCTCAGGTCGTCCAATCGCGACAGCAAGAATATCCTAGCGACCCTCTGGAGTGAACTGACCTTGGGAGCTCTGCTCAACCAAGGAATCCTGTACATTACAAAACATCATTATTCTTTAAAAAGTTCAATGTAGTATGAATAATTACAATTATTATTATTTTAGGAACAGTGATAACTTACAATTCTTTAGGAAATTTCTCGTGCAGAGTCGGAAGAGTAGGCGCCCGATGGTCTCATACGAGCCAACTTCCATTTTTCATGTCTAGAAGGTGGAGAAGCAGGCTGAGGGGGGCTACCACCCTGAGATGGTGGTCTAGCCTCTGCCTTTTGCTTGAGGATTTTCTCCTCAAGCTTTCTATACCCACCACGATATAATAGGTGGGGGTTTTTGTTATGAGCACTTGTTCCTTGTGCTTTGCTTCTAATTGCCTGTCACATACACATGAATTAATTAGTTCATATGATATATATTTGTTAATGAGGAATTGAATAATATCAACTATACTAACCTGCCATTCCTTTGTCATCCGACTCTCTTTAAAAAGCCGCCAAGTCTCCTCATCAATGGACTTATATGTCCTACATGGAGACTTATGTTTAAGTTCTCCAAAGATGTATCTTGATGTCAACTTCTTTTAAAGTTTCTGAAGTTTTCAGCAACAGTTGACAAACACTTATTTCTAAGTGTTGCGACATTTGGAATGTCAAATGTCAGCTGAAATAAACATAATAAAGTTGTATCAGTACAAAATTATCAACATAAACAAATTTTAATTCAAATGATATTAACTAACTTACCAATATATCGTTCCATATGATGTTCCGATCAACCTCGGACACATGATCAAAAGATGGAGTGAGAATACCAATCCTATCACGTGCCACTACTCCAAGGTATGATCGGAAATCATCTGCATAGGGGCCAACTGCCACACCCGTCATCACGTTCACATTCACTGGAGTTCTTTCACCACTATTCTTTCTCATCAAAAGATGTTTCATCCTGGTGGGTCCTCTAGTGGATCTGGTAGGGGGAGCCTCATCCCCTGAAGAATGTGGATGATCAGCCATATATCTGTCAAAATAAATAGCAACATGAAATATTAATAAAAGACTTATGTAATATCATATTTTAAGGTTTAGGAATTATCATAATTTCTAATAATTATAAAAATACTAATAATAATTCTAATATTTTAAAATTACCAAAACAATATATTTTCTATGTCTACATTATCAAACAACAGTAATTGTTATCATGCAAAAAAAAAACGAAAAAATCGTGTTCAAAAAAATAAAAAACGATGAAGGGCATCAAATACCTGGAATGGGCACGGCGAGAAGGACGGCGCGACAATGGCACGGCGTAAGACGAACGGTTGCAGAGGTTCACGTCCAAGTGGAAGATTGACGATTCTGATTGGTCAAAACTCTTCCCCAACGTTGAAAATGGCAAACGAACCGAACGAATTTGAGTTTAATCGGTGCAAAACAATGGAAAATGGAAGCAATGGTGGTGCGTCATCGACGGAGAAGAGGGGAGCTATTCTGAAATTGTTTCACGATGAAGACGACACTGTTCGTCAATTTTGATATGTTATCATTCAGAAGAGAATCTGCCGCGATTCTACACTTAACCGTGGCGTATTCCCCCTTTATGCCGCGGTTCTACACTTAACCGCGGCCTATTCATTTAAAAAAAAATAATCCATAATGGCATTTTTGAAATTTTTTTTAACTTATATGCCGCGGTTCAGCGCCCAACCGCGGTATATGCTCTGAAATTTTTAAAATTTACTCAGATCAGGGAATATGCCGCGGTTCTCTGACCAACCGCGGCCTATTCCCCAACATTCAGAATCCCCCCAACTGCCTCCCAACTGCCTTTTGGGGAATGTCAGCAGGTAGCAGGGGTATATGCCGTGGTTGGTCAGAGAACCGCGGCATATTCCCCCTGCTACATGTTGACATTCCCCATCAGTCAGCCCTGAAATAAATTGGCAGGGGAATATGTCACGGTTCTCTGACCAACCGCGGCATATTCCCCTGCTACCTACTGACATTCCCCATCAGTCAGCCCCTGAAATAAATTGGCAGGGGAATATGTCGTGGTTGGTTAGAGAACCGCGACATATTCCCCTGTCAATTTATTGCAGGGGCTGACTGATGGGGAATGTCAGCAGGTAGCAGGGGGAATATGTTGCGGTTCTCTGACCAACCGCGGCATATTCCCCCTTTATTAATTTTTTTTTGCTGACGTGGAGTCAAAGATGATAGTAGACTGGGGTATATGCCGCAGTTCCCCACTTAACCGCGGCATATAAGTTCGATTTATTTACAAAACTGTCACCGCGCACCATTATGCCGCGATTTCTGGTGAACCGTGACATAATGTGCGCTGTATAATCCATATTTTTTACTAGTGATACTTGCTCAAATATATTTTGAGTTTAACATAAAAAAATACCAAATTTGATTTATATTTTCGTCAAATTTATTTAATGTAGTCCTTTTTTAATAAATAATTAAAGACATTTGAACAATATATTTCACCTATAATTTCGTAATTCTTTTATTTTATTTTATTTTTAAAATTAAAAAAAATTACTTACATGTTAAATCAATATCATATCACTTGTGATGACAATCTTATAAATTATTGGATGAGGTTGAAACTTTTAAAAATTAGGTTTAATAGGTTCGAAGGTCCTTATATTTGGGGGTTTGTTTCAATTGGGTCCTCCAATTTTGGAAGTGATCAATTAGGTCCCTAATTTTGTCAATTTGAATCAATAAAGCCTTTCCGTTAAATGCAGTTAACGCCGTGAAGTTTTTGAACATGTGGCACGCTGACGCTTTCAGATGGCACCGTTTCAAGTGCATAGGAGGATTATAAAAGGGTGAAATCCCTAAATTAAAGAGTGTATTTGAAGGTGAAATCCCTAAATTAAAAGAGATTTCACCCTTTTATAATCCACCTATGCACTTGAAACGGTACAACCTGGAAGCGTCAGCGTGCCACATGTTCAAAAACTTCACGGCGTTAACTGCATTTAACAGAAAGGCTTTTATTGAATCAAATTGACAAAATTAGGGACCTAATTGATCACTTCCAAAATGGGAGGACCCAATTGAAACAAACTCTCAAATATAGGGACCTCTGAACTTATTAAACCTAAAAATTATTATTGAAATATTATTTTCACTATAATGAGTGAAATTTATGCTTTGTTCTTTTGGTAGGATTTGGGGGAAATGATTTGAGTGGATTTGAGGATAATTTTTTTGTTGTTTTTTTGAGTGGATTTGTGGGTAATTGAAAATGGATTTGAGGGTAAAGTTTATGAGAATTAGTGTAAGATTTGATTGATGGGACATATTTAAAAAATTAGTTTAATAGATATAAATTAAAGATTACCAAAATACCCCTAGTTATTAAAATAATATAAAATGATAAAAAATTAATAAATTATTAAAATAATATATTTTAAAAATGAAATAATATATTTTAAAAATGATAAAATAATTAATAAATATTTTAAAGTTAAGTTTAATATTTATATTATTACTATTATTATTATTATTTATATTATTATTATTATTATAAAAGTATGAAAGTTAATTATAAAGGTTAAAAATGAAAATACCCACCATTCCTTCCAAATCTTCGCACTGAGAGATGAAATAAAGCAACAATTCGCGCAAATCCTCTCATTTCAATCCTCACAAATATCTAAAAGCGAACAAAAAAATTTTCTTCATCCATCCTTGCCAATCTCCATGAACAGGAGAATCTGTTCAAAAGAACATACCCTTATTGTTGGAGGTTTATGTTAGGAGAAATAATTTTCGCATTAGGTCTCTACATACTGTCTAATTCTGAATAGTCTCAGTACTATTAGATCGAAATGAAATTTTTATTCCAAAATTTATAAATAGTATTTCATTTTGATAGTTCAAAAATCATTTTAAAGATCTATTGTTAGAAAAAACAATTTCCTAGTTTGAATTAACAACACCTATTTTTTGTTTCTAAGTTATTTCATTAAAAAAAATTCAATTTCTACTTTGTTAATTATTTGACCTAGCTTAAAATTTTACAACTTATTCTTAAAATAATATTTTTCATTGTTAGTGCTCAAATTTACATTTAAAATTCTACAATGAAAAAATATAATTTTCACATTTTTGGTTGTTATATTAATGATACCATGTTAATGTGTTCATAAATTTTAAATATTAATTTTATCAAATTTCAAGAATGTATAAAAAGCATAAAAGTAGTGAAACATATAACTTAACATTTTTAGGTCATGAACGATGAATACATATTTTATAATATTGTAGAATGGCTTGTGAATGTACAATGCAAAACATGTAAATGAACATGAAAAAAATACTAAAATATTAATGCAATAGTAATATAAACTTTTATAATTTGATACATGAGAGAAGAAGAATGAAAATATTTTTGTTTCTTCCATACCTTTATTTCCATTTCAAAAAATAAAGAAATTATTAATCATATTTTAAAATATTGAAGTATTCAAATTTAGCTTTGACTTTTTAGATAAAGAAAACTAAAACATTTATCATTTTTATATATTTCATTTACTTATGTTTATTTATTTTAATTATGTATCATATTCTTATTTTACTTATATTTATTATTTTGTTTATTCAATTTATTCAATGAGGTGTTCCTAACTTTAATTTATTTCTCTTATCTTTTAATTTATTTTAATTTATTTAATTTATGTAGTGAAGTGTTTATAAATTTTTTATTTATATTTATTATTATAGTTATTTAATTTATTTAGTAGAGTGTTCATAATCTTATTTTTTTTATTTATTTAATTTAATTAGTGAGGTATGTATAACTTTATTTTTTATATTTATTATTTTGTTTATTTAATTTATTTAATGAGAGGTTCTTGTTAAGGACAAAATTTACCACAAATGCATGGTTGCAACATAGTAAGTAATAAGTAAGTTTAATATTATTCTTAGTTCCTATTTTGGTCAACTTTGTTTAATATGAGTATCATTTTTTTTTAATGTTGTTCCTTATATCATAATTTATGTTTAATTTGGTCATTTTTATGGATGACTTCTAAATCATTAACAATATAGATTCCATGTAAGAAAAATGGAATGAGTTGTCAGACAATAATGTTGACTGACTCACATCATCATCTCGTCCCATCATCATCATCTTCCCTAAATCAAAAACCCTAATTTCTGTAGGTAATTGTGATTTAATGGAAAATGATTTGGTGGATTTCGTTCCTTGCAGATGATTTTGTGTCATTTATGGAGGTTGAACAAGTTCAGCGATTTGGGATTTTACAGGTTTTCACGGAAGATGCATGATTTTACGAATTGGGGGTTCATCGTGAATTGGGTTTTTGGGATTTGTGTTGATAATGGTGCACAAGAAATATGATATAGGTTGCACAACCTATTGCGATGAAGGATCTTTGTTTCGATTTAGGAGTCGAACATGATTTGCGTAAGTTAGGGTTTGGTTCAAAAGTATTCATGATTGTTGCGCAAACTATGGTTAATGTTCAAAGCAGATTTTGGAATTTTGGGTTTTCAGAAGGTTCAATGGTTCTGTAACTTTTAAGTTTTCTACAAGTTCAATGATGGTTCGGCGATGTGAAGAAGATGATGGACTGAGTGTGGTGCACGACGACACGCTGATGGAAGAAAAATTAGGGTTTCTAATTTGGGGAAGATGGTGATGATGTGGCAAGAAATTAGGGACTACATCAAACATTAAAAAAAATGAGTTCCACATCGACAAGGACCAACAGTGATATTAAGCTTAATCAGTATTAATATTGTTTTCTCTTAAGGAAGTTGTGCAAAATATGAGAATTTTTTCTTTCATATCTCAATTAAAATTTCATAAGCAAGTTTTCAAGAAACTGTTAAAATTTTATCAAAAGTCACTATCGGAGATCGCATAAATTGATTGAAAGGTCTAAAAAAGAATGTTCTTTTTGGGGAATGATACCAATTGATAGTGGATCCAAAAGAATAATATATTATTCAAAACAAAGACAATATAACAAAATTACGAAAAAAAAAATTATGTGATACATCAAAATAATCTAGGATTTAAGAATTTCTAAAATAATGATTCTTAACATACACAAAAACACAAAAGAATGCTGATGTATAAGGAAATGTAATATTTTTTTTTTACAAATTTAGTAAACTAGATTTCATCTATTTCATTTTAATACATTAATAATCAATTTTAATTCCACTTTTATGTCAAAATAAACTCTCTATTACACTCAAATCCTATCCTTAAAGATTTTGAACCTATAAGCATCATTTATGTATTCTATTTCACTCCCAACTAAGTTATATTTCCTAACATATCAATAAAATCAATCCACATCAAACATTAAACATACGAAAAAAATTAAATTCTAACATAAATTAAAAAAACATATATTATTAACAAAACAAAATTACACAAACTTGAAAAAATGTGATAAGATAAAAAAACACAATAAAATAAATCATTTCATAAATCAAAATTAATGACACAAAAGTCAACTTAAAAAAAAAAGAGTTGATACAAAATAATTTCTATAAATTAATTTAAATATAAAGTAACTTTTATTTAGTAATTTCTTTTTTAAATTCAGACTCTACTGAAATTTTTTGTGTTATTTTGGAGTCGTGTCTTCAAAATATACTAATTTTTTATATTTTCAAATATATTAAACACCATTTTAATATATATTTTAAAGGTACACTAGAAAGATAACGCAAAAAATCACTAGAATACAAATTATTATTTCTTCTTCTATAATTACCTAATAACTCTTTCTCCATAAGTTTAGTTAAGAGATGCAATATGAGAACTGGTAAAATACACGAACCTTTGAATTTTTAAAACATAGGTGAATACTTGACCTTATGCAGATAATGACCTGATATCAGAAATGCTGTGTGTCAAGAATTATTACAGCAAGACCCGTAAACAGATTACTCAAAAAAGCATATCAAAAATACAAGCACACTTAAAACATCTGTAATCTTAACAGATAAGTGAATCTATGAACTTCTGCAGATGATCACTTACGATCACAGATGGTTGTTGTTTGTCATTAAGTACACAAAGAGAGGCAGAGACTAAAACTAATAAAAAATGCATAATACACAAAATGTAGAATCATTGTTACCGCTGGATACATAGCCAAGCTCAACATTGCAGTGAGATTGCTGATAATAGCACCCCAACAAAGGTTATGGTTACACAAGTTCAATGTATGCCATAGGTGCATTATCACCTCGTCTTGGTAGGGTTCTTATAATTCTTGTGTAACCCCCATTTCTTTCACCATAACGCTCTGGCACCTCTGCAAATAAAGCATGCACAATCTGCTTCTCATAGATGAACCCAAGGGCTTGTCTCCTTTTATGAAGGGATCCATCCTTTGCTAAAGTTATCATTTTATCAACATACTTCCTAATTGCACTGGCCCTTGCTCTGGTGGTCTTGATACGACCATATTTGAGGAGCTGAGTTGTAAGGCCTCGAATAAGTGCACGGCGCTGATCAGGTGGCCTGTTTAGTTTGGGTACCCGCCTCCCATGTCTCATGGCAAATACTCGACTACCATTGTCAATAATGGTAAAGGAGTGATCAAAGCCGGTGTATTCTGTAACATGAAGATGAAGTTGGAATTGATGCCAAAGGAAACAGGACTACTATATTTCATAGTATAGTGTACAATTGGGAAGCAGAGATTATTCACTCACAACAACCTCAAAGGCAATGTTAGAATATGATTTCTTCACTTTATCCAATAAGAGAAAGAGGCCTATCAGATTAAGGACTACTTTTTTATGGTTAAATCACATGCATTGCCTGTAGGAGAAAATATAATTTGAAGCAAAAACATCCATAAGATGGTGGAACTAGCTTTCTCATTAGATGTCTTTTTCACATACAAGTTCCAAATCAGAAATCTATAATTAAGGAGAACCAAGCATATACCACTTTAACCAGCCATACCACAAAGACTGCTTAATTTGAAAACACATTTTTGTACTTTTAGAAACACTTAAAAATACTGCATCATTTTCACTTTATTTCCAATATCCAAAGCCATGTGATTGGTGGATAGAGTTTCGAATGCATGTATACTAAATTCTTGAGTAATTATTTGTAGAGAAAAGTATTTACTCACCTAATCACAAATCGTTATAATGATGAGTTTGTCAAATTTAACAATAAATATTTTACAAGTTACATTTACTATGATCACTGGTTAGTATTGCAAAAAAGTGCAAAGAATTAAACTCAAATCAAAATACAGATAACAACAGTTAACTAAATTTGAAGGCTTAAGCATCTAAATGCTAATGGATTTCAACATCCCAAAAGTTCCTTTCATAGCTGTAATCAATAAATCCTAACACCAAATGAACTCTCTTTCCCTCACGCAATGCAATGCTCTCCACAACGGATTCAATTCAAGAATTATTTATAGTTTTTCTGAGTATAAACAAAACATCAACCAGAAATGAAGATAAATCAACGAAGCAATAAGTCTAATTGACACAACCCTATTGAAGAAGATAGCAAAACAAAACCGAGTAATAGCAACGCATTAAAAGAAAAGCAGATAAAAAGGGGAATGAGTGGTAGTGAGTGAGCACCTGAAGCAGAAGAAGGAGCGGAGAGGAAGAGGGGGTTAAGAGGGGTTAGACCGGTGAAAGTGGTGAGAAGGGATTTGGGTTTGGTTCGAGAAATTCGGAGTTTCATTGAAGAAGACGAAGAAGATGCGGCGACAGAGAAGCGCACTGAAGAGGAAAATGAAGAGGGAGGAGTAGAAGGAGATGGTAAAGCAGAGCGCAAGGAAGACATGGACCACCTGCTATCGCTGCTCGTAGCCATGACTGAAACTGACGCCATTGTTGTGTGCGTTGAGCAACACCAGAAGTCCCACTCTCACTAGATAACGAATGTGGATAGAGAAAACAAAGAGAGAGAGAGAGAGAGAGAACACTGTTTTGGACCGGGCTTAAGCCCATAGTTTTTCTTCGTAGACAATTACTTTTTGCACCCTATAGTTTCTTCTGGCATCTGATTAGTATTTGAAATGTCTAACATACCCTTAGGTTATGAAATTCAGAAACATGTTTTGGTATACAATCCAAAATATGTGTTCGGATCTGAAAATAACATTTCTTATGTAATTTACAAATGCATTTCAGAATTCAAGCATACATTTTTGAATTGTGTAATTTCAAAATATATTATAAATTGTCTATTTTAAAATATATTTTAAACTTTTCAAATTACATAATTTAAAATGCTTTTTAAAATTTTAAAATTGCATAATTTATCATATGTTTCAAAATTTTAAAATATGTAATTCGTAAGAATATATTTTAGATTTTTTAATTACTTAATCTAAAATGTACTTTTTAGATTAACATGTAGAATGTGTAATCATTTTTAAACTGATTTTTTTTCCCTCAAGTCTGCTACAGTCAAATATCACTACTAAATATTAAATTTCTATGATGGAATATATTTTATTTTAAAATTAAAAGAGTAAATTCACGAATATAAAATATAAAATTGAAATTTGTGTAGAAATCCTGATTTATTTTATATACGAAGATACAAGTTAAATATTGGTCGAAGTGGTTCGAAGATGCAAACAGTGTTAGTATCCTGCGTTGGCAAGAAGATTCCACATTGGTTTTTGCCACATTCTTCAAAATCGCTACGAATCCGACCAATTTGGTCATCCTCCATTAAGGTAAACATCGATCAACCTTTTCTCTCTGCAAATTCTTGCTTCTCCAATCAACGTTTTTCTTCTCTTTCACGCAGATGGCTGCAGAAGACTACACTTTTGGGCCATACAAGATACACCACACTGAAGTGTTCTACTCCACACATCTCTCCTACGCCATGGTCAACCTTCGTCCTCTCCTCCCTGGTAACAAAACATGACACTGCCTATTTCTTCACACACCCATGATTCGCTTCGTTTTGCGTATCCTTTTTCACTTTCCCTTTTGTTTTTAATTGGTTGATTATTCAGAAAACAATGAAGCCATAAAAAAATGTCTTATTTACTGTTTGGTTTATGAAGTTGGTGCCTTTATTGAGATTAAGAAAAAACCCATTTTTATAATTTGCTCGTCTTTGTCCCTTTGCAGGTCATATCCTTTACATGGGGTTCAATTCAATAACACAGTGATGGGGTGGGATGATAGATTCTTTTTGGTAGTTCGAGATTGAATGAAACTTTTAATTGGATCTACTTCGGTCGATTGAGTAATTTGAATGTGTTGTTGCAAATTATTTAGTACCCACATTAATGCCTCTAAACAAAAAACACTTTTAATTGGGGGAATTTCCAATATGGTAATGTTAGGCAAAATTGGGTGCATTTCATACCAATGTTTTTTTTTTTTTTTCTAAAAAAAGGGGCCTTTTTTGGCTATAAAAGTTTTTTGGATTAACCATGACTGCAATTGTGGCTGCAATTTCTTAAGGATTACTGTGAAACTGCAACCATGATCTCAATTTAAAACCTTGTTCATTTGGGTCGAAAAATCATTAACAAGCACAAACATATAGTTATTCTGAGTTTGGTTGCATGCTGATATTGCAGTACATTGCATAAGAAATATGCAATCCAGCACAATATGTTGTGCGGTTTTCAGCCCTTGACGGCAATGGACATTTTAGTGAATCTGTTTATAGGACTTCTGTATTTTATCAGTGCCTATTTTTGATTTATGGGTTTATCATGTTTCGTATACTTGTTGATAGATTATCCATCCGTGAAGTTAATTGTTTGATATACCATATCTAGGCATAGGGGATCCATTTGTGTTCTTCTTGCGTTGATTTGAAAGAGTATGGAGTAGGCTAGACTTTGGTGGTTATATTTGTTTCATAGTTAATCACTAGAGATTTTTTGGATGGTGTAATATTATAAGCTTGATTACGAGCAGCTATGTAAATGTTTGGCTTAACAGTTCCTACATGTGCTTGTCTGCCCAAAGCGTGAAGTTAAGCGTTTTGTTGATCTCACTGCTGATGAGACTTCTGATTTATGGCTCACTGCACAGAAAGTTGGTAAGCAGCTTGAGAGCTACCACAAGGCTTCATCACTTACTCTGGCAATCCAAGTAAGACTCATTTGGAGTATGCTCAGCTTGTTTAATAATTTATCTTGTAACTGCTTTGGATTAACTTCTTTCTTCTTTTACATGAGTTTACTTTGAAACTTTTTTTTTTTTTCTAAAAGAGGATTTAGTTCATATTTGTTGTTCTGTCCTAGTTGGGCACTGTGTCACAATTTGCAATCACGTAAAAACGCAGTCTACCTTTATATTTGACCAAACTAGAAATTAAATGGATGCTAACCTTTTTTTTTTTGTTCTGTTTTTTCTCTTATTTCCTTGTAGTTGTTTACCTATACTTGTTTTCTCTCTTTTCTCAATTCATTATGTACTACATAACGCACTTATTTGTTAGCATTATTATACTAAAACAAAGGGTGATGTTTTAGAACTTATTTTCCTATATTTATGTGAAATACATGACTGCTTATTTATCGTTTCAGTTCTTTTCTATGAATATTCTTGGTTGGTATACTTATTTTTTTCGTGGCTCTTGTTTGCCGAGTGCCAAGTTAGTTAAGATGTGAGGATATAATCTGCATTTTACTAGTTCTCTGGATAATTTTTTCCAAGTTACTTATTGTCTAATAATTTGTAGTTGTCTCATGGTGAAATTTGAAAATAGCTGTGATCTACAGTATTTGATGTTAGGCAAATTCCCTATCGATGAGATGATCAAATAGTACCAAGGGGCAGTTCAATTTTTTGATTTTTGAGCCGGCAATTTAATGTTCAAAATTGTACAAAACTGACATAGAGTACCATAGGTTCTATGTTATTTTCTCCAATTGAAATTTACATTTTGATTTTAGTTACCAAGATAAAAGCAGTGGTTACCAAAATGAAGTGGTAGTTTTGATAGATGAACACTATCAACATCATTTATGGTGCTATGTTTGAAATGTTTTGAAAAATTCCCCTGCTACTGTATTTTTGGATGATATGCTACTTGTGACTCTGAAAAATGACTGAGTTATCTTTCTGTACGTCAGGATGGACCCCAAGCAGGACAGACGGTACCCCATGTTCATATTCATCTTATCCCTCGAAAAAGTGGTGATTTTGAGAAGAATGATGAGATATATGATGCAGTAGGATGGGTTTTTTTTTTTTTTTATTTTCTTGTGGCTATGCTGCTGATTTAGTATGGTGTTTTATTTGAATATGATATGAGCTTTATCTGCTGTTTGTCATTGGTTCAGATGGATGAGAAGGAGAAGGAATTGAAACAAAAGCTTGACTTAGACAAAGAGAGGAAAGACAGAACCCTTGAAGAGATGAGTCAAGAGGCAGATGAATACAGAAAACTTTTCGTATAACTGTTGGCTTGCTGTAGAAAATGAATATTGTGTGCATGATGTCCAGATTTTCTGTGTGCGGACAATAGTAATGCACTTCCTTGGGGTCACCGAAAATTTTATGCAGTTGATTTAGATTATAGAGGTTTGAGTTGGGCTGAACCATACAAGTCACAAATTCTAGTCTTCTGGAGGACTTATTATTTACTGTAACATGTAGCATGAAACTAAAGTTTCAACCAATGGTGACAATTTGGTTCTTATTCAAATAATAGCATTTGGTCCCTCTTTTTATTTTAGCCTTAACTTTTCTTGGCAGTGTTGAAACTAAAGTTTCAAGCAAGTTATTCTTGTTTCCATTCAGAAAGCACGTAAAAATCTTTAGTTGAGAGAGACGCACAAATCTTTTCATAATCAATTTTTTTCCTTTTTGCTTTCTCTTGAAGATCCACAACGGCCACCAATCACATGAATAAATATAGTACAAAAACGGGGGAAGAGGGACAACTTTAATTGTAGAAAGTTGGCTGTAAGATTGAGTTAAATTTAACTTACACAGAATTCTAGTTTCTTTTCAGACCATTTTATAAGTTATGGTCAATAGTGAACTTCTTAGGATTGAAACTAAAACCAGTTGCTTAGAACCAGTCATCTATACTCTGATTTAAATACAATTATGCATACTCTGATTTAAATACATTTCAATTATTTTTAGTTGCAAAACCAATTTCAACCCTTTGCTTTTATCCATCAAAATGCAACACAATTATTTTTAGTTGCAATTGAGTTTACCAATTTTTTTTTGGCATACCCTTCTTAAATTAAATTGCTCATTTGAATGAAAATTTTTATAATCTCTTAAAAGAGAAAAAAAAAGATTAAATGATTAAAAATATTTTTTCGTAATTTAAGAGGTTTATTTGTTTAACTTTCTAAAATGTTTATTTTTAGTTTGTGAATAAATTAATTTTTTTATGGAGAAAAATACTTAGTTTTTTTTTTTACTTTTTTTTTCTCTTAAAAATACATATAAAGAAACTTTTCAAACACATTCTAAAAAAGTATCTAAGTCATGTTATGAAAGAGGAAAGTCTCAATTTAAATGTTATTCATATAGGATTAGGTGCCACACAATTAACAACCATTGATTGACTTAACCATTCCCATATTTAAAAATATTTTTGGGAAGACTAAAGGAGGAGTAGGTAAGAATAAATTACAAGAAATTGATGGATAAAACTAGTCCACAGATTTTGTACATCTATAAATTCAAAGCAGATTGCATTTTTATTGCATTCTGTGCATATTTCTGATACATTAACGGGGTGCATTATTCTCTCCCTTGCCCCTTCCATTAAGGTAAGACAACATACGAAAGTAATAAAAAGTATAGCCCTTGCTATTTTCTTTTTATCTTTATGCATTATTGAGAACAACAATGTTGTTAGATGGCTGTTGAATACTATGATTTTGGGCCTCATAAGATCCACCACAGTTCAGTGTTCCATACAACTGATCTTTCTTTTGCCTTTGTCAACCTGCGTCCTTCTGTGCCAGGTATGCTGTTCCTTTCTGTTTTCAATTCTTTTAGAATCATGCTTTATTATCTATCACCAATATTCAAAATGGCATAATCATTTTTTCAACCATTTTTTGGTAGTGTTATGAAATTCGTATGCATGCATAGAAAAGAAGAGATTAGGCGAATTTAGTTTGAGACAATGCTTTCATTAAGCTTTTCATGTCTTCCTTTTCTGAAATAGTTATAAAACTGCAGTTTTATTTGCATTCTATTCTTGTTTCGACGACCAATATATGAAATAATGAAAACCAACATAATCTTATGATTCAAAAATCTTCTGCATAAATTCTTGTTTTCGATCATAGAACTGCATAAATTTGAGATTAATCAAATTATTCAAAAATCTTCTCTTTTTTCTCTGTCTGAAGTCTTACTGGTGTTAATAATAGAATTCAATTTAAATTTTATAAATGACTTCCACCTTTGAATCATTTATACTTCCAAAGATTTAACTCGCTAATTGACTTTTGTTATGCATTTGCAGGTCATATCCTTTTTAATAGGATGTTAGCAACACATTCTGTGTTTTATATGATTAGTTGAGACACTGCAAAAAACAGCTAAAGGAAGGCATTCCATACATGATCAGTCGCCATATTAGCAAATTTAGCTTCGTTATACAATTACAAATCTACAATGGTTACTATTAACTTTGAAGATCCATGCGATAAGATAATTACTAGCTTTCAATACAAGAGTGAATATGTAGTCATAAAACTAGTTTGTTTCATTAGGGAATCAGCATGACATAGTTTGCATATGAAGAGAACAAAAGAAGAACCACACTTGATTTAATAATGGTTTTTATAGTTACTTGCTTGAGAGCTCTAAGAATTAGGCTCAAAACTAATTTTGTACAGTAAAATCTCAATTCAATTAGCCATTTGAAGCTGAACCTGTTTAACTTAACAGTATATACATGTTCTTGTCTGTCCTAAGCGCGAAGTGAAGCGTGTTGCCGATCTCACTGATGAAGAGAATATAGATTTATGGTACATAGCTAAGAAACTTGGTAGGCAGCTAGAGAGTTACCATAAGGCCTCATCACTAACATTTTGTATACAAGTAAGACAACTGAAGAAGACTTTAACTATGTTTTTTAGTTTCTACCAAGTCTCATACTCATATTCTCTTGTAATTGTCTAAGACTTGCATGTTATGTTTCGACTATTTTTGAACCTAACAAAATCATCTTCATGAATCGTAGGATGGACCTCAGGCAGGGCAATCAGTGCCTCATGTTCATATCCATATCCTTCCCCGGAAAACTGGTGATTATGAGAACAATGATGACATTTATGAGGATGTAAGATGAACATTTTTGTTTTACCTTTTTGTCTGTTTTTTGCAGGTAGATCTGATAATGTAACTTTGTTGTGATGTTTTCTTCGTTATTGGATGATGCAGATAAACGAAAAGGAGAAGGAGTTGAATCAAGCACTTCAGGTGGATAAAAAAAAGAGAGACAGGAGCATTGAAGAAATGGCTATTGAGGCCGATGAATACAAGAAATTTGCCTTTTGATATTTTTAGGTGGCCCCGAAAACAAAAAAGGAAGATTACAAACTGAAAATCTATATAAAAATGTTTCCATCAATGGAACATAATTTGATGGTTCTGTGTTTCATAAAAAGCATTTACGTTGTCTAAGGAGTTCTGAAAAAATAACGTAAGTTTCCCCTGTTGTTCTTCAGCCTATTTGGACAATTTCATGTATGCACTTCTCTGAGATAATCCAGAACTTATCATCAAGCTTTGGCCAAAAAGTTTTTTTTTTTTTTTTTTTCTTTTCTTTTCTTCATTTTATGTTCTCGAAGATGAACCTCAATACAAGTCAGAAAAAGTATAAAAATAGAATTCCGAAATATGATTTTAGTTTACTTTGTTCTAAAAGTTTCACCTACTAATCAATTCTAAAAATTGTCAGGACCTGTTTGGTGTTCAAGATGTGATAAGATAATGATCTTATCCTACTCAAATCAATTGTTTGAATGAACAATATGATATGGATTCCTAAAGCTTCCTGTAAAACTATTGAGATTGAACAAAAACAGCAAGGGAATAAAATTGAGAAACACAACCATCAATAAAATACAGGTATCGTATTAGACCAGTGCAGATTACCAAAACCAAATTCAAGATTCAGAATCAATAGAAGAGATTACCAAATCATGTAGCAAGATTTCTTCAACAACCAACCACACAATCACTGCTTCTCTACCCTGAGAGATGAAGAAAATCCTCCCCAAATGCAGGCCTCTGATACGCTTGCAAACCCAGAATGCCAATGAGAAGCTCAAATAGCTATGAACTGATGGGAAAGAAAGAAGGCATCAACATGACATGTAGCTGAAACAAACTTTTTGAGTGGGGTTTTTATTTAGAATGCACTGGACATCGGTACCCAGTGCTTGAAAATGAATAAACACAAACACCAAAATTTGATAGATTTCCTTCATTAGATACACCTTCACGTGACTCGTTGGTTGTCTTCCCTACAAAGACCAAGAATTAAAGAAAACTACAAACTTCTTAAATTGAGACGACATTGTAGAAACTAGATAAGACGAATTCAAGAATGAAAATCCCAATGGAGAAACTCATAACAGGCACGCAAGGTGTTACTCGACAGAGGTGCAGAGAAACAAGAAAATCAGTATATTAAGATATTCCATCGAAAAACGCAAATAAAATTAAGGTAAAAACACTTTCAAATTGAAAAGCAAAACACACGAGTATAAATCAATAAGAATGACAAAGTCAAGACTCATGAAATTGTTGGCTAAATTGAAAAATAAAATCAAGAATACCAACACCATGCAAGAACAGATTCAAAATTCACTTTTCAATTCAAGACCAGACAAAATAAGTTTTATAATCAAAGAAAAGAAGTCAAAATGCCCTAAGCTCTTGCTAATTACAATTACTAAAATGAATGAAATGACTCCAAAATCTATTTCTCAATACGGCTACAAGCAAAAATATTAATTCAGAACTCCGATACAAAAGATCAATAATCTTGCATCACAAAATTGGGCAAGAACATTGATGCTTTCGAAAGAACAAGTTCAAAATTCATTTGTGAATGGAGAAAATAAAAAAAGACAGAATAAATCTTTGTAGAAAAAATATTGAAGCCAAGTAGTCCTGAGCTCTTGCTAATTACCACTACCAAAAAGAAAGGAATGACTCCAAGAACTTTATTTTCAATTTGGCATCACCAAAGCGCACAGACACACACGATCATAAATTCAAACTGTCAGATCACAAATCAATCCATTTGTCATGATCATCCATCAGGTAAAATTGGACATTCTTTGGTTCTGCCCAAGAAGAGAAATAAAAATCCAACCAAAAAGTTTTCCAGTGACGAATTAATGCAAAAGAAAAAAGTTAATCACCGGCCACTGTTTCCACATAAATGTAAAGAACAGGAATTTCAAAAAAACTATTACTGGTAACAGAGGAGGAAGTATAGTTCGATTAAATCAATACAAGAATTAAACTAAGTATAGAATGATAAGATAGATTCAAGAAATAAAAAAAAAAAACAATGGACAAGCTCATAACAGGACAACAATGCCATGCAGGAGAATAAATTAGGTTAGGCTTAATTGGCCTTTCTAAACTATCAAGAACACCAACAGAACTTAATCTATATAACAAAGAAAATAGGACAAAGCCGAGGGAATATATACAAAAAGGGTGAGTCAAGATTGACGGCTGAGATTAATCGATGGGTGGAAAATAAACTCTTTGATGATATTTAATAATTTCTTATTAAATATTGTTTTACTTTAGAAAAGATAATTCATTAGCTTTTCTTGTCCAGAAAAAAATTTTTTTAGCACTGTTTTAATCTTTATTTGAATTCAATTTCTTACCTTTTGAATTTTACACATTATGTAAAAAATTGAAGTACTTGAAATCAATATTTTTG
This sequence comes from Vigna mungo, assembly GCA_036885675.1. Lineage (NCBI taxonomy): Eukaryota > Viridiplantae > Streptophyta > Magnoliopsida > Fabales > Fabaceae > Vigna > Vigna mungo. The sequence continues at coordinate 14,295,001 of CP144691.1, read as the reverse complement.
TATTTATCTTATCCATTAAAAAACACTTATTTCGTTAAAGTAATATTTAAACAACATTTTTCACATCATTATTTTTAATATAATAAGATTCATAATTTTTTTATCAGTTATTATTATTTTAGATTTTAGAGTAATACATTGTTATTGCATAAGGTTTATATTAATTTTCTTAAAGCTACATTATTAGTTTTTTTTTTCTTTTTTAATTATATTACTAACCTCAAAATCACAATTCTCATTCCTCTCATACCCACAAATCTTTATCACAAATTTGCAAACATTACACAAACAAACTATGAATTGCATCAAGTGAACACCACCTACGTCTGTTTTGCCTGTTCTTCTTCAACTCTCAATTCATCATGCTACAACCTACAACTATTCCATAAACATGGCGGTGTGTGGGGTGCATTTAGTAATTATTGAAGTGCAAGAAGCAAAATTATCACCTGTATGACATGAAATATATAGCTTAGACCAGGTGAGGATCAGGCCCAAAACCATGTGTGTGACAAGTTGAATTGGCGGGAATGTAGTATCAGTTTATTCCGATATCAATGTCAGAACTGTGTGGCTTCCGACTTTGAGACCTTACGGTGGTTTCTCTTCCTCCCCTCCCCAACATGGAGACCGTTCCTTCTGTTCTCAAGGTAATCACATTCAACGCCTTTACCTCTACCAACCTCATTTTACCGTTTCATTAATGATGAAAATGATTGGTTGTACAATGCCGTTAATCCTTTGTAAGATAACTTCAATACCCACTTTCCAGTTTTCAGTTTCGTTGGTGGGATTGAAACAAGTTTTATTTTTTGTTGGTGCTTTATCTAAATAACAAATAATTGAATGTGCAATGGAAATTGTGTCGGGTTGCCCTATCAGTATTGTGAATAACGTGTTAGAGGTTTTGAGGGTTTTATCGTTGTTGGACGCTGATGTGTTTTCTACCGTTTTCAGAAATACTTTGGGTTTTCTCATTTTCGGCCTTATCAGAGAGAAGTTATTGAGAAAATTATAGAGGGAAGGGATTGTTTGGTAGTCATGGCTACTGGTAGTGGGAAGTCCTTGTGGTAAAGCATCATCATTCCCTTTTTTTTCTCACTCATTCTGTGTTTTTTGCCTAAATTGGAGAGTTCAGAGGTGAACGTTATTTTATTTCTTAAAAGCTATCAGGTACCTCCCTTGGTTGTTAAAAAGACTGGGATAGTTGTGAGCCCTCTGATATCGTTGATGCAAGACCAGGTGATTTGATTGGTTCTTCTGAATGAGTCTTCTTGTTTTACTTTTTTATGCTCTCAATGCCTTTCTGTACATGTCAATAGTGATTCTCTAATAAGAAGAGATTGAAAAACAGGTGATGGCTTTAAAACAACGAGGTATTAGAGCTGAATATCTTGGAAGTGCTCAGAAGGATTTCACTGTGCACTCTAAAGCTGAACGTGGTCAATTTGACATTCTGTTCATGACTCCTGAGAAGGCATGCGCAGTTCCTACCAGGTAATGGATTAAACACATGTCTAACATTCAGCTTGTAGATTGTGGCCGTTATTTTGAGTGCATTTCACTGAAAATTATAGCTTTTAAAAATGGAAGTGTCGTGGAGCTATTCTAGAAGTTACATGACTAGTTTTCACTTGATAAGCTATTCTAGAAGTTACATGACTAGTTTTCACTAAAAGTTATACCATGTCTTGTCTAATTATGATATTCTGTTGACTTGAACTTATTTTTTGCAGTTTTTGGTCCAACTTACTAAAGGCTGGAATTAGTCTTTTTGCTGTTGATGAAGCCCATTGCATATCAGAATGGGGACATGATTTTAGGGTGGAATACAAGCATCTGGACAAGTTACGTGAGGTCTTGCTTGATGTTCCTTTTGTTGGTCTAACGGCGACTGCTACTGAAAAGTAAGCATCTTTTGCTTTGGCCTTTGGTGAAGCATATCATGGCTGTACTTTATAATGACTCTGATACACATTTTGTGTCTTTTTTTATCTTGTATATATTATGCTCTCCAATTATTCATTGACAAATTTGTTTTTAGTTTCAAGTCACTGTCAAGATCATGGTTTTTTTCTTTTACTTGAACTTTACATACATGCTTTGCTTGCGTTGGATTAAAATTTTAGTCCATTTCAGCCTTCTGTATGCCTGTCTATTTATCTATTTCTCTCTCATGTTCCCTTTCCCTTTCCACGAGTAACGGCAAGAACGGTAAATGTTGGAGAATGATAGAATTATAAAATGAAGGTAGTTTGACCCATAAAGACTAACCAGAAACTAACTCCTTTTTTTTTATTATGTTGTCAAAATAATTATAAACTGATAAACAAGGGAATTAAAACTAATCTCGAGGCAATGTGGGAGGGAAGGAGAGCCAGGACTTGAATGTATTGGGGTTGGAAGTAGTGCTTCTGTTCTACAGCATTGATTCCTATCTTCCTCTCTGATCTGGTATTCTGTTATCCAATTTATAGATTTCCAGAGTTAGAGGACTTTTGTTAGTAAACATCACATATTGTTCTATGTTCTGATCTAGTTCTGCAAGTAGGCTATTAGGTTTCTTTAAATTTTTAAAATAGTGATGTTTGTTACAAAAATAAATTACCAGGTTCTGGAGTGATTAAACCACCTCTACAGAATCCAAACTTGTTTCTGTTGACATCAATTTTATAGGGGAGGGCTGCTGAAGGTCTCGTAAGATATTTTTTCTTTAAATCTTTTCTGGTACAACGAATCCTGCGGTGTTTTGCATACTGTGTACTTCTGGTGGTTTCTTTCTCTTTTTTCTTTTCCATTTTACAACATCTTCTCATCATGAGGAAAGAATTTTCTTACCTGTGTTGAACAGTATCATGACTCATGAGCATAGGAAAGGATTAAAATTAATTGATATTTCTACTTTGTAAATTAATTAATGAATTTGTGATACTTCTTTCTTTTGCATTATCGTACTTCATGGTTCTATTAATTGATAGCATACTGTAGCTTTATTTAGATTAAAGAAAAACACAGTCATGTTAATTTGTGTGCTTTATTTCCAGGGTTCGATTTGACATCATCAGTTCCCTGAAGATGGATAACCCTTATGTTACGATTGGTTCATTTGATCGCACAAATCTTTTCTATGGTGTCAAACTATTGAACCGTGGACAATCTTTTATTGATGAGCTTGTGCGGGAAATTACAAAAGAAGTTGCTACTGGTGGTTCAACTATAATTTATTGCACAACAATCAAAGATGTAGAGCAGGTAATGTGCTAGAAATGTTAAAAATAAATCCCAAACTAGTTTTCTATCTCGTTCTTTGTTGAAGGATAATGGAAGATTTTACACGACTCAGAACACTTAGTAAACTATGCTGAATGGACAGATTGCTTGATGACTCATTAAGATTTTTTAGTTATTACAAACAATAATTAAGGTGGTGCTGTATTGTACTATATGGGATATTCATTCATTATTCAAGACAAACATGACAACCTTCAACAAATTGTGTAATAGGAAAGAATTGCAAAACTCATGCTAACACCAAGTGTGCCTTCTTAGATATGGAATATATATATATTTGCATGAAATATCCTCCGAGTATAATTTGTTCATGACCTTTCACTATATCTGGTTACTTATCATGATGGCTTGTCAAAAACTGATAGTCTATCTTTCTGTTTTACCTACTGAACTCTTGTTTTCACTTTTGTTGCCTAAATTCTGTTCGTCTGCAGCCTTTTTGAAGTTTGTATCCTGATATTTATTTTTTTAAATAGGTATTGAAGTCATTTACAGAAGCAGGCATTGAGGCAGGAATGTACCATGGCCAAATGAATGGAAAAGCTCGAGAGGAGTCTCATAGGTGAATGTTCTTTCCTATTTTAGAACATGAAATAAAATTTCATCTCTGGTCACTGTGAAGGTGGAGCACACTCCTTACCTCCCTCCTGTTCTCTAATTTTTGAAGATGCTTCAATGTTTTGAACCTAACTAAACTGTGTTCTAATTTATTCACAGATTATTTGTTAGAGATGAACTGCAAGTCATGGTGGCCACCATTGCCTTTGGCATGGGCATAGATAAACCTAACATTAGACAAGTGATTCACTATGGTTGCCCTAAAAGTCTAGAATCCTACTACCAGGAAAGTGGACGATGCGGTAGAGATGGTATAGCTTCTGTTTGTTGGCTTTATTACACAAGAAGTGACTTTGCAAAGGGCGACTTTTACTGTGGAGATGTAAAATCAGTATGTGTATTTATATTTATCTGAAAAAATTTGGCTAAGTATTTATTTGTAGTTGAATGAACATTGAAGCTGCTTACTTCTTGCATATTGTCCCCATATAAGTTATCCCCATTCTCCTACCTAATATTTAAGTCTCCAATGTACCAGGAAAAACAAAGAAAAGCTGTTATGGAGTCATTGCTCGCAGCTGAACGCTATTGTGTGCTGACAACTTGCAGAAGAAAGTTCTTGCTTGAATACTTTGGGGAAAAAATTTCAGCTGATAGATGCGGTTTGCCTTTTACATAGATGCTTCATTATTGTCCTTGTAGAGCTAGAGCTTAAACTTAATAGCATTGTTACTTCATTGACTTTATACAATTAGGGGATTCGAGAATAGTGTGTTTAATCCAAATACCCCTGTAAAGGTGGATCATGTGTGTCATATTCTCCCAAGCTTGCTAAATAAGATTAAATCTAGGGGTTCTCTAAGGGACTTACAAAATGAAACAGCTAAGTGGACAGTTGACAAAAGCAATAACAATCTTTATCATGCCTGAAACTAACCTTTTCTTATTTAGGTTACTCCAATTTCTATTTCTTTTATACGTGCTTTATAGGGAACTGTGATAATTGCAAAGTCTCAAAGAAGGAGCGAGACATGTCAAGGGAAGCATTTCTTCTAATGGCTTGCATTCATTCATGCAACGGCAGATGGGGCCTTAATATGCCTATTGATGTCCTGCGCGGGTCTCGAGTAAGATGTTCAAAACTAAAGCTAGGAACTGTTTTCATTTCAGTTTTAAAGAATTCATTCCCTTTTTGAGTTCTAGTTTGGTAGCATTAATTTCTTATTCCTTTATTTAATCATGTACATGTACTCCCTTTTTTTTCAACTGTCATTGTTATCCTTGTGTTTTGACTAACTATTTTTTTCTTTGGTTGTTTATCATAATATATATAGGTTGTTTACCTTTTTATGATAACTGTGCCTTTTTTTCTTTAGTCCTTTTCAAGTATAAGTCTATCTAACTATCTATCCACTACTATCCATTAGGTGTTTCAGGGAAATAATTGAACTTTTACAAACAAATCAAAGTTGGTGTAAATTTTAATAATGAAGCTGTAAATGTAATTTTGAAGCCTTTTTGTTTAATAAAATTGAAAGAATGCTATTGGATTGCTATTCTGTAGGTTAGCACTACAACCTGTACCCATTATGCTGCATTCTTGATAAAAAGAAAAGAAAAAAAATACAAAAGTGGGGGGACCAGTTATGAAACCTTAATTGAGAACTTGACAGCAGACAATTTGGAAATTTTGTGTGATGATAAGTCTAAGGATGGGAAGTTTTGTTCTAAAGAATGTTGAAAAGATTATTCAAGTAAGGATTCTGTCACAATGATTAAAACCCATAAACTTGACAGTTGCACAAAGAAGAAAAGAAAGAGAAAGCACCAATTTATCTTCCATCCACTGATGGAAATTTATTACACTAAATTTAGTTATTTTAAACTAACAACTCACATATCTTCATTTATATGATCCTAAAATTGTTCAAAAGGAAGATTCCAGTTATTCAACTGCAGAAAAAGCTCCCTTAGTTCATGATGACTAGGTGGTTTTTAACAAACCTATAAATCCTGTTTCCTCTTATTCATAACGTTAAACATTGAAGCCTTAGTGCATAAGGAGTCTGATGTTACATGGTAGACAAGCATACTCAAATCCTCGAGTACCCACAAAATGATTTTGAATCTAGCAACTTGGTACCTTCTTTTTGCTGTCTGTAGATACTGCACTCTGCTTTAAGAATACCCTCTACTTGGTATACTCTATAAGCATAAGTATCATTTGGTTTTCATTCATCCTTAGCTTTACTGTTGCCTTTAAATTTATTTAGTCGTTCAAACTGTTGATAGTTGTATTAGCTTGTAACTTGTAGGCCAAGAAAATTCTTGAGGTTCAGTTTGATAAGCTTCCACTTCATGGGCTGGGGAAAAATTATCCAGCAAATTGGTGGAAATCACTTGGGCATCAATTGATTTCTCAAGGTATTGAGTGGAAATAATTTACCTAGTTACAATCATGAGTTATGTTCAAACAGTTCTGTTGATTGACATTCTCAGTTCAGGGTAGTTTGAAGTATGTAGCGCAAAGCATTTTCTGTCGCTCTGTTTAAGTTGACTGCCTGTTATTTTGGGTAATTTCATTCATTAGAAGGCAGTTTTAACATTGTAAACTACTTGGTTTATAAACGATTTCATTGGTTTTGAAGATGAAATCACATTTTCCAGTTTTTGTTGCCTTGTTTGCTGTCCCTTGTATTCATTTTCTAAGTCTTGTGTATGATTGGATTGCAAGCGCTAGGTTAGATGTTACGAGACCATGGATGAAAGTTTGCCTTTTTCTCTTTGATTATCTAAGTGAATATGTTACATAGAAGAATGACAAGTGACCCCTTTATTTTTCATTTTTTCTACTTCCATTTTTGTTCAATGCACAGTGGGTGTGGGTTTGTTTCTTGCTTCAACTGGAGCTTTTTGAGCTAGTAGCAGTATCACTATACGTCCATGCAAAGAAAAAAATACATTTGAAAATAATTGGCATTCTTTTTTCTGTTTCAAACATAATTAATTGTTCATACATTTCATGCTATTTATTTGTTACTGGTAAGTCTATTTCTTGCTTCAGTATATTTTACATATTACTATTCACAATCTACATCTAAAAATGAATCCTTTATATTACACAGTAAACTCTATTGGAAGAAATTTCTAGATGCGATTTATAATAAACTCCTATCATTCTACAGGTTATCTGAAGGAGACTGTTAGTGACGTATACAGAACTATAAGGTAGATTCTTCAATTTATTTGCTAGATTGCAGAAGTTATTTGAAGTCCTTTTATGCCACAAGTCTGTTACCTAAATGTAGGATGAAAAAGATAATTATTGCACGGATACCTTTGTGAAAAATAATGATTCCTCAAGGAGGAAAAGTTTATAGATAATTATCACTGGGATTTCGGGAGTCCAGCCCTCTTGCACTTTCTAACATTACAAAAACTGTTCTATCCCCTTCCAACTCCCTTTTTATCCTCCCCCTAACTACTAGTAATTATATGTTTCCCTTATCCACCTCATCACCCAGACTGTTAATAGAGCCGGACTTCTCTAATTGGGCATCATACTTTTCTTATAATATTTTATCATTGGGACTTAAAAATGTAAAAGCACATCTATTAAGCAACTTTTGAGTTTCTTAATGTTTTATCGTGTTTCGTGACTGAAGCTATAATTAGACGCAACATTTGTTCTTCATGAACCAGTGTCAGTTCAAGAGGAGAGCAGTTTTTGGCCTCTTCAAGACCAGATTATCAACCTCCTTTAGTTTTGACATTGACTGCTGAAATGCTTGGAGAAGAAGATAATGGAAACACACAAGACGAATTTAAAGCTTTATCAACTTCTGAATTAGATGGTTTTTCAGAGGTTGGTAATTAAGTGGTTTTATCTTTATCCAACATCTTTTCTCTCTTTCCTTTTCTTCTAATCATCAGTGATGCTTTTTGAGTAAGTGGTTGATAATTATATCTACATGTAAGATAGCCATTTATTCATAAAAGGTAAAAATTTCTTATAATTTTTGTTTATAAGTGAAATTATATTAATTTTAAATCTTTGTGCTGTACTTCTCTACTCAGGCTGAGAGAAAGCTCCATCAAATGCTTTTGGAAGAAAGATTAGAGCTTGCAAGAAGTGTTGGAACAGCTCCGTATAGTTTTTGATTTTTAACAGTTTGTGAAGGATATTAATTCTTAGTTTCTTTTATCCATAGTTTCATCACAAAACTGTTATACCATCTTTGTAGATATGCTATCTGTGGAGATCAAACGATCAGGAAAATTGCTTTGACAAGGCCATCTACAAAAGCAAGACTAGCAAACATTAATGGTGTAAATCAGGTATGCCTTCAATGTTTTCAAGATGTCTGGAAACTGGGTCAGACCTAATGGTTCAAGAAGAAAAAGCAGGAACTTGTCAAAATTCATCAAATTGGGTTTAGTAAACAAATTATTTTATTAATTTCTTAATTCAGATTTAGTTAATATAGAATTCTTGGCAGCAATTACGTCTATAGAGAAATCTCCCAATTGCGAAGGTTTATTGAAATAATATGAAATGGCTTGCTAGATTTCCAAACAGGGGGAGAAATTATTGATGCAGGCAGTGTGAACTAGTTAATCATCTGAATGAGCATTCTCTTGGCAGTAGTTTACCTTCCAATGATCAGTAATCACATATCAGACCATGCTGCTTTGTGAAATTTGTTTGGCCTGTAAACAAGTCTTAGATAACTGAAGCCATTTATATTTTTACCTTTTGTCTTTGTCATTTGAAATACTGACTTCAAACAACGTTGCTCAGCACCTAGTGATAAAATATGGAGATCATTTTCTTCAAGTTATTCAGAAACTGTCACTAGGACTAAACCTATCATTGGACGGGGAAGAAAGGGTCCCAACGGCTAGTTTGCAAACTAATGCAGTAACGAAAGTGTCTCCACTAACCAACAAATCCAAGAAGTTGACATCAGCGAAGTTTGAAGCATGGAAAATGTGGCATGAAGATGGTCTTTCTATTCATGATATTGCTGTATGTGTCATTCGTATCTGCTGTTATTATTAAAGATCTTTGCTTCACAATTTCATTGTATAATTTCATGACAATGTTGTATGTCATATTAGTCTGTTGTTACTAAGATCCATGCCCACATGTTTCATTGGATAACTACTTTCTCTACTGACTCCTCTCTGTAATCTCAGAACTTAGAAGTTAGATCGGCTCCTATAAAAGAACAAACTGTTGCTGAATATCTACTGGAAGCTGCCCAAGAAGGATTACCTTTTGATTGGGTTAGATTCAGCAAGATGATAGGACTCACTCAAGAGATTATGTCAGAAATTCAGGGTGCTATTTCAAAAGTTGGATCTACAGACAAGCTGAAGCCTATAAAAAATGAATTGCCAGAAGACGTGGGTTTGGATTTCCTACCTTCATGATTTGAGTACATCATGTTATTTATGCAAATAATATGGTCCAATATATTTCATTCTACTGCTTTATCTTCAATGGTGGCAACTTCATTATTTTAGGTTTATTTGTTTTTATTTCCTGAAAATTATTCGAATTTGTAGGTAAGAACTGCATATTGCTTCATTGAATTTGAGATTGAATAATTTTTTATGGTGCAGATAAGTTATCAGCACATCAAGACTTATTTGTCAATGCGAAACTGTGGTATATCCTTGGAAACAAATCAGTCTGGAAGTAACCAAACCGGGAAAGATGATGAACATGCACACAATGCTTCAAATTTGTCAGACTGTACTTTAGAAACATGTCCTGACAGGCAATGTGAAGAAGACACTTCTGTAAAAGGTTTGGCTGAACAACGTGACTTAGAAATTGATGAGGTACCTTCTTTACCTGTCAACGGTTCTGAGGAACAGAAGCTTTCAAATGCCAGGGAAGGGGAATTCACAAGAAAACGACAAAGGGACAGTGAAACGAAGGAAGTAAACTCAACTAGATTGAAGGCTACAGTGACTTCTGTTATAGAGTGGATGAAGAACCTTGATGAAGGGGTAAGTGGAGACTTTTTTATGTTTCTGACGACTCTCTCTCTCTCTCTCTCTCTCTCTCTCTCTCTCTCTCTATATATATATATATATATATATATATATATATATATATACATATATATATATATATATATAGATTCACAGACACATATATGTGCTTTGCTTTGTGATTATAATTGTAGGAAAATGTGTTGTTTATTTGTTTCAGGCTACGTTGAGCAATATTTTGGAACACTTCAATGGATCCAGTGAAGATTCTGTGGTTGAACTGCTCAATTGCTTAGAGTGTGACTTTTTAATATATAGGAAAGGGAACGTGTACAGGGTTTTGTAACAGTTTATGCATCGTGTTTTCGTAGATCACGCTTGTGAAAATCTATTTCTTTGTAGACTATTGCATTTTCACTACAATGTTAACTGTCTAGAAAAATGAACATACTAGTCATTTCATAACAGCTCCAGGTGTTTAACGGTAAATACATTTTTCGTTTTTCGGTTTATTACTCGTAGATTTCGTATTTTATCCTATATCAAGTGTTGTAATCTGGAATAATATCTATAGAATCTTTTTAATTAGAGGAAATAAATACATAATATTTTATTTTATTTTATTTTTTCCTAGGTTTTCTAGTTTTTCTATTTTCCTTTTTAGGAGAATTAGATTATTACAAATAGAAGGTTTGATAATATATTTTTCATGATTTGAGAATAATAATAAGTCTCATTTTCAACTTGGTGTCAGAGCTCTTGATCTTAGGGGCTAAATTCCGCTGCAACAAGCCGCACCGCCGCCACTATCCGACCACCGCCGCTGTCGTCGTCGTTGGTTGGGGTCGTTGACATGACAGAAAGGTGTGCCCAACACCGACGATCATAGAGTCGGAAGTCATTCCGTGAACGGAGCCTCCATGCGTCGCCACGCGCTGCCACCGTCGCCGGTGCGTGTAGCCCACGCGCCCACCTCCGGCGAGACCCACTCGCCGCCGCCACAGACAGGGTCGCTGGAGCCCCCTGAGTCCATTCCTAGGGTCGGTGGCGACTGTATTTGAGTAGATCTGACTTTTACGTTTGCTCCTTCTTTCTCGGTGAAACCCACTCGTCGTCGCCGCCACAGAAGAGTCGTCGAAGCCTCTTGATTCTGTTCCTAGGGTTGGTAACGACCCGTTTGGCCTTTATTTGAGTAGATCTGAGTTTGATGTTTTTGCCCCTTTTTTTCTTGGGTACGGGATGTCTGAAGAAAAAAGTATTCCTTTGGGGGTACCCAATGACCTGCCAAATATAGGAAATACCTCGTGGTTGGATGGTCAGAATTATTTACAATGGAGTCAATTTATTTTAAGGATTCTCAAGAGTCGTTCTAAACTTGATCATATACATGGAGGAGGACCAGCACCAGACGACAAAAATTTTTCAATTTGGGACAAGGAAGATTCACTAATTATGACTTGGATGTGGCAATCTATGGCTCCTGAGATAAGGAAAAATTATATGATTCATTCTTCTGCTAAAGAAATATGGGATGATTTACAGGTTACTTTTTCTTTAAAAAAGAATCTTGGTGCTATCCATGATCTCAAGAACAGGATATTTACTACAACACAGGGCTCCCTTTCCGTATCAGAATATTACCGGATCCTAAATGGCCTTTGGATGGAACTCGATCATATCCAAACAATGAAGATGTGTAAAACAGATGCTGTCGTTCTTGCTGAATTCATTGAAGGGGAAAAAATCTTTAAATTTCTCCAGGGCCTTAATCATGAGTACGACCCAATCCGGGTTCAAATATTTGGAAGAGAAAAATTACCACCCTTGTCAGAAGTTTTTTTAATGGTAAGAGGAGAAGAAACTTGGAGATCTGTCATGCTTCATGGAGGGATCTCCAACACAGGCTCTGCCATGACAATTGGAAAGGGAGTCCACAAGGGAACAAATGCTGGGGGAAAAACGTTTGAAAGAGGTACTCATGGGGATTATTGTTCATACTGTAAAAAATCTGGACATACCAAGGAAATATGCTTCAAACTCCATGGAAGAAAGAATGTTCTTGAGCTCATGGGAAACAACAAAGAGCCTACTAAAAAATGGGTAAATCATACTACCTCAGAACGGGAAGTCACCAACCAATCTAGTCCGTCCCAGTCTAATCCACCATCACCACCACCAGATCTTGATATGAAAGCTTATAAGGAGAAACTCGAGCGCTTGGAAGCAATGATTGCATCAATGAGTAAGCCCTCTGGATCATGTACTCTGTCCATAAAAGGTGAGATTTGTCTCAATACTGTTGGTCATGTGTCTCAAGGTATTTGGATCCTTGATTTGGGTGCAACTGATCATATGACACCTTTTAGTGGATATTTCGACTCATATGGCAAGAGCAATAAAGAACAACTTATTACAGTTGCAAATGGTCAGGGTATACCTGTATGCGGCTCTAGGAATATATTTTTGGACTCCTCTATTATATTGAAGGATGTTTTACATGTTCCTCAATTAGCTAATAGTCTTATCTCTGTGCAAAAACTCACAAAGGATTTAAATTGTTCAGTAATATTTTTTCCAACTTATTGTGTTTTTCAAGACCTTGCCATGGGGAAGACGATTTTAACTGCTAAGGAGCAAAGTGGGTTGTATTTTTTAGAGTTTGATGACCAAAGCAACACACAAATCATGAGTCAACAAGCTACATCTGAGATGTGGGCAAAGTCTCAAATATAGTTACATCATCAGAGGCTTGGGCATCCGTCATTTAGTCTTATCAAGTCCTTGTTTCCTCATTTGTTTACAAAGGAGTTTGTTGAGTCTTTTAATTGTGATATTTGTCAATTGTCAAAACACCATCGTGCATCTTATCCTATTAGTAATAAAAAGAGTATTTCTCCATTTGATTTAATTCACTCCTATATTTGGGGTCCTGTCATAGATTCTATTTCCGGAGCCAAATAGTTCGTTACCTTTATTGACGATTGTACTCGTGTCACGTGGACATACCTTATGAAAAATAAATCTGAAGTTTTACAAATTTTTGTTAATTTTTTCCGTCTTGTCCAAACTCAATTTGGAAAAAATATCAAAAGAATTAGGTCTGATAATGGTACTGAATATGTGAATCATGAATTTCTCAATTTTTTGTCTCATAATGGTATTGTTCACGAACTAACTTGTGTTAACACCCCTCAACAAAATGGGGTTGCTGAAAGAAAGAATCGTCATCTTCTTGAGGTAACTAGAGCCCTTCTTTTTCAAATGTTTGTTCCAAAAAATTACTAGGGAGAAGTTGTGTTAACTGCCACATATCTCATCAACAGGTTACCCACTCGTATCTTAAATGGCATTAGTCCTATAGAGTCTCTATTGTCTTTTGTTCCTTCTTCTTCCCTAATAACGAGTCTACCAAGTCGAGTCTTTGGGTGTATTGTTTTTGTTCACTCTCATCCTCCTAACCGTGGTAAATTAGATCCCAGAGCTCTTAAATGTGTCTTTATTGGATATCCTTCTAATAAAAAAGGGTACAAATGTTATCATCCTCAGAGTCGTCGCGTCTTTATCACCATGGATGTCACCTTTTATGAAACAAAATCCTTTTATGTCAGTCCATCACTTCAGGGGGAGAAAGCACTTGAAGTGGATGAACTCTCCTTCTTGTCATTACCATGTTTGTCTTTGCAGGATGCCCAAGACCTGAGCAATGAAGCTACCATAGTCCATAGTGAGGAAGAAGAGGAAGACAAATTTTTTGGCAAAAAATATGAAAGAAGAGAACAACCCACTTCTACTCTAGAGCAAGAAAAATTGTCTGATCAGGAGGTGAGGATCCCTGAAGATATCAATGAGGAAGAGGTAAGTATTACCGAGGATTTACCCATTGCATTGAGAAAAGGAAGAAGATCATGTGCTAAAAATCCTATTTCTCAGTATGTTTGCACTAACAATCTCTCTGATAAGCACAAAAGTTTTATTGTTGTCATTGATGCCACAAAAATTCCTACCTCAATCCAGGAGGCCATGAAACTTGAACATTGGAATCAAGCTATGAAAGAAGAGATGAATGCATTAGAAAGAAATTCAACTTGGGAGATTGTTGATAAGCAAAGAGACAAGAAGGCAGTAGGGTGTAGATGGATATTCACAGTGAAACATAAGGCAGATGGGACAATAGAAAGATATAAAGCTAGATTGGTGGCAAAAGGATATACCCAAACATATGGGATTGATTATGAGGAGACATTTGCCCCAGTGGCAAAGATAAATACAGTTCGAGTTATTCTCGCTTTGGCTGCCTATTTTGGATGGGACTTACACCAGCTGGATGTGAAGAATGCCTTTCTTCATGGAGATCTAGATGAGGAAGTGTACATGGAGATTCCCCGAGGTTTTGAAGTGAAAAATGAAAGAAACAAGGTATGTCTCCTAAAGAAAGCATTGTATGGTCTTAAGCAATCCCCTAGAGCATGGTTTGGAAGATTTACAAAAGCAATGGTTTCCCTGGGATACAGACAAAGCCAAGGAGATCATACTCTATTCATAAAGCACTCCTCTACAGGTAAACTCACTCTATTGCTTGTCTGTGTGGATGATATGATTATTGCAAGAGATGATGTAACAGAAAAATTGGCATTAAAAGAAAAATTGGCAGCTCAATTTGAAATGAAAGAGCTAGGAAAACTCAAATATTTTCTTGGGATAGAGGTTGCCTACTCCAAGAATGGAATTTTCATCTCCCAAAGAAAATATGTACTTGATCTCCTCAAAGAAACAGGAAAGTTGGGATGTAGAACCTCAATTGTTCCTATATAATAGAATCACAGAATTGGAAGTGAAGAAAATGCTCCTGTAGAGAAGGCCCAATATCAGAGATTGGTGGGAAAATTGATTTATCTATCACACACAAGACCAGACATTGCTTATGCAGTTAGTGTAGTGAGCCAATTTATGCATGATCCAAGAGAGAGACATATGCAAGCAGTTGACAAAATTCTCCAATACTTGAAGTCAAGTCCAGGAAAGGGGCTATTATTCAAAAGGGAAGACACATTGAATATGAAGATATATAATGATGCTGACTATGCAGGTTCTGTTACTGACAAAAAATCTACTTCTGGGTATTGTGTATTTCTTGGAGATAATTTGGTAACATGGAGAAGCAAAAGCAAGATAGAGTATCTCGTTCTAGTGCAGAAGCTGAATTTCGAGCCCTTGCTCAAGGAATGTGTGAAGAACTCTGGATGAACATCATCTTGGATGATCTTAAAGTCAAAGTGGAGCACCCGATGCAACTACACTGTGACAATAAGTCTGCTTTGAGCATAGCCCATAATCCAGTACAGCATGACAGAACCAAACACATTGAAATTGATAGACATTTCATCAAATATAATCTTGACAGAGGCTTTGTGATTACAACTCATGTTCCTACATAACTTCAAATAGCAGATATTTTCACAAAAGGACTTCCTCCGGATAGATTTCAAGATCTTGTAGGCAAGTTGGGAATGATTGATATTCATCTACCAACTTGAGGGAGAGTGTTGTAATCTAGGATAATATCTATAGAATCTTCGAGGAAATAGATACATAATATTTTATTTTATTTTATTTTTCCCTAGGTTTTCTAGTTTCTCTATTTCTCTTTTTATTAGAACTAGATTATTACAAATAGAAGGTTTGAAAATGTATTTTTTATGATTTGAGAATAATAATAAGTCTCATTTTCAACTCTAACTTTGATCACTCCTTTTAATTGTTCCCATTACAATTTTGTAGTTATTCATATTAAGTCTTGGTTTCATAAATCCGTTGGATGAATAATAAACAGCGGAATTTGATTTATCATTAGTTTGTGTAATTTTGTAAAGGAAAAAGTTTATTAAATGATTTCATATCACTTTTTAAGTTTTTATTTAAATATATAACTCAAACAATAAATTTGGACATGTTTTAGTTCTTGATGTGATTTGATCTCTCAATTTAATAAATTTAAAGATGTAGCATTAAAGCTTTAAGGATTTAGTTTCTCGGGCACGTAGGTTGTCCAAGCACCTTTTACCACGAATTTTTGAACTAGTTAACTTTTTTTTTTTTCAGTCCAGACCATTTGAGACATTTATCCCAACGGTTAACAACAGAACCGTGGAAACAAAAAACTCAACCATGAAAGATGATGGAATTGAACATAATCTTCATGCATTGTTAAGAAAATGAGGCAAATAAGAAAGCCAAAAGTATAGTTAGTTTAATCCCCACCAAAGCTAAAACAAGGGGAACAAAGTTACACAAAACTTTACAAGAATTGAATTGCATATTACTTTCTCTAATGTCATTTTCAGCAACAAAAATGGTGGTTGATCAGATAAAGTTTTTACAAACAAACATACTGCTAAGATTCTGCAGACAGTTTGTACCAGACCAAACACACCATAGAGAACTTAAGGAGTCACAAATTATTTTCTACTGTTGTTTAAGTTCTGCTGTTGTTTAAGTTTGATGCATAGTAGCCAGTTCAAATGAAATGACTAATCCTGCATTGATACAGGTTTAGGCATGATAATCAATGACATCAGCTTGAAACACAATTAATTAGCTATACGTAACAGTATTGAAAGTTTTCATGAACACTACTCCCTATTATGTTTCATTAGTGAATGCATCAGCCCTAAACCAGTAAAGTTGTTCAACTTGGAACCTTTTTGCATAACTAGCACATAGAAGACTAACTAAATATTACAACTTTGCCCTTGCAGGGCCAGTTATAATTTATAGAGGCAGGACATGTCTATTTTTCCATTTATAGTCTTCTAAGATGAAAACATTGCACAAACAAACTATGAATTGCATCAAGTCAACACCACTTACGTCCGTTTTGCCTGTTCTTCTTCAACTCTCAATTCATCATGCTACAACCTACAACTATTCCATAAACATGGCGGTGTGTGGGGTGCATTTAGTAATTATTGAAGTGCAAGAAGCAAAATTATCACCTGTATGACATGAAATATATAGCTTAGACCAGGTGAGGATCAGGCCCAAAACCATGTGTGTGACAAGTTGAATTGGCGGGAATGTAGTATCAGTTTATTCCGATATCAATGTCAGAACTGTGTGGCTTCCGACTTTGAGACCTTACGGTGGTTTCTCTTCCTCCCCTCCCCAACATGGAGACCGTTCCTTCTGTTCTCAAGGTAATCACATTCAACGCCTTTACCTCTACCAACCTCATTTTACCGTTTCATTAATGATGAAAATGATTGGTTGTACAATGCCGTTAATCCTTTGTAAGATAACTTCAATACCCACTTTCCAGTTTTCAGTTTCGTTGGTGGGATTGAAACAAGTTTTATTTTTTGTTGGTGCTTTATCTAAATAACAAATAATTGAATGTGCAATGGAAATTGTGTCGGGTTGCCCTATCAGTATTGTGAATAACGTGTTAGAGGTTTTGAGGGTTTTATCGTTGTTGGACGCTGATGTGTTTTCTACCGTTTTCAGAAATACTTTGGGTTTTCTCATTTTCGGCCTTATCAGAGAGAAGTTATTGAGAAAATTATAGAGGGAAGGGATTGTTTGGTAGTCATGGCTACTGGTAGTGGGAAGTCCTTGTGGTAAAGCATCATCATTCCCTTTTTTTTCTCACTCATTCTGTGTTTTTTGCCTAAATTGGAGAGTTCAGAGGTGAACGTTATTTTATTTCTTAAAAGCTATCAGGTACCTCCCTTGGTTGTTAAAAAGACTGGGATAGTTGTGAGCCCTCTGATATCGTTGATGCAAGACCAGGTGATTTGATTGGTTCTTCTGAATGAGTCTTCTTGTTTTACTTTTTTATGCTCTCAATGCCTTTCTGTACATGTCAATAGTGATTCTCTAATAAGAAGAGATTGAAAAACAGGTGATGGCTTTAAAACAACGAGGTATTAGAGCTGAATATCTTGGAAGTGCTCAGAAGGATTTCACTGTGCACTCTAAAGCTGAACGTGGTCAATTTGACATTCTGTTCATGACTCCTGAGAAGGCATGCGCAGTTCCTACCAGGTAATGGATTAAACACATGTCTAACATTCAGCTTGTAGATTGTGGCCGTTATTTTGAGTGCATTTCACTGAAAATTATAGCTTTTAAAAATGGAAGTGTCGTGGAGCTATTCTAGAAGTTACATGACTAGTTTTCACTTGATAAGCTATTCTAGAAGTTACATGACTAGTTTTCACTAAAAGTTATACCATGTCTTGTCTAATTATGATATTCTGTTGACTTGAACTTATTTTTTTCAGTTTTTGGTCCAACTTACTAAAGGCTGGAATTAGTCTTTTTGCTGTTGATGAAGCCCATTGCATATCGGAATGGGGACATGGTTTTAGGGTGAAATACAAGCATTTAGAGAAGTTACGTGAGGTCTTGCTTGATGTTCCTTTTGTTGGTCTAACTGCGACTGCTACTGAAAAGTAAGCATCTTTTCTTTGGCTTTTGGTGAAGCATATCGTGGCTGTACTTTATAATGACTCTGATACAAATTTTGTGCCTCTCTGATCTGGTATTCTGTTATCCAATTTATTGATTTCCAGAGATAGAGGACTTTTGTTAGTAAACATCACATATTGTTCTATGTTCTGATCTAGTTCTGCAAGAAGCCTATTAGGTTTCTTAAATTTTTAAAGCACTGCTGTTTGTTGCAAAAATAAATTACCGGGATCTGGAGTTATTAAACCACCTCTACAGAATCCAAAATTGTTTCTGTTGATATAGGGGAGGGCTGCTGAAGGTCTTGTAAGATACGTTTTCCTTAAATCTTTTCTGGTACAACAAATCCTGTAGTGTTTTGCCTACTGTGTATTTCTGGTGGTTTCTTTCGCTTTTTTCTTTTCCGTTTTACACACCTTCTCATGATGAGGAAGGAATTTTCTTACCTGTTTTGAAAGCTATCATGACTCGTGAGCATAGGAACGGATTAAAATTAATTGATATTTCTACTTCGTAAATTAATTAATGAAATTGTGACACTTCTTCTTGTTGCATTATCGTACTTCATGGTTCTATTAATTGATAGCATACTGTAGTTTTATTTAGATTAAAGAAAAACATACAAGCATGTTAATTTGTGTGCTTTGTTTCCAGGGTTCGATTTGAGATCATCAGTTCCCTGAAGATGGATAACCCTTATGTTACGATTGGTTCATTTGATCGCACAAATCTTTTCTATGGTGTCAAACTATTGAAGCGTGGACAATCTTTTATTGATGAGCTTGTGTGGGAAATTTCAAAAGATGTTGCTACTGGTGGTTCTACTATAATTTATTGCACAACAATCAAAGATGTAGAAAAGGTAATGTGCTAGAAATATTACAAATAAATCCCAAACTAGTTTTCTATCTTGTTCTTTGTTGAAGGTCTTAAGATTAATATTGAAACATATATTTATAGAGGGCTTAATGCACCTCCACAACAAGTTACATTCATAAAGAAGAAAGGATGCTAGCTACACTTTCAACCAGCTAAGACTGGTTGGAACACACTCACTAACAACTCATACACATTCACATACAGCACATACACACTCACACAGCTCATACACACTTAAACACACAATTCATAATTCTAATACTCCCTCTCAAGCTGGAGCATACAAATTGTATGTACCAAGCTTGGAACAAATAAACTTAATCTGAGGTCCTCTTATGGACTTTGTTAACATATCTGCAAGTTGGTCATTTGATCCAACAAACTCAGTACAAATTTCTTTGGACAATAGCTTTTCTCAAACAAAGTGGCAATGACAATCAATTTCTGTGTTTAGTCCTTTCATGGAACATTGGATTTGATGCAATGTGGAGAGCAACTTGATTATCGCAATACATTTTCATAATCTGAATATCACAAAAGTTAAGTTCTTGAAGGAACTGCTTTACCCGTATAAGTTCACATGTTAGTGACGCCATTGTCCTCTATTCAACTTCAATTGTTGATCGAACCACTACATTATGTTTCTTACTTTTTCACTAAATAAGGTTTCCTCCACGACAAACACAATACCCAGTAGTAGATCGTTTGTCAATAAGCGAACCTGCCCAATCTGCATCACAATATCCAAAGACTTGAAGACTTCCTTTATCTTCATATAACAATTCTTGTCCGGGAGCCCTTTTGACGTACCTTAGAATGTAAATGATAGCATTCCAATGGCCAACACACGGAGCTTGCATGAATTGACTAAGCACTCCAACTGCAAAAGATAGATTTGGCCTTGTAATAGTGAGATAAGTTAGTTTTCCAACCAGCCTTCTATATCTCTCCGAATCGGAGAATAACTCACCTTCTGTCGTTAATTTCTGATTTGGGTCCATAGGACTGTCTACTGGTCTACAATCAATCATGCCCATTTCTTGTAAAATATCAAGGGATACTTCCTTTGGGAGATTACAACTCCATCTTTTGACTGAGCTACTTCAATGCCTAAGAAGTATTTTAGGCTTCCAAGATCCTTGGTTTGAAAATGTCTACTCCAGTACTTCAGTTGAGATATTCCAACAATATCATTTCCTGTAATGATTATATCATCAAAATATACTATTAAGTAAACACATTTCCTGAGAGTTGTATGATAGTAAAAGGCTGAATGAACTGCTTCACTATGTTTAAGCCCAAATTTTTTAACAATGGAGCTGAATTTTCCAAACCAAACACGTGGTGATTGCATTAGGCCATATAGAGATTGATTCAATTTGCAAACCATTCCAGACTCCTCCTGAGCAACAAATCCAGGAGGTTGCTCCATATAAACTTCTTCCTCAAGATCTCCGTATTGAAATGGCGACTCAAGGGGTCAACATGGAGAGAAGGAGATCTGGTGAGACGATCGGTGGTGGCGCAGTGTGATTCTGACACCGGGAAGGTGGCGCGTGATGAACACGTGCATGATCGGAGAGAGGTGGTGCGTGACGACGCGTGGACTGGTGGTTCGCCGTGATTCTGGTGAGGTTAGCTAATGCTTGAAGAGGCGATCCAGATCTGCTGGTCGTCGGACTAAACTGCGGTGGCAAACAGTGGCAAACGGTGGCGGATGACAAAGGTCAGTCGAAAATGGTTGTTGACAGTGTTTGATAATAAAAAAAATAGAAGATGGCTGCAGATTATAGATGGGTAGCAGAAAAAAAGTAAATACACCGATCAATTGACAATTAGTGCTTGACACTAGTGGACAGACTAAAGAGTTGGGAGAGAAACTGAAATTATTATTGTTGTTCTCTTAACCCTAATACACATACTACCCTATTTAAGGGATAGTAGATCAACATAAAAAGGAAAAACAGAAGGCTCCTAAAAAGCCCACTAGAAAATACATTACATTTCAACACTCCCCCTCAAGCTAGAGCATATAGATCATATGCACCAAGCTTGGAACATCTAAATTGAATCCTATGCCGCCTTAGAAATTTGGTCAGAATGTCTCCGAGTTATTCATTAGAGTTGACAAACTCAATAACAAGTTCCTTGGACAATAACTTCTCGCTAATAAAATGACAATCAATTTCTATGTGTTTTGTTCTCTCATGAAACACTGAATTGGAGACAATATGAAGGGCTGCATGGTTGTCACAGTACAGTTTCAACAGCTTATTTTCACAAAATTTCAATTCTTGAAGTTGTCTGATCTACACAAGTTCACATGTAGTTAACACCATAGATCGGTATTCAACTTCAGCACTAGATCGAGCAACAACACTTTGTTTCTTACTTTTCCAAGATACAAGGTTCCCTCCAAGTAAAACACTATCCTGTAGTAGATCTTCGATCAATTGGACAACCAGCCCAATCTGCATCACAATATCCTTCGATTTGAGTGCTTCCCTTTTTCTCATACAACAATCCCTATCCTGGGTTTCCTTTTACATATATGAGAATGCGAATCATTGCAATCCAATGGTCAACATGTAGATTTTGCATAAATTGACTCACAACTCCCATTGGATAAGAAAGATCAGGTCTTATTATTGTAAGATAGATAAGTTTTCCAACAGCCTTTTATATCTCTCTGGGTCTGAGAAAGGTTCACCTTGATCTCTCATTAACTTTTGATTTGAGTCCATAAGACTATCAATGGACTTGCAATTTGTCATGCCAGTTTCCTCTAAAATATCAAGAGCATATTTCCTTTGTGAAATGATGACACCCTCTTTTGATTGTGCCACTTCAATACCAAGAAAATATTTTAGACGACCCAAATCTTTAGTATGAAAGTGGTTGAACAAATGATTCTTTAATTGAGTAATTCTAGTGACGTCATTCCCCATAATAACAATATCATCAAGATACACCATGAGATAAACATGTTTTTCAGGAGAAGAATGACCATAAAACACTGAGTGATCTATCTCACATCGTTTCAATCCAAAATTTTGCACAACCCGACTAAATTTACCAAATCAAGCTCGAGGTGATTGCTTAAAGCCATAGAGGAAATGACGTAATTTACAAACTAACCCAAACTCTCCCTTAGCAACAAACCCAGGAGGTTGCTCCATGTATATCTCCTCTTCTAGATCACCATGAAGAAAGACATTTTTAATGTCCAACTAGTAAAGTGGCCACTGACAAATGACAACCATAACAAGCATAATACAAACCGTACTGGTTTTAGCCACAGGAGAGAAGTATCCATGGTCTGGGGATCTAGTGGAGGAGGATTTGAGTCTCGAGGATCTTTAGTGTTCTGAGTTTGAGATTGTCCCCGATGCTGATATGTGAGAAGAGGTGGAGGAACAATGTCATTCGCGTTTTGAGTTTGAGATACAGAAGCAGGAACAACCAAGGGATCACATGATGGTAGAGGAAACATTTGTTGAACAAATGAACGATCCTCCATGGAGGACAAGAAAAAAGGTGTATCCTCAAAGAATGTGACATCAGCAGACATATAATATCTCTTGGTGGAGGGAGAATAACATTTATACCCTTTCTGAAGACGAGAGTATCCTAAGAAAACACACTTAATAGCTTTTGCAGAGAGTTTATCAAGACTTGGAGAAACATTATGGACAAAACACGTATACCCAAATACACGTGAGGAGACATGGTATAAAGTGTTGTTTGGAAAAATGATAGAGTGAGGAATTTTATTCTCAAGAGAGGAAGAAGGCATCCTATTGATTAAAAAACATGAAGTGAGGACCGCATCGCCCCAGTGATGCACAAGACATGAATATTACTATTCAACATCACGGAGTGTGTAGTTTCAATGAGAGGTCTATTCTTTCTCTTTGTAATACCATTTTGTTGTGGAGTGTGAGGACATGTTGACTAATGTACAATTCCTTGGGAAGATAAGAATGAAGAAAACGCGATAGAAAAATATTCCTTAGCATTATCACTACAGAGGATTTTAATTGTCTTCCCAAATTGGTTCGTAATTTCATTAAAAAAGGACATAAATATGGACCAAAGTTCAAATCTCTCTTTCATTAAATAAACCCAAGTACATCGAGAGAATTCATCAATGAAGGTTACAAAATAATTAAAACCAAAAGAAGTAACACGGCCTGATCCCCAAATATCAGAGTGAATAGTTGAGAAAGGAAAATTACATTGCGTCTCAGACCTTTTAGGATAAGAAGATCTAACATGTTTTCCTAAATTACAAGACTCACAATCCAAGACTTAAATGTTCTTGAGACTCGGAAGCATCATCTTCAACTTGGACAAACTTGGATGGCCCAAACGATCATGCAAAAGTTTTGGGGATGAAGTTGTAAAACAGGAAACTGAAGAGTTATGTTTTAAGAAATAAAGTTCTCGAGACTCATGTCCTTCTCCAATCAGACGATCCGTACCATGTTCCTGTATAACAAAGGAATTAGCAGTAAAGGTTACAGAATAATTTAAGGAACAAGTCAATTGACTCAAGGAGATTAAATTGTAAGGACAATGAGGAATATACAAAACAGAATTTAAATTTAGTGAAGAAGATAAGGAAACTCGGCCAATTCCCTGAGATGTTACTTTGGATCCATTGGCAACGGTAATGAAACGAGGGATTTTCGGAGAGAACATGGAAGAAAATGAAGGAATGTTACCATAGATATGGTTTAAGGCACCTGAGTCAAGGATCCATGGACTGTGACCTTCCACAGATTGAGATATGCAAGCAGTTGACACATTGGACATGGAGGAGGGTTGGCCAAGATTAGAAGATTTTCCAGACTTGTACCTCAAAAATTCTTGGTACTCTTCATTTGAAATTTTGGATTCTAGATCATCAGATTTAGAAACATGATGTTTGGATATCAATGTAAGACATAACATTTCTTTCGAGTATGGCCTATTTTCTTACAATATATGCATTAAGGACACATACTACGACCACCACGTCCTCCTCGGTTGCTTCTTCCTCCTTTTCTTCCTTGTGGTGCTACCATAGTTGATGTTTCAATAGCATCAATTGAATTTTCGTCTTTAACTAATGAAGGTATCCGAAGAAGTCAAGTAACTAGGCTGTCCATTGATGGGATTTGATCACCAGCTAACATTTGATAACGAACATGATTAGTAACAAGACCATGTAGAACTTATCAAGCTTCTTGTTTATGCCTTCTAAAGAATTAGCCACAAAGAAATTCTTCAATTCCTCTACGGCAGCACAAGTCTTTCCTATGTGAGTGACCAGATCATGATTTGCTTGTTTGAGGGAAGTCACTATTTGAGTTGCATCAAAGAGACGTTGCACATTATTAGCAAAGATATCATGTGCTCTTTTTCAAAAGGAGGAGCACATTTTGTAAGGTCTCAAAATTTCTAAGACCTCTTATTCGACATATTGCCATAGGACAATGCATAAATGAAAATCAAGCTTCTGCCATTGAGATTTCTCTTCATTGTACAGTGAAAATATCTTGTTCAAGATGATCATGGTATCCTTGACCAAGAAACCATAACTCGACGGAAAAAGACCAAGATCAATAATTTTTCCAACTGTGTTTTGCGGAAGTAATGGTAGGGGTAGTAGATAGTGAAGGTGTTCCAAAACCAAAAGCCATTCTAATGTCAAACAGAAGAGGGAAAAACTGATTTAAGTGTAGAAACCCTAGATCGGAGCTACTGTCAACGAAACAGCAAAACCGTACCCACAACACACTCAAGAGACTGAGACAAAACGACCGGCATGGTGATGTTCCAGCACGGGAAAGGCCACACATGAAGCCCAGGCACCCGAGGCTAGCCGGAAAGAAGCGGCACGTGACAGTGCGTCAGGAGGAGAATAAAGTGACGACCACTAGGGATGGGTCGTGCTTGTCGAGGTGCTCTTAACCTTTGACTTGGCTAGAGAAAAAGCTTCGATGGTGGTAGCGGACTGCAGCAACTATGGAAAGCGGCGACAGACAGCGACAGTGGACAGTAGTAGCGGATAGCGACAGTGGTACTTGGCTGGCTCTGGATACCGACTTAAAGAGTTGGGAGAGAAACTGAAATTTTTATTATTGTTGTTCTCTTAACCCTAATACACATACTACCCTATTTAAGGGATAGTAGATCAACATAAAAAGGAAAAACAAAAGGCTCCTAAAAAACCTACTCTAGAAAGCCCACTAGAAAATACATTACATTTCAGACACTAATGGCTGATCAGGAAAGAAAAAGAAACGACAGAG
The DNA here is from genome assembly GCA_036885675.1 of Vigna mungo. Taxonomy (NCBI): domain Eukaryota; kingdom Viridiplantae; phylum Streptophyta; class Magnoliopsida; order Fabales; family Fabaceae; genus Vigna; species Vigna mungo. Next base: position 14,269,502 of record CP144691.1, on the reverse strand, counting down.
GGGGATCGACCCCCTCTGATACCATCTTAAGATTAATACTGAAACATATATTTCTAGAGGGCTTAATGCACCTCCGCAACTCAAGTTACATTTATAGAGAAGAAAGGATGCTAGTTACACTTTCAACCAGCTAAGACTGGTTGGAATACACACACTAACAACTCACACACACTCACACAGCTCATACACACTTACACACACAATTCATAATTCTAACAGAAGGATAATGGAAGATTTTACACGACTCAGAATACTTAGTAAACTATGCTGAAGGGACAGATTGCTTGATGACTCATTAAGATTTTTTAGTTATTACAAACAATGATTAAGGTGGTGCTGTATTGTATTATATGGGATTTCATTCATGATTCAAGACAAACATGAGAACTTTCAACAAATTGTGTAATAGGAAAGAATTGCAAAACACATGCCAACACCAAGTGTGCCTTCTTAGATATGGAATATATATATATATATATTTGCATGGAATATCCTCCGAGTATAATTTGTTCATGACCTTTCACTATATCTGGTTACTTATAATGATGGTTTATCAAAAACTGATAGTCTATCTTTCTGTTTTACCTATTGAACTCTTATTTGCACTTTTGTTGCCTAAATTCTGTTCGTCTGCAGCCTTTTTAAAGTTTGTATCCTGATATTTATTGTTTTAAATAGGTATTCAAATCATTTACAGAAGCAGGAATTGAGGCAGGAATGTACCATGGCCAAATGAATGGAAAAGCTCGAGAGGAGTCTCATAGGTGAATGTTCTTTCTTATTTTAGAACATGAAATAAAATTTCATCTCTGGTCACTGTGAAGGTGGAGCATACTCCTTACCTCCCTCCCTCCTGTTCTCTAATTTTTGAAGATGCTTCAATGTTTTGAACCTAACTAAACTGTGTTCTAATTTATTCACAGATTATTTGTTATAGATGAACTGCAAGTCATGGTGGCCACCGTTGCCTTTGGCATGGGCATAGATAAACCTAACATTAGACAAGTTATTCACTATGGTTGCCCTAAAAGTCTAGAATCCTACTACCAGGAAAGTGGACGATGTGGTAGAGATGGTGTAGCTTCTGTTTGTTGGCTTTACTACACAAGAAGTGACTTTGCAAAGGGCAACTTTTACTGTAGAGATGTAAAATCAGTATGTGTATTTATATTTATCTGAAAAAGTTTGGCTAAGGATTTATTAGTAGTTGAATGAGCATTGAGGCTGCTTACTTCTTGCATATTGTCCCCATATAAGTTATCCCCATTCTCCTACCTAATATTTAAGTCTCCAATGTACCAGGAAAAACAAAGAAAAACTGTTATGGAGTCATTGCTTGCAGCTGAACGCTATTGTGTGCTGACAACTTGCAGAAGAAAGTTCTTGCTTGAATACTTTGGGGAAAAAATTTCAGCTGATAGATGCGGTTTGCCTTTTACATAGATGCTTTATTATTGTCCTTGTAGAGTTAGAGCTTAAACTTAATAGCATTGTTACTTCATTGACTTTATACAATTAGGGGAATCGAGAATAGTGTGTTTAATCCTAATACCCTTGTCAAGGTGGATCATGTGTGTCATATGCTCCCTAGCTTGCTAAATAAGCTTAAATCTAGGCTCTCTAAGGGACTTACAAAATGAAACAGTAAACTGGACAAGTTGACAAAACCAATAACAATCTTTATCTTGCCTGAAACTAACCTTTTCTTATTTAGTTTACTCCAATTTCTATTTCTTTTATACTTGCTTTATAGAGAACTGTGATAATTGCAAAGTCTCAAAGAAGGAGCGAGACATGTCAAGGGAAGCACCTAGTGATGAAATACCAACTTCGAACAACGTTGTTCAGCACCTAGTGATGAAATATGGAAATCATTTTCTTCAAATTATTCAGAAACTGACACAAGGACTAAACCTATCATTGGACGGGGAAGAAAGGGTCTCAACGGCTAGTTTGCAAACTAATGCAGTAACGAAAGTGTCTCCACTAGCCAACAAATACAAGAAGTTGACATCAGCAAAGTTTGAAGCATGGAAAATGTGGCATAATGGTCTTTCTATTCATGATATTGCTGTATGTCATTCGTTTCTGCTGTTATTATTAAAGATCTTTGCTTCACAATTTCATTGTATAACTTCATGACATTGTTGTATGTCATATTAGTCTGTTGTTACTAAGATCCATGCCCACATGTTTCATTGGGTAACTACTTTCTCTACTGACTCCTCTCCGTAATCTCAGAACTTAGAAGTTAGATCGGCTCCTATAAGAGAACAAACTGTTGTTGAATATCTACGCAAAGCTGCCCAAGAAGGATTACCTTTTTATTGGGTTAGATTCAACAAGATGATAGGACTCACTCAAGAGATCATGTCAGAAATTCAGCTTGCTATTTCAAAAGTTGTATCTACAGACAAGCTGAAGCCTATAAATAATGAATTGCCAGAAGATGTGGGTTTGGATTTCCTACCTTCATGATTTGAGTACATCATGTTATTTATGCAAATAATATGGTCCAATATATTTCATTCTACTTCTTTATCTTCCATGGTGACAATTTCATTATTTTAGGTTTACTTGTTTTTATTTCCTGAAAATTATTCGAACTAGTAGGTAAGAACTGCTTATTGCTTCATTAAATTTGAGATTGAATAATTTTTTATGGTGCAGATAAGTTATGAGCACATCAAGACTTATTTGTCAATGCGACACTGTGGTATATCCTTGGAAACAAATCAGTCTGGAAGTAACCAAACCGGGAAAGATGATGAACATGCACACAATGCTTCAAATTTGTCAGACTGTACTTTAGAAACATGTCCTGACAGGCAATGTGAAGAAAACACTTCTATAAAAGGTTTGGCTGAACAACGTGACTTAGAAATTGATGAGGTACCTTCTTTACCTGTCAACGGTTCTGAGGAACAGAAGCTTTCAAATGCCAGGGAAGGGGAATTCACAAGAAAACGACAAAGGGTCAGTGAAAGGAAGGAAGTAAACTCAACTAGATCGAAGGCCAGACTGAGTTCTGTTGTAGAGTGTGGATTAAGAACCTTGATGAAGGGGTAAGTGAAGACTTGTTTATGTTTCTGACGACTTTCTATATATATATATATATATATATATATATATATATATATATATATATATATATATATATATATATATATATATATAGACTCACAGACACGCATGTATATGAGCTTTGCTTTGTGATTATAATTGTAGGAAAATGTGTTGTTTGTTGGTTTCAGGCTACGTTGAGCAATATTTTGGAACACTTCAATGGATCCAGTGTAGATTCTGTGGTTGAACTGCTCAATTGCTTAGAGTGTGACTTTTTATTATATAGGAAAGGGAACGTGTACAGGGTTTTGTAACAGTTTATGTATCGTGTTTTTGTAGATCACGCTTGTGAAAATCTATTTCTTTGTAGTCTATTGCATTTTCACTACAATGTTAACTGCCTAGAATAATGAACATACTAATTTCATAACAGCTCCAGGTGTTTAACGGTAAATACATTTTTCTTTTTTTGCTTTACTACTCCTAGATTTCGTATTTTATCCTATATCTAACTTTGATCACTTGTTTTAATTGTTCCCATTACAATTTTGTATTAGTTTATGTAATTTTGTAAAGGAAAAGGTTTATAAAATAACTTCGTATCACTTTTTAAAATTTTACTTAAATATATAACTCAAACAATAAATTTGGACATGTTTTATTTAAATATTTAACTCAATTTAATAAATTTGAAGATGTAGCATTAAAGCTTTAAGGATTTAGTTTCTCGGGCACGTAGGTTGTCCAAGCACCTTTTACCACGAATTTTTGAACTAGTTAACTTTTTTTTTTTCAGTCCAGACCATTTAAGACATTTATCCCAACGGTTAACAACAGAACCGTGGAAACAAAAAACTCAACCATGAAAGATGATGGAATTGAACATAATCTTCATGCATTGTTAAGAAAATGAGGCAAATAAGAAGCCAAAACTATAGTTAGTTTAATCTCTCTCCCCACCAACACTAAAACAAGGGGAACAAAGTTAACTATAGTATAAAGAATTGCAAATCCTCCTGAAAATGTTAATCTCTATGTAAAGCATCTTCAAGATCCAGTTCCACCCCTATGCGATTTTTTAAAACGGTACTAGCATGTAAAGGTGTTTTGCACTTGCATTGGAGCTCCTTGAATCTCTCAATGTCAAAATTATGCCTCTTGAAAAGCTTCCTCTGCCTTGAAAGAAAAAGCCTCTTCATTAAGTCTTGGTAAGTAGGGTCTCTTGAAGTGAACAAAAAGTATGCATAGCCTATGACCAATCCTGTGGTTGTCGTAAAAAATGCAATTGGCTCCATTACATCCCATGAAAATTCCCAGAAAGTTAGCCTGAAAAAGAGGCTCACTGTCACTACGCCGAATCCTAGTCCAGACCAGAGGATGCGCCGCACCTGCTTATGTGCCAACACATCAATTTCCTCTTTCTTCTCCTGCAGAATCTTCAACTCCTCCCTTATAGGATCGTTCTCAGCAGTCAGTGCCAATGGAACGGCTCTACGAACCAAATCCACCACCTGAAACATACAACATTGCCATACAACATAAACATAATCAGTGAATTTAAAAAACTTTTAACATCATGACAGAATTGAATTGCATATTACTTTCTCTAATGTCATTTTCAGCAACAAAAATGGTGGTTGATCAGATAAAGTTTTTACAAACAAACACACTGCTAAGATTCTGCAGACAGTTTGTACCAGACCAAACACACCATAGAGAACTTAAGGAGTCACAAATTATTTTCTACTGTTGATTAGGTTCTGCTGTGGTTTTAATTTGATGCATAGTAGCCAGATCAAATGAAATGACTAATCCTGCATTGAAACAGGTTTAGGCATGATAATCAACGACAAACAGCTTGAAACACAACTAATTAGCTATACGAAACACTACTGGAAGTTTTCATAAACACAACTCCCTATTATGTTTCATTAGTGAATGCATCAGCCCGAACCTTTTTGTATAACTAGCACATACAAGACTAAATAAATATTACAATTTTGCACTTGCAGAACCAATTATAATTTATAAGACCTCTATAGAGGCAGGACATGTCTATTTTGCCATTTATAATCTTCTAAGATGAAATACACGGATGTAGTAACATAATAAGTCAACAAATTTACGGGAAAAGAAGAAAAGAAAATTAAAGTGATGTTCATATTCTGCAACTGAAAACAGGATTCCAGAATCCAGATAGGTTGGATCTGAATCGCTCATGTCATTGAGCGGAAGCAATGAAACAATTTGGAGCTATAGAGTTCTTGAAAACCAATGTTCTAAACCCAGTTTGTTCTCTCTATTTCATAAGAAAATAAAATAAACTGTAACTGACTTTATCAGCTATACTACATAAAGCTACAATAAAAGAGAAAACAGGCACCATAAAGCATAAAACTAAGAATTTATATTTGAATCGTTAATTGATAGATGAAAAAAAATAACTCCCATCCATCATGCAGTTAAGCCAAAGGTTGAATCATGAAATTATTTCAGGTTGAATACGAAGAGAGCTAGACATGCAGGATAAAAGGGTGGATGCTACACAAGTCACAACCCATTCAAGATTTTTCCTTTACAAATTAGATGTAATAATTCCCTGTGAAAAGAGATGTGTAATACATGGGTCAGGGAGGACCCTCACACACTAAAAAGCAGGAAAAAGAAGGCAAGAATTGATATCTATTACACCTACAGTAGGTAAGTAAATATTCTGTTAAATACTTAGATCCGGCCATGCTTTTCGTGAGCCCCACAAACACAAATTATGCTGTTATGCCAGCATAAACATAAGCAATTCAAATCAATCCAAATATCTCACCTTATCAGGATGCAAATACACTTTGTCCCGGAAGAGGAGAACAACCCCAGCCTCATCAAGAACCCTAGCAAAAGCTGCAGCCTCTTCAGGACTCCTGGCAATCCCCATGCTCTCACAGGCCTCAAGAAGCTCAGAATAGCAAATAACTTCCTTCCCTTCCATACCAAGCTTCATCTTGAGGGACTCCACATTCACCAACCTCATAAGCTTCTTGGCTTCCGAGAATGATATAAAATCTTCTCTTTCATTGCCATTGCTGACACCCCCACCCCCAGTTGAAGTTGATACACCCCTCTTTATTTGATTCAACAGAAAAGATAAAGGCGTCATCCCACCACCACCCCTTCTTCCATCACACATCAAAGGAGGATCAAAAGGATGAAGCTTTTCCCTATGACCATGACTAACACTACCAATTGCAGATACCCTTTGCCTCAGAAAACTCCCACCAGCACACCACCGCCACCTACCCCACATTTTTCCAGAACCCAGATAAAAAAAAAAATCCAAACTTTATGAGGAAAACACCAGCATCACAAAAAATCGACACTGCCCAGTAAAGTCACCACCGTGAAAAATCAACAACCTTCATCTCCCCTCTCATCTGAAACAATCAAAACATATTGGTCACTAAAACCGGTGCTCAAAAGTAGCAACTTCCAAAAAAGGACTGGCAAATAAGTATACTTTAATAATAAAAAAAAATCCTAAGAAAGAGAGAAAGAATCTTTGTGTGTGCATCTGGCAACTTTCATAAAAAAAAAAAAAAATACCTTCAAATAGAGAGAAAGGAAGGAAGGAAAGACAAAGTAATTGGAGAAGGTAAGAGAAAGAAGAGGAGAAAGTAGATTACGACGGAGTTGCTACGTAGAAATACTCGTTAGGTGTGAATCGACGTCGTTGTCAACCACTTTGGGTAACGGTTATTAACGGCGAAAGGCGGAGGATAGGGTTGATGAGTCAGACAGGGAGTTGTGTGGGTCCCAGGAATTAGATTGAAATTCATGCACACGCCATACACTCGCTTCTCACTTGTCTGACTTCAATGTCTCTGTTTTGGGTCCATTGCGTGACCTTACAGTTTTAGAGGTCAGATTAATCTAACGGTGGAGGTTAAATGCTACAAGCTTCCATTTTTATGACAAAAGTGTCATTTTTTTTTTTGCTTTTTCAGAGAATCAATTGGAATGAGGTTTCAGAATAGTTAGAAACTATTGCGGTTTCAAAAGATTGCGTGATAAATTATATGACTTGTAAATTATTTTTTTTATTTCATAATTTTTGTTGTTTAAATTCAATAAATTTATATTATAAGAATTTAAAATATTTGAAACGATTCCATCGAGATGTAAGGTTTTACAATCCATTGGGTACAATTAAAAAATTGTTTATTTTCTGAAAAAGTTAAATAATTTTGTATGATCTTATATTATGATATTTAGATGGAAATTTATTGCTCTAATTTAACCTAAGTAAGATTGTTATAGATGGCCTCTCTAAACAAAAGGCCTGTGTTTTTCTTTATTATGATATATATATTAGTTTATTAAAATATAATCATGTTTAATAAAGATACACACAAACAAAATTTTACCAAAAAATAAGTAAATAAAAGATTAAAATAAATTTGAAAGCTCTTTTTGAGAGCCATTTGTTAAGAGATTAAAAGATTGTCGGTGATAAAATAAGTGGATTTCGAAATATATTTTTTAAGTTTGAAACACAATATTATAAGTAATTCAAACTTATTTTTCCACACTGAACTTTAAGTCAACTATATTCAATTTTACTTTAATATATGCTAAAAAAGATTTCTTATAATTAAAAGATTATATAATTATTTTACACTGTGATTATTTGATGGTGAATATGGAAGATGAAAAGGTGGAAGACGAAGAATTAACTGAAATGGATTTTAATCATACGTATCGATTATAAAAATCTTGTAATGCATTTCATTGACCTAAGTGATTATGGATTACATGACTTTTAATGGATTTATTATTATTTTATTTTTTATTATTGTTTTTAATTATATAATTTCAAATAATTTTTTTTAAAAGTACATTATTTTATATTATTTTTACAACTAAAAACAATTAATGATTTATACTTTTTATTTATTAAAATATTTTTTTAATTTATCACAATTTTTTAATCTTAAGTAAATCTTATTTTCCAATCTATTATTTATAAATTCCTTAAAAAATAATGTACTTTATTCTCAAATTTTCTTAAATTCATCTAATTTTTTTTTACGAATATTTTTTTTAAGTGAACACCCCTTAATTCTACTTTTTATTTCCCCTCAAAACAAAATATATATATTACTTTTTACCAGATCACCCATATATTTATTATTTCTATCACACGCATGTTTACATAAATAAATAATGTTATTGAAAGATTTAATGATAGAATATTCGCGTCATTTATATTGATAAATTCTTGATTCAGTATATTTAATTATTTTAGATAATTAGAAATTGAGATAAAACACAATTTATATATATATATATATATATATATATATATATATATATATATATATATATATATATATATATATATATATATATATATAATTCCAGAAGAAATTTAAAAACTGTAACGGAATTTTTAATTTTAAAATGAAGAATATTTTAATTCATTTTAAGAAAATTTAATGTTGGAAAATGAGTTGTTTTGTAAAGTAAGATACCTTTGTTTGAAGCCTCTAAACCCACAGTATTTTATATGTTAGGTTGATTAATAATCAGAATTTTTTTTCTATTTTTTGAACTTATTTTGTATAAACCAATTATTTTAAACATCACCAAAATCAGCACATTTTTTAGAAAAAAATATGTAAGTTATATAAAATAAAATAAGAATCGAAATAATTTAAAAGTTTACTGAAATTGTGTCAGCCAGAAACAGACTTTTCAAGGCCTTTCAGCCTTCCACAAACTACTTATGGCAAAAAGACTCTTTGGTCAAATATGTAATAAATTCAACTTCTGTATCATGTAAGTGGTCCTCACAGAATTTATATTGTTTTGTAATTAATTTATGTATCAAAATAGCTATATTTATATCTCAAATATATCAGAATTAAATGCAAAACGATGACCATTTTTTATTTTATTTTTTTACATGCTTAAAATATAATTTTAGTTTCTTTATTTTATTTAAAAAAATTACTTTTTATTTTTTATCTAAAGCTTATGAGATAACATTATTAAAATTAATTAATACAAGTATTCTTCTTTAAAGTCTGTAATTTCATTATAATTTCATTCTTAAAAATATCTAAAAAGATATATTTAAACTGTATATATCAGAATAATTTCAAATAAAAATATTTGGTCTTCTATTTTATAAAGTTCAAAATTTTCAGTTCCATTTGTAATTATTTCACACATTTAATTAATTAAATTACTTAAATGTCATCATAAATATAAGATTTAATTAAATCAAATAAATTTGCATATATAAGAAATACTACACCTGTTTACTGTGGGTTAGTTTAACATTTAAAATTTTGAATTCATAAATTAGAAAAAAAAAGGAAATTATTGCATAATTAAAGTACTAACTCCTAGATATTAAAATTGAATTTAGGTATGCATGTAAAAAAAAAAATGAAACATGGATACATACAAGGAACGTGGACCCATGTTTTAATTTTGGACAGGGGACCGCAGAAACAGTTGTCAGATTCAGATCATGCTTACATCTTCTCATAATATTAATTTCATATAACTTTTTAATGGGAATGTATAAATAAATAATATTACAAAATTGATTAATATCCAAAGGAGTTTTTTTTTTCTTCTGAAAGCTAAATATATCAATTATAACTTATTATAACAATGATAAATAATTAAACATACATATATAATTAGTTATTAAAATAATTATTTTAAACATTCCGGACATAGAGTGATTTCTTCTTTATGAACTAAAGTGAAATTATTAACCAAAGATTTCTAAATAAAAAAATTATCCAAAAAATGTTGAGATGTTGGATTTCATTTTAGTGCTTCTTTTTGTTTATATTCTTTCTATCCATCTTTTAACTCCGTTACAGATTCACACTGACTGACTCTGTTTGGATTCTTGAAACTGTATCAGACTTTCAATTTAGTCATAAAATTTAAATAAATAAAAAATAAATGTGTGAAACAGAAATTATCTATAAAAACATCTTATTTATTTACTAATATTCAAGGACAGATTGGAAAAAAAAATGCAATTTAAAAAGACCGAAAAGATCATCTTTCTTCCTGCACCCCCATGGTTTCTTGCTGCAACTTCACGGGGCGTCTAAAAGACAAAAGTACCCTTAATATCTATAAAATCATGTAACTTTTGCTTTCTTTACTGATTCAGAATACATGTATGTAATCACAACAATATATTCAATTTCTAAAAGGCAAATATACAGCATATACCGTACTGAATCTTTTTAGAATGATAAGAGGAAAAAAAAAGTTAATCACAACTGTACTAAATGAATTCAATGGCCATTTAGTAGGCTCACTTGCCATGCTTTGCTTTTGAAAGAGTTTTAACCAAACCCTTGGCAATCTTCCAGAACCAAAACAAATTCATAATCGTCAACACAGGAGGCACTACAACCAAGGTATAAAACCCCAATGGGAAGATCTCATTGACCTGAAATTAGGGAGAAAAACGTTGGATTTTATTTCCTAAATCATAATCAAAAGGGAAATTGTGAAATTATGTTTTATGAGGAATCACACAGAAAACGCTTGCCTCATCAAAATGGGTCCACATATGGACAAAAAAGAATATGAATAGGAAAATCCTTGCAATCTGCAGCACAAAAGATATAAAAAGGGTTAAAGCAAGACAGTATCTGTATTTCCAACCACCAAGTAAATTTGTTCCAGACTTCCTCATTACAATCATTAGAATGAGGGTCAGATCACAGCAAAATTTGAACTCTTTGCTTACATATATAACAGCTTGTTTCTATTTGGGATCAAACAGTATGACAGAAGTGAACAAAATTTTACTTTGAGAAATCAGAGCATTGAAATGTGTTAGCACAGGACATCATGCAAATGGAGGTAGCAAAATAAAACAAAAAGACTCTTAGCTGATCACTGAAGGCGCATAAATTGCAACCACCACTATCACCACTACTCTTACTTGCATCGCTACAACCACCATCTACGCATGCCACAAGCGTTGAGCTATTGTCACAGCCCTTATTACAATCATCATCAACACTCACTATCACAATCTCACCACAAAACCACCATTGTTGTTATGGCTGCAATTAATGTTGTCACTGCAAAAACTATTATTATCATTATTGTGCCACTATCACCATTTTTGTTGCCAGTGTGACCACAAGACGTTACCATTATCATTGTCACCATTGTCATTGTTATTAGCATCATTATGTTCACTACTGCCGATATGACCACAACTCATTACCATTATCATTGTCACAATTGTCATTGTTATTACCATCATCGTGTTCACTACTGCCTCTACCTTCATGGCATCACTATCGTCACTCCCAACACTACTACAACTGTCATTATTTCCATTGCTGGCACACCCTCGCCCAACTATAGCCACTATCATAATGGTTATCATGATTGCGAGTAAACTCATTGGAGTTTACAAGTCCACATGTACAATGTGGGTTAAGTCATTGGTAAACTCACTTTTTGCAGATTTAGAGTAGACACCAGAACTCAAACCAAACTCATGCTAACTACCTAGTTTACTTTGCTGGTTAAAAAATTAACCCAAAAAAACACCCTTTTGGTGTTTTTTTCAGTGTTTAGAACCCAACAACTCTAGCTGAATTTTGCATCTTGATCCAAAAACGAAGGACCTTCCTATCCTAGGGATGGAAGGCAGAAGCCTTAGTGCCCCCTCCAGTCAAGGAGTTAAGGTTGCAATGAGTAGTCAATATGTTTGCTTTTCTCTCATGCCTTTTTTTGTTCATGGTTTCTCATTCTGGTGCCCATGGAATATAGGAATCACACCAATCCATCCTGAACTTGGTGGTTAAATGCTAATGTGGTGACGACAGTATTTGTTCATTCCATTTTGTGTATCAATCTAAATACGAAGGCCTCCAAAGTCCAGCTTTGCTCCTTCTCTCCCAATCACAAATCACACTTTTCCCTCAAAGTAACAGTCGCAAATTTCTTTCAATCTCACTAATGAACTGATTTGTATCTATTCTAAAACAACTTGGTGGAGCATTGAAGCTTTTGTTCCAATGAAGGCTCTATTTCGGTTAAAGGATATGTCCGTTCTGTGATTGGGTAAATGGTTGATGTCATATTGGAAGTTATTCTTTTCCCCATTTGTCATTTGGTTCCAATATGTTGAAAGCTCCTCTGCACTCTCTGTTATTGGCTGGTTCATTCACGTAATACATTGCAACCCATATTTAAACACCATAACCTACCTAATTTGATTTTTTAGAAGCCTCTTAAAGCTCAAAGAAAAAATTAGAAAAAAAGCACAAGAAACATAAGCAATTCCTTCAGGTACTACTATAGTGGAATTCAAATTGAGACCAAAAGTATATTATACAGTACCAACCACCCGAAGAACAATGCAGCGCCATTCCATACATAAAGCTTGGAGCTCTTAAGACCAGCAACATCCAAGTGCCTGTACATGCACAATTAATGTAAAAAGTCAATAGTGACTCACGTTCATTAGATGACAGAATTAGAGTCTGAACAACAATTACCATCTTAGATTTACAAAAGGAGTTGTACTCTCAGAGAAAAGAACCATAAGGATGTAGATCTGTCCTTGACCACTCAGCAAAGATTGAATAATTGAAAACATGGACAGCCCGTGGTGTAAAACCTAAATACGAATGAGTTTAGTTTACCACCTTCAAAACAGAAAACCTAGAGACCGAGTTCAATGTGCAAAAAACAGCATTCATTACTTACGTATTCCACACCACCTAAAGCTGGAAAATGCCAAAGAATCATTGCCAGATCTGCTAGAAAATAACCTATAGAAATCTGTAAAAAAGAGAGGAAAAGTATAGAAGACAAAATCACAAATAAGCCAACAGGACAATCATTACTTTACAAGGCAAAACAATAATGTTAACAACAAGAATAAGAGACACAAACATATCAAAAAAGAAGAAACAGAAAGATTAAGAAAAGAGTGACATGGCACTAAGATTAAGAATGCACCAGCAGCATGTGCATCAGATCAATATGGAACTAAAGGGTCACTTGACATTTCTAACCCTGGGTCCCAACAAGTAATATTTACAGTGCACAACTTGAGGGGTACACCAAGCATGCAGGAACCTTTTCTCTTCCACTGAGCAAAACATAAAATGATTTATCCCTCTTACATTTATTATAAAAGCTACACAATTTAGAACTGAATGCTCCACAAATCTAGGCTTCAGAATTCAGTACTTGGTACCTAAAGAAGATTAACAGTAGAACTACATGAATATTAAATAATAAACAGAAAATACTACAATAACAAGTAATAGCATTCCCCTTTTCAGTCTGTATATTTTATCCGTACCCTCACACGCATCATGATCATTTTAGCCCAAACATAGTTAGAAATTAGAATGAAAAAGAATTTAAAATCAACATCTGATAAATCAAACAAGTTAATTTTTGCTAATATTGTCTTCAACATACCCCCAGTACCGAATTTGAGAAAGTGGATGATCTATTAATAACAAGTTCTTCTTGTGAATCCTTTTTGAAGATGTCTGATAACACCAAAAAGTAAAATGACGCAAATGATACAAACAGAGCATGAACAGTTGAGAATCCCCTGCATGGGCAAAATGCCCAAAAGTTAACATAAAAATTCAATCATGAACGAAATAAATTAAAACAAATTTTTATACAATTCATTTTACCGGTTATTCCATTCAATTTTCTCTGCTCTATTCAATTTGCCATATCCCGCAAACAACAGGGAACTCAAATTAGCTGTCAATCTATAAACCTTCAAGAAGGACATGAGGAAAGGATCAATTGTTAAACATAATAATCTCCAAGACTATAAACTTTTTAGTACCCATTCATCTAAACTGACCATATATATGTTTCACAAGAGCAACTAGAAAAGGTAATGAAATAACACTATATGAATGTATAAAGATCTAAAAAGTTAAAACTTTTACACTCTCAAATAACCAAAAGTGTTAAGACTGAGGGGTGTGGAGCTAAAACAAAATAGCTAGAGTTCATTTCTACCTAGTCAAAAATATAGTGAACCAGAAATTACTTTCAAAGACATTTTCAGATTGTTATTATGTGAAAATCCAATTGGATTTGATAGCCATGAAGCAATAAACTCACTCAACATAATTTCAATATATATACTGAAAAGCAAAATCATGCAGATGTAGTGAATAGCATTAAACTCTAATGTTAAATATAATCTTCAATTGCTATGCTTGACGACGATTTATGCATTAAATATTTTGCTAACTAGTAAAGCATCCAATTTTCCTCTGGGATTGTTGTTAAAGGAATGAGGTCACCATCTATGAAAAACTATATCGAGAGTGATATGAAGTAAATAATTAGTGAACCACATTTATTGAAATGAAGAAGTCAGCAGAGCACCTAAAAAGAAATCTTTCTATCTTAACAAGAATGAGACAGTTGCAGCCTCAGTCCAAGGATATCCCAAAATTACCCACTTGACCCCGTATCTACAAAGTCTTTACGAATTACTTAACCATAAAGAACGCACAAGAATACAAGCTCCTCCTATTTAATTGAAATACATGTTTTGCTTCTTCACCACAGACCACTTAAAAATAGGCTATTCAATAAATAACATCATTTTTAAGATGTCTACTCCTCAAATTGTATCCTAAACCTATAGTATTAGTATCAAAAGACTAATAGCGATTCCTACTCCATGAATGTCATATCCCATAACTGATCCTGCTTTTGGATAATATCATGCATGATTGTCAAATACCAATTTCTTCATATATATTTCTGAATTGAATCTTCATCTGCGTCATCAACCATCTTATTTCAATGTAAGTAAAAAGCATATCCCTAATCCCTCCCCACCCCTTCCCTCCTTTTTTTCTTCTTTTCCTTGTGATCCTCATAAAATGATATTCCATTCTGCTCCTCTATCAAGACTTCAAAATCCTAATTTGGTCCATAGAGACAAAAGAGGAATTTGCAACATAAAAGACACTAAGAAATTGATGAAAAGCTTATTTTACTTACAACAACACAGAAGAAGACACCAGTGAAGACAGACCCCAGCCATTGAATTTCTTTGGTTGGGGTAGCAACGTCATAGGAGGAAACCGAACCAACCAGGGAATCAAAATAGAAAGTAAATCCCATCCAATCAACTTGTTGAAAGTGCTAAACTGCATCAAACACATAATGCATGAGTGCCCCCACAACAGCAAAGGAATCCCATTGGAAACAAACAATAGAGGAGGGTGGAATCCCCACTCAACAAAAAACTGCAGAAAAAAAAAAAAAAAAAAAATTCCCGTGAGTCATGGAAAAGGAAATCTTGTCTCCAATAGTTGCCTGTTATTTCATTTGCACCCACTTCACGTGACTTTTAGCACAAGTTGATCAATCAAACCATGATGACCATAGGAAAAGGCAATTAAGAAAACCTCTTGGCAAACAAACAAACCAGACAGGTAACAGGACAAAGGGAAAAAGTCATTTTATTACATCATTTTCATTTTAATATTAATTGATATAAAAAGAATAATGATGATGATCATACACAAAATCAACATCATACCAAGAAGATAATAGATAAAGAAACAAGAAACACAAGAAGGATCAAGAATAAATTTTCTTAAGGAAAAAGAAAATGAAATAAATCGAAAGAGAATATAGGTGACCCGTTAGAAGCAAGCACAGTCATTGAAATGAAGCTTGAAACTTTAGCACAGAGAGAGAAAGATTGAGACCTTAGCTCAAATGGATACTGATCGAGACCAAGAATTGCGGAAAGAAGAAGAGCCTATTCGGCCATCTCAACGGAACATCAAATTCTTCCTTATGCTCAGTCAAAACAATATGACTACTTGTACCCTTTCTCTGTCAACAGAGTAATAATAATTAAAATCTACCAAAAACAATTATACTCATTTATGATTCTGGCCCAATTAAAAAAAAGTATTGAATTTGATAAGAAAATAATATTTACTATCAAGTAATTTTTGTTAGGGTGACAATATTTTCTTTAAGGGGAAATAGGAGTGAAATTAAACAAAATAAAAAATTGAAAATAGGAGAGAAACTGGGTTTACAAAATTTATTGAGTTTCTGTGAATGAAAGAAAACCCAAACAAGAAAATCAACAACTATTCAAAGGTATCATATTCTTTAAAATTAGTTACCAACAAAATTGACATCAATGACAAAATTAGAAAAATTACTACTAATAAGAATAACTACAACATTAAACTTGGTCAATTTTAAGAAGTTTATTCAACAAAGTATGCACAATTTTCTGTATTTGTCTAACAGTTTTGTAATTATTTAGTAATACATTTAGATTAAATATGACATTCTTTTAAAATGTAAAGTGTTTTTACAACAACACGTAACCATTAACTCTCTTTTTAATTATTGAATGAAGAGACAAGTAATTTAAAAATATACATAGTTGATGTCATGTTTTTAAGTAATAATTTACTTAAAAGCCTAAAATCTGAGTTTTAGATGCTCCCAAACACCTAAACCATTCTACTTAGAAGTTCACATACATATAAGCCTTGGCAAGGGAAATTGCAGCATCTATGCATGTGGAAAGAATATGGCTATGAGCATAAAATATTGTTAGCTTAAACTGTAAGCAAAGAGGGATTTCCTACATGTATAAAATAGAGCGTTGACCAAAGAGAAAATATATATGATAAACTAAAGAAGAAGATTAAGAGAGGTAGTGATTGAGAAGATGTGATGAAGAAGAAGAAGAAGAGATGAGAATGATCTTCATCACATTGAATTAGAATAATGGTGTTGTTGATTTGGAGCATGGCTGTGTCTTGGTTAAACCAGAATACTGAAAAGGAAACTAACCTTTTCTGATGCAACCATTAATAGTTTGAATCCCAACCACAGAAGCTTTGTATTAACACTAATTATTCGGATCACTGCTTCCAAAACTCTCTCCACAAACACACAAAACACTACTACTTCTCTCGCCCACCTATTCTTCTTATTTATCTCACTTTTCATTTCCCATCATCATATACAGCATGCTCTGAAATAATAAACATGTGAACAGTAATCATATATATATATATATATATATATATGCGAAAATCAAATCAAATTTTCATTATTATCTATTTATTTCTTAATCTAATCATTACAAAAGTATGTATTTTTTAGTATCATCAAATTAGAAAACATAGCAGAAATTAAAAGAAATTTGCTTAATTACCCAGAACACAAAAATGATAAAGGTATTTTATATCAATTATATGAAATAAATTTTCAAGCATGTATTGTTTCTCCCAAAGTCTCTTAAGAATTCAATAATTAGACAATTTTTTGGAAAAATTGTCTTAAATTTAATTAAAAGATTAACACTTCTCAAATCAAATATATACATCCTTACAATATCAAACTTGTCCAACAACTCTAATACAATAAAATGAGTTTCGTATACATTAATGATTATTTGCTCGATTAGATGATAGAAACGTTTGTTTTTTTCACCACTTCATACTTTCATTTATATTATTTGGTTATGATAAGAACTTTATATCTTATCAAATTTCTTAACTTAATACTTATATTACGCATCCTCATACGTTATAGTACTTTCAAGATAATTAGGGGTTGTTTACATTATATCAAAACAATTCATCTCAATCAATCACATTTAATTATGTATAAAATTTTTAATCTAAATAAGTTTTTATTTTTAAATTAAAAACTAATTTAGAATCAATAATAATAATAATAATAATAATAATAATAATAATAATAATAATAATAATAATAATAATAAGTAATTAACAATACAAGAAATTCTTTAACTATGAAAAATTTGCCGATATAACAAAATTTACTAACGAATTTTATCGATGAAAATAAATTCGTTAGTAAAATTCTTCAATAAATTAAAATTTGAATTACCAACATAAATATTCCTTGATGAAATTTATAGATAATCTATAGGTGATACAATGGTGAAGCAATGTGAACAATGAACGAGAACAATGATACTGTGTTGACGAAAATGTCATTAGAATGACTGTAGTGGTGGCAGTGCAGAGAAAATAAAAAGAAGAGGATAAGAGAGAAGGAGGAAAAGAAAAAGATGAGGATAAAAGAAGTCAGTGACGAAGTTGGAAAACCAACTATATATGGTGATAGCAACTTTGTCAGAAGAAAAGAAGTAGGAGAAGAGAATAAAGAAGAAAAAGAAAGGAAAATAAAAGGAAGAAGAAGAAGAATGAAAAATGAAGAAGAATAACTAAATCACAGTATTTACTAACAGATTTTATCAAAAAAAATTTGTCTATAATTACAAAAAATTTATCTATAATTACAATCGAATATTTACCAACAAATATTTATTGAAATATATATATTTTCCATTCATAATTATCATGAAAAATTACTAAAGAATTTTGATCCTTTTACAAATTTTTTGATCCATCAATAAAGTTCTATGATCAAGATTTTATCAATGATTTTTTTGTCTTTTGTAAGTCATGATTTTAATTTATCGACAAATTTTGGTAATAATGTAATAATTAATTTTTTTCTAAATTTAAATATTTTTTATTTAAAATACACAAATTTGTTTTTGAATGAATTAGTTTTTATCTCAATTATTTCATATAACTTATATGTTGTGAGAAAAAGAAAAAAAAAAAGAGAGAAAGAAGATCACAAGATAAATAAGTCATTTTGAAATTTTAGAAAAACTATATATGTACGTATGCATGTATCCCTAATACATACATATTTTTTGTTATAAAAGATAAAATCCTATTCATACCATTTAAATTCCAAAAGAAACTTAATTAGGTTAAAACTTAATTAATTAATACCGAATCTTTTTTATTTCAATAGGTCAAAAGAAACCTTATTTTTGTTTAATTATCTTTTAAATCTTCAAAAATAACTGAACATTTATTATTAAATTATTGTTTAATGGATCAGTGGAATAAATTCGATCAACAAACTTATAATAATTTAAAAATATTAATTTTGAGTTTATTTGTCTTTTTATAATTTTTTGTCGAGTTTTTTACATAGCCAAATTAGGCTGTTGTTTAGTAGGTTGGGAAGAAAAATCATAATACGCAAGATTTTAAATTAATATGGGGCACGTCATTGATTTGATATTCAATTTTAACCAATTAGAATTAGATTGTAGCATACCTGGAAAGGAAGATTTTGATTGAATTACGATATTCTTTATAAAAAAATTATTTGTAATTTCATGAAATACCTATCTGTGTTACAACATATAAAATAGTAGAAATAAAAATTAAAAAAAAAAGTGAGTAGCTTTTTCTGGTTAAAAACTTGCAATTTATTATGTGTCTGTAAAAAATTTTTTTTTTTTCTTTCAAACAAATTAATTATATTAGAAATTATTTTCATGAAATTTTAAAAATAAGAATGACTTTCGTTATGATTGATTATTTTGAAGTATATATGGTTGAAAATTTAACAATTTTTTTATAACGTATATATGAAAGTTTGTGATTCATCTGTATATTATTGTTAAAAAAATTGTTAAAAAAAAGTTATGAAAAGATAATGATCCAATTTAAAGTTATTCTTCAAAAAGTGATTCATATATTGTATTTATAATTGTCCTCAGCAAAAAAGTGAGTGAGTGCATGCAGCATAGAATCTATATTCGTGTGGATAGAATTTGACTAATATAAAACATTGTTAGCTTAGTTTCACAGCAATGCAGTGGGAACATTGCCTATTCAGCAGGCTTTTTCATCTCTATATAATATAGTGTTGCCTTAGCCCTAGGCCTGTGTATCATCATCAAGGAAAAAAAAAAGATGGAAAAGATATACTATATATCATTATGATGAAGAAGGAATACACAATAATGATCTTCATCATCATATTAACTACTAGTTTGTAGCAAAGTTTCCCAGTGTTCTTGTTGATTAGGTTCCAGGTTTGGTCTCAATTTCCAGCAACAACAACAATAAATGGAAATCAAGTGCCAGATTGAAACTCAGCTTGAAAAAGTTGAGTTCATTAAAACATATGTTCAGCTTGAAAAAGTTGAGTTGATTAATACATATGTTACTCCCATTATTCATCATCATCATCATTATTATCGTTAATGCTCTATCCTTTTCTCAACTCTTCAAAGGATGTTATATATATAAATTTATAGAATTCTCTTATGTGAAGAAGAATAAACGCCTTGTGTATACATAATTTTCATTTATCTGTTTTCTTTTCTTTGTTTAATATATTAATTTACCTTTTTTGCATTATTATCCAACAACATATATTTTCAAAGAAAACGTGTGACTTAAAGAATGAACACTGAGTATAGTGCTGAGTAGCTATCATAATTAGTTCCAAAAGTTAAGAAATTTCCATGTAGAAAATTCAGAATCCCGTGTGTTGACCTTGAAACCATTAGAAAGAGTCCAATAAAGAAACTGTAGAGAAGTTATGCCGACAATGATAGAATAGTAGCTTTCTGTATAGCTTCGTTCTTTGGATTAATTTCTTGGTTGGAGCCTTCAAAATCATAATGGTTGTTAAAATACTAATGTAGAATTTGAAATATATATATAACATTTTCACGTGCTACACAATCGTTATACCTAGCTACCATTTGACTTGTTCTCATACTATATAATACTGTTCACACACCTAACCATCATAGATGGCAATCAAAACCCTTAAAACTACATTTCTATGAGCTAATAATATGATGCTGATGCTAAACCTCAGCACACCTCCTTGGAGAATATCCCAGCCTAGACCTTTTCATATCATACAGAATGTGAAAATTCTGCTGTAGTAAGTTTCCAATAATTGTGAAATGAGAGTGACGTGGAGTTTCCAAAATTGCCAAGCAAATAACTTCATCCAGTTCATATTGGTAGAAATAGTTCTCAGCTGGGAAATTCCACACAGCCCCATCTGCAAAATGAATCCCAAAGTCAGGCAGCTCCACTTGCAGTGCTCCTGACACATTGTAACATGGAGCCATAATAAAATCATCTGCAGCAATTTGTTGCAGTTTAATGTTTTTCTCAAACGCTTCTTTGATGATACCATAAGCTGGGTCAGGGAAGAAAGTCAAGGTAGAGCCTGAATCAATAATTGTACCGCCATTAGCAGCACTTTCTGATAACCAATGCCAACTTTGTTCTGGAATATCAAGCCTTTCCCCACCAACCATGATGGACTTTATTTGAAGATAGTAAAATGTATCATCTGGAGTTTCTTCTCCTGCAAGGAATGAAGTGAAGTTCATATTGTGGTTATTCAATAGCTCCTTGTCTTCACCAAAGACCAATTTGCTGCTAGTACTTGAGTTGCTGAATAGGTCAGTTAGACAATAAGAAAATGAGTGACCATAGATAGATTGAAGCTGTGAGAAAAAGGAAACAGGTCCTCTCCCAAGTCCCAACAACCCAGCAGCTCCATGAAAAAAGCCTTTGTTCCAATGACCACAACCAAACATCACATCCACTGCCGGCTTAAACTTTTCCTTCCCATTAGGCCGGGTGAAGTTTACAGTAAATTTTTCTAACGCAAAATCTCCTGTTGTGTTTGAACCATCAGCATATTCATAGAAATAAGGACATGTTTGGTTTTCAACTTTGCAAAGCTGAAGAGGGTCTGGGGTAGAAACCAGCTGACACAGGGGATCATAACAGCTTATGTTCCTGTAAGAACTAGAGTTCTTGGGATTATAAAGGGGTCCCTTTTGTTCAAAACAATCATAACAAGGGTCACATTGAATCCAACTGAGGTCACTGCCCGTGTCAAGTATCAACCAGACATGCTTAGGAGGTGTTCCTACAAACATGTCTATGAAATACTCTCCTGTGCCAACAGAGGCCCCAGACTTTAAGGTTGCCATGATGCTACCTGAAAAATCATCTTTAGTAGATTCCAATGATGCTATAAAAGCATTAGAAAGGTTGTTCTGCTGCTGGATGGAGACACTTTCCCTTTTCTCTGTGACTTTTCTATGAAGAGTCTGAATCCTGACCAAATCCTTGGTTGCTAAGTTCAGTGCCAGTGTTTTAGGCTCGTTGCCATCATTCATTGGCCTGCGCCTTAGGCGTAAGATTGTTGACCTTCGTTGAGCATTTTCTGATATATCACCAACCTTATCTTCTTCCTTGTTCAATCTGGTTGGTTCTGAACTAGTGGCTTTCGTGTAAGATTCTACGTTGGTGAGAGTTGGACCAATGGTGTGATCATTTTGAGAATCAACTTCAGTGTATGTTTTGAAAGTGACATAGAAAACTGAAAAGAGGACCAAAATAAGGTAAACTTTCATGATCACAGTACTTCTTACTCCTTTTTTGATGGCATATACAAGAAAAGTTAACAAAACAAAATTGAAGTTCTAATCCTAATGCCTATAAAATGCGCGTAGACAGTATTTTCTTTCAATTCCTTACAGACAAGGATCAAAATCCAGAAACAGAACAACCTAAGACAACAATTCACTAGAAGTTGCTAAAACATAACTTATTTAAAGGTCTAAGGAAGAAAAACGTATGCCAAACAAACAAAATTAATGGGATCAATGAAGTTTTAGGCTTTTAGCTGAAGATAGCTCTGCTTAGGTGATTGGATTGCAGTGTGAGGGTTAAAAGCAGGAGAAAATTATAAGTACAAGGTTGAAACTTTAGGTAGTCTGAATTTGGGGATCATGTTGGCTACACTGAGTTGACAAGGACTTTGAAATCAAATTTTGTAGGTAACTTAAGACAGGTGGTATATTATTAATTTTACCAAATTGAAAAATTGTACATTGAATTTCTGCCAAAGGATTTTCGTTGAGAAAGTCTCAGATTACAAAAGTCCAAATTCAAACGTCCCATTTAAGATTCTGTAATCAGCATGTATAATTTATTACATAGTCCTAATACAAAAAACCAACATAGGACAAATGAATATAAATAGAGATTGACTTTAGTTCCTTTTTATTGTTGTCACAAAAGCAAAACAGATACCTAATATTTGACTATTTAATGAGAAGAGCAAAGGTTTTCACACTGTTGGAAAGCCACTTCATTAGCTCAGATAAAGTAATAATGAAGATAAAAGTAGCAGATTCAAGTTGATAACGTGTGAAAATTTCTTGTGAGAAATGAGATAGGCATTGAAATTTGGATGAAACATGCAAGGAAGGTCCATCTTGAAATGATATATCCCATACTAAAATTCCATGTGTCATGGTAGGTTAAAATGTGACATAATGCAAGCCAAGTGGGGGGTTTTCATGTTGACATTTGAACCTTAACCCTTTCTTTCACCAGTTTTCTTCTTTTCTCATTTGGTATATTTATGAATTTGACACATCAAACAGACCAAAAAATCTTCTGATAAATATTAATGATGGTATCTTCCTTTGTTTATCCTTTGGATGCTTCTGACTTTGAAATTTGCATAAAAGACAATGGTTTTAGTTCACAATGCTATCTATAACCTTTGAGGTTGGGATTGCTATTCTTGAAAAAAACCCCAATTGTTTATTCAGTTCATGGAAATCATCAAACCAATATCCATTCAGGTTGGAATATGGTTATAATATATTGATTTGATCTGATTGGATATTTATGTACATTTATAATCTTACTTTAAAATTTGACAGAATCATTTATATTTATTTTAAACTCTTTTATTTAAGAAAATTTTAAGCAAATTTTATTCAAGAAAATTAACAATTTTTTTTTATTGAATACCTAACTTGACTTAAGTTGAGTTTATACCCACCATATCAGCTAATCAAATACTTATTTTAACTCCAAAATACGTTAAGGTTAAAGTAATTTTGAGGAGTGAGAACTTGACAAAGTCTCTTCATATATTTTTCTTGCACCTCCATGTGTGAGAAAAAGATCCAAATTATGTATAAGCTAGAAATATTTGGGATGATGCAATTTAAAATTGAAAAACTATTCTAATTATGTGATTCAAAATAAGTTTCTAGGTTAAAATTTAAATTACATAGGTTAAATTTTTTTAAAATATATTAACTTAATATTCATTGATGACTATCTGAACATTTATTTATTAACTTTAAATCACATTGAAAAGACGTTAAAAACTGAACAACTAATGACCTAAAACTCATTTAATCTACAACACAATCCCGTATGTAATAACTACAAGTTAAACCAAAATATTTCGAAGCAATATAGTTAATGGAATTTATTTTACTTTTTAGATTTTTGGTATTATTCATTTACTGTGTTTTTAAAGTATACACTGGTTTTATATATTAAAATTAATGTATTTTATACAATATTAAAAGTTCAATAGAAAATCTGAACCGTTCAAAACTGTTTATCAAACAACAAAAATCTATATAGAATTATTAATTACATGCATGTTAACAAACATGATTCTTTTTTTACGATGTTACGTTGATGTCAATAGGTGGTTCATTATTGGTTTCCCATACATAATAAATTGTATACATTAATTTCACTTAATATATCGATGTTGTCTTTCACTACAAAAGTATCTAATTAAAAAATAATAATGTAGAACATAAATATATAATAGTAAAATAAACTGAAAAAAAAAAGTGAAGCATCATATTTTTTTCCAAAAGTGTTTTTAAATGTTCTGAAAATATACTTAGAATTTAAACTTTTCTTTATTCGAAGCTTTCTTTTTTATTCTCAAATCCATAACAACCATACATTTGTATTTTTTTTTTTAAACGTCACTGTAGTGACTAATAGCTAAGACACCAGTGTTACACGAAAGCCAAACATAAGCTGATGACACCAAAATAAAAATAATTATTTAAGTTTAATATAGTTCTGAACCATAAGAATATTATTTTATTTCTTAATTTATAAAAAGTATAGTTTTATCCTATAGTATAGTTAACTCTCTGTCGAGTTTAGTCTGGATACATTATTTTGTGTAAATATTTTTTATTTTATCAATCAATTAAAAGTAATAATTACAAGAAGTATATCGAGAAGAATGAAAGAATGTCCTAAGCCATTTTTTTTTCTTTATTTTAAAATCAATTATAGATAGTTAAGAAGTGTAAAAGGAAAATTGGTTTTTAAAGGGAATCAAGTATGTTTGATAGAATTTGACTTACTATATGCAACAGATAAGGCGCAATACAGAAAGAATTGGTGAGTTTTTGGCTTATCTTCTAAGCAATGAAGTGACAACATTCCATATGCTGCATAGTTTGACAGTGTATGAAGTTACTGATTGATAAATCAGAGAGAAGAATAGTGGGTTGTGCATATATTCTTCAATAAAGAACATGGTTCTATTATTGGAAGAAGATGAAGATACTAAACCTGAACAACCACATCGTACATATGTTTATTCCATTGTTACAAGTATTTATTAGTAGCTTCGTTGCTTCCTATTTCCAGCTCCAAGATAAGGAAAATAACACTGGTTTGTGGGTAAAAGCTATCTGCAGAAACAAGAAGATGTTGAGTTTAAGGCAGCCAAGTAAATTTCCTTTATCCCTCTCTTTCTTTATTGTAAATTTCAATCCATTGTTGTTCATTGCCTTCATTTTTCTTTGTAATAAATATTCTTCTTCTTCTTTTCTGAACATAGGTTTTCCCTTCTCCAAGCCTGACGGCAAATTCTCTACTGAAGGTACTGTTGGTTCATGCTTCTGTAATGTATCATAAAGTTATACATGCATTGGTTGTTAATAATATATGTTTTTTTTTTTTTTTTACTTATTGCAGAGAGTCGATTGGCCTATGCCAAACTAGAGAAAGGTACTAATCCTCCAACAACATATAAATGAGATTGTCTCTTAGTTAGGTGATATTAATTAATGATAAAATACAATATCCTAATACAAAATATCTAATCAATATCCTAATGATAAATACAAAATAATCTACAGAGACATATATCTAATCATCTACTCACATATATAATTTGAATATATATACAATTGTTACAAGTGGACATCAAAATACTGCAAAAGAAATGAAGGATAAATATATTTACTTTTAAAAATTATATAATACAAATTTATAAAGATTTAAATAAATTTAGTAGCAATTATTCAGGATAGTCGAGTTTCATCAGTTATAATATCATTCATCCAGTGATAATCATCTATTAAAACTTTAACATAGTCTAAACTTAATTTCAAAAAATACTCATACATTGAGTTGAATATTCGTGTCAATCAAACATCTTCCATGAATTTTATTCACATTAAATTTAACATTAACAACAACATTCCCTTTATACAAAACTCACCATATTCTTATCCCAAGCCACCATGATAGAGTTGATTTCTTTTTGTACTTTAAGTCACAATATTATTTAATATCGATTTGTAGACTGAAACTTTCTTCGACTCTCGCCACCTAAACCTCATTGTCTATATGAGTATAAGAGTCTAGTAGAATCAGATAACTTTGCTCTCTAGATTCAAACTCAATGTTATTGAATATGACACTTATCCTTAACAATAATCATATTATTAAAATTCTCATAATCATAATATATTCATATTACCTGATCTCATAGGTTTGTGGTATTGAAGCCTAGATTCTATTCATTCTCATGCACACACTCAATCCAAGAATATTCTTGTATCATCCATTCTCATTAAGTCATAAAAAGTCATTATAGAAAATTTCATATCACATTAATCAAGTTACAATAAGATATTAATCATTCAACTCATCCTTTAACATTAAACACAAATAAACCTATAAGACTCTAGTTCCAAAGACATATACATATGGTATCAATATTCTTGTAAAGTCTTGTACCTGACATAGAGTTTTAATACAATAGATTCAATATTAACAACAATATTTCCTCTTTTACTTTTAATTAGTTAGAAAGTTGTATGTGGAGACCTAACTTTTACATTGAAATGAGAAAATTATTTCTTTTAAAATAAACCTCCAATTATAAATTTCATTGGTCTATATTTTAATAATACTTTGTAAAAATTACAATTTATTTTAATGATTCGTAAAGTTATAATCACAATTTTTGCCAAACAACTTAAGAATAAAATTAGTTGGTACCTCAAAGTCATCTTTAATTTTACAAAGTTCTTTTTGTTTTTATCAATTTACTTATAAAAATATATTTAAATAAAAAACTTAAATATAATTAACATTGAGTTTAGACAAAATCTCTTTATATTACACTAATCCTATCTCATTCAAATACCAATAACACTTAAGAAAAAGAAACTTAAAGATTCCTATATCAACTCTGGTCTATTTACATTCATTTCAAAAGTAACAATAACTCTAAATGGGAGAAAAAAATTAGAAATGTCTAAAAATCTCAAAAAAGTTAAGTTATAGCCAAAACAATATACTGACCAAGAACTAAATTAAAGAGAAAACGTTCTCTAATGATTAAAAATGTGAAATCTTAAGATACCCACAAATTCAACTTCAAAAAAAGAAGTAAAAGAACTTAATACATGAAAAACTTATTTTTAAAAAAGTTCTGATTAGATTAGCCATGATTGATTTATATGTAGTCATCTCCTAAGTTATAATATGCTCGAAAAAAAAATGATAGGAAACAACTTCAAAAACATAGAAAGTATAAAGATGGATAATACAAAAAATTAAGTTTTAAATATAACTTAAAATTTTAACATTTGTCTCATTGAAAAGTGAGGATTGTAAAATATAAAAACCTCTTATATCTAACACAACACACAATAAAAAAATTGTTATATTAAAGTAATGAGATTTTTTAATAAATATAAAAATTATTTCACGGATAATCTTATAAAGATATATATAAGAATACGTTAAACATAAATAAAATAACATAAATATGTACATATTCAAAAAATTACCTAAAATATTTCCAAATTAATTTTTTTATAGTATAACTGCCATCACATAAAACTGAATAAGAAAGAGAGAGCACGATATAAAGAAGTTTATTCTTTTAAAAAAATATTTTCGTATTATTTTTGGTTGAGTGAACTCAATTAACATATTGATGCGTGCTTTAATATCTTTTGCCTATATAACTTAATTGCAAAATCTTATGTCATGTCTTTTTACTGAATGTAGAGTGGTCCCAGCATATGAAATCGCTACCAGGTAATAATCTTGCATTCACCATTATAATATTATTCAAAGCATAATATATACATGTTTACTGTTTTTTTTAGAATAAAAATAATATTCTTAAATTTTTTTAGAAATTAGCTTAAACCAATCATAATTAAATACAAGATCTTTTGTTCATAAATCAATAGTAATCCTTGCTCCCACAACTTTTATAACAAGGATTTATTAATTAAAATATCATTTTCACAACATATTCCTTACCTTTGTAAGTAACAACATGTTTTTTTCTGATTTTTCCAAAAAATTAGAAATTACACACATATTTCTAATTGTTATTTGTGGTTTATTTGATATATTAAAGTTAGTTCATTAGGCTTAGGCCTATTCCATAAAATCTAATAAAAATTTTCATATTTTGTTTACCAGTATTTGATATTTTAATTTATTTGATTTAGGCTATAAGTTAAATTAAAAATGTTCTTTCAATGTTATATACTTATACTCAACACCACCTTCAAAACAAACAATGGATCAAAGTGGATAGAAGGTATAGTTGTAGTCACATATAATAATGTAAGAAAAAAAAAATACCTTGAGAAAAAAAATGTAAAAAAAAATTACATATATAAAATAAATGTGGAATAATTATTTTAGCTAATAATTTTATTTTGATTATGTTAAATTCATATATATATTTTCGTTAACAATTATTTGTTTCGATTCATAGATCAACTCTCGTCTATTTACACTCACTTCAAAACCAATAATAGCTCTAAATTGAAAATTTCTAAAATTCTTAAGATTTCATACGTTCAAAACCATTAGATATGATTGATTTATATTTAGCCATATCTTAGAGGGACACAATAAATAAATAAATAAATAAATAAATAAATAAATATATATATATATATATATATATATATATATATATATATATATATATATATATGTCAACAATTTCTTCATATACAATATTTTTATTCGTATCGTGTATTATTATTATTTGCATCATTATCTGCTTACACATCTCATACCATCAGGTGGAAGAATAAAAATCATAAGAAATAGAAAAAAAAATGACAAGTTAATGAAAATTTAACAATTCATAATCTTAAACAACTCATTAGTAGCAACGTAGTTATACCATTCAACCACAATATAATATTTATTAAAACATATAACTATTATGTATTTAAACTTTGAAATATATATTAAGTCGGATAATAATAAAGTTATATATTTGTCACGTGATCTCATAGTGGATTATAGCATAATAATAATCTTAATTCCAATTA
The DNA here is from genome assembly GCA_036885675.1 of Vigna mungo. Taxonomy (NCBI): domain Eukaryota; kingdom Viridiplantae; phylum Streptophyta; class Magnoliopsida; order Fabales; family Fabaceae; genus Vigna; species Vigna mungo. The sequence goes on along the minus strand of CP144691.1, from coordinate 14,240,038 downwards.
ACCTATCTCATCATAATAGGTTAGTTCCTATCAATCTTCTAGGTACATTATTTCATATTGATCATGTATACAAAGAGACTTTTTCAACCTAAACTCTATTTTCTATATGAGTTCATAAATTTAGTAGAGTTAGGATGACTATAGACTGAGATCCCTACCAAATTACATACCCTAACAATATACAATGTGACAAATCCCCTTATAAATGACCATATTCATACAGCATACATATATATAAGATGAAGTATTTTTAAACCCAATATTTTTATGGTATAAACAACTTTGGCTCTACCCTCAATCATACTGGTTAACAACCATTTTCCTTGAAACAATGATTTCTTGCCCAACCACGACATAGTTTGCCCAACAATTTTGAGATAGGTTATTCCTTCAAACTGAAACTCGCATAATCAATTGTCTTCTTGTTCAATGACACACCTCTAGAGGTATACTCTTCTAATAAAGCCTTAGATTGTCTAACCACTCTTGAAGCTAAATTCCTTTAAATTCGTCTAACAAGCCCAAGCTTGCTTAGTGATCAAGTCTCCCCCACCTCTTTGAAAAAAAAATGATTTCATCCAATAAGGGGTTCACCCGCTTAGTGACTAAGACCACTAGAAGCTTGTTTCACCAAACTACGAGTCTTGTCTCACCCAACAAGTGTTACCATTAAAGCTCACTACATCTGAAAATTGTATCATTCATCTAGTGAGAGACTTGCTCATTTAATGAGTCTACATGAAACTAAAAACTTACTATAAATGTATCAGATAAGCCATTTGGTCCCTCTAAGCACTCTTACACGTTTCTTAGTTAAAAAAAATAACATGTACACAATTTTAAGTGCCTTATATGAACTAAATTGAGGTTGACAAATTTCATTCACATTACAAATTTCAAATTTACTCAAACTGGATCTCAAATTAAAGAAACATACAAATTCACCTTTGCACAACTTATTAGATTATACCAAAACATGCAGAATTATGCATAAAACATTATTAGCTTCCCTTTCTTTGTATAGAAAATCCTTGACTCAAAGGTTCCTAAGGCTTTAGTTCTCACATGATGATCAAATTACACACAAAAAAAAAAATCTGAATTAGAAATTTGATCATATTCTCATAATCATAAACAAATAAAGATTTATTTTAAGTTATTTTTTAGCACATGTATTGGATCTAAAGTCAAATGCAACTCAAAATGCTAAATTTACCTAAAAATAAACAAAAAAGTAAATATACTTTATTTTTATCACTGATTAGCTGAATGCGTAAAACTCTTCGTAAATATCCTTCTTATAATATTTTATCTTCATACGTATGAGATGAAACTAAATATTTAGAGAGAAGACAAATAAAAGTTTTAAAATAATTGTAAAAAAATAGTAATTTTTATAAAATAAAATTTGATTAATAAAAGTTCTATGTATAATTTAACACTTTAAATAATAAAATAATTAAGTATAATCTTTTAAAAACTACTATTATTTTTTACTACTTTCTAGGTCCTAGGATGAGAACAATAAAAAAATGAAGTTTAAAAGAAAGTTTTAAAAATAAATTATTAAATAGTTAAAAATTTAATCTAAATATAATTTAAAATTTTAATATTTATTTCAATGAAAATTATGAATCAATAACAGTAAAAGCTAACGTTTATATCAAACACATACACACTAAAAAATGTTATAAAGAATGGAATTTTTTAATAAATATAAAAATTATTTTAATGAATAATCTTATAAATAAATATTCATATAAGTTAAATATCAAGATAAATTATCGAGTATCATTAACAAGTTTTTTATCCAGTAAAAAAACTTTTAAGACAAAAAATTTATAATTTTTTTATAAAATATTTAACTTTTTAATATATTTATTTAATGTTAAATTTAAAATCAAACTTAAATTTAACTCATATGATCAAATTCATTAATTAAAGTATAATTTTGTAAATTATTAATCATTTAATTTAGAATTATTAAATACCAATTCAATAGTATATTATTGATTATGATATTTGAACATGACTTTGCTAAGTCAACTAAGTATTCTGATGTGGAATGTTCAGATGCAAAGGATAATGATGATGAAGATGAAGATGAAGAGTCTGAAGCTGAGGAATCTGAAGTGGAGGAATCTGAAGCTGAAGAATTTGAAGCTGAAGAAGAATATGAAACTGAGGAATCTGAAGCCGATGAATCTGAGGTGGATGAATCTGAAGTTGAGGAATCTGAAGTTGAAGAATCTGAAGCTGAGGAATCTGAAGCCGAATATATAAATTCTGAATCTGATGCCGAGTATTCAGATGAAGAGCCACCAAGGTATGTTCATGTATGTGTTCATACTGGCTTAACTGTTGGTCATTTCTTCTTATATATTTCATCAACTTTTTATATGAATGTAGGAACCTCACCGCTATCAATCAAAACATGCGTAATTTGTCTATTGCGAGGTAAAAACTATGTAAATTAAATATTTTCATTTGACCACAAAGTGGTGTAATTAATAATTAACAATTGATTCCACATTTCTTTGTTGTTACAAACAGACAGGACAAAGCAAACTACGTATGAATGAATATTCATGGTTATGGACTCGCGAAGAAGGAGAACTTCTCATAATGTTAACATAAACTATGGCAGTAGCTTAGAATAAAATGCAAACTCAAACTTAAATAATGAGTTTAATGTTGTCGTTAAATATCTATACAATCGACCATTTAACTTGGTTTGGATGGTGGTTTGTTAGGTTATCTGGTATAATTATTATTGTGTGCTTCTATCACTGTTATATTATCCTCCATAACTTTTGGGAGTATTCTAACTCTGCATGCACATGACTCAACAAATTTTATTTTCCTTTTATTTTGGTCCTTCAAATGAAATGCATAATTTTCAAAAGCTTTTAAGAATTCTAGATTAAGTCGGTTAGAATGAGATACAAATTTATTATAATAAGGCCCAATAACCTTAAAACAAAGGCCATTTCGTAAAGTCCTTTAAGAGATAAAAATATCTCTTGAAAAGTCGTGTCAAAGAAGCAGTTTTTATCCATGAAAGAGAGAGAAAAGACTCGAGACTCTTTTGGTAGCAAGAGAGAGGAGTGTGAGGCTCACTAGGAGCATCCAGTCATAGCTGTTGCAAAAAGAAGAAAAAGATATCAGTGCAGAGGCTACAACAAAGGTAAGAAAAACTCAAACTTTCTTTATTTTTGTAATGGAGTAGTATGCTGCGTGTCATAACCAGAAAGGAAAAAACCCTAACCTTTAAATAGGTTAGGGAAAAAGGGGAGTGGGGAAAAACCAATTAACCTAATCGATTATTACTACTAATTAATAATCCTAACAAAACTAACTGAAATAACAAACATCAATAGTCTCCCCTTAAGTTGGATTGTGTATGTTCACCAATCCAAGCTTAGGAACGATAAACTAGAAGTGCACGTGGTAAGGAAGTTTCGTGAAGATGTCAGCGAGTTGCTCATTGGAGCGAATAGGTAGGAGATGAAGAAGATTTGCTTGAATCTTCTCGCGAACAACGTGACAGTCGAGTTCAATGTGTTTAGTCCTTTCATGAAATCTTTGATTGTGAGCAATATGTCTGGCAGACTTATTGTCACAATAAAGCGCAACAATAGTAGTGTTCTCAACACTGAGATGTTGTAGGAGATAATAAATCCATTGAATTTCACAAATTGTGGCAATCATGGCACGATGTTCTGCTTCGGTAGAAGACCTGGACACATTATTTTGTTTCTTAGTTTTCCACAATATAAGAGAGGATCCAAGGAAGATGCAAAATCTAATGGTGGATCTTCTAGTAATAGGACAAGTTGCCTAGTCTGAGTCACTAAAAGCTTTTATTTGGATATGAGAACTAACAACAAAGAAGAGGCCTTGTGAAGGGCTGGACTTAATGTATCTAAGCATGTGCTGCAAAGCCTGATAGTGATAATCAGTGGGGTATTGAACAAATTGACTGAGAAGATTAACAGAAAATCATAGATCAGGTCTAATATTAGTGAGATAAAGTAACTTCCCTATTAATCTGCGATAAGAATTGTGATTGATTAAGTAATTCTCTGTCTTATACAAAGAGCTGATGTCGCTTAGAAAGGGGGTAGTGCAAGGCTTGCATCCTAGCATTCATGTCTCTTCAAGAATTTCTAGAGCATATTTCCTCTGACATAGGTGTATCCCTTTCTTAGATCTGACTACTTCAAAGCCTAAAAAATATTTCAGCTCTCTTAGGTTTTTTATTCGAAAAGCATGATGAAGAAGAGCTTTAATGTGGTTTATTTCTGTGATAGAATCACCTGCCAAAATAATATCATCTACATACATAAGGAGAGTTGTGAAATTTGTGGATATTTTCTTAATAAAAAGGGAATGATCAGATATAGATTGAGTGTAGCCAACAGAGAGAAGAAAAGATGATAGTTTATTAGAGCTGTCAAAATAGGTCACAACCGCGGGCCAACCCGGCCCACCACGGGTTCGGACCGGGTTGGGTTTGAAAAAATTGTATTTTTTTTATGCGGGTCAGATTTCAACTCGGCTCATTTAAACCCGGCTCATGCGGGTTGAATCCGTGGTGGGCTGGGTTGGTCCACCAACCATGGAAGACCATCAAGGGTTCACATTGGACCTCTTACTAGAGCCATGGCAAAGAAGATTCAAGAAGAAGAAGGATCACCTATCATTTTGCTTCTATGGAAGGTGATTTATAACCCTTCTTCCCTTAACTAAGACATGTTTACTTTGTTTTGTAGGGCCTAATAAAACTTGAAGGAGTGATTGAAGCATCCAAGAAGTAAGAGCAAAGGAGGGAGTTGATTGAAGCAAAAGAAGGAGTACTGTTGGGTGGCGCTCAGCGCCACATTCTACGCTCAGTGTGGGCGAAGCAGCATGCTTCAAGTGAGCAAGCTGACCTGGAGGAGGCGTGACCTGTGCTAGTTTGAATTGACGCGTTTCTTAGGGAGAATTATTTAAATTTTGAGAGGGAATTCATTCAGAAATGAGGTCCCTCTTCACCTATAAATAAGAGGGCCTCCCCTTTGTAATACCTCACTTTAGAGCTTTGAATGAAAAGCTGCAGAATTCTATTTCCAGCTTCTTTGTTCTTGAGTCAATTCTTCTCCTCCCTTTCTCTGCCCTTTTCTCTAGCTTCCTTCCATAGTAGGAAGGTTTCCTGAGTTGAGAGGTTCAAACACACATTCCTTCCATCACCGAAACACCACAACTCCATTCATCTACACCAATTTCCGCTGCACTTCTCTGCCTCAACGTTAGCTTGCTGTTTGGAGTTGGATCTCACGGCCACTCGACCTTAGCAGGCTTCCATCAAACCCACCTACCTAATTTTATTTTATTAAAATTTAATTTTAATTTTATAAAAAAAATATTTATTATTATTTTTTGCTTGAAAAAATTATTTAAATTCCCTATTTTCAAAATTAATTAAACAACCATGTTGGGAGTGAATTTTGGAAGTGAAATTTGTTTAGATTTGAATTATAGAAAGTTTGTAATTTTTTTTATTTAAAAAAATTGTAATTAAGTGAGTCAGTGAGCAAACCCGTTTACCCACCAACCCGTGGTGGGTCGGGCCGGGTTCAAATTTTCCTGGCTCGCTAATAAATGAGCTGGGTTGGATTGGCTCACTAAGTGACCAACCCGTGGTGGACTGGGTGCCCGTTTTGACAACTCTATAGTTTATCAAATCATTGTCTACTAGTTTGTTTCAGCCCATATAAAGATTTAGTTAACCTACAAACCTGACCTTTTGTACAAATGCTAAGTCCTGGTGGAGGCTCCATATAAACTTCTTCATTTAAGTCCCCATGTAGAAAGGCATTATTAACATCAAGTTGATGTAGATGCATATTTTTTAAGGTAGTAGTAGCAAGAAGAATTCTGACAGTGGTTAGTTTAGCTACAGGAGAAAAAGTGTACAAAAATTCTATACCTTCTTGCTGGTATAACCCTTAGCAACCAAGCGAGCTTTGTACCTTTCTATGGTGCCACCGGCTTTATGCTTGATCTTGTACACCTATCTGCAACCAATGGAATTTTTTCTAGAAGGAAGTTGAGTTAAGTACCAAGTACCATTGTCTTGCAAGACTTTCAGTTCTTTTTGCATGGTTGTGACCCATTCACGGTTTTCTATTGCCTCATTATAGGATTTAGGCTCATTGTTGGCAGATATGGCCAAAGTTTATTTTAGGTGCTTTGTTGATAAAGAGTTATAAGACAAAACATTGGAAATAGGATAAGGAGTTTTTTAATTATTTTTTTTCATTAACCCGGTGTATGCAAACATTTAGATATCCAGGGACCCTTTTAACTCTGGTAGACTTTTTGGAACTGTGATCTTCTCTATCATTAGTGTGATCAGTACTAGTGTTAGTGGTGGTGTCTCCATTGTGATCAGATCTCTGCTCTGTATCTCCATTTTCAAAAAAAATAAAATTGGACTCTATTACAATTTTGACCAAACCAAAAATCATTAGGCAAAACACTCTCAATCTCTTTCTCAGCATAGCTGGTCTCATTACTTTGTTCATCTTTGTAAGGGAAAATGTTTTCATAAAAGATAACATTCCTATTTAAAAATATTTCCCTAGTACTAACATCAAGTATAATATATCCTTTAACACCATTTTTATAACCTGAGAAAACACATTTTCTAGCTCTAGAATCAAGTTTATGTTTGTTGTGTTCTAAAGTATAAGTAAAACATAGGCAGCCAAAGGTTTTCAAGTTTAAATAGGTGGGAGGATTGGCATATTTTAAATCATAAGGAGTCTTATGATAACAATAATTCTTACCATTATCTGTGGTGCAATTTTCTTACCAAATCAACTCTCTTGAAGCTTGAAACATGCTTAATCCTCTCTTTTATCTAACTTTGTGAATAACTTTAGCTTAGGTTACACATACAAGTTTTCATCACTAATTCCACAAGTTTTGTAGGAACTTTGTGTGCTTTGGAAGAGCATAGGAACTTTGTGTGCTTTGGAAGAGCATCTAAACTACCAAGAGTGGGAGCCCAAGAAAAGCTACAAAAGCAATGAAGAAATCTCACGCCTGAGCTCCTCAAAAGGGGGGCTGAGCCCCTTTCAATTCGCAGTTCACTGCATATCTGATGCCTGAGCGCCCAAGAGGGGGGTTGGGCGCCCTTCAACTCACATTTCCAGCCAAAACTTGGCGCTTGGGCGCCCTTTGCTTCGCTGATTCACCCTAAACCTGGCGCTTAGGCACCCTTGAAGGGGGCTGGGCGCCCTTTGCCTCATTGTTTTTGTTTAATCCTGGTGCTTGGGCGCCCTAGAAGAAGGGGGCTGAGCGCGACTTTTGCTGACATGACACCTTAGACCTATTTCAGGCTTCCATGCAACGAGGGTGCCATCTTCTTGGCGGCTGAAGCACGAAAACACACTTTTGGACCTTTGGGAGCTGGTTTTAAGTAGTGGGAACTCTTCGTTCTTCCTCCTTGGGTCTCCATCTCTTCCAGTTTCTTCCGTTGTAAGCTCAAGCTCTTCATGATTATGGAGAGCTAAGTTCTTTTTGTTGGAGAATGATGTAAACTATGAAACTCTCTTGTACATGCACTTGTTTTGAATGAATACAAGCTTCTTTCATTATTTTCTAGTATTTATTTCCTTTGCTTAAAGCTTGTTGTGACTTGATCAACCATAGCATGATTTTAGGGTTTGCTTAATATTGGGAAATATTGTGTGAACCTTGAACTGGACTAAACACCTAAAAGAAATAGTGTGTAGGGATAAAGCTTGCACCTTTAGTTGTCTTAAACCTCTAGTCTTAACGCAGATGAACTTGTTAGATTACTAAGGGATTGAGATTTAATGAGTAAATCTAGGTTCTCTCTACCAAGGGATTGGGTTTGAGTAACTTAGTAGGTTGACATGAGCATTTAAATGAAGAAGTAATGTGCCTTTGCATGAGAGTGTAATAGGTGAAATCATTCTCCAACATCTTCATTCCATATCATCTCTAATAATTTCATTTCCTAGTGTTTTAACCCCAATAAGTTCAATCTATCAATTATGCATTATGTTTATTTTCATTGCATTAATTCACATTAAAGGGAATCATTCTTTAGTCTAAATTATTTAGATAATTGTACGATTGTAAAGTGTTAAACGAGTCCCTTGGAATACGATATCTGGTCTTATCAGTTTATTACTTAGAACGATTTGGTACGTTTGCCAAAGAGTTAACATCTTACCACTTAGAACAGATGTGGGTAATCTATTTATCAAATAAAGGGCATGAGATATAGCATAACATCAGTAGGCAATAGGTATATTAGATTGAAAAAGGAAACTTCGAGTTTTATCCAATATATGTTGGTGTTTACATTCAACAATGGAATTCTGTTGGGAGTCTCAACACAACTTTTTTGGTGTTCAATACCATAGGAATTATACATAGCAATACAGTTAAATTCAGGACCACTGTCAGATCTAACAGTCTTAACAATTTTGCCAAACTAGTTCTTAATTTTTAAAATAAAATTCTGCAGAAGTTCTCTAGTTTGACCTTTATTGTGCATCCAGAAAGCTCAAGTGTGTCTACTGTAATAATCAACTATGGTAAGAAAGTATTTATGCCCATGAATAGAAGGAATAGAGATAGGACCCCATATATCACAATGTATCAATTCAAAACAATCAGTAGAAACAATGTTGCTTTTGGGGAAAAGGAAGTTTATGTTGTTTGGCATAATGACAAATATCACAAACAGTTTTAGATGACATTTGAACATGAGGGAAATTTTTACATATTTGTTCTATGACTTTGTGGCCAGGGTGACCCAGTCTATAATGCCACAGATCATCATTAACTTGCTTACAAGAAAACACAAATTTAGGAGCATAATCCTGACTAAAAATAGAAAAAGATTGTAGATAGTAAAGGCCTTTATAAACGTTAGCATGCCCAATCATCTTCAAGGTAGAGTTGTCCTGTATCTGAGAAGTCTTAGAAGAAAATGTTAAAGTTCGAATTAGGTCCCTGGTTAGACTTTGAACAAATATAAGGTTAAAAGAAAATTCTTGAATATATAGAGAACATTAAATATGATGAAGTTTTTTGAAAATTGAATGATTCCAACATTTTGGGCAGTAACTATAGAGTTATTTGAAAGCTTAACAAATATAGGTTTAATTTTATGAAAGGTAATAAAGTGTTTTCTTTCATGGGTTACATGATCAGTAGCCCCGGTGTCTATAATCAAGGAAAAATTACCTGGGCTATCTCTAGAGGTGTTTCTCTGCACTCGGCTAATATTGTGTGAGGGGTTGTCAATGCCTTCTATCATTTTTAACAGTTTTTGCATCTGCTCAGGGGTAAAGGTTTACGTAGGATTACTATTATTTCCTTGTTGAGCATTATGAGTCTAGGTAGAAGTATAATCATCCTTGCAGACATTAGCAAAACTCCATTTAGTCTGTCCTCCCCTATCTTGACTGTTGTTGTTGTCAATCTTCTTGTACCATGGGGGGTAACCATGTTTGGAATAACACTCATTAACTGTATGATTCATCTTGTGACAATCGGAACATTGTTTCTCATAATTGGGATTTATCCCTCTTCCTCTGCCTTGTCCTCGTGAGCTAGTGCCACACCCTTGAGGTTTCCAATTAGATCTGTTAGTGGTGCTAGCCAAAATCTTGAAAGTGTCATTCTGATGAAAAGCTCCAGGATGTTGTTTTTCTTGTCTTTCTTGTTGCATAAGGAGAGCAAAAACTCTGTTGATATTGGGAAGAGGTTCCATCAAGAGGATTTGTGTTCTAACAATGTGGTAGGTGTCATTTAAACCTTTCAAGAAATAGATAACATGTTTCGCTTCTCTGTATTTGAGAGACTCTGGACAAATCACAAGTACATGGGACAGGTGCAACAACAATAGGTCTAAGAGACTCTAATTCTTCCCAAAGAATTTTCAAGTCAGTGAAATATTGGCCGACATTTCTCTCTCCCTGTTTAATGGAATGAATACCCTGCAATAAGTTTGAAATCTTAAAATAGTCTCCTTTAGAAAATATTTCTTTAAGTTCTTCCTACAAATCTTTGGCATTGTCAACATATATGACACTTTCTGCAATATGAGGTGAAAGAGTCTTGATGATACAAGATAAAACCATTGTCACATCTCTGCCAAGCATCAAACAAAGGACCAGTTCTTTGTGGCTTTTTGATACTACCATCAATGGATTTGATCTTGTTTTTGGAGAGAGTAGCTCTTTTCAAATTTATGCTCCAAGAAGAGTAGTTAGTCTCATTGAGAGTTTGGGAAATAAGAGTTATGCATGGATTTTCTCCAGGATGAAGATGAAACGGGCTAGAAGGTTGATTGATGGGATCTGGGTTGTCCGTCATGCCAAGAACAGATCAAGAAATATGTTTCTAATAAGGCCCAATAGCTTTAAAAGAAAGGCCTACTTTGTAAAGGCCTATAAGAGATAAAAATATCTCTTGAGAAGTCCTTTGCCAAAGAGGCAGTCTTCGTCCACGAAAGAGAGAGAAAGAGCTCGAGACTCTTCTGGTATCAAGAGAGAGAAGGAGCGCGGGGCTCACTAGGAGCATCCAGCCATGATTGTTGGAAGAAGAAGAAAAACAGATCGGTGCAGAGACTACAATAAAGATAAGAAAAACTCAAACTTTATTTATGTAATGGAATAATATACTGTGTGTTACAACTAAAAAGAGAAAAACTCTAATCTTTAAATAGGTTAGGAAAAAAAAGAACGAGAAAAAACCAACTAAACCAAACTAATTATTACTACTAATTAATAATCCTACATGAACTAACTGAAATAACAAAGATCAATACGATTGTTTATGAAATTTATTGTTATCTAATTTAAAACTATATATCCTTGATTTTTGAATTGTAGATTAAGTGTTCTAAAATCTTTTTCTCTTAGAATTTTTTTTTTCGACAATTACAATCGTCTTGTTGTATATATATACGATTAGAATATTGTTTGACCAGTAATATATATCACAAAAATAGGTTTGTGAATTGCAAAAGGAAACTTTTTAGTACACGATCTGAAGAAAAGAGGAATTTTTCAAGGAAACTAAATTTTTCTTTCTTTTCTTGTAAAGACTACAATTCTCAATCATTATTTTCTAATACCAACAAAATTGTTGTCTCGTATCATATTAGAATGATCTAAATAAAGAGAAGTATGATTTTCGATTGAAGTAATTGAAATGTAAATACTACTATCAATGTGAACTTAACAAGACGAAAATTAAAAAAATATCAAAATTACAATAGTGTAAACTCTTGAAAGATGTTATATTTCATATACAAATAAAATTTACTTAATACAATACTATGGATTGAATTTTGAATGACGGTTAAAATAGTATGTAACAACGATTTTTTAAATCATCGTTATTATAACTGTTATTAAAAATTTAATATAATGATAACTGTTGTTAGAGCCGTCTTTTTACTGTATTATTAAAAAATGACCAGAATCATCTCTTTAATTTGCTCAATAATATAAAATCAAATAACCAAAACAATTAAAATGTTGAGGTGAGAATCAAAGCGTTTTGTTTCAAACAATTAAAGTGTTTTATAGAGATGCTCGTCTTTCTTTTATTTCATTATTTTTTTTTCTAATTTGAATCTTTTATTTGTTTTCACCTAACATAACCAAATGATTAATTCGACGAGTTTCTGAATTTGATAGGAAACAAATCATATGAATTGTTTTGAGAGCATTTTTTTTTTATTCTGTTCATTTTTTAAGTAAAATTTTCCTATATTTCCATACATTTTAACATGCATTTCATAAAATTGTAAAATAATTTATTTGTTATTGTATGCTTATCTACATTTTCTTTTTTCTTCATGACAACATTTTTTTTACACACTTCTCTCTCATGTTTTATTGGAAATTTAAAATAAATTTAAGATAAAAATAGAAAATCAAACCTTATATAAAAATAAAATCTATTAATTTATTTTTTAAAATTTTGAGTAAAAAAAATATGTTAATTCCTTATATAATTGAAATCACGTTATTCCAATAAAAATATGCATTTTTGTTTTAAAATATATTTTTTATTCTGCAAAATGTAAATCATAACTATTATATTTCAAGATATATAATTTAAAATATAAAATTTATAGTGTATTTCAAAATGAAAATCCTAAACCAAATTTAGAATTTTAAAATACAGGGAGCGCATAATGAAATTATGGAGCTGCAGGAAAATTCAGCCCATTTTTAGTGTCTTGGACTTGACAGGGAAGACTTGATAGGAAAGTTTTGGGCATTGATTCCTCTACCTCTCCATTTCTTTTATTTTTTTCTTTAATTATAAAAATGATCTTTTTTTATTTTTTTACTTTTTTAACCTTATTTATTAAATAACTCTAACATTTAACTTTTTCCTTCATTCAGATTTTATTTTCACTTTCAAGGCAACTTCACCTTCCCTTCTCTGATTCTTCTCACCTCCAAACCCCAAGTTCCATTTTTTTTTTAAATTCCTACTCTCCTACTCATCTTCCTGTGCTTTTAAATTTTAGTGTGCGGCGGTGCAACATTATGACAGTACGGCGCGGCGCGGTGGTGGTTGCTTCGTAGTTTCTTTTTTGTCTCTTGGTCTACTAGTTGTGTTTCTGCTTCCTTTGAAAATGTATGTAATATAGAGTTTAAGATTATGTTCTACTGTGCACGATTTTCTGTTTCGTTGCTATTGATGTTTCTGGGTGGGTAGGATGTTTCGTTGCTTATGATGTTTCTGGGTGGGTAGGAGGAAGAAGACGTCCAGGCTTAAACCGGATGTCGCACATCCGACGACGGATTTCGACCTCCCTTTCAGGGACAAAAGGACGTCGACATTCGTTTAAGGCCTGATTTTTTATTTTTAAGTTTTTAGTTTATTTTATAAGTAATTAAATTTTAACTTTTAATTTATTAGTTTAATGGTATTTTATAAGTAACTAAATTTTAAATATCGACAAACTTTTTAATAGTTTAATTTTTATTTATTTATTAGTTTATTGTATTTCAACCACGGAGACGAAATATGCACAGTTGCACCTTTCCTTCACACAATTCTTCACAGGGAGCACAAAGAATTAAAAAAAAAACAATAACAGAGAGAGCCCCATAGTAAGGGAGCACAAAAAATTTAAAAATACAATAACGAGAGAGAGGACAAATACGGAGGGATCAATGTGAGAAAAAATAAGTTTTGTATAATAGGAGATTGAAATTAAAATTAACTTATAAAATAATAAATTTTAAATTTTAATTAAGGGTATAATAGGAATATAAAAAAATAAAAATATAAGAAGAGATAAGATTGGAATGGAGAGGTGCAGGACCAAATATGTGGGGGTGGAAGGATCAATGCGGAATTTTTTTTTGTTTACTTCCACTATTGCTTTAGGTTTCATTATCTTTATTAGTGTAGAACATAATATAAAATTAAATATACGAATAAATAATATAGAACACACAAAAAAAATAATTGTAAAATAAATTAAAAAAAGGGTGAAACATTTTTTTTTTCAAAAGTGTTCTTAAACAAAAATATGATTTTATTTATCACAGTTTATAAAAATTATTATTTTATCTTTTAAAGAAATTCTAAGCAATTGGTCAGTTGTTGGCTTATTTTCTAAGCAATGAAGTTTGACAGTGTATATAATTTGAACACATATTCCAGTTAAAAAAAATGCACTTAACCTCTGAAATGTTATTAGCATAATTGATATAGTTAACAAGCTAATGTAATTAGTGATTCTTAGCGTATGAATTGTTGAAAGTTACCTGTTACTGATTGATAAATCAGAGAGAAGAATAGTGGGTTTCATGGTGGAGGCAGAGAAGGAAATGGAAGTTGGTTGATGAAAGTTGATTGAGGGTTTATGCTAATTTGGGGTTTTAGGGTTTGCAATTGGAGTTTTCGCGTTTTGTGATTTAGGTCTCTAGTGATTGCTGCTTGCAGGTTGTGTCCATGGCGACGCGGAGGATAAGAATGAGACGTTGCCTGCTTTGATTTGGGTGCTGTGGTGGTTTAGGCACGGTAGTGGCGCGGTGGTCCTGATTGATGCGCAAGAAAGAAAAGGAACTACACGAGAGAGAAGATGGTGGAGGCGAAGTGGCAGAAGCTCGCGACCTGTGGTTCTTGATTTTGTTTGCAAGTTGTGAATGGTTTTATGGAGAAGATTGAAGGAGGAGATGCGCTATTGGTGGTGGCGCATGGAGATGACAAAGATTGGGGATGAAGGTTTGCGATTAATAATGACCAGCGATGGTTGTGGTGCATATAATTAAATGTTCTAAAAACTATTGATAGAATTTAAACTTTTCTTTATTGGAATGGTTTTTTAATCTGAAATTCATAACAACCATACATTTCTACTTTGAAACATTTCATGTAACGGATTGATTAATTGATAAGTGGGTGGTGCATATATTCTTCAATCGTGCATGCAGTAGTTGATTCGATTGTTGAAGTATTTATTAGTAGCTAAGAAAATTAACAATGGTTTTCTGGTTTTAAGGTGTCTGCAAAAACAAGATGATGTGGCGTTTAAGGAAAACATGGGTTGAAAAACAAGACTCTCGGGGTAATATAGTGAGGAAAGAAGAAGTGGTTCTGACCAAAAAAGTCAATGCTTCAAACATACAAGAACAAGAGAGAAAACCACCAAGTAAAGGTATTAAACATTATCCCTCTCATGCACCTCTTTCTTCTCTTCACAAATTTTCAATCCAACTCATTTGGATTTAATAATAATTTTCACTTTTTACTTATGCCTTTCTTACTATTTTATAAAATGAATATAAAAGAAATTATATGTAATTGTAAATACATGATTTGGATGAACTAAAGCATCAAATTCTTAACTTGTTTCAACCAAAATTCTTACAAATATTCTTCTTTTTTGAACGTAGGTGTTCTCTTGTCCAACCCTCGTAGACAATTCCCTCTTCAAGGTATTGTTAGTTCATACTTCTATGTGTCATAAACATACATTTATTTTTCACTTATCAAATTGTCAATATGTAACCCTCTTAATACAAAGCATATAACATAAGGAGACATGTACATAATATCAAGTATTTTAAGGATATTACATAAACACACACAATATATATATATATATATATATATATATATATTTACAAAGTCATCAAAAATAAAATTTTCAGTCTTTCATACGATGTTTCGTGCACCTATTTCTAGATTTTCTCATGTTAACACAATCATAACATATCATGACAATAAAATTAATTGTAACTATTGAAAATTAATTTTTAGCATAAGATAGATAAAAACAATAGTTTCATTGGCAATTTATAAACAAAGATATTAGTCTTTGATAATAATAAAGTTGTAATCTAAGAACTAAGAGAGTTTAAAAAATACAAATAGATATAATATGACTTAAAAGTGTTTACATAAATTTTTGGTATCTTTATGTATAAGTATATAAGTTTAAGAAAACTTAGAAATCCTAAAATAAAGTTTAAAGCCCAAAACATAACGGATTTAACTATAAAACTAAAATAAAATTACAATTTATTTAATTTCCTAAATTATTCTTCGATTGTGCTCATGATTTTCATGTTCTTTAAGTTTCTTCCTTCATGAAATATTATAAAATTCAAGGAGACATGTTTTGATCTTTAACATTATCATAAATCTTTTGAATTGCAAATGTTCTTCTCAAAAGCTTTTCATATATGTTTATGAGATAGTTCTCTATCATACTCTTCTTCTTCAAGAGAGAATTTATCATCAAATTCATATCACTTGAAGATTCTTTATTATTCTCCAATGTTAGAGAGAACTAGAACCGAATTCTAGAAGATCCTACTTACAAACACACACATAAATCAAAGACTAGGGGTGGGCTAATGGAACTGCACGGCTAAAATTTGCACTGAATTAAAAACTAGTTTGTTTAAACTGAACTAAACTGTAAAATAGTTCAGACAAACTGAACTGTTTTTTGTTTTATCAAACTAAACTGTATTGTACTGTATTAAATTGTACTAAACTACACTATAAACTGAACTGAACTAGTAAGTGAATTGTAAATTGTACTAAAACTACAATATAAACTGAACTGAACTACTAAGTGAATTGTAAATTATACTAAACTATAATCACTTTTACAATATTTTACTTGTTTTATAATTTTTTAAAATAAAAAAATTATATTTTTATATTTTGTGTCAAGTAAATATAAAAGTGTGTTATGATATCATTACTAGTAAAGAAATGTAACCCTAAAATAAGATTTTGGTAGTGATAAATAAATATTAAATATTTGAATATTTATTTAATATTTTTATTAGATATATCTGTAAAAAAAATCTATTAGACCATTTTTCGCCATTCACCTGCTATAAAGTCTTTGTTTAAGAAGTATTTTTACGGATAAAACTGTTTCGAAACTCTGTGAAATCCTTTTAAATTGTTTGATTTGAATAATTTGAGTTACGTGAGTTGCTTTAACTTTTTTGAATGATTTGAATAAATTTTAAAAGAAAGTATATGTGTTAAAGATTAATTAATGTATTGTAAGACAGTACAGTTAACTATAGTTAATTGAACCGAAAATTTATTAAGTTTAGATTTTAAAAACTGAATCATAAAATAGTATATTTAAGTTATAGTAAAAATGAATCAGTTCTTTTTAGTATAATATAGTACAATTAACTATAGTACAGTACATTTCAATATTTTTTGCCCAGTCCTATCAAAGACACAAATATAAAATTATAAATTCTACTAAAGTGATATTTGGATCCTAAAAGAAGACAATATCTTATTATCATAGGTTTGGAGGTTTGCCTCCAAGGTCAAATACCTACCTACAAAAATCATCAAACAATTAAAAATGCAATGCTTAAAGACACTCAAAAGAATATTTCTCAAGTAAACAATCAAACAAGCTAACTCGTGTGCTTGTGTTTATAAGCTTGTTACCATACTAAAGAATGTTTTTGAATATCCAAATGAATTGATAACAGTTAAGAAATTATCAAATACAAGTTCTAAGTTTTAAGCTTATGTCTTCCTTTTTTGTCATTTTTCCTTCATTCCATTAGTATTTTCTTTTAATGACAAATCAGGATACTCTCTTCTTTTTCTTCTCTTTTCCCTCTTTTTCTCTATTTTCTTTCTTTTCTTTTTCTCCTTTCTCACTCTTTTCTTTTTCTTCTCTTCTTTGTCTTTCTTTTCTCTTTCTTTGCCTCTCTCTTTTCTTTCTCTTCTTTTCCTCTATTTTCTTTATTTTCTTTCTTTCATTTCTATAAGTTCTTTTTCTCTTGTATTCTTTTAAGCTTCCACTCTTGTCTTCTTTTTAAAGCATCCAATTTTTGCAAAGACATTTCTCCCTCCTCTTTCAAATATAGAATGTATTTCTTGAGGTCTTCATTAGTAGTCATAAGACATGCATTCCAATTAGGACAGTGATGAGTTTCATGCCTATAGCCTTCACATTTGAACATCTTATAACACTTGATTTAACCCTTTGAGAAACATTTGTCATGCTTGTGCTTCATTTTAATACTAGAGAACTTCTCATATATATGTTGAGGAGATAGTCTTATATCATAATCATTTTTATACTCAAACTTTATTAATGAATATAATCATCATAAACAAACGAGATTTAAGAAGTTAAGATGTGTAAATAGTGTTAACACTTTTGGTTTAGGTGGTTGTTTTAGTGTTATTAGTGATCATGTTGAGTCTTTTTTTTCACCACCTTCAAGTCCCATTCCATCTCCACCCTCTCTACTTCTTTTTCCTTTCTCATTTATTTGACCTTTTTCTCCTCTATGTAAGTTAGATTAATTAACCTATAAATTTTCTATTAATATATATTAATATATATATATATATATATATATATATATATATATATAACTACAAATCCATACATTTTTCATCAATTTCAATAATAATCTACTTATATATATAAATTTCATCAATATCAATAAATATTTTAATAGTATAATTTATTTAAATAAAATAAAAAAATCAATTATAAGTAGCAATCAATGTTCACTTTACATTTATAAAAATATTCAAATTTAATGAGTTGAAGAAAAAAAAACCCTCATAAATTAGCTGAATAATATCATTGTTAATTTAATATTCTTTCTGTTAAATTTAGAAAAGATTGAGCCAGAAAACTATGTTCCCTCTTGCTGGAGAACTTTCATATATATACAAATAATTACAATATACAAATAATTACAATCTGTCAAGCTGATTTTCAGCCCACTAAATAAGCTAAAATATCATATACATTTATTACATTTAATTATCCTAATTAAGAGAATAACCAGCCTACTAAACAAGCTAAAATATCATATACATTTATTACATTTAATTATCCTAATTAAGAGAATAACCGTTGCATATCTTTTCCATTCATTGACATCCCCCCTCAAATTGATGATGGTGAATCTACAAGCATCAATTTGCCAAGTAGAAAATTGTGACGTTGGCGTGGCAATGATTTAGTGAAAATGTCAGCTATTTGAACAACTGTGGAGACATGTGGTAGAGTAATGACCCTACGATCATATGCTTCTCGGATAGAATGACAGTCGACCTCAATGTGTTTCGTCCGTTCATGGTAAATTGGATTTGCTGCAATCTGTATGGCACTGGTGTTATCGACATGTAGTGGAGTGGGTTGTGCTTGAGAAACTCCAAGCTCTGTAAGAAGACCGCGTAGCCATGTTATTTCAGAACAAGCAACATACATTGCGCGATATTCTGCTTCAGTGGACGACTTGGAGACTGGGTCTTGTTTCTTACATTTCCATGAAATAGGAGCATTCCCTAGGAACATACACCAGTCAGTAGTTAATCTCCTAGTGTCTGGACAACCAGCCCAATCAGCATCACTATAAGCTTGGAGTTAAAGAGATGAATTACCAGGAAAGAATAAACCCCGACCTGAGGTGCCAAGGAGATATTTAATGATACGATGTACTGCTGAAAAATGGAAGTGCCTTGGAGATTGCATGAACTTACTAACAGTGTGTACAACATAAGAAATATCAGGGCGAGTGATAGTCACATAGATGAGACTACCAACTAGTTTCCGATATTGAGTGGGATCGTCAAGAAGCTCTCCTTCATGTCGCCTATATTTAACATTAACTTCCATTGGAGTGTCAACAGGGGTAGCATTGGTGAGTCCCGCTAGCTGAACCAAATCTTGAATATATTTATGTTGATTTACAAAAATACCTTCAGGATGGTAATGGACCTCTAAACCCAAGAAATAATTGAGATGGCCTAACTCTTTCATGTGAAAAGTTGAATTCAAAATTTGTTTGATTCTAGAAATAGCATCTTGATCATTACCAGTGACCACAATGTCATCCACATAAACAAGAAGTACGACGATCCCTTTAGGAGTCCGTTGAAGAAAGAGTGATGGATCATACTGACTTTGATTGAAAGAAAAACCAAGAAGAGTGGAGCGAAACTTTTCAAACCATACTCTTGGGGCCTGCTTCAAGCCATATAAAGATCGTTTCAATTTGCAAACAGTATTCGGGGATAGAGTCGACATACCACCAGGAAGTGTGATGTAAACTTCCTCCTTAAGGTCACCATGGAGGAATGCATTTTTTGACATCCATTTGATGTAATGGCCAAGATTTGGATGCAGCAAGAGCAAGGATAGTTCGCACAGTGGTCATCTTTGCAACTGGAGCAAAAGTCTCGTCATAGTCAAGGCCATACTCTTGCTTATTTCCAAGCACAACCAGTCGCGCCTTGTACCGATCTATGGAGCCATTCGAACGTAGCTTTATGGAGAACACAAACTTGCTGCCTAAAGGTTTAACAGATGGAGGACATGGCACTATATCCCATGTCTGATTTTCTTCCAAGGCGAGAAGTTCACTTTCAATAGCTTTTTTCCAACATTCATTCTGCATTGCCTGTTTATAAGAAGAAGGAATAGGAATAGATGATAATGTTGTTGTCATGGAACAGATATACCTTTCTGGGGGCTTACCAATGCGTGAACTGCGTCGTAAAGGAGCTGGTTCTGGTTCTGGAGCTTGTACTGGATCAGCATCCAAGGAAGTATCTTGAAGGGGCCCATGGGATTGACCTGCAGAAGAATTAGAAAACAATGGCAAAACAGAAATTGGGGAAGAGAACAAGTCATGATGGTTTGCAAAAAAATATACACTTTCTAGAAAAATGACATTTCTAGAGACCCGAATTCGATTAAGATTAGGATCATAACATAGAAAGCCCTTTTGATGAGGAGAATAGCCAAGAAAAGCACATTCATCAGATTGTGCAGTGAGCTTGGTGCGTTCATGTGGAGGAAGATGGACATAACATGCACAACCGAAGATACGAAGAGTGGAGTAATCGGGTGGGTGACCAAATAATCGAGTGATAGGAGATTCATTACTTATGGAAGGAGATGGCAATCTGTTTATAAGATGAACAACAGTGGAAAGGGCTTCACATCAAAATCGTGATGGCACATGTGACTCCAGTAAAAGAGTGCGAACAACATCTAGCAAATGGCGATTTTTCCGTTCAGCCACCCCGTTTTGTTGAGGGGTTGATGGACATGATCTTTGAGATAAAATACCATTGGATTGTAAGAATTCTTGAAATAAGTGTGATGTGTATTCCCCCCCCCCCCCCATTATCAGAGCGAAGAATCTTGATTTTGGAGGAGAATTGGGCCTAAGCATTAAAGAATTTGAAAGTGGAAAAGACTTCATCTTTTGAGCGCAAAAAATAGACCCAAGTGAAACGACTATAATCATCAATAAAAGTTACAAAATATTTGTAATTAGCATGAGACGTGACTGGTGCCACTCCCCAAACATCACTATGGATGATATCAAATGGTTGAGTTTCAGTCGACTGATGTGTTGGAAAAGGTAGAATTTTACTTTTGCCAAGCTTACAAGGAATGCAATCAAAATGAATATTATTAAGAGATGAAATGTGTTTATTTCCAAGAAAACCATATTTGAACATGTCATGGAGAACATTGGAGTTGGGATGCCCAAGGCGCTTATGCCACACTTGGTGATCAACCATAGCAGAATTACAAGAGACTAAAGGCAAAGAAAGACTTGGAGACAACGAGAAATGGATGGGAAAAAGGCGTCCAACTTTAGGCCCCTTCGCGATTATCTTCCCCGAGTGTTGATCCTACACAAAACAACCAGACTGTGAGAATTGAACTCGGCAATCATTGTCGACTAATTGACCGACAAAAATAAGATTACTAGTGAGACCAGGAGCAACAAAGACATTTGTTAGAAATGGAGAAATATCACCAGTTTCTGTTATAGGCAATTGATTTCCACCAGCAGTATGGATTGTCAGATTCCCCGAATAGTTTTTTATATTAGTAAGGAATCGAGCATTGTTGGTCATGTGGTTGGAAGCCCCAGAATCAAAGTACCATGGGGAAGAGGAGTTACCTGATAATCCCAAAGCAGAAAAAGCAGAAATTATCATCTGTTGAACCATTTCAGGGGTCAAAGTTGGAGCATCAGTAGTAGCATTTGGATGGACATGTGCTGGATTGGCAGAACTGTTGGGAATAAAAGAAACAGTCGTGGCTGTAAAAGCTGTTGCAAGTCATCGTGGTGGCCTTATTGGGCATTCCTTAATAATATGACCATCCTTTTTACAGTAGTTGCAAAATTTTTTCGGACAGGTTGAAGTATAATGGCCAAATCGCTTGCAACTAAAGCATTGAATAGTACTCATGTCATGGCGTCGTGACTTCCCTTGTGCCACGTATGCGACTGGAACAGTAGACAATCTTTGGTCTTCAATGATGGACTGGGTAAGAAGACGTTGTTCTTCACGTAACAACTCATTGAGACATGCATCCAACGATGGGATAGGATCTCTATGCATGAGATTGGACCGGATACCTTCAAAGTCAGATCGCAATTTCATAAGAAATTGGTCACGTTTAGTAATATCATGAATTGTTTGTACGGAACTGAGACCTTCAGAAGGAAAGTTTGCATAAACTATATCAGTGTATTCAACCCAAAGATTCATGAATTGAGAGTAAAAATCAAAGATGGAGAGACTATCCTGTTTAAAATTAGCATGTTGTGCTCAAGTTGGAATCGACGAGCTGCATTATTTTGACTATAAATTTTTTGCAGATAAGACCACATTGTGCTTGCAGTCTTGTAAGGAGGAAGATTCAGGACAATGTTCGAATCCACAAAACTTAGGATCCAGGCCATGACTTGAGCATCTTTGACGGCCCACTTAGCATGAGCGACCTGATTTTTGTCTTTGTCAGGAGCGGGAGTGCTGCCATCAACATGACCCCACAAATATTTTCCGGTGACAAAAATCTGGAATTGGAATGCCCAAGCTGAGTAGTTTTTTTCGTTAAGGCGAACAAACAAGACATCATATTTTTCGGAAGCCATGAAGCTAGGAAAAACAAAAACGAGAAGAATCGAGAATCGAGAATCGAGAGTTGAAAGTTCGAAAGTTGAGAGTCGAGAGTCGAGAGTCGAGAGTCGAGAACGAGACTGAAAAAAACGCAAACTAGGTTTGGGAATCGTAACCTAGACTAATACCATGTTAAATTTAGAAAAGATTGAGCCAGAAAACTATGTTCCCTCTTGCTGGAGAACTTTCATATATATGCAAATAATTACAATCTGTCAAGCTGATTTTCAGCCCAAAAAATAAGTTAAAATATCATATACATTTATTACATTTAATTATCTTAATTAAAAGAATAACCGTTGCATATCTTTTCCATTCATTGACACTTTTCCCCCTGATTGTAGAGACTACGTTAGGGGAGTTTATGGGAAGAAAACCAAGACAAAGTACTAATCTTACAATGAAATATCGCATTTTTTTTATTTTCAAAAATATGAAATTTAAAAAATACACTTACATATTTAATTTAACCTTTAAAAAGTATTATTAATATAAAATAATATTTTCTGATAATAAATGTTTTATCAAGTTTTTCTTAGAAACAATTTTATGAAGAGATGATAAAGTAGTTGTATTGAATCAAAACAATTGTTTTTAAAACACTACATTATTCTTATTAAATGATTTAATGTGATAGTAAATTAAAAAGTAAAAAATAATACAAAAACGTACAGTGAGGGAAATTATAAATAAATTTACTAATAAGTCCATAACTGAGTGAACTAAATAAGCATATTCTTAAACTCACTTATATCTCCACAAATTCATATCATATAATCAAATAATTTCTTCATTAATGGTTTTCATTAGAACTTTGTGTTCACTATCAACAATAAATCTAGCAATCTTACATGCAAGAAATTTTGTATAACCATGAAAAAACAAGTATGATATAGTAAAGAATGAATAGTTCGCTTAATTTCACAATAAAATATATAATTTAATCATTGATATAATTAAATATTCAATTCAAAACAATTAAAAGTATTCAAAAATACTTGAATTTTATATATATCATCAAACAGTAACACATGTTTTACATGATATAATAAAATAAAATGTGTTTTTTTGTTTTACTAGAACTTTTAAAGTTTTTTTTAATTGTCTATTATTTTTTAATTAAATGCATATTTAATAAAGATAATAATTATTTATAATATATATATATATATATTATATTGAATAGTCCTCTTTATCAATCTTTATAATAGCTTTTGATGTTATTTTTAATAGTAGTATTACAATTTTTCACTAAATTTCCACTCAGGCAAAAAAAATAATAATATGAATTTGACGACTATGGGTAAATTGTGTGACATAATAATATGGATTTTTTGTTTTACTATAACTTTTAAAGTTTTTTTTAATTGTCTATTATTTTTTAAGTAAATGCATATTTAATAAAAATAAAAATTATTTCATATATATATATATATATATATATATATATATGAAATAATTTCTATTTATATAGAACACCTCTTTATCACTCTTTATAATAGCTTTCGATGTTTTTTTTTTTTTTTGTTTTTTTTACAGTAGTAGTGCAATTTTTCATTTGAATTACATATAGGCAAAACAATTTAATTTTACGACTATGGATATATGGATAAATATAGTGTGACATAACTACTTCAATGGGAACACAAAATAAATTCAAAGATTGTCACCAATTAAAGTCTCATGTTTAACCTATAAGATCGACTTCTTCTCTTACATTGAAATTGTGAACAACTTCACTTAAAAAAGTTTGAAATTATACTATCAGTGCACTACTTATTCCTTATAAAGTTATGACATCATATAACCTGTTCACAGTCCTAAAATTTAAAATTTTTATCCATTTATGTAAATTCACTTTAAAATTAAACCATTTTGATAAAAAAAAAATCCTTTCACATATAAAATTCGTTATTTATTTACATTTATCTATATAAATTATTTTATTATTTAAATTTTGTAAGTACTTTTAACATTCAATTAACTATTAATAATTAAAAACTACCTAGAAGATAAAAATTGGAACATTTCAAAATTAGGGTGAGAATACATTTCTTCAAGGTATATTTTAATGACTTGACCTCAAATTATATATAGTTATATGCCTTAGCTATTGATATATTTTTTTTGTTTACTTATTGCAGGGCGTCAATTGGACTATATCGGTGAACAAGATCTAGGTACTAATCTTACAACAACATATATAAATGAGATTAGTCCCTTAATTAGATGATATTAATAATAAAACAAATATCATTTAATTAAGATTACAATAAAATAATTCAATTTAAAGTTTTAAAAAATATAAACATATACCAAATATTGTATATTATATATTCAAGTATTTATATTATAACATCCCAAAAATTAAACTATCATTTATATAATAAATTCATCAAAAGATATTGTATAATAAATTCCATATATATTCCTATATCAAATAGAAGACATGGTCTTTATTTAATATATATCTCCTTTTCAGATTCTAAGAACCTTCTTGATTTCCACAACTTAGTTATTTTAAAATTCAATTAACTATTAACAATTTACATGAGGGAGAGGTGTGTGGTGTATTTAGATGGTGAGGTGTATGGTTTTAGTGTGTGATAAAAAATAAGTTGAGAAAATCATTTTTCTTAATTGACTTTATTAAAATTGATGATAAAAAATTTTAAAAAATAATCTTTAGAGCAAACCCTGCCTAAAAATTTAATAAGACAAAAATATTCATTAGCTCATAAATTACAACAAGAGATGAAATTAAAAAAAATGAGATTTAAAGAAAGAAACCTATAAAAAAGATATTAAAAAACTAGAAAGAAAGAAAGAGAAAGAGAGAAGTAGAGTACTAGACTAACATTACATCTAATAAAATATATAATTAAATTAAAAATATTATAAATACATAAAAGTTTATACAACAAAGGGGGGAAGTGTAAATATTCCTCACACAATAAAAGACCAAGTTGCATTAAAATCAATATTTTTAATATAAAATTATTTGGTCAACAATAACTTTGTCACTCTTAATTTTTATATTGTATTGCTATCAAAGAAAATTAAATAAGAAAATAAAGAGGAAGATAGAAAGAAGTTTATTCTTCTAAATATCATTATTTTGTGATTTAATATTTTTTTATATAAATGAATTACAAATCATATGCTAATTTTTTTTTTCTGATTTGTAGGGTATCTGATTTCCGAGCTTTTTCTCAAAGGACAACAACGAGGTACTACTTTGACAATGAAATAAAATATATAAAGTCCTAAAGTGCTATTTTTTAAGATATTACCCAATCATAATAAAATAGGAAAAAAAATGTACCTTCCAAAAATGAGAGTTAAGTTTGGTTTTTTTCTCCCAGACAATAGCCATGAGACTCCAACCGAAACTGAATATATGACTGCTGAAGAATCTGAAGGCCAGGATATAAATTCTGAGGAATCATCAGAAGAAGTTGAGGATTCAGATGATGAGCCACCAAGGTATTTTCACATCTTCACAATAACTTAACCAAATGAAAATCATAACTATTGTTGAAGATGAAAAAAGAAATAAGAAATATTCATCAATAACAACATACTCAAGCATCTTTTTAAAGAATTATATATGCTATGGTGATTGTTCTTCAAATTTACTTTTTGAGTTCAGTTTATTTTCTATATATTATTTATAAGTAATTCGTAATTTTAGATTATATAGCCTTTATTTTTTCAGAAAAATAGCAATTATAGGAGAAGAATATAAACAAAAGAATTATTATTTTTTATATGAATATAGATGTATCGTGGATTTCAATTCAGAAAGGAGTAATTTGTCTATGGAGAGGTGTGTTATAAAGTTCTTAATTTCTTCTTATCTTTATTAATGAAAAACAAATCTTTAAAGTTAACTTTTTTATATGAATGCAGACGTCCCGTGGATTCCACTTCAAAAATAAGTAATTTGTGTATGGGGAGGTATGTCATAAGGTTCATCATTTATTCTTATCTTTGTTAATGAAAAAATTCATTAAGGTCAACTTTTTATATAAATGCAGACATTTTGTGGATGTCAATTCAGAAAGGAGTAATTTGTGTAAGGGAAGGTGTGCCATAAGGTTCATAATTTCTTTTTATATCTTTATTAATGAAAAAAAAAATCTTTAAAGTTAATTATTTATATGAATGCAGCAGTCTCGCAGATTTGGATATAAAAAGGAGTAATAATTTGTCTGTTAATGAAAGGTGTGTTATAATATTCATAATTTCTTCTTATCTTTATTAATGAAAGGTCAACCTTTTATATGAATGTAGGGTTAGCATCAGAATTCAGAGGATGAATAGTGGCCGGGTATGTTATAAGGTTCATCATTGTTTTCTTATCTTTTATTAATGAAAAAAATCTTTATTTAACTTTTTACATGAATGTAGCCAATGGAAGATATTCAATCGAAGGATACGAAATATTACTGAGGGCAGGTAAAAATTATAAAGTATATATTCTAATGTGATTATCAACAACAAAGTTGTGTAATTAATAATTGACAATTGATTCTCTTTTCCTTTGTTGTTTTGTTGTTACAATTACAGACAGAGACTCAAGTAAACTATACGCATGAGTATTCATGGTTGGCCTACAGAAGAATAATTTCTCTTCATGTTAATATGTAGCCATAAACTACAATGAACGACACTAGCTTAATTATAATAAAATGCAAACTCAAGCTCGAAAGCTTTGCAAGCTTATCGATATTCTCTTAAATAATTCAAGGTTTTAATGTTGTTGTTAAATGTCAATTGACCACTAACCTAATTTCTATGGCTATTGGTTATGTGGTACAATTATAAGTATGTGCTTTTACGTATGATTGTTATATTATCTTGAATAACTTTTGAGAGTGTTCTTCTTTCCCTATATGCATGCACTCAACGAAACTTCTTTTTGCCTTTATTTTGGCCATGATGGATTAAAGGTCTTAGAATTTACTTTTCTTAAAGCATTTTTTTTTCTCAAAGGTACTATTATATGAAACTTTAGAAAGTGACAGTGATAATAATATAAATATGATAAGTTTTTTATACCAATTGGATTCAGAACTAATATAAAAAGTGGTACTACAAAAAAGAAGAAATTTACCCATGACCAAAATCTCTCGGTAATGACAAAAAGCCGTCGATAAAGTGCGTTTACCGACGGCTTATCGACGACCCAAAAGCCATCAGTATTATGCGTGTCGGAAACATTACCGATGGCCTTTTGACCTTCGGTATTACCGACGGCCTCAAAAGCGTCAGTATTACCGAGGGGCAAAGACCCTCGATACTGCTAGGCAAAAATCGATAAATTTAGTCACAAAGGTAAATTGATCTATCTCAGATGTATGTACAATAGTATTCGAACCTGATGCAGGCCGATTTTCATTAGCAGTGGAGGTAGATGGCATTTCTTCACCATGAAATGTCCAAACCTTGTAATTTGGCATGAACCCTTTTTGGTATAGGTGAACTTTGACGACTTCATCTTTCAAAATCTTTGTACATTCACACTTGATCCATGGGCATCGAATCCCTCTATCAAGAGCATAATATTCATATCGTCGAGTCGTCTCCACAAACTCATCAACTCCAAGGACAAAAGCTTCCTTCAAACCTCTCCTTCCACTATAACAACGGTCGTAAATCCATCCACGATGATTGGGAAAATGGGTCATGTTCTGTGACAAGCCAAACAAACAAAAACTTAGCCAAAATAGCAACATTTCATGTGACATAAGTAATAAACCTATTACTACTTAAGTCGAACATGGAAGGCAGTTTGAATACTACTGTCATAAGCATGCAATAAGGGTCATGCTGAGTATTATTATTGTAGTGAAGTCTTTTATTATAGAGTACTTACACATTGACTACTGTCATAGGCATGCAACAAGGGTCATGGTGTGTATTATTACGGTAGTGAAGTCCTCTTTTATAGAGTACTTACAAATACTTACACATGTAGGTACTACCATAGGATTTGACATCAACACTACATATTCTTGTTCAGTTTCATGATAAAATAAAGCATCTAAAAACAAGTCATCCCATCATTTCAAAGTAAGCTTAGTTCAAACAGTCTAGTACACACATAAATATACACAATCACAATCACAAGCAAGAAACAAGCTATTTAGAATAGCTGGCTAGATATGTTGTTTTCGTAGAAGTGGGTTTCATGATGGGGGCATGCATGAATAGGGTTGTTTCGGTTTGATGGTGCTACATGTGTTTATATTTGTGTTTAAGAGTAACCTTTTCATTATGTTTCGGACTATTAGCTTTCAACTATAAAATGGTCACTTTATGTCCTACAGTTCAGACAAAGAGTTTGATGGGTGTGAGGGTTGTGGGTTTTCTCTTCTTCGAAGTGGAAGAGAAGGTGGAGTGAGTGTAAATCGAAAGCAAAGAAATAAAGTCAGAAAGGGTGTGTGATACATGAATATAGTAGGGAAGAAAGAAGGAAGGGAACAAAAAATCATAACAAATCATTACAACATTTAGTTCATAACAAATGCTAATTACAATCATTGCAGATTTTTGTACTAAAGTTACCACTTGCAGCTGGCTGGAAGTTCCCTATTCAACCCAGATTTTGTTTCAGCTCCTCTTCCTAAAGATGCTACCTCAAATGAATAAGGTCTTTAAGCTGGAAACTGCACCATAGATCTTAACATCAGCACAAACCAACAATATAAACATCAATCCAAATCTTAACACTACACCAGTAAACAGTAGGGGCAACACCAATTTTTACAATCTCTAAGAGAAAACTTTGTTGGAAATGGTTGGGAGATCTGTATTGTTTATTAATCAGATATAGGAATAATTTCTAATATATTCAGGTAGAAGTCAAGTTCAAAAAGATGGTGGTAGTGACCAGATAACACGAGCTGCTACTGACTTTGTAATATAGACATCACATCACATCTTCAATATTTCACATCCTTACGTCACAGTTAAAGTCATAATACACTAATTTGCACCACTTTGTAGCCTTGCAGTTTTCATGCATTAGATGAATAGATAAAACAAAATAAGATAAGAGAGAGATGAGTTATGCACCAAGGAAAGAATCAATAATATTATTATCCCCTTTGGCTGCCAAGGGAAACAATAGAAAAAGAAACATGGTCATGATGCCCAATAATCTGCAGGAACCCATTTGTTTTGGTATATCACAAAAGCAATAACAGAGAGAGAAGAAGAATCACACTCAAAGAGAAGCTTAACAAAAGTGATATTATGAGAGTTATTGTCCATATGAAAGAAAAGCTTAACTACAGATCATTCAAGCCGAAACATCATTAAGAAAATAGCAACCGTTTATCCTTATATTACAAAAGTTCTCTAAAATAGACAAATTAATGCTTTTTTGTTAGAATAACAATCAAAATACAGTAATAAGGTAAAAGATTTGAATATTTTATCTTGATGAATCATTTAGAAAATAGCAACAGTTTACTGCATCATTGTCCTAAGCCAACACTAGATCTTTTCAAACCTAGGTGAATCCTAATTTTCAGAATTCTAGTCAAGATACTAATACCAACTACCTATTCCCGTGTTGTGCTTGCTAATACCTCATCTCAAATGTTGCTCCCTCTACATGGATTGGATTTTGATAGATTTAAAGTTCACAATCTCAATTTTCACATATGCTTAAGGTGAACTGATGCGGGTTTAGATGTTTATGCTGTGGATATCTGCCCTTAAGTCCTTAGATTTATTTTCTCTATAGAATGGTCTTTCTCTTTGCTAATGATTTGAGTCCAAGCATCAACCATAAAATAAAATTTTAGCCAAGCATCTAGAAATTAACGAGCCTGAAATATAGGAACTTGGTTATAGATCACATGCATGTTGTATTCATTTCGAAATAAGATGGATCTGGAGAATGTAAAAGGAGAACACATTGTTAACTCATTGGCAAGCGTACCAAATCGTTCTAAGTAATAAACCGATAAGACCGGATATCGTATCCCAAGAGACTCGGTTAACACTTTACAATCGTATAATTATCTAACCAACTTAGACTAAAGAATGGTTCCCTTTAATATGAATTTGTGCAATAAAAATAAACATAATGCATAAGTGATAAAGTGAAACTTCTTGGGGTTAAAACACTTGAAAATGAAATTATTAGAGATGATATGTATGGAGATGTTGGAGAATGATTTCAACTATTACACTCTCATGCAAATGCACATAACTACTTATTCATTAATGCTCTTGTCAACCTACTCATTTACTCAAACCCAATCCCTTGGTGAGAGAGCCTAGATTTACTTGTTAAATCCCAATCCCTTGGCAACCTAACAAGTTCATCTGCATTAAGAGAAGAGGTTTAAGACAACTAAGGGTCCAAGCTCTATCCCTAGACACAATTTCCCTTAGGTGTTTAGTCCAGTTCAAGGTTCACACAACATTTCCCAACATTAAGCAAACCTTAGAATCATGCTATGGTTGATCAAGTCGCAACAAGCTTTAAACAAAGGAAATACGCACTAGCAAATAATGAAAAAAGCTTATCTTCATTCAAAACAAGTGCATATACAAGTGAGTTTCATAGTTTACATCATTTCCCAACAAAAGGAACTTAGCTCTCCATAGTCATGGAGAGCTTGAGCTTACAATGGAAGAAAGTGGAAGAGATGAAGACCCAAGGAAGGAGAAATGAGAGTTCCTACTACCCAAAATCAGCTCCCACAGGTCCAAGAGGGTGTTTTCGAGCTTCAGCCGCCAAGAAGATGGCACCCTCATTGCATGTGAGCCTTAAATAGGTCTAGGGTGTCGTGTCAGCAAAAAGTCGCGCCCAGCTCCCTTTCCTGGGGCGCCCAGGCGCCACATTCTTGAAAAAAATGCTAATTGAAGGGCGCCCAACCCCCTTTGGGGCGCCCACTGCGTCTTTTTCACTTTCTCTGCAGATTTGCTTGCTCTTGTAGCTCTTGTAGCTCTTCTTGGGCTCTCACTCTTCATAGTTTGGATGCTCTTCCAAAGCACACAAATTTCCTACAAAACTTAAGGAATTAGTGATGAAAACTTCTATGTGTAACCTATGCTAAACATATTCACAAAGTTAGATAAAAGAGAGGATTAAACATGTTTCAAGCTTCAAGAAAGTTGATTTGTAAGAAAATTACACCACAAATAATGGTAAAAATTACCGTTATCACACACTGCATTGAAAGAGAAAGAATTCAAAATTGTTTCCTTTATTAAGAATCTGCGGGTACAGCTCCAGAAAAGTGAGTTTGAACTTGAGGCCTACTTGGCAGAAGAATCAAAAGTTAGAGGTGCAAAAGAGGAAATTATTTGGAAATTGAACCAGTTGTTGACTAAAACTGAAAATGCAAGGAGGGAAACACAAGATAGGAAGAATGAGGATGCACAATTGAAGATGAAAGTTGTAGTCACTAAACTTGATTCAGAAGATGCCTAAATAAAGATCAAAGCAGCATTGAAAGAAGTAGAAGTAGCAAAAACAGCTGAGGCAAGTGCTCTTGAACATATCAGGGTCTTATCATGAGGACCAATGATTCTAGTTCATCAACTTGTGAATTTGGTGCAAGAATTACAATCTCAAGAAAGGAGTTTGAGTCCTTAGCTCATAAGGTTGAGGAGTCTGATAAATTAGCAGATATGAAAGTAGATGTTGCAAAAGCATAGGTGGAAGCTACGAAGGTGAGTGAAAATGAAGTTCTAAAAAGGTTAAAGGAAACTCAAAAGGAAATTGAGGATTTAAAGACTGAAACACAAGAAGTCTTGAAAAGGGCTGAGATGGCTGAAGCAGTAAAGAGAGCAGTGGAGAATGAGCTAAGAAAGTGGCGTTAAAGAGGGTAGAAGAAAGTAGCAGAATTTGCTTCTAAATTATTGGCTGAAACATAGATGGCAGCAGAATTATCTCCTCAGCATTATAGGATTCAAAAGCAGAATTCACTACCAAAGGTGGAGATGAAGAAGTTAGAGAAAAGGAAGGTTTCAGATTAAGAGAAACATTTTTAATGTTGAGTTGATAGTGCAGCCAGTGGTTAATAACAACCACGAAAGAAACAATTATAAGACTTCATTCAATTTTATTCTACTTCCCAAAACAACCTCATTTCATTTAATCAAACCCCTGCCAATCCTGATTTATCATGAACCGAACCCCTCACTTACCTAATACACATGTTCATAGTTAACACAGAGTAGGACAGAGTAAGAATAATGTAGTTACTGTGTTATCATGTTCATGTACAGTCTAACCAGATTCAATTTAACTTATTTCAGTCCATACAATCATTCCTATTTAACTTTAAACACATGCCCATTCATGAATAAATGCACATCAGACCTTCTTAACCACGTGAAACACAAACAATTTATAAAATATCCCTAAACATAGAACTCATTACACACATATAGGGATGAAATGGGCAACATTCAAATCTGACAAGTAAACAAGTTTTGACAGAGGAATCAGAGTAGGTAATTATAAACTTGAACTTTGGAAACAAACATTAGAAACAGAGTATATGATTTTTGCAATAAACAAGAAGAAAATGACACAGATAAAAGTTGGAAATGGGTAAATTAACGCATTTGTTGATTGAAACCTTGCACCTATGAATCTGTACTGTTATCAAACATGAATTGAGAAAAACCACAATAAGGTTTCATCTCACATTTACCTGCATTCTATGTTTGACTATCTTCTTTATTCTCACAAAAAACTCTGATTTCAAATTTGTTAAAATAACATTCTTAAATTCTATCAATATATTAAAGAATTATCTATTTCGGAATTTCATATATTTATATAATTTTATCCTTAATACACGTATCAATATATTAAGCGAAGAAGATTTATATGAATTATGTTATTCTCTATGCTTTATTCTATCCTTGCCAATTCAGAAAAACATGACAAGATCCACTAGTTGCCAATTCCTACAACATCAACAGAATATCTTAATCACTCATTTATGCAATTGTGTTATTTAAATGTACTTCTTCAACCATTAATTTGTCTTCCAAATTACAAAGAGGCATGTATCAGAACATGACAATGTATGCCATACATGAAAGCACAACTATAGTAGTAATTTAAAACAAATTTGGTTCCTAGTTTTGTTAAATATAAATCAATAGGAGTTCGTTAGGATCAATTTATGCTTATGTCATACAGGTATTTTGTTGCCAAAAGGAAAAGAAAAGAGATTCCAAGAAATCACCTATGCCAGCAGGACGTAATGCTGGAAAAATGATGTAAGAGATTAACAAAAAAAAAGGAGAACAACACAATGTATGAGGTTCAACCAATGTATCCAATATCCACGGGAGAGAGTAACTCCACCTTTAAAACTGGAATCCAAATCAAGACACAACGAAGAACCCCTTTCTTTCTCACTTTCAAGGTAATATCTCAACAAAACCAAACCTCTTGCTCTGGCTCTCTCTGTTCTTTCATTTGTGTCAACTCTATTCTTTTTGGACTACTTTTCGAAAATAACAAGGACTCTTTCTCGCACTCAATTATTTCTACTTTCGAGGGGTCTAAACTTTATTACATTTTACTTAACAAGTAAGAAGGACTTTCACAACATGAAACTGGACACACAAGAGCAAGAAAAAGACTAATGAAGCAAAATGCTATAATCAAACAAACCATAAGACAATACTCGTTTTGACTAAGAAACAACATCTCTTAACTCATATTACAAACCTGCTAAAGAGCTCAACAGGAACCTCTGCAAAGGCAGCCCCAGCCCCAGTAGACCAGTACACCTCGACCACTCAACGCAGCATCCACAACACGTCACCACCATAATGCCCTTGTATGACGCACTTACGCCTGAGAACAACCGCGATAGTGAGACAATGCGCCTGAGGAATGCAGGGGAGAGGGAAATAGGGTTTTTGGTCACAAATTTTAGTTTTAATCTATGCTGATACTCACCCTCGACACCACCAACCCTCAACATAGCAACCACACGAACCCTAGCCCAAGACTCCCCAAACTAGCACGCACCGTGAAGAAACCACGATCAATGAA
Organism: Vigna mungo; assembly: GCA_036885675.1. Classification (NCBI taxonomy): domain Eukaryota; kingdom Viridiplantae; phylum Streptophyta; class Magnoliopsida; order Fabales; family Fabaceae; genus Vigna; species Vigna mungo. Next base: position 14,205,456 of record CP144691.1, on the reverse strand, counting down.
CCCTAGCCAAGACCACCATGAACGACCACCACCAGAGACTAACCGAGAAAGTGGGGGAGGGTGAAGAAAAGGAGGGAAGTGTGTGAAAAGGGAGGGAAGTGTGTGAAAAAAGGGACGAAATTGACGATGCATGAAGAAAATGAAATTGGAGAAGGAAAACCCCAATTTGGGGGTTAAATCACCGAGAAACTTACCGACGACCTCAAGGCCTTCAGTAATATGTCGTCAGTAAATCGCGTTTTTCTTGTAGAATGGCAAAACTATAATAAATTACCAATCTTTCTATGTCGATTGTACTTATAATTGGTATATTTCTCCACCTGTTAGATTTAGAATCGGTATAGAAAGTGGTACGATAGCAAAAATGTAATATTGGAGAACATTTTCCGTATCGGCTAGTCACTATAACTGCTATAGAATGTTTGATATTCTTCCACGCCTTCCTTTTGTGCTTCACTTTCTCTTTTCTCCATGCTTCTTCTTTTTTGTTTCTTCTCGCTTTGCCCCATTGTTTTTGCACTTCCTTTCGTTCTTTGCTTGCCTTGTTCACTCTATGTCATTCATCTTTGCTTCTTGGTTGTCTTTGTTGTCCTTGGTTGTCATTACTATGTTGGGTGACGCTCTCGCCATGGTGGATAAAGTTTTCGTTCATCTATGGTTGGTAAAACCCTTGTCGTAATTGATTCTCTAGTGTGTCCCTAGTGTGGTGGGTTTTTCTAAGTGCGTGATGGGTTGGTTGGTTCCGCTTCTGGCGATTTTCTCAAGTTGTCGTGGTGTGGGGGGTTGCAGACGTGATCATCATGCTCGTGGTGCTTTGTTAATCTTCTTGTGTGGTTAGAGGTAAGTTTCATACCTATATTTACTATTGTTGAGGATGTTGTGGTTTTTGGTATTTACTGACATTGAATTTATTGTAAGAAAAATTCGATATTATGATGTTCTCCATGTTTTTTAAGCTTTTTGTGTTTGTTTTATTGCATTCAATTGGTGAAATTATCCTTATGTGTTAGAACTAATAAGAAAGCAATGAGGTATAGAATAAAATGAGGGTCTATGTTATCTCGTTTTCTTTCCTTTTCATTGAATCCAATAGGATGGCGAATTTTTGGTGGAGATAAATATCACCAAATAAATTGTAGGTAAAAGAAAAAATGGACATCGATACGAGTCCTAATAAGACAGTTTATGAATGAGATATTAGTCTCTTAAATACTTCGAAGTGCGTATTAAACTAAATCTTGTTGATTAATTGTTTATGTTATAGTTTGGTAAGACTGAATTCACATATTGAACTACATGTTTAACTGTTTCTTAGCTCCATCTAAAAATAGAGGTGTTGGTTTTTAAAGATAACAATGAATGAGAGTTGGATAAATTTGATACACACAACAAATGAATATGAAAGTGAAGTAGAACAATTTCTTGAATTTGCAAAGATGAATGCTTTGTATAATAACGGAAGATTGTATTGCCTGTGTGTTAATTGTTTGAATGAGCAAAAACTACCAACTGAAATTATTTCGGAGCATGTTCTTTGTGATGGATTCCTAAAGTGCTACATAAAGTGGACATGGATTCCTAAAGTGCTACATAAAAAAATTCATGCATGCTCAAACGATTGTGTCTTGTATAAGAATGAGTTTGCTAAGTTACATCAATGTCCACAATAAGGTAACACATTGCCAACATGCAATTATGATGCGGAGATATTTTGTCCCATGGTTATAAAGTATAAAAGAATTCATGCATGCCCAAACAATTGTGTCTTATACAAAAGTGAGTTTGCAAAATTCTTGTGGTATCTTCCTCTTATTCCACAATTGAAATACTTATTCCGTTTAATCCAAATGATGCAAAACTCATAGGATGACATGTAAATGGACGTGTAAAAGATGGGAATTTGAGGCATCCAATAGATGGTTTGCAAGAAAAATATTGATTCCATGTTTCATAATTTCTCTAATGATTCAAGGAACGTTAGGTTTAGACTTGCTACATATGGAATGAATCCTTAATAATCTCGATCCAAGACAACTAAGAAACAAAATTGATGTTAATTACACACTTTACTATTTTTATTGGTAATTGTATATTAATCTTGTATAAGATTTTAAATATGTATACTAGGTTAGAGTACAAGGGGAGGAAGATGTGAGTGAATCGATGTCACAACTTCCACAGTCGTCACAACAAACAATTCTAGAAAAACTTGGGTGTGTGATCTCCCTTTCTCTTATAGTGTTACAAATGCCTCTGAAGTCACAAACAGGACAACTTCTCTCTCTTTATTTATATGTCAGAGGGATGTTTTTGAAGTTCTCTCTGACACTGATATGTTAGGTATATCAGTATTACAAATTTGGTTGTTGTAAGTAAATTTTTACTTTTATGAAATTTGAATATATTCAATGCTTTATTCTAACATTATTTATTTTCAATGTTTAAGGTATTTACATCGGTTGAGCACTAAAAGGAAGAATGATCACATTTATGGATCTGTTGACCCTGTTGACATTCAAAGAGTTGGGAATAAAGGTGTTGGGAATAAAGGTGAAGAGGTGCAAAACTACCTCTTAGAGGCCTTTTAAAAGGAAAAAAAAAACAAGTCTACTTAACCCATTATTTGCAACAGTAAGTATGTTTTTTTATAAATTAAATTCTATTAATGTAAATCTTATTCAACACTCATATTGTCTGAATCTATAGGGGCCACTGACAATTGCTAGTAATTCTTCCTCAACAGTCTCTTGTGGTGTTCTCTTGTGTTCATTACAAAAAAGACCTCACACTTTGGGAATAAAAAATACACTAATAACGTAAGTTTTTTAATAATTTATTTGTTGTGTAAGTTCATACTAGTCATTCATTTCAATGTACATTTAATTTTTCTAGAGTAGTTGAGGCTTATTCGAGGTTGCAGAAAAAACATATCGTCTCTAGAAAGAAGTTGCAGTTCATTGAACCAAATGCAAGTAGTTAATTTTTTAGACTATTAAAATACAACTATACAGTTTATGATACTTTATAAATTTAATTTGCAGTACTCACGTCAATCAGGGAGCTTTAAGTGCGGATACTATGTCATGAGCAACATGCAAAAAATAATATCCGCAAATGTTGTTGACTCATAAAATTTGGTAGCATGAACATTTTATAAATTTAATCATTTTAAGTTATTATCATTATAAGTTGACTCAAATTGTTCATTGTGTATATATTTGGTAATGCCTCTCTAATGAAGCAAGAGCTCTTAAAGGATATTTAGAAGTAGTGGGTTGCATTTCTTTTAAGTGTTTATAGATGATGTAAAGTAAATAATTACTGTCGATTTTTTATTAACTGTCGCTACTTGGAGAGTTTTCCAGAATCGTCGCTACTTGTTGGAGTTTTCCAAGATCATCGCTACTTGTTGGAATTTTCCAAAACAAACGCTATTTACTGGAGTTTACCAAAACCTTCGTAATTTACTAGGGTTTCTAAAACTGCTGGGAATGTAAATCGTTTTAAAAATTGGTATAAATTATTTTTTTAACTGGTATAAAAAAAATTTTTTGACATAATATAATTTTCATTATATTTTCCTTAAAAGTTTCATTACTATAAATGTCATTTTAACAACTAGAAAAATAATTTTTTAACAGTAGTTCATGACCTCACTATAAAAATGTTAAATTTTATCGGAAGTTATTTTTCACACTACCAACAATTTTAACTGTTGGTAAATACATTTGTTGCGGTTGCAAAAACTATCAGAAAATAATGTTGGTAAATAATCACTTTCGATTTTTTATTAACCGTCGCTACTTGAGGTGTTTTTCATCATCATTGTTACTTGTGATTTTCCAAAACTATTACTACTTATTGAGATTTTTCAAAATTGTCACTATTTAATAGAGTTTTCAAAACTATCGGAAATGAAAATCATTTTTATTTTATTTTTTTGGTATTATTGAAATTATTTTACTTTCATAAAAATGTTTTATTTTATAGAATAAACGGTAAACATTATTTAATACAATTAATGGTTTAGTATATGAAATAATATTGTTTATTAGTAAAAAATTTAAAAAAAATATGTTTGATAACAATCATTAATTTTATTATTCATTATATCAAATATCTATAATATAAAACAAATTTGTCAGGAAAGAATCACTAGTGGAAAAACGTTGATTAACGTCGGTTATTTTGGGTTTTTAACGTCTATTAATAAACCGACGTCTAAACCGGTGATGTCAATGGGACGTTCGACATCCTAACCACAGACGTGTATAATGACGTCAGTTAGTGCCAGAGACCGACGTCAATAAACGTCGGTTCTAGTTTAACTAAACGTCTAAAGGCACTATATAGACGTCGGACAAAGCATTAACCGACCTCTAAAAGCACATACAGACTTCGAACATGACATTGACCGACATCTAAGAGCATATATAGACATCGGTTTTTGCATCAACCGACATCTAATACAGTGGTTGTGTTTTAGTGCAGTTTTGTTCCCATCTTTGGATAGCCTAGTAGCACAATCTTCTTTTGCTAGTTTCCCAAAAAAAAAAAAAGCTTGCGACTTTTGAATTTCTTATGGCATTTCAACCCAAAATTGAACCTAGTTGGTTGCTTAGTTCCATTTTCAAAATCACGGTGAAACGATAACTAGGTAACGACCCAGGGTCATTTTTGGGTTGAAACGGCCAAAAGAAATTCACAAGACGCTACTTTTTCTGGGAGACAACTAGCAAAGGGAGAATGTGTTACTACGTTACCCCAAGAAAGGAACAAAACTGCACTAAAACACAACACAGAAAACAAATTTAATCAGTTGAACCAAAAGATATAATCGATGAAAGACTAACAAAGGTTAAACGGTAATAATAAAAACCACGCACCTGGGATGCAATGTCGCAAGAGAGAAAAAGGAGAGGAGGAAGACAATGACGTTATCAGAAACAACAATGCAATGTCGCAAGAGATAAAAAGAAGAGGTGCCGCAAGCGAGTAAAAGAAGAGGTGAAGCAAGAGAAAAAGGAGAAGATGAAGACGCGATATCAGAAACTGAATGTCGCGAAGAGTCTGCGGTTAATTTAAAATGAAATGGGGCGTCAGTTGCTCCAAAACCCGACGTCTATAGTCACATAGACGTCGGGTATCTAACTAATATGACGTTCAAGTTAACATTAATACTGACTTTTTGAATACCCATTAGACGTCGGTTTCGAGGGGATCCGACGTCTAGGAAGCTGAATCGATTGACGTTTGATTTCCTGTCAGGGATCTTCACGACGGTTGTGATGAGGAGCCGACGTCTATAATAACTTATACGTCGGAGCCCTTCAACACCGACGTCTAAATTGAAGAATTTTTTGTCTTTCCGCCTTCCAGATAGGCCTTAGACGTTGCCGTTTGACTAAGTGACGTTTAAGCGCCTGGGAATTAGGTGAACAACATTAATTGCAGCCCAGTAGACGTCGGACCCCGTGAACACCGACGTCAATTGACTGTCTTATCACCTACCTCGGATAATTAGACGTCGGTTTGCGACAGTTTGGATGTCTACAATGTCATAGACGTCGCCTTACTTCGAAACCGACGTCTAGTTTACCAAACTATTTACGATAATGCCACTGTACAGTCATAGACGTCGAGTAATCAAAAAATCGACATCTACTGGATGACGTTAAACAACGTTTTTCACTAGTAAATAATGATGTCATGAACAAAAAGTGACACAACAAATTTGAGTTAGAAAATTAAAAGTAAAATGTGAAACCACAGACAGGGAGTGACACAATTATTTCACATAATGTTTTGAGACATAGCACTAGCACAATCAATCATTTTGAAATTTGAAATGATTATGGTTTTATTATTTGTATTAAACTGAAAATTTATAAACTTCAGCCATTGTTCACTATTACACTTGTTAGTCAATTTTTTTATTCTCAAATTCATAACAACCATATTTTGAATTTTGCCACGTCACTCTAATCACTAATCGGTATGACATCAGTGTTAGAAATTGATATCGCATAAGAAACGGCAATGAAAAAATGTTATATCTTAAATATTGCTAATAATATCAAAATACAAATAATTAATTAAGTTTAACATATAGTTTTGATCCATAAAAATATGATTTTATTTACCCTACTTTATAAAAAAAAATATTATTTTATCCCTTGAAGAAATACTAAAAGTATATTTGTTATCGATCCGTTATAATTATTTCATGTGACTTTTAAGGCAATCTGTTTCGGTATAAATTTTTGGGACCGAAGGACTGACCTTGATGACGTCGCTTTCTGTCTTTCTGTCTGCTTCTTCTGGACCTCAACCGCATGCTCTGTGTTGATTTCGACCGTCCGGTGATCTTCAAGTCTTGACCGGAGGGGGGAGGTACCTGAAAAGGTGCTCCGACGCCCAAGTTAGGCGTGTATGATAGATTCTCAGTAGGAGAGAACTCGATCCTCTATGGGAGAGGATTGATGATGTATGATAGCAAAGAATATGCTAAGGAATTATGAGTGGAGTGTATTTGAAGTGTGAATAACTCGTACCTTGTTTGGAGTCTTCAGGCCTTTATTTATAGGCTTTGGATTGATATAAGATGAACAAAATATAAACAGAATAAAATATAATAATATAATCTTACTTGGCATATTTCTGATATGATAAAATAAAATATAATCTTGCTTGGCATATTTCTGAATAAAATATCTTCGTTTGGATTTTATTTGTGCTTGCAGTATATCTGGTTGATATATTTCTGTTTAGAATATATATGATTGATATTGCAATATATCTGGTTGATATATTTCTGTTTAGAATATATGATTGATATACCTGGGAATCTTTTATTCTGGTGCTGGGCTTCGAGCCCAATAACTATTGGCACTGTGATGGGCCCCTATAAGGCCGGTCGTTTGACTTTGGGGATACACCACCGTACATCATCCCCCCCAAGTCCGAGGGAAAGGGAGGGGTTTGCTTCCTTCATGACCGAAGGACTTAGTTTTGTTGGCGCTCGGTGTATCTTTGTCGCATTGTATTCTGTGCCGGTCGGACTGTGTGTCCTGAAAGTGACGGGCATGTCGCCCGGTGGGACATTGCGTCCTGAAAGTGACGGGCTTGTCGCCCGGTGGGACATTGCGTCCTGAAAGTGACGGGCTTGTCGCCCGGTGGGACATTGCGTCCTGAAAGTGACGGGCTTGTCGCCCGGTGGGACGTTGCGTCCTGAAAGTGGCGGGCTTGTCGCCCGGTGGGACATTGCGTCCTGAAAGTGACGGTCTTGTCGCCCGGTGGGACGTTGCGTCCGGGACATTGCGTCCTGAAAGTGACGGGCTTGTCGCCCGGTGGGACATTGCGTCCTGAAAGTGACGGGCTTGTCGCCCGGTGGGACATTGCGTCCTGAAAGTGGCGGACATGGCGCCCGGTCCTGCAGTGTAAAGATGAATTGCATATAGAATTTTGAACTGAAATACCTCGTTGAAATCGTTGAGCGGAAGGAAATCTTTTCTTTAAACCTGCTTTTGAATCCAAACCTGCATTTGAAATTATGGAATATAAGATATGTTAACATATATGGAGCATTGTTAGTGCAACAGCGGAGAATCAAAATCTCTCTAGTCATAATGGTCGGCGGCGTCCAAATATATAACTGTTTTAATAATCTGAAAGATATAACTTGAGACCGTTCGGTTGAGATGCAACCGCTTTAGTAATCTGCAAGAGATATAATATTAGAGATATAATTGAGACCGGTCGATTGAGATGCAACCGTAAGAAATATATATCGAAGATATAATTGAGACCGGTCGGTTGATTGAAACTGGACGGTTAAGATTGTAATTGCTTTAGCAATCTGCAAGAGATATAATATCAGAGAGATATATCGAGACCGGTCGGTTAAGATTGTAACTGCTTTAGCAATCTGCAAGAGATATAATATCAGAGAGATATATTGAGACCGATCGGTTAAGATTGTACGGCTTTAGTAACCGCTTCTGCAAGAAATATAATATTAGAAATATAATTGAGACTGGTCGATTAAGATTGTAACTGCTTTAGCAATCTGCAAGAGATATAATATCAGAGAGATATATTGAGACTGGTCGGTTGAGATTGTACGGCTTTAGCAACCGCTTCTGCAAGAGATATAATATTGAAGATATAATTGAGACCGGTCGGTTGAGATGCAACCGTAAGAGATATATATTGAAGATATAATTGAGACCGGTCGGTTGATTGAAACTGGTCGGTTAAGATGTAACCGCTTTTAGTAATCTGCAAGAGATATAATATCAGAAAGATATATTGAGACCGGTCGGTTGAGATTTAACTTCTTTAGCAATGTTGAGACCGGTCGGTTGAGATTTAACAGCTTTAGTAATCTGCAAAATATATGATATTGGAAAGATATATTGAGACCGGTCGGTTGAGATTGTACGGTTTTAGCAACCGCTTCTGCAAGAGATATAATATTGAAGATATAATTGAGAGCGGTCGGTTGAGATGCAACCGTAAGAGATATATATTGAAGATATAATTGAGACCGGTCGGTTGATTGAAACTTGTCGGTTAAGATGTAACCGCTTTTAGTAATCTGCAAGAGATATAATATCAGAAAGATATATTGAGACCGGTCGGTTGAGATTTAACTGCTTTAGCAATGTTGAGACCGGTCGGTTGAGATTTAACAGCTTTAGTAATCTGCAAAATATATGATATTGGAAAGATATATTGAGACCGGGCGGTTGAGATTGTACGGTTTTAGCAATCTGCAAGAGATATAATATCAGAGAGATATATTGAGACCGGTCGGTTAAGATTGTACGGCTTTAGTAACCGCTTCTGCAAGAAATATAATATTGAAGATATAATTGAGACCGGTCGGTTTGAGATGCAACCGTAAGAGATATATATTGAAGATATAATTGAGACCGGTCGGTTGATTGAAACTGGTCGGTTAAGATTGTAACTGCTTTAGCAATCTGCAAGAGATATAATATCAGAAAGATATATTGAAACCGGTCGGTTCTTTGATTTATGGTAAGCTCCAGATAAGCCAAATGATTTGTGTGCAAGATCCTGTCATCTGCATTGAAGAGATATAACAACTCGGAAAGACCAATATATTTACATGGTTAGACAATTCATAACAAAATAGATCATGTTATAAAAGTCGACCGGCCGAGAGAGTACGCCACCTTCTGCATCATGTTCAGTATTCTTGCGGCTATCTTGATTTATCCTCGTATTGCCCCTAAAGTTTTTCTTTTACCTTGATGATATAATAATGAAAAGTGGTATCTTGATACATGATTACCGAATATATGTAAATAAATCTTGGAATAAATCTTGAGCAGTGATATCAAAATTAGTTTTGAATACCATGGTATTCAATTATGCAGCAATAAATTAATGATAATTAATGATGATTCTGCATGAAACAGAATAAATCTTGAAATATTGGTGAAGAGATTGCCGTATGTATTCTTGACACTTATATAGGGCAGTTTTAATCTTTCCAAGGATTCCTGATATATTTTTATAATGAAAAAGGTGATTGGTGCTCCCATAGAATTTACGATAGGTTTTTATTATTTCATTTTTTAAATAAAAAAAATACTTATCTTGTTGAAGATGTTCCATGTACAGATGATAACTCATGTTGTGTAATCTTCGCTTTAGTGAAATTTCTGGATGTTGACATGGAGTAGTGATGTTGAGACCGAACGCTCGTCTTTGTTTATTATCATCTTTCTGGTGTTTTGTTGTTCCTCCATGCTCCTCGTGGTCGCCATTTGGGTTTGCCATTCGGCCCCACGGTGGGCGCCAAAATGTTTCGGTATAAATTTTTGGGACCGAAGGACTGACCTTGATGACGTCGCTTTCTGTCTTTCTGTCTGCTTCTTCTGGACCTCAACCGCATGCTCTGTGTTGATTTCGACCGTCCGGTGATCTTCAAGTCTTGACCGGAGGGGGGAGGTACCTGAAAAGGTGCTCCGACGCCCAAGTTAGGCGTGTATGATAGATTCTCAGTAGGAGAGAACTCGATCCTCTATGGGAGAGGATTGATGATGTATGATAGCAAAGAATATGCTAAGGAATTATGAGTGGAGTGTATTTGAAGTGTGAATAACTCGTACCTTGTTTGGAGTCTTCAGGCCTTTATTTATAGGCTTTGGATTGATATAAGATGAACAAAATATAAACAGAATAAAATATAATAATATAATCTTACTTGGCATATTTCTGATATGATAAAATAAAATATAATCTTGCTTGGCATATTTCTGAATAAAATATCTTCGTTTGGATTTTATTTGTGCTTGCAGTATATCTGGTTGATATATTTCTGTTTAGAATATATATGATTGATATTGCAATATATCTGGTTGATATATTTCTGTTTAGAATATATGATTGATATACCTGGGAATCTTTTATTCTGGTGCTGGGCTTCGAGCCCAATAACTATTGGCACTGTGATGGGCCCCTATAAGGCCGGTCGTTTGACTTTGGGGATACACCACCGTACACAATCATTATAATTAGTATGATTAGCGTTTTAATTAAGTTAATAAAATGTAGGCAACACTGTAAAAGAAAAATTAGCGTTCATATTAGTTGCATAGAATTTGGCTAACTACATACAGCAGATAAGGCTCAAAACAGAAGCAACTAGTTAGTTGTTAGCTTATTTTCTAAGCAATGAAGTGACAATATTCCATATCCTGCATAGTTTGATAATGTATATAATTTGAAATCTTATCTTTTTTAATATATTTTAAAATCTTAAAGTCAGTGTTCGTCATTATAGTTTGAAGTCATAAGATACACTTAAGAAGTGAACTTTAATTTCACAAAATCGATTTTGATAATCTTAAAAATAAGACTAAACATTATGGGTAGTCCGATATCAGGTGAAACAATATACCTAACAAACAACAAATATCAATAAGATCGGCTCTAATTATAGTTCTGATACCATGTTAAGAAGTAGGTTTTAAACCTAACTTAAACCTCCTAAATCCACTTCTTAACATAACTCCATAAAACGGACTTGTAAAGTGAGATTTGCATTCAGTTATATGCTTTAAATTTGTCTTATCTCTAGTTGATATAAAACTTTCAGACGAATAGAGAATCTAAATTGTTCTTGATATGAAACTTTTGAAGTAACTGATTAATTGATAAAAGAGAGAGAAGAATAGTGGGTGGTGCATATATTCTTGAATAAAGAAGATGGTTCTATTATTGGAAGAAGATGAAGATACTAAACCTGAAGAACCACATATCTTAGATATGTTTATTCCATTGTTGAAGTATTTATTAGTAGCTTAGTTGGTTCCTATTTCCAACCCATTAAAGATAAGAAAAAGAAGAGTGGTTTTGGGGTAAAGGCTATCTGCAGAAAGAAGAAGATGTTGAGTTTAAGGAGAGAACGTGTTGAAAAACAAAACTATCACTCTGAGGGTGAAATAGTGAGGGTGACCAAAAAACTCAATGCTTCAAACAAAGCACAAGCCAAAATACCAGAGTGGCCACCAAGTAAAGGTATTAAACATTATCCCTCTTAACTACATGGCTGAACTAAAGCATCAAATTCTTACAAATATTCTTCTTTTATGAACACAGGTGTTCTATTGTCCAACCCTTATAAAAAATTCCCTCCTCAAGGTATGTTAGTTCATGCTTCTGTTATATGTGTCATAAACATAATAGTTTTGTTTTTCACTTACAAACATATCACATACAATAAATGTTATTGTAACTATTGAAAATAAATTTCTAGCATATAAGATAATAAGATAAAAAACAATTTAATTTCAATCATTCACAAACATATTCAATAATCATATATCACACATGGATTCATATTTATGGTGATATTCAACAAATTAAATATCAATTCCGATCTTCCTAAATATTCATTATTATGTAAGTCTTATTCGATATTAACATTTGATTCATTCTAATCTGAATTTACAAGCAAACCCAAAAATATATAATCAAAATAAATTCATTACATTATGTTACATGTTGCTTGTATGAACTCTTCGTTTATTTTTCACCGCTTGATAATTTGGTCTATATAACTTATGTACTATAAATCTCAATAATTAATACACAATTCAAACAACAATTTACAAATAATTTCATATATATGATGACGAAATGATATAGTTTTCATAATATTTAATACTTACCTGATTAGTTAACCTATGAATTCTATATTATACTTAATATTTAATACTCAAATTAAAAAAAAAATATCATCTAAATATTTGACCACAAATTCACAAAATTTTCATCAATCTGAATAATCATTCAATAAATATTTTAATACAATAAAACTCATTTAAATAAAATTAAAAAAACAATTATAAGTAGAAATGAAAAAAAAAAAAACTTATAAGTTAGCTGAATAATATCATTTGTACTTTAATATTTGTTTACATGATAATATGTTTTTTTTTTCCCTCATTGTAGAGACTAAGTTGGTGGAGCACATGGGCATGGGCAGAAAACCAAGACAAGGTACTAATCTTACAAATGAAATATTCCATTTTTTTTAATTTATCAAAAATATGAAATTTAAAATATAAACTTACCATATTTAATTTATCTTTTAAAAAATAGTATTATTATAAAATAATATTTTCTAAGAATAAATGTTTTTATCAAGTTTTTCATAGACACAATTTTATGAAGAGATGATAATGTAGTTGTATTGAATCAAAACAATTGTTTTTGAAATACTACATTATTCTTATTAAATAATTTAATATGATAGTAAATTAAAAAATAAAAAATAATACATTAATATTTAATGTTTGGGAAATTTTCCGACACTAAACAAAATTTGGGAATCATTATTTCCGAAAAAAAATTGTCGTTCCCAACATCCTCTAATATTAAAGAACTTAATTAATATAATTATAATATGTTATTTTTAGCACTCTTTATAATAGCTTTTTGATGTTATTTTTAACAGTAGTATTGCAATTTTTCACTAAATTTACACTTAGGCAATATATATATATATATATATATATATATATATATATATATATATATATATATATATATATATATATATATATATATATATATATATGAATTGGACGACTATGGGTAAATTGTGTGACATAACTTCAATACGAAAAAAAAAATTCGAAGATTGTCATTAATCAAAAGACATGTTTAACCTACACGACTTTTTCTCTTACACTGAAATTGTATACTTAAAGTTTGAAGTTGTACTATGAGTGCACTAATTCCTTATAAAATTGTGTCAGCTTAATATAACTTGTTCATAGTCATAAAATTTAAAATGTTTACCCGTTTATGTAAATTCACTGAAATTAAACCATTTTTATATATTAAAAAAAAAACCTTTCACATATTAAATTATTTATTTACATTTATCAATATAACTTGTTTTATTATTTTTATCTTTTAAATTTTGTAACTATTAATAATTAAAAACTACCTAGAAGATAACAATTGGAACATTTCAAATTAAGGGAGAGAATACATTTCTTTAAGGTATGTTTTAATTACTTGATCTCAAATTATATGTAATTATATATGCATTAGCTATTAATATATTTTTTTCTTACTTATTGCAGGGCGTCAATTGGACTACATCAATGAAAAAGATCTTGGTACTAATCTTAGAACAACATATAAATGAGCTTAGTTCCTTAGTTACATGATATTAATAGTAAAATAAAATATCCTTTAATTAATATTACAATAAAATAAGTCAATTTAGAGTTTTAAACAATATAAACACATACCAAATACTATATATTATATATTCAAGTATTTATATTATAACATCCTAAAATTTAAACTATCTTTTATATAATAACTTCATTAAAATAGGTTTTACAATATTTATCATAATACAACTTAAACCTACATTAAACACATATATAAATATTTATACAAACATAATTAATTAAATTGAAAGAAAAACTCTATTCACTTCCATATATATGTTTTTCCTTGAACTTATATTAATATTTGCTTGTACAATTATTGTTCACAAAAACAACATATAAAAAAAATTAAGTTATTGAAAATAAATTTTTCAACATAACGAAATATACATATAAAAAGATACATTTTCAGTAATCAAGCCAAAACAATTCAAACACACTTAAAATCCAAATACAACATCCATATATTATAACTTTTTATATTTTTCAAATCTTTAAAAATGCTAACAACAACAAATATGTCAAATATTCTACTAATAAATATTAGGTAATTAAATATTATATATATATATATATATATATATATATATATATATATATATATATATATATATATATTTGACTAATATTTGAAATAATACATCAGAATTACTCTTTATACCTTTTTATATGGTATCAAGAGCCAAACATCGATATCTTCAATAATATAGGAATCGATGCTTTTTTTTTCATTGAATATTTCTGATGGCTCATTCCAATAAAAATCAATCAGAGAAACATGATTTTAGGACTTCCGCGGCTTCCAAAAGCCATATTTCTACTATTGCCAGATTTACCAAATCAGGTATACCTAACTCTATCCTATTGTTACTAGGGGTAGTGCAGTGATTGAACAATTGGTTCAGGTGCTACTGATCATATGAGACTTGTGATCCTCATAAATTTATTAATTTTTCTGTTATTATTAATGTCAACGAGGGTACATGTATTATATTTCTCTCACCCTCCTTATTGATTCTCGATATTTTATTTATTTTTACATTGAACTTAATCTTATCTCTATGAACAAGTTAATCAAATCACATTCTTGTATTGCGTTGTTTTACCCAACCCATTGTCTTTTTTAGAACATTCATTCCAAGAAAAAGATTGTCAGTGGAAGAAAGATTGAAACATTGTATTATATTGAAAACGTCTAACAACAAACCTATAAAGAATGTTAGTTTGTCTTGCAAATGATCACATACAAGATAAAAATAAAAAGAAATTTGGTTATGGCATAGACGGTTGAGACATCCATCTTTTGGTTATTTAAAAAAATTATTTTCATCACTTTTTCATAAATGCAATATTTTTTATTTTCTTTGTGAAACTTGTGTTATGGCAAAAGTTATCTTGTTGTGTTTTCCTTTAAGTAATAAAAAAATTGATTTTATTTTTTCATTAATTTACATAGATGTTTGGGGCCCTGCCCACAATCTACACATAATGGAAAAAATGGTTTATTAATCTAGATTTTTTGCTTAAACATAAAAGTGATATATGTGATATGGTTCGATCCTTCCATCATATGATCGTCACACAATTTAACACATTTATTAAGGTTATTCGATTAAACAATTAAGAAGAATATTTTAATTATAGAGTTCATGAACTCTGAAGGCATCTTGCATCAAACTACATGTCATTATTCACCACAACAAAATGAAGTGGCTAAGAGGAAACCCTTTGTGGGGTGAGACTGTGAACTCTGCAGTTTATTTAATTAATGAAAACCCTTATAGTGTGCTTAACTTTCGAAAGCCCCTAGATGTGTTGTTTCATCATTGTATCAATCCTTTCATAGTTTATTTACCTCCTCATGGATGTGTTATATATGTTCACTTACACCCACAAAAAAGAGTTATCAAATGTGTTTTTGTTAAATATGGATCAACTCAAAAAAATTATCGTGTTTATCATCCACTATCAAATAAATTTTATATCTCTATGGATGTAACATTTAATGACTATAAATTTTTTTATGTTGATTGTACACTTACAATGAAAATGAAATGCATAATCACGATGTTAGTATATTTGATATCTCAGATATAAAATGCCATTCTGATTTGTAGGGTATCTCATTTCCGAGCTTCTCAAAAGACAACAAGGTACTACTTTTACAATAAAATATCACGGTTTAATTAATGTTACAAAAAAAAATATAAATCCAAAATTTAGAAATATGCATAAACATATGAAATAGGTATACAACATGCATATATATATATATATATATATATATATATATATATATATATATATATATATATATATATATATATATATATATATATATATATATATATATATATATATATATATATATATATATATACACACACGTTAGGGTTTTGCAGTGAAAGAAACAACAAATTCTTAAAAGAGGGTATTGAAGAAAGATTCTTTGTATTTTAGCAATAGATTATGTAAATAAGAACTTTACAATAGAAAATCTTGGACGAGAAATCTGATTTTTACTATATTTTTCCTCTTTCAACATGATTAAGATCACTAATTAAAGTTCAATTCCTTAAATTATTAATTCTTTGATTTATAATTGTTAAATTTCAGCTCAATAGTTTTTTGGTTATGATATTTGAACAGGTGGCTTTTCTAAGGCAAATGCAAAGAATTTTGATGCTGAGATTTCAAATTCAGAGGATAGTGATGTTGAAGATGTAGAGGGTAGTGATGCTGAAGATACAAATTCTGAGGAATTTGAAGCTGATGATACAAATTCTGAGAACTCAGAAGACGGGGATACAAATTCTGATGAATCTCAAGTTGAGAGTTCAAATTCTCAAGAATCAGAAGCTGATGAAGCAGAAGAAGATGAAGATATAAGTTCTGATGAATCTCAAGTTGAGAGTTCAAATTCTCAGGAATCAGAAGCTGATGAAGCAGAAGATGAAGATATAGGTTCTGAGGAATCTGAAGGCAAGGATATAAATTCTGAGGAATCATCAGAAGAAGTTGAGGATTCAGATGATGAGCCACCAAGGTATGTTCACATGTTCACATGTTCATTATTTCTTCTTATCTTTTTATGTCTTTTATATGAATGTAGGCCCCTCATTGATATGAATCGAAGCGAGCGTAATTTGCCTACTGGAAGGTGTGTCATAGGTTCATCATTTCTTCTTATCTTTATCAATGAAAAAGGAGTTAAGGTTAAGTTTTCTTTATGAATTCAGGATCTTCACGGATATCGATCAATGCATACATAATTCACTTTTGAAGAGGTGTGTCATTAGGGTTCATCATTTCTTCTTATATTTACCACTGAAAAAAATTCTTATTGTTAACTTTTTATATTAATGCAGACATCTCATGGATTTCAATCCAAAAAGGAGTAATTTGATTAACGGGAGGTGTGTCATAAGGTTCATAATTTCTTCTTATCTTTATTAATGAAAAACATCCTTAAGGTCAACCTTTTATATGAATGAATGTAGGGCTGAAACCAGAATTTCTAGGTTGATTGATTATACGCCGCCGGAGAGGTATATTATAAGGTTCATCATTTTTTTCTTATCTTTTATTAATGAAAAAAATCCATATGGTGAACTTTTTCCATGAATGTAGGCTCTCGTGGATTCAATTGAAGCATAAGTGAATTGTCTATGGGGAGGTAAAAATTATGTAAAGTATATATTCTAATGTGACTATCAGCAGTAATTAATAATTGACAATTGATTCTTTTTTTTCTTTGTTGTTTTGTTGTTACTATCAGAGACAGAGATTCGATTAACTATACGCATGAACATTCATGGTTACGGCCTACCGAAGGAGAATTTCTCTTCATGTTAATATGTAGCCATAAACTACAATCAATGACACTAGCCTTAATTATAATAAAATGCAAACTCAAGCTCGAAAGCTTTGCAAGCTTATCGGTATTCTCTTAAATAATTCAAGGTTTTAATGTTGTTAAATGTCAATTGACCACTAACCTGATTTGGATGGTTGCTGGTTATATATGTGGTACAATTATATGTGTGCTTCTATGTATGACTGTTATATTATTTTGAATAACTTTTGAGAATGTCTTTTTCCTACATCCATGTACTTGAAATGTGTGTGCAACTATGATGCTTGTACGGTTTTGACACAGACAAAAAAATTGATGAAACATTTCTAAAATGTCTTTGTATCTCTTAATGTTCTTCTAAATCATTGTAAAATTTTTAAATAAAGCATTTATCCTTTATGGATCTGCAATAAAAAGAAACAACACAACAGACAAAAAGTATCATTCGTACATTTAATTTAAAATGTTAAACGCTTATTATAGTGTTTAACGTAGTCCTTGTACTATAGCGTTTATGTTAGTCTGTTTATAAATTATTTAAAATATTCTATATTGTTTGTTTAGGATATTATCTAAACATTAACATCATTCAGCGTATTATCCTAGACAGCCATTTTGATAAACATTATTCCATTAGTTTCAAAATAAAGGCACTATAGTAAAAATTCAAATTTCTGACGAACTTTTACTGACAGAATCAGATCTGTCGATAAATGATAATTTTTGATGGATTTACCAACAAATTTATCAATAGATGTTTGTGTTGTACTTATCGACAGATATATCTGTCGGTAAGGTGTGTATGATTTAGTTTACCAACGGATATAGCCCATCGATAATATGCTTAATGATATAACTTAGGTGATGGAAGAGCGGCTCCGAGAAGTGACCGAAGGAACGATGCAACTCCTGCGAAGCTTCCTCCGACGAGTAATACGTAGCGGAATGATGAAAATGAAGACAAAACTCTAAATGAACGGTGAAGGAAACCTAAGTTATGAAGAAACCCTAAAATGGAGTAGAAACCCTAATCTAAACCGATTAAACGGTGGAGAAGAAATTTTAATCGGTGGAAAGAGGTTTAATAGGTAGAAAATGGAAATCAATCGGTGGAAACTGAAGAAAACGAAGAAGAACCCTAAGACGAAGAAGATGTTCGGTGGAAAACCTGGATCTAGGGTTGCAATGATAGAATCAAGGTAGAATAGTGGTTGAATGTGGAATCTGTGATGAGTAATGGTAGATTTGTGGAGAAGAATGGTGGATCGGCAAGGAAAATGACACTTACAGTGATGAAGGTGACGAACCTGCAAAGAACTCTCGAGAGGAAGTTAGTAGCCTCTAATGTGCTCGAGAGAAAAGTAGAAATGTAGTTGAGAGAGAATGCGAGATGCAAAAAATGACGTTGGCGAGGAGTGATGACGCGTGCAACAGAGAAATGAAGTGACTTCTGATGCGCGGATCAAGTGTAGCGCTGGAGTGGCTGATGACAACGTGGAGGAGGCTTCGCGTGGCTCAAGGAGTTGTGACGCGTTTCTAAAGTAGATTGGAGGAAAGGTGATTCTGTGTTAATGATGAGAGAGAAGCACGGTGGAGAAAGGGAAAATAAAGTGAGAGAGTGTGCTTGGAAGGTGGATAGAGGGAGTCTTTGGACTCTCTAGCCTATGACTTTCAAGAGAGAATTATTTCAGAAGGTCAGAAAATCAAATTCTCATTAATCTCAAAAATGAAAAATACAAGAGAGAAGTTAGGTATTTATAATAACCCATGCTCCTTGCAAGCTAAGCTAAAGATATGAAATGTAAAAATACAAATAAAAGACACTGAGAAAGGTACGTCAGGCAGGATTTCATCATTAGGTTTTTCTTCCCCCAATTCATTTTATGCAATGTCTCTTCTTCCATCATTCTCCTCTGCCAATTGCCCCCTTTGGTTGATTCAATCCCCTACACCGGTGAGATGTTGTCGTTCCCCCAATTGATTTTACACGTTCCCATTCGTTCTTTCATTCCTCTTTGCAAGTTGCATTCTTTAGTTGATTCAATCCCTTACATTGGTGAAAGGTTTTGTGTCCCCAATTAAATTTTCTTATTTCCCCCTTTTTCTTTTTATTCTCCTCCATGTTACCCCCTTTGTTGATTCATTCTCCTACACCGAAGGAGGCTGCTTCCCTCCCTTACCCTGAATTGGTTTAAGATAGGTTTTCCCTTTCCCAATTAGTTTTGTACATTCATTAATTTGTTGTTTCACTAAAGGCCTATTGGTTCCCTGTAGTGGTCTGCGAGGAAGAGGTACGCGTTTTTTTGTAGTTGGTAAGTGAGGTTGTCGTCGTGGAGGGAGGTTGTCTGGAGACCCTACAATCGAGGTATGTTCTTTGATTGTTGACTCGTAGTGTTAACTAGGTCTATGGTGGGAGTAATTTCATTTGCCCACCTCCAAAAAGGCAAACCTGAGTTCATTTGTCTATCTCCAATGATGCATTAGACAAAAAGGAAAATTTTGGATCTGTGATTTTGAATTTGAATGAGGTGATCTTGATGGGACTGTGTGATCGAAAAAAGAAAGATTAGAAAAGAAGAATATGGTTTAGAGTCGCACTTGCTTATCTCCTAATGATGTTAACATTAATTTCTCATAAGAGACCACATTATCTGTATTTGAATATATATATATATATATATATATATATATATATATATATATAATTATAAAAAAGGGGAAGATTATGTTCCAATGTTGTTAATATTACGAATAATAAGGTTTAGATTATGTCATGTTTATAATTATCATCAATGGATGCATTATATTGAATACTTTGGGGCATCGCATTAACCTTTTGTCTCACTAGTATGTTTTTTTTTAATTCATAGAAGCTGAAATCAAGACTTGGGAGGCCTTTTACTGAACTCGTCCAGACTACTCAATGAAATGAGCAAGACTAGTTTATTTTAAGATGTATTAAGGTTAAAGAAATTTGAAGCACCAACAATTATGTCATGTTTATGAGATTAGAAATGTGTTTACGACCAAGTTATAGTATTATGGAGAACTTCTTGTGTAATATTATGTTTTTTTTCTATTAAGGATTTTTTATTGTGTTACATTATATAGGCAAAATCCGTCATGGCATATTGTAGTTTGATGATTTTGAACTGTGAGAAATAATATTTTGTTTAAGGGTAATTTTCTTTTTCAGATGATTGGTCTTTTTTTGGACACTAAAGGGTCATTTTGGTTATTGGTTTAGCTCTAAGTTAGAAAAGATTCTCTCTTTCTTTCATAGTTGCTTCCAAACCCTTTTTCATTGTATGCGATTTTCAGTAAATGTCATTGGGTTCATTACTTCTCATCTTTATCAATATGAAAGCCTAAAGGGTCAATTTTCTGTAGTTGCAAAAGGCTCATAAAACTGATCGAAGATCAAAGAAAGATTGTAGCTATATATTGTTCTTAATTACAACAAAATAGTGATTATCATCCTCTCTTGTTCTGTCGTTACAAACAGGTTGCCATAGTAAAGAAGATTCAAGGTTTTATTTACTATCCAAGAATGAGGAATTTTACATTATAAAATAACTTTATTTACTCTACCACACAAGATACAAGCCAAGCCATGAGACAAGGAGAGAAAAATAAAAGCACAAACCTAAGAATCCAGTACAAGTGCATCAATATTTCGTTTTCCTTCAGGGCCTTTGGTATACCATGATAGCACATGGTCTCCATACACAACATCACGGTATTTAGCAGGTGATGACTCATCTATCAGTTCAGAGACAGGGGAGATCTTGACTGTCTTAGCAGGGTCATGAAATGTTGCCACAGAAAGCCTTGCTCTATCAGGATTAGTAATTGCTCTATGCTCACAGCTCTTGTACTTTCCATTGGTTATAATCTGGGGCCAAAAGAATTTTCTGTTAGTTGAAAACTTGCAAAAAGACCAATTGTGGTTGAACTCACCCCAACTTTCTCTTCATCCAAATTTAGCCAACTTTTATTTAACTTAATGAATCAATTGTCTATCAGGAAACATAAAGAAATCACAAATCATCACAATTCACTATTAAGCTGCCATGTTGTATAATACTGAATTTACAAGTCAAAATGGTACAAGCAAATGCTTATGATCCAGAAAGAAACATTGTTCTCCACAGCTGAGGGATAGTAATGGCGCCAATTTAGCTAAGAATTGGAACTCGTTAAATAAAAAACGAACCTGACATGTTTACCAGTTCTAAATAATAATTTTTACATGGAAAAAACAATCTCTCTTCTCCACACACTTTTCCTCCTTGCAATATTATATATATTATCTGGTAAATCATAACCTGTCCATTGAATTTAATGTCCCAAACAAAGTTCAATACAGCATAAAAACCATTACTTCACACCTACTTACTTGAATGTCAGCAATTGTTAGCAATTTAGTAAAACTGGTCACAAATAGATCATGCTGGTGATTATTCCTTTACAATGCACATATACTATACTCGTGGCATACATTGCTCCCATAAGCCCCTTTTGCCGTGCTCAGTAATCTAAATTAAAAACTAATAATAAAAATAAAAAGATGTTTTCCCCTAAACGCTTCAAGCAACTGCTTTTCTTAACTCTCATAGCACTTTAAATAAACGGCAATACAGCAAAAATTCTCCAACCCACTTGTTTCATATTAGAAGCATACTATCAGTACATTCTTTTTTTAACATTTTTTCTATCCCTCTTTCTTCTATGAGTTGAAACTCACCTAGCTCTCACTAGTTTGGGAGTAAACCCAAATGGGAAAATGTGATCACTGAAATTCAACCAAATTTCACTCAATAAGAATAAGTCTGTCAGAAAGTTTTTTGCAAACACTTTTTTTCTCTTCGGATGCTCTTAGTGTGTGGTTTGGTTTGGCGTTTGTCAAACACTAAGAATCCCTTCACACATTTGGAAGATGAAAATAGAGAAGGAGCTGTATTGGTGGATTAGGTAAAACGTGGGTTACTTTCAACCCAATGTTATCCCAAACACACCCTTAGTCCTATTATTCAAATAGCCTTGTGTCATCAGAGGTAAAAACTAAATATCAATATAGATTACCGAGATAAAACTTCAATTATGATTGAAAACCAGCCCCAAAAATACCTAATAACAACATCTGTCCAGTACAAAAATCAAATGTTCAAGCTCAAAAGAATTTCCATATTTCCTATTGTACTGTAAATTTATACAGACCAAAAGGGTCAACAGTTTATTTACCTCAGTTTGGTCAGCCAAGAGAACAAGAACAGCATCTGATAAGGGTTCAACAGTAACCCACTTGTCACCGCCACCATCATCACTCTTCAGCACTTGAAGACCCTCCACGTCATCCTGAATCAAAAGAGTGATTGCACCTATGTCAGAATGCGATTGCAACCCAAGCGTGAGGTCTGGTTCGGGACACGGAGGATAGAAGCTAATCGTGATGTTCTGGTAAAATTCTCCAACAGCATCTTCAATGCACGAAGCACGCAACCCTAGACTCTCAGATATCAAAGCCAGCAACTTTTGCGCCAGAATCTTCATCTCGTCGCTGTACCTCGCCACTGTGTCCCGGTAATCGGGGGGAAACTCCGGCCACCGATCAGGGTTCCGCCGAGAGAGGGGGAGAGTGTGGTGGTCGAAGTAGTCCCTCCAATCGAGGACCTGCGCGTCGTCTTGCTGCTGATCGGAGGTTGCCAGCATCTTGCTGCCGTAGCCCTCCGACGCAGTCGTGGAGCAGGCATAGCGGAGCTTCTCCGACATGGAGCAGTCGGTGAAGAATGCGCGGCCAGTGCGGCGAATGGCAGCGAGGAGTGACAGAGGGACGCCGTGGTTGGTGACGTGGAAGACACCCCAGTCGCGGCAGGCGCTTGCGATGGATTCACGGGTGGAGGCGCGGCGGGTCGGGTCGAAGAACGATAGGTCGATGAGAGGAATATTCCGTGGTTCGGTTGGGGTGTGAAAAACGGGTCGGGTATGAAGGGGTTGAATGTATTGGGGTGGAACCCGAGAGAGACCCGATTGGGCGAGGGGTTGCACCCTCCTTATGCCTTCTTCGCTGACTTCCATTGGATAGGATCCTAATCCAATACACGCTGCCTGCGTTATTTAAAAGCTACGACATCAAGATAAATAAATATGAAGTACTGATACAAATAAATAAACTAGAATATGAGAAATTTGTCGCGTAAGTACTATGAACATTTATTGAAACTAAGACTTAAAAACCAATGTTTTCGGTGGACTTTAAAAGTTTTCATCCAATGGTTCACTAAAAATCTAACTCACACTGTTTCATAATTTCAATTTTAAATTTATTTTTTACCGGTTTAGAAATAAAAAGGCAGATATAATGTGAAAAGAAAAGAGAAATAAAAAAGAAAAACACATTATAAGACTTGGTTCCTTTTGAAGAAAATCTTGGTATTGATAAGATGATGAATAATATAAGATTTCTTTGATTTGGTTATAGAAATGGATAAGTATTTATATGTGTTCGGTTTTTGTACTCAAGTTATTTTGTATTTCTTTTTTGTTTTAAATTTTTTTAAAAAAATTTAAAGTTGTTATTAGAAAATAATGTTAATGGTTGTTTATTAAGTGTGTTTCATAAAATAAAATAAATTTATTAACCTTTTCCTGTAAAATTCAATTATTTTTATATAAATGTTTGAGTTGGTTTTAAAATTCAATCATTTATTAATATTTTCCGTGTGTTTTCTCCTCACTCACACTTTCTAAAAAACTTTCCAGAAGCTCACTCATCCCAAATTTTTCCAGGTTAAGCACGTTTAACCATGAAGTTCTTATGGGTTAAACTACCAAAAAACAAATGCATTTTTGATCTGAGTAGCCAAATCAATTCCTTTAAGTTATCTTTCAAAACTGTATAGTCCCATACTTATAGTATCTCTAGATCCCTCTCATTTTGATGTATGTTCGATTTGTTCATCTGTCCCTTCCACTAGAAGTCTATCAGGAATAGTTCTTTGTCTGTGCCTTTTACACTCCATGTCTCTTGCATCGACGATCACTCTCCGGCCTCGTTAATGCCGGGTGTCACAATTGCTTTGAATGATATCATTATCATTTGTGGAACGACAAGATGAAACACTTATTGTTTCTGAAAAAATTGCATATTCTTATCTTTGTTACAAGAAGTCGAATTTTATGTTTGATGAAGAATGAGACTTGCGCATCGACAAGTGTGTGGTTTTATTTGTCAATATACGTAGAAAATAATATTTACAATCATATTGCTAATGAGACATATAGTGGAAAAAATTGAATCTTTGTATACTTCTAATTCCATAAATAATAAACTAAATTTGTTAAATTGATAAATTTAAGGTATACGAAGAATTCTTCCATTACAGACTATTTAAATGAATTTCAAATATTCTTATATTAATTGTCAGGAACGTGTATATTAACTCTTTTATTATTATAAAAAAAATAAAAGAGTTAACTTGATAATTTGACAAATTAAATTATAAAGTTCAATCTGATTTTAATGGACGAGATTCCATATTTAACAAATCAATATTGGTTGAATTAAAAGAGTTAGGTTGTCTGGTTTTATCATTCAATAAAAAAACCAAATACAATTAAAATCATATCAAGACTTTTTTTTTTCTTAAAATATATGAAACTATTTAATTGTAAAATTAATCAAAATAAATATAAATAAATCCGCTGCCTGATCTGACTCAAAACAAACAAATGGTAAAAGTAAAATAAAAGAAAAAAAATAAAATGTCAGCAAATATTCTATAGACGACATCGTTCTAACAGCATTTGCAAAGTTGAAGTTTTCATTGCCACTTATCCCTACAACTATACAACCCAAAACCTCAAACCTTCGTTAGCCACTCCACACTCCATTGTAATCTTGCCCCTTCTCCAAACTCCAACCCCCACTTACCGAAATCTCCTGAAGTTCCAAAATTTCCCATAAATTCCACCCTTTTGCTTCCAAATCCACTGCCACTCCCATCACTACTGATTTCAACATTTTCAGTTCATTCTTTGAACTTCTGCGTCTTTCTTATTCTGGGTTACATATCTTGGAAACGAGAAGAAGATGGACAACCTGAATTTGGCCCTTGTGTCTTCCTCTAAACCTTTGATGTTGGGACGTGTTCTTGCAAGAGACGCCACAGACAGAGGCGTTTTAAGAAGAAAGCCCTTCTCTCTTGGGAGGGTCTTGATTGCTCCTCACCGTTGCCGATACCGTGTTTCTGCGCTCTCTTCCTCCCATCATGGCCAGAAATCTGGTATTCAATTCTTGAACTTTTTGTCTAGTTTTGTTATTATCTTTCTATCTGAGCGTTGGTGTGTTTGATGGGGGATTAGAATCTTTAGTTGGAATTTATTCTTGGTGGGAAAAGGATTCACTGAATCACTAGATTCTGATGGAGTCCAATAAAATGAAATTTGTATTGTTGAAGTTTAAGGTGAATTGATAGGTCTGATTACGCTATTGATGTGTTTGTTTCTTCTTCGGCACTAATAATAAAATCCGAATTGAACATGTTGGTTCTGTTGTTATTGGACTTGAGTCATGAATACACCATGTTGACATTTTCAAGGGAGTGTTTTGGATATGCAGGCAATAGAGAAAAAGACTTTTAGTGATACGACTTTCTTTTGGAAGCCACTCTTTTAGAAAAGTTTAAATCCTCTCTTCTTTTTCTGGTTTAATTATGTTTTTAGTTCATGAAAGTTAGGATAATCCGGTTTTAGCCCTTCAAATTAAAAAGAGAGAGTTAATTTTAGTCCCTCAATTTTGGAAAAGAAATGGTTTTATTTCCGAAACACTAAAATTGAGGGACAAAATACAATTTCAATAATATCATTTTAGTCTTTCAAATTTATGAAGCACTTTTTACTCTATTAAAAAGTACAAACAAATGAGCCCTAATTTCTGTGAATCAATATAGCATTCTATATACAATAGTTTACCACTCTATTTTTAAGAATAGTAGTTCTACCCTCAGAATATACTGTTCGTAGACAGACACAGATTGTGGATTTTGGAGTTTCTCTCAAGGTTACCTAATAGCATTTTGAATTTGAATCCATGGTTAAAAAATTTATCTCATGTCTGTGTATTTTTAATCCATTTAACTAATGTATATTTATCTCGTCTTTTGACTAGTATTCTCTTGTGATTAGTGAGTGCTTGCTGTGTATCTCTATCAATATTTTTCACTCATCACTTAAGACACATAAGTAATGCATGTCAATGAAACAGTGCAGGAGAAGCCGATAGTAAAACATTTTGCAAGTGTTTCTTCTTCAAATAATCTAGAAACGACATCAATTGGAGTTAACCCACCATTATCACCACCTCCGTCCTCAACTATGTAATCATTTACTCTCTTTACCTTTTGCATATTACTTTTCTTTAAAGTTGTCGTCTCATGTTTTTATGATGGCAGCAACTGATATTTTATTAATTGAAGTTTGCTGACATCTTTTGCATGTAATTTCACACTATAATTTATCTATTTACTCTATTTATAGAGGGTCACCTCTCTTTTGGGTTGGTGTTGGTGTTGGGCTTTCTGCACTGTTTTCTATGGTGAGAACTGAGAACTGTAGTCACAATTGTACATTAAATATACTGATGACGGATTTATTTTTGCTGCATGTTTAATAAATTTTGTGTTTTTGCAGGTAGCTTCAAGATTAAAGGTGAGTGCCACTCTATTGCTATGCATTGATATAAGCTGGTTCATTCTTTGAGTTCGAGTATAACTGTGTAAGATGTAACAAAGTTTGCTTGTTATTGGTGTAAGGGCTATAATTTGGTGCATACTTTGAGTTCAACTGTAAATATGGGTTTGTATGTTAGAAATTTCACAAGTCATGGTTATATGCTGCGTCATTCTTTGAGTTCTGCCAAAAGGTATAGTGACCATGACTAGTCAGAGGAGTCATTTAATGTGAGAGTCAGAAGATCAGATCTTCACCACTAGATCTTAAATGGATAGTGAGAATTAGAAAGTAAACAACACCACGCATCTTCTTTTAAATGACACGCGACCTTCAAGCAACTTTTAATCTTGTCAATCATCTATATCTTAACAGTCAAAATTAGCTCCACTTTCTCCCGTAAGACCATTTTTCTACCATCTAAACTCATAAAAAATAATTATTTAGTTTTTACTAGTGCCCCCAACAGTATCTGATGTACTGAACACCACTTCAGCAACTGTTTTGAGGTGTATGAGCATTCTTTTCTAGAATAGTTTTTTAATCTTTATGACGGGCTTCTTTTGAAATTACTTGGAAGTTGAAGGCAAGTGTCCACACACAATTTGTTGTCAACACTTCTACTAACCGAAAAACAGAAATTATAGCTTGATTTTTGCCTCTCCAATCAACAACTGCAAAGTATACTTTCAATGTTCGTAAAAGAAATTATAGGTTTTTCTATCATTGAACACATTAGCTGCCATCTTCCTTATTCAAGTAAAATTTTACAGATGTCTAAATAACGTTTCAGCTTTTTTTCTAATAGGTATGTTTGTTGCTTTAATTTACATTGCCTATTGTTCACTCTTCTTTTTGGAAGCACAGTAAGTACGTAAAATTCTTACAGTTTGGTTGAACTTGAGATTTTGATTTAGCTTATTAGAATATGGGTATTGTTTGTGATGCCACCTTTTAGTATTTAAATTTCTCTGTGAAAAGATTGGGAGCATGGATCAAGAGGGTGATATTAAGCCCAAAAGAAAGTCTTACAAGTTTATTCATCTAAGCCTAAACTTGTAATACTGTCCTTTTGGGCCTAATATCAGCCTCTTGATCCAAGCTCGCGGTCCTATCACTTTGTTAATTGTTGTATATGCTCT
This sequence comes from Vigna mungo, assembly GCA_036885675.1. NCBI lineage: Eukaryota > Viridiplantae > Streptophyta > Magnoliopsida > Fabales > Fabaceae > Vigna > Vigna mungo. The sequence goes on along the minus strand of CP144691.1, from coordinate 14,176,999 downwards.
GTCTGGCCTAATTTTTTATGTCCGAACATATTACATAATTTAAATATGCCTTCTGATTTTGTTTTAGAAATATGCAATGCAACAAGCTTTCAAGACCATGATGGGCCAGATGAATTCACAAAATAACCAATTTGGCAATGCTGCCTTTTCGCCAGGGTCTCCTTTTCCCTTTTCAACACCATCAGCAGCAGGGCCCACTGCAACTGCTCAACCTCAAGCACCTTCAACATCTAGTAGATTTCAATCCACCGTCACCGTAGATGTACCTGCAACAAAAGTAGAGGCTACACGAACTGCTGATATTAAAGATGAAGTGGAAGTACCAAACAAACCCAAAAAAATTGGTAACTTAACCTTATAATGTCTTCATAGCAATCCTATTTGTTTCTTGTTCGATGAGACATACTACTTTTCTAATTTATATATGGTGAGGTGATGTGTGTCCACTAGGAGATATATGTGATTCCAGGTAAATTAAATAATAGACTTGAAAGCTCTTTGTTTTTTCTTTTTGGCCTATTTATTTGGTTCAGTATAGTATTTTCTAATTGGCTTTTAGCCTGGATTACTTTTCTAATTGACTTAACTCCACTGACGTTCTACACAATATTAAAGGATGATTTGGTATTTGCCAGTCTGAATTTGATATCAGATAATATTTTTGATGGAACCCTCCAAAGGGTATTGCCAACTTGTTCAGCCTGCCATGAAGGCTTCATTGACTTGCCAATGATGATCCTTAAGCTTTCTTATTTTTTGTAGTAGCTGGGATGAATCTACGTCACTAAGTTGTTTGAGCTTTGCATGCATGCAAGTGTACCAGTTCACAGTTATTTGTTATATGCTTTTAGTGGCAAGTTACGTGTATTAAACATTTTAATATGAAAAACTAGGTGAGTTGGTGAGATCCACCAATTATATATTCAGAAACTAAAATAATGTAGAAAATGGGATAATGCTGGGAAATAGAAAGTGGGAAGTTGAGGAGGAGAAAACAGAAAGCAAAAGCTTAACTATTTTTGAAATTGTTTCATATTAAAAGTATTTGAATAATTATTAATGTTTATTACTTCCTTTCCTTTATTAATTAATTTTAAAAAAAATCAATTAAGATAAGTATTTTTAAAATATTTGCAACAATTTCTTGTTCTCTATATAAAGATTTCCAACAGAAAATGAAGATGGAAAACCTTCATTGTCCATATAAGTTGAAGTGATCATATCTGATGACAGCTTTTATGTGCGTAAAAATTGAAACTTTAATTGTTAAAATTCCTTAGAGTTTCCATTACAGCTTTTGTAGATGTTTCTCCTGAAGAAACTGTGCAGAAGAGTCCTTTTGAAAGTGTTAAAGATGACGAATCAAGTTCTGTCAAGGAGAAAGCCCGGGTTCCTGATGAAGTGAGTTTTTAAGATACACGTTTTTGCAAGAAGTTCAGTGACCTGTGTTGTTCTTAATATCTAATACGCATTTATTGAAGGTTTCTCAAAATGGAGCTTCCTTTAACCAAGGTTTTGGTGGTTTTCCTGGTTCTCAATCTACAAGTAAGTAGAGACTGTTGAAATTGTAAATATTTTCAATTCAGCTTTATTGATGGAAAACCCCATGGAATGTGATACATCTATTCAAGCCTCAATTTATGGGAAAAGGGCTGACATAACATGCCTTAGATCAGTCCTGCCAAATAAATGAGTTGTTTGTTGCATTATGATAGTAAATATCAATTAATTCTTGTTATCATTGCTGAGTTTATCATGGATCGTGTGCACTTCATATGCTTTTAATTTTACCCTTTACTCATGAAGTTTTTCTTGTCAGCTTTCCTTTACTTTTTGACTCTGATTAAGTATTTAAAGTTGTAAATAAAAAAAATGTTAGTTCCAAAAGCATTGCTTTTAATCTCATTGGTACAACTGGCTTAAATCAATTAAACTTTTTCTTGTTGTCTTGAAATATATTGTTTGTACAATTATTGTTATTTCAATGCTTCCTTCAATAAGCTGCTTTCTGGTTTAATCAAAATCCTAAAGGTGCCATTATTTATTTTGGATAGAAAATTCAGTCTTGTCAGTGGAGGCTTTGGAGAAAATGATGGAGGACCCAAGAGTACAGAAGATGGTTTATCCGTAATGTTAATTCCCTTCATCTTAAATAATGTTTATACTTTTGCATTTCTCTTGGCTTTGTCAGTGCTAAGTAGGAATATGGACATGTTTAAACTTTGAGTAGTTTGGTAGAAGTCTCTTATCTTAGAACTTTGATGGCATTAGTACTACTACCTTTGATACTTAGAATTGGAGTTTAGAGTAGTTCCATTCTTTTGTTTATTTCTATTGGAGCTAACTTATGATCTTTCTCTTATAAAATAAACTGATTCTTAATGTGTTCTTGTTTACAATTACTTGATTAAAATTTCATATATGATTTACATGTTTGTGTAGATTATTTTAAGAACTTTTTTCCCTTGTTATCCAAAAGGTTTTTACTTTTCTGGGTTTTGTTGCAGCTATTTACCTGAGGAGATGAGGAATCCTGATACCTTCAAATGTAATTCTCTACTTTTAACAGTTTCCTGCTGATAATAGTTTTAAGATTCATTATTTGTGCAGTGTGTAATTTTTGTTGTTTAGCTTCTTCCTGGAATCAAATCCCATGTAACCACAATGCTGAGTGTGCTTGTTATAACTTTTGTTTCCATGTTCAATATAGACTATATGCAACACTTGTATATGCGCATACATTTTATCAGTTACTGTTGTAATGGATAATATCTGTAGAATCTTCCTAATTAGAGGAAATAGATACATAATATTTTATTTTTTCCTAGGTTTCCTAGTTTCCCTATTTTCCTTTTTAGGAGAACTAGATTATTACAAATAGAAGGTTTGAGAATGTATTTTTTATGATTTGAATAATAAATCAGTATTATTTTCCACATGGTATTAGAGCTTGTCTGATCCGTTTCCGCTGTCTTCGCTGTCTGCCGGCGGCCGACCGCCATGGTCGCCGGCAGGCCCCCTAAAATTCTCTTCTTTGCCTTTGTGCTTTATTGGGCTGTAATTGCCCAGCTAAGGTTTTAGACTTCTATATTTCTTATAACAGCCGCATAGAGTTGTGCATCCATAATCTGGAGTGGGATTCGAACCCATTCTCTTTCAGACCCGTAGCTGAAACTGGTATTTTAAGCAATGCCCTCGTTCTCATTGGCTCCCGTGTGTAATGTGTTTCCACCAACAACAAGCTTGTTCTGACCACCGCCGTCACTGCTACTCTCCACTGTCAACCATCACCGACCACCGTCTGCCGTCGGCAACCACTGTCCGCCGTCGGCAACCATCGTCCGCCGCCGGCCACCGTTGCAGTTTCGACTGGTGACCAGCGGATCTGGATCGTCTCTTCGAACGACGGCCAACCGCGCCGGTTTTGACTGCTACTTCTCCATCATGTGCCGCCACGAGCACCAAAACAGTCTGAGTTGCACCGCCGCCGCTGTCCGACCACTGTTGTCGCCAGTTGGAGTCTTCGATAGGGCAGAAAGGTGCGCCCAGAACCGGCGATCACAGAGCCGGAAGTCGCTCCGTCAACGGAGCCTCCACGCGCCGCCATCGTCGCCGGCGCGTGTATCCCACGCGCCTACCTCCGGCTAGACCCACTCGCCGCCGACGACGCAGACAGGGTCGCCGGAGCCTCCTGAGCCCATTCCTAGGGTCGGTGACAAGTCATTTTGGCTATATTTTAGTAGATCTGAGTTTTAGTCTTTGCTCCTTGGTGTGACCCACTCACCGGACCGCCTTCGCAAGAGTGGATTCCGTTCCTGACTTGGTCTCTGATTCAAATTCTTTTTCAAAATCAAATTATGCGGATTCGGGATGAGGGTTCATGAGAGTGAGTGAAAGGTTGGTTTTGGTGATGGGTGGTGGAAGATCGTCATCTTCTGCCTCTTCCCCGGAGGATTCTTCATCCTTTACTCCCGACGAAAGTTTCAGCTCTCGTTTCCACTTCGGAGCATTCCCTCTTCCTTACTTTGATGCCACTGATGCCACAGTCGGCGTCCTCTTTGTTTTCCATTTTTGGTTCATGAGAGTGAGTGAAAGGTTGGTTTTGGTGATGGGTGGTGGAAGATCGTCATCTTCTGCCTCTTCCTCGGAGGATTCTTCATCCTTTACTCCCGACGAAAGTTTCAGCTCTCGTTTCCACTTCGGAGCATTCCCTCTTCCTTACTTTGATGCCACTGATGCCACAGTCGGCGTCCTCTTTGTTTTCCATTTTTGGTTTCTCGAGCACAGTGGTTCGATCATCCGCCGCTTGTGCCACCGCTACAGTCAGTCACTGTTGCCACAATCAGTTGCCAGTCCTACCTTTTTCGCTTATGCTATGTTCTTCTCCTGTTTCAGTTTAACCTCCATCTTCGATGTTTCCTTTCTTCTGAGACCGGAGCCACTCCACTTTTTGAGCTACTGTCCAATAGAGAACTTTGGACCTCCAACCTGTTTTTGGCCTTTTGATGCCGCGGTGTTTTTTTTTTTTGTTTTCTACCAATGCTTTGTTATAACAACTTGTGAGTTGTTTTTTTAGACTGACCGCTGAATTGAATATTTCAAAGTTATGGGATTTAGAGTTGTCCCTCGTACGGATCGGTTATCACCAGTTCTTCCACCTTCACGTTCTACTGTTCAGTCGTGGGGAGGAGAAAGTTCCAGCCGCTGCAGGGTAGTGTAGTCCCTGCAGGTTTGTTGCTGTTTGCCTCTGTCAGGACAGATGTTTCCTGAAGGCTTGTTGCTGTTTAGGGTGGTTAAGTCCCTACAGGTTTATGGCTGTTAGCCTTTTAATTCCAGCCGCTGCAGGGTAGTGTAGTCCCTGCAGGTCTGTTGCTGTTTGCCTCTGTCAGGACAAATGTTTCCTGAAAGCTTGTCGCTGTTTAGGGCAGTTAAGTCCCTTGAAGTTTTGTTGTTGTTCGCCACTATTGATGGCAATCCAATCCCTGTAGTTTGTTGCTATTTGCCACTGCAGGCCCTTCATCTGTTCTTGCAGTTTGTTGTTGTTTGCTGCTGCAAGTCATCATCCATTTTTGATGGAAATCTCTCTCGTCCATTGCTGTCCAAGATGAAGCTTCATGGTGCAAGTTCACCCTCATCCATTGCTGTCCAAGTTGAAGTTTGCCCTCGTCCATTGTTGTCCAAGTTGAAGTTTCATTGTGCTAATTCGCCTTCGTCCGTTGCAATCCAAGTTGGTTTATTGACGCTCTATACAAATTGAGTTTGTTTATTCCAAGCTTGGTTCATACAATCTTGTATGATCCAGCTTGAGGGGGAGTGTTGTAATGGATAATATCTGCAGAATCTTCCTAATTAGAGGAAATAGATACATAATATTTTATTTTATTTTATTTTTTCCTAGGTTTCCTAGTTTCCTTATTTTCCTTTTTAGGAGAACTAGATTATTACAAATAGAAGGTTTGAGAATGTATTTTTTATGATTTGAATAATAAATCAGTATTATTTTCCACAGTTACAATTATATAATGTAAGCACTTTATTTTTAAAAATAGTTGTAGGTCAAAAGTCATGTCTTTCTGCATAACCTCTTGATATGTAGATATTACTTTCTGCATAACTTGATATAATGGGCCAATGAGTGATAGTTGCTGTTCTGTCACTGCTTTTAATAGGGATGCTGCAGCATCCACAGTACCGTCAACAACTGGAAGAAATGCTGTAAGTTCTTCTAACTGTTTCTTCAGATGCTTAGAGCCTTTTTGCTTTACAATATTCCCATTGATTATGGTTCAATTTGAGCAACTAAGGTGGGAAAATGCTCGTCTGCATTAAGCTTGGTTGACATATTTCTAAGAAAACTAGATTTTAGGTGAATGAAAAAGTTCTTCAGAATTACAATCCAGTTATTAATCTCTTATTTCATGAATTTGATGAGATGATAATTAAAACTGGTCCTTGTACTTTATCCTTCATATATTAGAATTTATAATTTAGGATTAGGAAAAAATGGTGGCCATGATTGAAATATCTGTTTTACTTCTTTTGTACTTTAGGCTTCCAGCCCTCCCTCTAACCCATGGTGGTGGAAATGTGTGTTCTTACATCCGGACTTTGTTGTCTAAAGTTCTTCTCCTTGTCCTTTTACCCTTGTATATTTAGATTAATTTATATTTTAGCTTTTCAGAGCCAGGTTCATGTGTCTTATGACAACCACACTCAATGTCATTGCATTGACTTGAGATCTCAAGTTTTTGAAAATTGTATTTCTTATTTATTATTTCCCTCTCATCCGATGTGCTGCAGTTAGATAAATCTGTGCATATTTTGTTAATATAGGGTGTGAAATCTTCTCTGGTATGTTTGATTTCAGAAGCAACATGGGTGGAGGTACTGAATGGGACAGCCAGATGATGGATACCTTAAAGAATTTTGACCTCAATAGTCCCGAAGTTAAGCAGCAGTTTGGTAAGTTGTTATTTTATCATTGTTATGCCTTGAATCTTATTTAGTGTCACGTCTTCTCTGAGAGCAGGATCAACTAAGAATTGATTAATCCATTGTAGTTCAATTTTTGCTTATTACTAATTGACATGAAAATATTCTTAAATAAAAAATCTCTTATTTTGCTTCCGTCCTATGGAAATCATCTGTTCTAATTAGTTTATCATCTTCGATTCTTGAAGATCAACACTGATTGACTATTTATTCATGACTTGTTTTTATAAGTTGATTCCATCTGTCTGGTTACTTCTCAACATGCTAATATTTTCTTTATCAAATACTGGTTTTAATTAGCTATAATAGGGGTCATATACTGTTATTTGTTAAAAGAATTAAAAATTTTCAGTGAGTTGATAAATGGTAAGTTCCATTGAGGAAAAAAAAAGATGATAGGTTCTCATTTAGAAACACCACTTTTCATGCCAATTTATCAAAGAATAGTATTTGGTATGATTCAACATTCTTTTTCACTCATTAACAGTTTGCTAGACTTCGTTGACTAATTTATCTTTATATGAGTGTAGACATCACTAGTTTCTTCTCGTCTCTAGGTTTAGTTAGTTTATTGAATTCTCAGAAGTCTTTTGAAAATATCACCTCGTATATTACCCTTCAAACACTCGTAACAGCTTAAGAATGAATTTTTTACTCCATTCTGTGTCTTTTCTCAAAATACTTTTACTTTCACCAGATCAAATTGGGCTTTCTCCAGAAGAAGTTGTTTCAAAGATTATGGCCAATCCCGAAGTTGCAATGGCTTTTCAAAATCCTAGAGTTCAAGCAGCTATCATGGATGTATGTTCTAATTTAAACACTTTATTGGTCTTTCATGTCAAAATTCCTCCCTGACTGCATCTTCTTGTGGTTGCAGTGTTCACAGAATCCGCTGAATATTACTAAATATCAAAATGATAAAGAGGTATGCTTATCTAAACTCCTATTGTGTTGTAATGTAAGTTAGATTCCCATTGGAATTGCTGATTTTTCCTGGCTTCAATTAACCAATTGCAACATGTGGACAAGACAATATATTTTTTTACCGAAAGAGTTTAGAGAGAGAAACATTCTATTAGTGTTCTTCCAGCTGGCATTAACTGTGTTTACAATTTATGAATTAATATAGAAAAGGGATTTAAAACATGAGGTTTTGAATTTGCAAGCATGCCATCATGCTTCTAATGAACAAAGCTATATAGTTACCCTCTCTATCAGTAATTCCTAATGAATCTAATAAATTTCAATTTTTGAAGACTGGGCTCTTAATTTTTTTCTGATGGTTGCTGCTTTTTTCTCATGAACACTTCAGATTATGGATGTCTTCAATAAAATATCAGAAATCTTCCCTGGAGTAGGTTCACCATGATTCATTTGAGTTTCTGTTTGCTGGGTCAAGTTATGAGAATACCTCTTCCTAACCAACCACATGTTATCATGCAAAGCTCTCATGCTCACGGTTACAACTTCATTGTGACATGCGGATACTAACTGTGTATGGCATGGGCCAAATATTGCCAGTTTTTTTTTTTTTTCACTGAATAGTTGGGTTTGTACATTAATGTTTGAAGTTTCGGAAAACATTTTGTCGAGGAATTTTATCTGCAGTGTGTTTTTGAGTATTCAGGTTCTGTAAAATTGTGAATGTTTCACATAATAATCTTTCATAAATCATTATCTGGGTTAAACTAATTTATCTTGGTTTTTGTTTGTGCATATATGAACTTTTAACATGGATAACATGTAAGCTCCACGAAGTAATTTTGTCTGCTTAAAATCTGCCGTGAAATTGAAGATGAGTTATTTGTTTGGAAAAGTTTTACCTTAAGCTCCGACAACTAAGAAGTAAAAGTAAAATAACTTGTTTATATATAAATTAAAAATAAGAATCTAGAAGAGATATACTTAGGATGTTTATAAATAAATTATTTTAGTTCTTTAAAATAAAAATTATCTTTTTTCTATTCTAGAAACATGAATAAGAAGTTGAATTACAAACTGAAGTTTTGTAGGCAGACAGATAAGTGGGAACTGTCAAATCCTGTAGTGAACCGTTTCATGGAGGGCTATTCGTTGGAGTTGGTAGACCTTTGGCTAATGTCAGAGTTATTGACGATTTTAATAATTTCAACTTTGACTGTCCTTTACAGCGTTCTTGTACCATGCAGTTGACTGGTTGGTAAAGGCAAAGTATTCCAAAGTATAGCCGTTGATAGTTTCGTTAGCCAACATAAAGTATAACGCCTGTGGATCCAAATGAAATATATAACCGTTATACAAATTTGAATGCTGACAGAGTAAGAAGTGCAAGCAAAGCAGTATTTAATATTTATTACTGCATGGTATATACTTCCATGGTCAGAAAAACATTATGAAATTGAAGTTAGTGACTTTGTGGGGTCGGCTGGGTCAGACAACACAACTTAATGAATCTGGGTTGCAGAATTCCAGCCCGCTCTGTATTTCAAATTTTGAATCGTTTCTCTTTCACTGTCATTGTTAAAAAGGCCACCATCTTTTTTTGAAAAAAATATTCTTGGGCAGTGTTCAACCCCACATTCGCCTCCTCTCTCCTTTCTATCTATTCTAACTGTGATTCCGTTCTCCTGTTCTTTCTATCCTAACACCATCTACGCATTTTTTTTACTTTACATTTTTGTTCACTAGTATCTTTCTCTCAAAATTCCATGGGTGCATGTTTGAGTAAGAAAAAAGGGTCTTCTACTTCTACCTCTTCTCCTCTTGCTGCAGCCAAGTTAGCTTCCGCAGTTTCTGAGCTGACGAATCCTTCTTCCTTTGTTGGTGTCAATGTTTCCAAACCCAAACTGGAAACTGACCCAGAAGTGAAATTGAAGAAGGAGAATCCTAAGAAAGTGGAAGAGAAACATGAGGCAGTGGCAGAAGTAGAGGGGCATGTGAAAAAGGAGATATTCATCATCAAGCACAGGAAGAGCCATGATGATAGGGAGAGAAATTCCAAGTCGCCACCTTGCACAACTCAGCAGAATGTCACCACTGAATCAATGGGTGATATAACCGCACAACCAGCAGCAACAAACATTGGTGTTGTAGGTGTGAGGACTTCAAGCTGCACCAAAGAGGAGGTGGATGCAATTCTCATACAGTGTGGGAGACTCAGCAGAAGCTCCTCAGGTAATGCTGTTGCTGCTTCTGGTGAACACAGAAGAAGGTACTCGGGTTCAAAGAGAAGTTACGATTTTGACCATTGTGACAATGACACCATTTCCAATGATGAGGACTCAAAGAAGGCCAATGCCAATGAAAGCAACAGTGATTTGTGTGAGGATGAGAGGCACCAACACCGGCTGCGGCACCGCCAGTCACCTAGTCCAAGGCCTTCTTCTCAGGAAAGGAGAAGAAGAACACCAAGCAGGGAAAGAGAGCAGCAACAACGTTCAAGCAGCCGAGAGAGGAGAGTTAGTAGATCTCCTGGAAGAAGGTCATCAGAGAACACACCGGCCACCGCAAGAAACAATAGCAACACTAGTTCTAGGCCTGGGAAAATGGTTTCAGTGCCTGCTACTGTTTCATCACTAGTGATGGATAAGAGTAACAACAATGGTGGTGGTGGAGAATCTGCAGCAACCACTGGCATCAAGAGGATAACAGTGAAGAGAAATGTTGGTGTTGCCTCACCGCGTTCTCAGTCTCCTGCAAGAGCAAATGGGAATGCAGCAAATGCTAATAAAGCATTCAACGAGAATCAGCAGCCACCATCCCTTAGTCGCAGCTCTTCAAGGAAAGCAGAACAATCACCCTACAAAAGAAATCCATTGAGTGAGATTGAACCTAACTCCCTTGCTTTTCCACATTCAGCAGCCAACAATAACAGCAGCAGGGTTCAAAACAAACCCAAAAAGGAATTTGAAACAGAGGCTATTCAGGTACTATTAACTCTATTTTTCAGCTGTGGAGATTCGACCTTTCGACCTTTCACCTTTCATCTTTCATTTTTAGAAACGGATTAAACTTATAGATATGATTAATGTGAGTTATACGTTTATCCTCACTGCAGAGAACAAATAGCAGCAGAACTGCATTGGACAAAGGTATGACTGTAAATTGCAAGACAAAGATGCAACAAGATGGAGATATTAAAGTGCAATCTTCAATTACTGATAACGTTGTGGTGAAAACGATGGTACCACCAGGATTGGACAACCCAAAACCCCATACATTAACAAGAAGCAGATCTTCAAGGCGATCCCGGGACTTAGACCTCAACCCTGAAGCTCTATTGAATCCTCCGCAGTCCTACGCTTCACTGCTGCTTGAAGATATCCAGAACTTCCATCAGAAGAGCACTCAGCCTGTTTCTCTTCCAGCTTGTGTCACCAAAGCTTGCTCTATCCTTGAAGCTGTTGCTGATCTCAACTCTAACACCAGCTTGAATCTCTATGGTGCAGAGGACAGGAGAAGTCCACCAGCTTTTCAGTGTAGTAGGAATGACTACAATGTCCCATTGAGTGATAATGATTATGGGAAGAGGGAGCCAGATGCTGACGACCCAGTTGTGGAATCTATGTTAGTATTCAACGATGATGATGGGATGGAATCAAGCTTGCATAAGTATGTGACAGTGAATAGGGGTGGTTCACTCGGTGGGGTGGACATGGAGGACCAAGAGTCTTCAGGAAGCAACAGCTTCACTGTCGGTAATGGTCAACAGCACTGGGGAGTTTCTTCTTCATGGGAGCCCAGCTCTGTTGAATCAAGAGCTGAAACAGGATGTGATGTGGATGGAGGCAGGAAGAAGTTCAACAGCAACGAGAGGGACTGTGATCATCAGCATGGGAGTGGGATAGGACGTGGCAGGCTTGGTGCCAATAAAGTACATCACACCGTACCTATCGTCACAGCACCTGCACCCACATAGATTGTGTTGAATGAATTCATTCCCCTTTATCTTGTATGTTAAAACACTCCATGAGTTTAAACATTCCTAATGTTTGTAGTTGCACACTTCGCAGCCAGATCTCATTTAACTAACGTCAACATTTTTAACATGTTTCAAATTGGAACCTTATGCTCTTTATTTTTACAATTTGGAAGAGTATAACTATAGGTGTCATTTTAATTTTAAACCTGAGGGGCAACCCTAGCCCCTTTTGGAGCTAAGCCCCATGAAGTGGGTTGGGGCGGGTTAAGGCTGGGTTAGCCCCTTTCTTCTTTGTTCAAAACTTTATCTCTGAAGATGAAAAATTCTTCTCACTGAGTATCCTTCACCCAAGTTCAACCGAAACCTCACATTTCCCAATTGCCACTGTCTTCGGTGGAGCTCGACAGGTATAAGGCAACAGTGATATCAAGGTGGTAGTGATAACGACGATTGATTGGTAAAAGAGGAAGAATTATCTATGAGGTTAGCGCTTTCTTCAACTACTTTATGCGAAATTTGTCTTCTGTTTATCAATCATGATTCTTTGTTTCACTATTGCAGTTTTGATATATATAGAATTTCTTCATTTCTTAGAAGCAATTTAGTCACTTCTACATAACCCTTTAGTATTTTTAGAAGGATGAAGTTTATTTACATTCTAATATTAATATTTTTGAAAGGGATGAAGTTTGGCTAAAATGAGAGGAAAAGGACATTGGATTGGAGTGCAAACCAGTGCTTTTGTTCAATGTATTATATTTTCTACTGTAACAAGTTGCATAAATTGGGAACAACAGTTATATATATGTTGTATGAAATTATTTTTCTTAATATAATGTTCTGTTATACTTGATTAAATAAGAAATTATATAATCGTTTTGAGACTGACTGAAATATCAAGATAAAGGGAGAGTGTGGCTTTTATACTCTCTTATTGATATAGGAGAGGATTAGGATGACCCTGGTCCACACAAATTTTGATTTCATTTAAAATCCTTAATTTTCTCTTGAATCTAATTATATATGGCTAATTTTTTTGAATAAGATTTTTTAAAACTTGTTAGTCTTGTGGACTGAAAAATTGTGGTTTAAGGCACCTCTAATGCTAAAAGTGGATTGGAGTTCATGTTTGGATTGCTGAGTTGCCTTTTCCTTCTTGACTCTCTTATCATCTCATTCTTTGAGTTTATCAATTTCTGTGTTTAGTGCATGAGCGGTATGTTTTGGCTGCCAAAATGGTTTTTAAAATCGTTGTCTGATGTAGTGCTATTGATGGTAATTATCACGGTTTGCACTGTTAATTTCCTTGCGTCAAACCTAACTTGGTCATACTTTAATGTAGTAAATTCATAGTTTCATTAAGTTTATAAACTGTTTTCCTTCATGTTGATTCATGGAAGGACTTTAAGTGTAGTAGCATACTTCCCCTCTGATTCAATGTTTCTGGCAGAGACTTCTCTTTAAACGGTGCATCACCACTTACTTGGCATGATGGAATGGTTCCTTACAGTTTCTGCATAACTCTCTTTTAACCATGCGATTAAGCATTACAAACTGTGATGTCCATGTGTTCCTGTATTTAAACCATACTCCCATGCATTAAAATAATATTTTTTTTATTGTTTTTCATGGCTAGACAACAGAGGGTTGAATATTGTGACTTTATATGTTTGACTTGGCAAATGTTCCCTTGATTCAGTTTTAAACCAATTATTGGCTTAACAAGACTGGTTTTCACATTGCATCTTTATTGTTTTCTCCCAAAACAGCCTGTTTGGTGTTAATATATCAGGGAGGGTAGACCATACTGCTCTTTAATATGATTTCCTTTGCTTGTTCGGGGGCTAATTGATCATGGTGAATATAAATATAATGTTAGACCACACTGCACTTTAATATAAATTGCTCATGGTGAATTTTTTTTAAACATGATAGCCCTTCTGCACATTGTTTTGGCTATTGGTTTTTTCCAGTAACTAGTTTATGTGTCATGATACCTGGTTTCTTCAAAAATCAACTTAAAATGATAATATATTTGAGGTTTTTGTGTCCTTATGGTTTTTTAGGCAAATGAAAATGTCATAGGATGATGTTTATAGCAATGGATTCATACTACAAGAGGCATTGTTTTAGAGGATTTAAAGCTGAACTAAAAGCATAAATTGAAGTATTTTTCCCCATGATTGGATTAAAAGCAGAAATTGGAATATTTTGTTTTATTTGATATACTATTAACAATATGTTTTATTTTATATTTATATTATGGTCCCTAATTTATTATAATTTTGTGTTCTTGGACTTATATCTAATTATTTTCAAATTTGTGGTTTATTATTATTTTTTTTTCATCCTAAAAATATTAAATATTAGAATGTAAATAAACTTCATTCCTTCTAAAAATACTAAAGGGTTATATAGAAATGACTAAATTGCTTCTAAGAAATGAAGAAATTCAAGTATATATATCAAAACCGCAATAGTGAAACAAAGAATCAGTGATGTTGATTGATAAACAAAAAACAAATTTTGCATAAAGTAGTTGAAAGAAAGTGCTAACTTCATCGATAATTCTCCTCTTTTACCAATCAATAGTCGTTATCACCGCCATCTTGTACCATTCGATTATCGATATCACTGTCGCCTTATACCATTCTGTCGAGCTCCACCGAAGACAGTGGCAGTTAGAAAATGTGAGCTTTCGGTTGAACTTGGGTGAAAGATACTCAGTAAGAAGAAGAATTTTTCATTTACAGAGATAAAGTTTTGAACAAAGAAGAAGGGTACTAACCCGTCCCAACCCACTTCATGGGAGTTTGGAGGCCAAAGGCTTCAAAGGCTTTGAGAAAGCCTTGGTCACAAAAATGGGACTTAACTCCAAAAGGGGGCTAAGATTGGCCCTGAGGCTGAAAATTAAAATGACACCTCTCGTACTGAAATCAAAATATTTCTTTCGTAACAGATTCGCTGCATACCCAACTTGTCATATCAATATATTTCTTTCATATACATCAACCTTGTAATATACTGGTCATAATAATACGTACATTCTGTTGAGTCATAACATCTTATACAAGAAAAGAACCTTTACGGAAACAATTTATTCCGATATAAGGTTTGTGCCCTGCCGAGGTAACTTCCAAGTTTTTGGTATATGTTGCCTTAGCTTAGGAAGAGGCTTGAGCCAAATTTAACTAACATAAAATTGTATTTACTCTCTACAAAGCATGTTTACAAAGGCTCAAAGTCGTTTATCACCAAATTTCTCCTCTTCTGTCCAAACTTGTTTCTGTCGTTCCCAGTTTCAGTTCTTAATAAACATCTAATTCTCCGAGCATTTTTTTACCATTGGATTAGGTTGAAAGAACCAGGTAAAAATGGTGATTCATTCAGCAGTGTTTCTGAAGTTAACCATGTATATTCCAGCCACAGTGACCAAGGCGCCAATTAGTTGTACAGGAGAGAAGGTCTCGCCAAGATAGAGAAACCTGAAATACCAAAGAAAAATGTGAGTCATACACAAAGGTCCTCGGAAAGAAAATTACACCTTCAAAATGAAAGAAAACACTAATTGCTGCACAAAATTCCAGTAATAGAAAACAAAGAGGAACTTCAAAATATTGGAGTTAAATGTAGAAGGTAACTTTTTCCTCCTTAATGTCATTCCTAGTAAAAATATGAAAATAATTGAAAATCTATGACTCTTTCCCATTGAAAGGCAGCCTTACCCAAAAATTGAAGCAAACATTGGAGTTAAAAACGTGAGTGAACTGAGCTTGGTCAAGCTGCCTGCAGTGCATCACAAATGCAATATCAATACGGTGGTCTATTTCTATGAGATCAATATAGATTTTGAAAAACAAAAGAATTTTCAAAGCAGTATGCATATCAGTTATAGCTAAAGATGCATCAATAACAGTGATTACAATATTGAAGAATAAATTAACCATTTCGGATTTTACATGGAAGCTGGAATTCTCAGTGACCATAAAAGGAAATTCGTTGATGAAGAGAAGAAAATATTGCAGGAGACATACAGACCTTTAGTTGCACTGTAAAAGAAGACGCCATAGCTCACAGCACTTCCAAAAACAGATGTATAGAGGAGTGCCAATATGTCAGTTGAACTATACTCTTTGAGACTCCCACTCACCGCAGGGTCAGCGTTAAGAACTGAGAATAGCAGAAGTGGGAGACCACCAATAATCATATGCTGCAACATAAAAGAGTAAAGTTTTGATCTATAAGCTTCTAACCTAACATCATGTCGTATAGCTTCCTCCATTTTGCTTGTGTGTTCCTATTTTTTTCTTAGACCACAGTTTTTTATGAAACAATCAAATAAGATATGAATTTAGGAACACAGTACACTCCATTTCACTAGTATCACATACAAATTAACTATTAAAACATATAATATTTCTAGATACATCTGCAGAAATTGCTGCAACTATAATAGTGAAGCGTAAAGTAAAAGCATATCCAAATTTTATAGTTTAGCAAACTTGCAATGTCTGGTTTTCAAACAGATAGTGCAAAAGGGAATATGACATTTTAAAACAAACATGATAATTAGTCAGGTGTCATAGGTATTTAACAATGGTAATCAACATAAAGATATCAAACACTGTATAGTCAAAAGGTATTTGAAGCGCACCCATCCAGTTGCCATGACAGAATCAGAGTACTTGGAGACCCACCGGACCATGACTGTGCCAACTGCCATACTCTGAGCTGCAAGAAGCATCCACCACTCACCACTTCCCCACAATGAGAAGTTGTTTTCATCAAATGATAGGGCGGGTAGCTGCAAAAATATCATCAGTGCTTGCAGAAATTGTATATTTCCTGGTAATAAAAAGTAAATAGGCAATTGCATAAAAAATTTGGTTGATGGTAACTGCAAAACGTATTCTTAACATCCTACTAAATCAAATATACAAGAATTCAACTGCTAATTTTGTGTTGTGCTTTAAAGGGTACGATAATTACTGATGTCTGCTTATAACTAATTGCGGAATCGAATTTACCTCGAGTAGTACGAGTCCAACGACACCAAGTACAAGCCCAGCAGCTCCTACAACTCCAATTGACTCCCCAAATAATAAAGCCGCAAGTACAGCAACTGTCAAAGGCTGTGAATCAATTATAACCTGCAATATATCCACCCACGGTAGATAATCAAAGCATGCAAAAACAATGGCTGTCGCTGTCAGAATTGGAAAGTAGAATTTGAATCAATATAAAATTCACTCTAATCAAATAATAATATAACTTATATAGAATGCAGTTACTATGGACAAAGTAAATTACATGAATTGTCACGAATGATCTCAAAATTATTAAATTTTTATAATAACTATTTATAAGAAATATATTTAAAGTGGGTTCTAATTGATTGAGAGAACTAAACTTTATACTGACAGCTTATCTCAAAACTAATCTCACACTCACTTCACTAGTTAAAAATATCTATATTGTTTTAAACCCACCAGAGATTAACAATAGTAAAAATAGTTATATTGCTGACACGACAGTTAATAACGTGGTTTAACTTTTTAAAATAATTATTATAAAAATTAACAAACTTATCCTGCATAACTATTATATTATAATAACAAAGTTAGCAAACCTTCACATTGTTAGATTATTATGCTTATGATATTTTTCTAGTATAGTATTTTATAAAGGAAGCATTATATGAAAAGTAAATGTATTAATAAGATTTAAGAAAATCTTCCCAATAAGTATTATAAGAAAAAACTTAAATAAGTTTGTTCATAAACTAATACTAGTTTTAACATAGATTAACATTCACTATTTAAAGAAGCTAGGATACAATAAATTTTAAATCTAACTCATACATAAACAAAATTTCACTTATAGATAAATTATATTTGTCCACTGCAGACTTAGTTAGAATGCATAATAATGGTAAAATTGAAGAAGAAATTAACTGGCAACATACGCTTCCTAAACCAGCTGAAGTCCTCTGCAACCCTTCTGCGAGAAAACCCTGTCACAATCAATAAATCAAACGTCAACCTATAAGATTGTATTGTATTCAGGCAAAAAAGAAGACGAAGAATAACCTGAAAGCAAGTGGCATCAACGAGGGCGAAAAGTGTGATGGAAAGCCAAGCATTGAAGCTAGAAGGAAGAGACTTTCCTCTCGAAGCCGCGAAACCCACGAGAAGAAACCCCGCCGGAATGAGGCGAAAAGCGGAGACGAAGAACGGTCCATATTTGGGAAGCACCTCTTTCATGGCCACCATGGCCGTGCCCCAGAAGAAGAATGGTGAAACCAACACCGTCCATTCCCACAGCGCTTCTGCGAGACAGGGCATCGACGATGAAGACGAAATTGTTTCCAATTCTGTCTTCTCCGTGTTCACGAGGCACTCCACGTCTTGTCCAGTTCCCACGCAATCCACCTCGTCCGGAGGCGGCGCCGGAGAATCCGGCAAGGCGGTTCTGTTGGAGCATGGAACCCTAAATCGGAGAGAAGGTGGAGCGGCGGTGGAACGACGACAGGAAGAAGGGGGGAATGTGAGGGTTTGGATGCGAAACTGGGAAGTGATGGAGTGACGGCGAGCGGTGGTGGGTACAGAGAGGGTGGCGGAGGGAGAGGAGCACCACCACGACGCCATGGTTGGAGTGAGTGGGGCCCTGTGGTGATGTGTTACGCTTACTATCAGAAACAGTAACTGAAAATTTGTGGTGCATGCAAGTGTAACGATGAAATAAAATTTAAATAATGCACCTTATTTTATTTTCAAAAACATATTTCAAAACATAATTTTTACATTTTGAAACACTACCGATGAAGTTGGAGTTAGAAATGAGAATGGTTTTTCTACCTGCACCCTCATAATTTTTCAGCGACCACCATAACTTTTGAAATGACTATTTTACCTTGTAAAAAAAAGCTTTCGAATAATTTGTTTCAGAAATTTTTTGAAATTTTTTCAAATCATGATTTCTAGAACAAGATTTCTAGTATAGAATTTCTGAAAAGGGTCTGGAATACGATTTCTAAATAAGTTTTTTGAAACCCATGAAATGTGTTCTGGAGAGTTTTTTTTAGCAACGTCTTTTCTTTCTCTTTTTCTTCTGTGTTCTTTCTTCTTTCTTTGCAGTGGTAGTGACACTGATGGTATGGTGTAATGAGAGAGAATATTTTAGTCTTTTCCATCATGTGTGAAGATACAATTTGTAATAATGGGTGCATGAAGCAAGAGCCCAAAACAATGTTTCGCCTTCCAAATATACTTGGGCATGATTACAGGAGTGTTGCTCCCTCCACGTTCCCAAAAGAGTTATGTACCTTCTCACTATTTTAATTTATTTCAAAAATATTTAACATTTTTCTACTATTTTTTTTATTCCAAAAATACCCTAAACCTTTCCACTATTCTTAATAATCTTCCTCTTTTTCTCTCTACATTAATGGAACATTTACATGGTTCATTAATGGAGCATTTACATTATTCAAATTTGAACTTTTGATATATTTTTTTAAATAAGTTTGATTCAATCTTAGTTTCACAATATATTTTTTTCTTTTCAAATTACTTAATAAATAATAAAATTTTGTTCTAAATTTCTAGAAAAATGTTTATATATATGTGTGTTTTTTTTACATATAATATCTATAATTTTTAACATTATATTATGTTTTAATTCACTCACATGTTTGACTCAACTAACTTGAATAAAAATATTTAATTTATTAGATAAATAATATACAAATATTATTAAATACTTAAAATATAAAAAAAAAAGTTATTTGTTAAAGATTTAGAATTTATTTAGTTCTTTTGTCATTATAAAGTTAGTATATAATAATAATAATAATAATAATAATATATCATTATTTACTATTAATATTATTATGTTTATTATTTTATATTTGTATCTAACTTTTAATTTTATAAAATGGAAATGGTATAAGTACTACTATTGAAGTGTCCTTTGAATTTTATATTTTGTAACATATCACAAATTCAAATCTGAACCATGTAAATGCTCCATTAATGTAGAGAGAGACAGAGAAAGATTGTTAAAGATAGTGGGGAAGATGTAGGGTATTTTTGGAATAAAAAAAATAAGGGAGAGATGTAGAATATTTTTGAAATAAATTAAAATAGTGAGGAGGTGCAGGACCTACTTGGGGAGGTGGAGGGAGCAACACCCTGGTTATAGTCAATGGACATCGAGAAGATGAATCCAAAAGTTTTATGATTTTTTTCTTCCTGCAATCGGAAGATTATTAACTACAATTCACACTATAATTAAAAAACTAAAATACCCTATCTCGTCTTTTGTCATTCACATTGGTATTTTGGTCAATTATATTAATTTAATAATTGGTTAGTATAATTTAAAAAATAATTTTTATCTAAATATTTTAATTAATGATTATTAAAATATAAATGTATTAAAGTTATAGAGACTATTCTAGAGTTATTAAAATTAATTTTTCTCTTCACACTTTCAAAAGGGCATGTTGGTATTTTATTAAAGTTAGTAAAATATCATAAAATAGAAACATGTTATACTTCCATTAATACCTTAAGTTTTTGACAAGTGAGAACAAAATGTTACGTTCTCATAAAGATAGAAAAATAGTGATTTTGACATAAGGAGACATCTTTGATAATTTTTATATCATCAAGAAAACATCTAAAAGAAGTAAGAGAAGGTAAAACAATTGATTGAGAGAACTATACAATTGATCCATATAAGGTTTTTCTATTATATATGTGAGAATAGTGAAAATAATGAAAGTTAACATCCTATATGTTTTTATTCAATTGAAATTATAGAAATTTTTTGCAATTGGAATTAGAATCAGGTTCTAAATTTTATGATTCACCATGAATGATATTTTTCTCAATTATAAAAATCCTAATTTTTTAGAATTATGAAGTTTAGGGATTTTAAAATTTTCAGATCTTTCGGTAAAATTTATTGATTGTTTTAATTTTACCACGTTATTTTATTAATTGTTTTTTATTGAATGAATGAAAATTGAATTTTCTATTATGTGAATTTGAAAAAGGAAGCAGTGAATAGGATTTTATTTTTTTATTGTGCCAGTTAGATGAAATCATGTCGGATCCCTTAAATGTTAATTCTAATTTAATTAAAAAAATAAGCCAATTGGAAAAGCAGTAAAGCAACTTTATTACTTTAAATAATATTAATTGATAGCATATAAGGATATAAGGATGTGTTATCACCACTTTGTATTGAATTAAAGTTTTCAAAGCGGTTTAATCTCACTAGAAGTCTTTATTTTTTCCAAAATCTTAAATATATCATTTTTCTTTTTGGCGTATCAATTTGGTCTCTTTTATTATAAATTTGATTCAATTGAAGACTTGTCGTCAAATTCACCAAACAGCCTTTTAATATTTGATAATGTTGCATCGTTAGAGTGTACATTAATCACACATGGCATTACATTTTGTATTAAAAAATTTGAATACAGAAAGGTGTAATCAGCTTTTTTGAAGGGCAAAGTGGGAATAATTAAATCACCCATTTTTGCTTCTGGAATGCCATCTTTCATCTTCTCCGATAACCAAATCACACTTTAATGGCAGCCACCATAGACAGAACTACAAATTGCTGGAACCCAATCACGAGTTCGCCCAACATTTTCACTACTGCAAAAATTCCCAAATCAAAAACCAAGAAAACTAATGATTTTTACCTGAAAATGGCTCTTGAGATGATACAGAGTAAGCCCTAAAATCCCCATGAGTTTCATTACCGTTTTGGGTATTGTCTCTACAGAAAAAAAAAATAGCTGTTGGAATCATTCAACTAATGAATCATGAAATAGGAAAAGACAAGCAGAGAAAGAATAGAAAGATGAATCATTCAACTAATTGCTACCTCGAATTTCCACAAAGCTCAAGCACTCCAAATTCAACAGCTTAACATCTGAGGATTCCAGCCACACATGTCAACGCCAAATCTCAAATAAATCAAAACTCTAAATCCAGCACTCTCGGCCAAAACCATAAGCATTAGTGGTAATTTTTCCATTGAAGTTGTAACATGTATCACAGTACAGATCACCCACCAATTACCCACTGTTTGCAGAAGCCATCTCACAAAAAGGGGACAAAAGGGTTCAACTTTTTAAGAGTGAAAATGAGATCTTTGAAGCACACATCCATTTAGCAAAGAGTCATAGTCTTAACAGTGGGAGAGAAGATCAGTCCTCACGACTCCGGCTGGTTATTAAGGACGGCGCCGACAGTAGTGATCCTGGTTTGTGCCGGCGACGTCGCAGGGAGAGACAAGATTTCTCTCTCGCGCATGAAAAGGAGGACGAAGTTTGGGCTGCTCTGTGCGGTGTGGATGGCGTTGTCGGCGAAGGAAGGCACAACGGAGGGTAGGAACAGCCGCGTTGGAGGTTGAAGGAAGAGGCGTTTCTCTCTTTTAGGATTTTAGGGTTCTGATGAAGAAGAAAAGGGGTTTACCCTTTTTGCCCTCTGATTTAACCTTTGCTCAATCTATTTTTTAATACAAAAATTACTTCAAAATGCCACATCAGATTAATCAATACTCTGACCATACCAGTATACAATGAATCCATGTAAGTTTTTTCTATTATGTATGTGAGAATAGTGTGAATAATAAAATTCAACATCTTATATGTTTTCATTCAATTGAAATTATAGAAATTGCTTGCAATTGGGATCAGAGTCAGGTTCTAGATTTTATGATTCACCATGAATGGTATTTTTCTCAATTATAAAAACCCTAATTTTTTGGAATTATAAAGTTTAGGGATTTTAAATTTTTCGGGTGTTTCGGTAAAATTTATTAATTGTTTTAATTTAACGTCGAATTTTGTCAATATACGACGTAATCAATTTTTTTTTATATTTTTAAATAATTGTAATCCTTTGTTACAGCTCTACGAGACCTGAAAAGCATAAGAAATAACAATTTTCAGTTTTTGGTATTTTATAAAGCATGAACTATTAACAGTAATATATGATCAATCAAAAAACAATAACAAACAACAAAGAAGTTCAATTAAACATCAAACAATAACAACACACAAGTTCAATCAAACAACAACAACATCAAACAAGTTCAACCAAACAACAACAACATCAAACAAGTTCAACAAAACGAAAACGAAAACTAGGTTCATCGGAATAAGGTGTTGCCACTAATGAGAAATAAAGCAGATTTCACCTATGAAGGATAAGAACACGAAAATAATCGGTGAAAACAAACGAAAATCATACCTAAAGTAGTTAATTAGCATGCATTTGTATCAACTTAAAGAAAGATTAGATAGTCGTCAAACTTCGTTCGAAAAAAGTTTGAGCAGAGAAAAGGGTCCTACGAGGTAAGATAAAGTGAATGAATTTTCAATCTCCTGCTCAAATTTCTTTTCAATTTACTAACCTTTTAACGTCTAACGCTAGGGGATTCGACGTTTTATATTCTTTTACGTCGAATTACAATTCTAATCGACGTTTAATAATTGCATTTATTTACAAAAATGCCACCGGTCATTTTTAACGTTAGCTATTGAGTGGTTCGACATTAAATGCGTGACGTTATAAGTTGTTTTTGCACTAATGATTGAATGGAAATTGTCTATGCTAAACATAGTTTTAATTCAGAAAACATTAATTCAATGCACAATGACAATAACACATCCTTATAACCTTATGTTTTCATTCAATTGAAATTATAGAAATTGTGTACAATTTCTATCTCCATCATTGTTTTCACCCATCACCAATCTCATTTTGATCATCTTCACACAACTTTTAGTGAACCACTCATTATCCTTTTCTCTACCTCCATTCTAAACATACAAGGTGATTTTTTGTGGTCGCAAAGAGGTGCACAAAGAAGATTTTGAATCTCCCGAACACGATGATTGTTTTCAAATTAGTGTATTTTTCGAATTGTCCAATCCGAAATATATTTTCGGATCTAGAAATGTATTTTAGATTGTCCAATTTAGTACTATGCTTTTCTATTTTTCAATCTAGAATACATTCTTGAATTCAAGTGTGCTTTTTGGATTGGTCATTCTGAAAATCGTAACTGAGTTTTGGATTGTCCAATCCAGAATATAATTTCTTATTTGAAAATGTATTTTGGATTAAACAATCTAGAGAGTATATATATATATATATATATATATATATATATATATATATATTGTTTTTATTTTTGAAACTTTGGTTGGTTCTTTTTAAATGGTTGACATTTATGTAGAAGTTTGTTTTCCATGTGTTGTTTTTTTTCATTCTTACATGTCGTTCTGGCTTATCCATTGCACCGTCACCACCATTCTTCATTTCTTCTTAGTCGTGCTTAATGGTAGTATATGCGTCAATTGACTTGCAATTACTAAACATGGTAATGAGTTTGGCGTTGTCATCAACAAAGATTTGTGTAATGTAGAGAAGACGAGGATGAAGGTGCAACACAATTTCATTAAAAAATTTGTAGGGAATAATGGGGTGTAAGAAGAAAAAATGGATGTGTTGGAAGAAGTGGTTTGTATGGTATATGTTATGAACAATGGTTTTAAAAATCATGTTTTGAAAATGTTGTTTTAAAACATATCTCATGTTTTTGAAAATTTATTCCAAAAAATTACTTTAGAAATTCACTCTAGAAAACTTATGAAAGTTGCCTTGAAAATCTCGTATTCTATTATAGAATTTTTGTTTTAAAAATTGTACTTAAAAACCTACGTTACGGAGATATAATTAGAAATTATGGAGTTGTAGGAAGAAAAAGTTGTAAATGGGACAAAGGAAGTGCATGTGAAGATGAGACGCAGATGGGTTGACATGGTAGTTTATAATTATCAATATGCTAGATTATAATTTCCTTATTCTTGTCTTGTTTTGCATTCTTTTTTAATTTAGTTTTGTTTTTTCTCTTCTGAATTTAAATTCAGAAATGGTCATTCTTTTTCTTGTATAGAATCGTATCATGTGATATATAAAGCAAGATTATGGTTACTACAAACAAAACAGGGATTACTGACGAATAATTTCCATCGTAAACAGCCAAAATCCGTCAGTAATACAGTATTACCGACAGATTATCAACGACCAAATACTCGTCGGTAAATCATTTGTTGGTATCCAGTTTATCTGACTGCATGGTTGTGTGAGGTTAAAATTGTGAAAAAAAAAATATAGATTACATGAGAATTTTTTATCAGAGGTTGAAAAAAAGGTACCAAGTTCGACGAACCCAAACCCTAACCCTCTTTTTTCTTATGGCGAAGCTAGATGTAGAAGGTCAGTTGGAGAAGCTGATGAAAGCTGATGAGGACGAAGAGACTGCAACTTCTGCTCCAAAAGACGAGGCTAAGGAAGCACTGCAGTATCCTTTTTACACTAAAGGGTCAAATGTTCTCTTGGATGCCAGAATTTATATTGCTAAATATTCTTTGGCAAGGGCAACATTACAGATTCAACGTGCACATAGAAGAAGGGATGATCCAGATGAAGATATGGATGCAGAGATAGATTGGGCATTGAGGCAGGCTGGGAATTTGAGTCTCGAATTCAGTGAAATTGGAGATGATCGGCCCCTTTCTGGTTGCTCCTTCTCAAGGGATGGAAAATGGCTTGTCACCTGGTATGTTATTGTTGTACAACTTAAGCTTGATCTTTTACCATTTCTTCCTTTGTGAAAAACCATTCCAATATACTACTGAATGTTTTTTATTTTATAGTTCTATGACTGACGCTTCCAAGTTGTGGAACATGCCCAAAATAAATACACATTCCACCTTGAAGTGGCACACAGAACGTGCTACAAATATTGTTTTTTCTCTTGTTCATGATCATTTAGCAATTGCATCTGCTAATCGAACAACAAAGTATTGGAATGATCAAGGATCACTTGTGAAGACATTTGAGGGCCATCTGGACCGTCTTTCCTGCATTGCCTTCCATCCATCAGGAAGTACCTAGGAACTACCAGTTTTGATAAGACATGGAGATTATGGGATGTAGAAACAGGGAAGGAGTTGCTTCTTCAAGAAGGACATGTAGAAGTGTGTATGGTCACAAACACTTTCGTCACCTCAGGGACCAAGTTCGACGAACCCAAACCCTAACCCCTCTTTTTTAAACCTCTGCCAAAAAATTCCCACGTAATCTATATTTTTTTTTCATAATTTTAACTTCACGCAACCACACTGTCAGATAAATTGGACACGTCATTAAATTTTTTCCAGAGTGGTAACTGCATCATTAAAAATTTGACACCGTAACAAAAATGGATAAACTTGACCACTTTTTTCACAAGTTGAGATTATTTTTAACTTTTTAAAAAAGGTAAGACAATTATGAACATTCTCCCTCTATCGAGAGACTAAAAGAGCTATTAAACCAAAAAATAAAAAATAAAAATAGTAAAAGTAAAAGTAAAAAGATAAATTTGAAATTTAAATAAAATTAAAGAGGAGTAGGAAGAACACGAGGTAGTGAAGGGAGCATCACTCCTCAAATAGGATTTTAAACCTTAGTCAAAGTCAAAGCCTGATAGCTACTTGGGATTATTTAGGGATATGAAAATGTTTAAGGGTGCATAAGAAATTGGTGTGGTGCATGAAGAAGCCCCTTGACCAAAACTTAAATAATAAAAAAGCCTCATGGAAAAAGAAACGGTCACGAAAGAACCAAACGAAAAAGTAATAACTGACTATTTCCGAAAACTACTTAACCCATATTTTCTCAAAATAAAAATAGCGACAAAACCACCGCACTTTAAACAAATAATATTTAAAGATAATAATTATTACCAACAATTAAGATAAGAGGATTAGGTAAGTGGAAACTTGAATTTAATATTATTTTTTATTTTAAGAAATGTAACAATGAAAGGTGAGAGCTTTGACTTTGTCTTTGGAACGCGTTATACGCACGCGGCTGCAAAACCATCCTTTGAATATCAACCTTTAGTTTAAATAAAATTTTATATGGGTTTTACTTGAAAGCAACAATATGTAATCCAAGTTGATTATAGAAATAGGAACTCAGATAATTTTTCAAGTTTTTTTATTAATTTTGGTGTTATTCTCCTATGAAACATTGTGACGTTAGTTTGAAACTATGAAACAGTTTGAGTGCACGATTTCAATGGTTTTCATGATTGGGAATTTCCTTCACTTAACATTATCCTTTCTTTTTCAAATTATTCAAAATTAAACGTCCATTTTTTATATATAGAATAGTAGAAAATAGACTAAAATAAAAATTGACAACATTTAAAATGTGTGTGGAAAAACTACATGATTAAAAAGAAGAAACAGAGTCTATGACCAATGAAGAAATATATTTTCAGTTTTATATTTTAAAACGAAAAGTAGCATTTTTAATTATTTTATCGAATCAGAAACAGTATTACATCAAACGTAAAAGAAATATAATTTATACAACATGGTTTATTATGTTTTACTTTATCATATGACATTTTCTTATAGAAACTGGTTCATGACTATCAATTTTTTTGCAGAAGATGCCAAATGGATAGTTGTTTTATGCAGCAACTTACCAACTATATATATAGAAAATACTAAGGTACCTGTTGTATGAACTTGGATTCCGTAGCTAAAAATGCTTAAAATCACAAAAGTTGTTCGATTTGCGTCAGCATTATAAAGACAGAAAGTTGAATAATCGCCTCATTTGATAGATAATTCTGCAGACAAAATTAAAAGCAGACAGTGACCCTTTTAGGTTTTAACATTTCAAGTCAAACATTAATAGGAAGCTTCAACTCTGCTCATTCGCCATTACCAACTCCTCTACGTGTTCATCTTCCCACCCTCTTTCTCCACACACCCTTTTGAATATCCATTCACCTATATATTTACAGAAGGAATATCATCAAACAAAGAGAAGAACAAGAAGGAATATCATCAAAAGCTCCGTTTTTTTTGCAGTGATCACTTGGATAATAAACATTGAAGATTCTTCTTATTGCTATTTTGATACCAAAAAATGATGGCGGAACACCAAAGAATTCATCCTGTTCATGATGTGGAGGCACCACACAGACCTCTGGTGCCTGGAAACAGTACTAAATCTGATAGGGTTTTTCCTAAACGGACCTTTCCAGTGATGCATTCGAAGCCACCAAAGAGAAGAAGAAGCTGTTGCTGCAGGTTTTTGTGTTGGACGCTTAGCATATTGCTGATTTTGATCATTGCTATTGGCATCACTGTAGGGATCATGTACCTTGTTTTTAGGCCAAAGCTCCCAAAATACTCGGTGGATGAACTGAGGATAACCCAGTTCGATGTTTCTGACAACAACACCCTCTCAGCAACCTTCAATGTGGCAATCACTGCAACAAATCCAAACAAGAAGATTGGGATATACTATGAGGGTGGAAGCCACATAAGGGCTTTGTACATGGGCACACAATTGTGTGAAGGGTCTTTGCCAAAGTTCTACCAGGGTCACAGGAACACCACAGTGCTTGATCTCTCTCTATCAGGTGAAGCACAGGATGCAAGTTCCTTAACAAGTAAAATTCAGGAGCAGCTGCAGCAGACCAACAATATTCCTCTTGATCTTAAAGTTAATCAACCTGTTAGGGTTAAGCTTGGCAAATTGAAGCTCTTCAAAGTCAAGTTCAGGGTTAGCTGCAAGCTTGTGGTGGATAATCTTGGTGCTAGTAATGATGTTAGAATTTCAAGCAGCAGTTGTAAGTTCAGACTTAGGCTATGAATTCACTACATCATATTACTGTTAATTAGTATATAGTGTTGTTTATTTTATATGACTATTTTCTTTTCATCTTTTTGTGCTTTGTTTGGTTGATATTTTTCATAAGGGGTTGAGGATCATATGTGGTTTTTCTCTCCATCAGAACCTGCAGAATTGAGATACAGTTCTTGTAATTTGATTCTATTTATTCAGCTCACAAATTAGCATACATTATTATCTTTTTCATATGCTTAATTATTCACAGGTTAATCCCAAACCAACCTTTTAAGATATTGGTTTACTTCTATTGATAAGTTCTTTTCAGCATTTCTAAAAACAATGTGAATAATTGTAAATAATTTAAGTTTAGAGTAATTTAACTGTAATTAGAAGACACAGAGCAAGTGAATCGCTTGCTTTATACGTATAATACATATGTGGGCAGGTAGGTTTGTCTGTTTATTATCTTGAAAATAAACTAACAAAAACACAATTAAAATACGTAATCTAATAACTAAGTACAAAAAAAGAGTTATATTTTTTAAAATATATAATTTCGAAGACACTTAAATTCTGTTCACCAACCACCGAGAAAATCTATGTCAAACTTTTTTAATACACAAATTAACGTGTTTATATTATCCTTTAACGTGTTTCAATTTGTGAAATTTATAAGTCGCTTCAAGATTACAAATTTAAAAGTCATTTTTTTCATAACAAATTTTTAGATTATGTAATCTAATACAATTATTCTATACAATATTTACATAAAAAAAAATAGCTCTCGTAATTTCACAATTTAAAAGCTTTTTCTTGTGCAAAAAGATGATTTCTAAATCACCAATTACTTTTAAATTTGAAAGTCTATTTAGAAGTCATTTTTTCATAAAATAAACTTCAGATTATATAATTTAAAAGTAAAACTTGACTTCTAAATTACTATTTCTTATTGTATAATTTAATATATATTTTTTAAAATTTTAGATTATACAAGAGGTTTTTAATCTGTATAATCCATAAATATCTTTTATCAAAAAGCAAAGTAGAAATTTAAATATTTAAAAGGATGTACTAGAAAAGCACTTGGGTGGAAAAATAAATTCCCCTACACCGATTGTCTAATAAACCAACTCACAATAGCACCACTCAAACTTCTCATAAACCTAAACCATTAAAAATAATATATAATATAAAATTATAATTTAAAATTAAATAATAAAATCAATAAAATTAGCATATAAGGAATTAATAATTGATACTATTGTGATAATATCAATTTTAGTTTTTTTAGTTTTTATGGATTTCCATTACTTTTACTTTATTTACGCATGATGTTATTCCGTTCTATTTGGTAATAGTAATACGTAATCGCTAAAATGTTACTCGTATTTTTATAATTAAACTATACAAATTATTTAAAATTAAATCTTTTACATTTTTCAATAATTAAAACAAAGGGTTTACAGCTATATTAACTCGTCTTTTATATTTTTTATATCATAGTCATTTTTACACAAAAGTGATGTCAATGGTGAAATTACATTTTCTGTAACATTTTTCAATTTTATAAATATTATTATTGTATTCAAATTTAAATAAAATATTTATTGAAATTATAGCAATTGTTTTCTATTGAACTTAATTATATTATATTAATGATTAAATAAATGTGTCAATGTATTTATTAAATTTGTATAAGAATAATACTAGACTAATTTATTCCTATATTAATTTGTATTTTTAGTGAATTTGTATACATATTTTTTATATTTCTACACAAAGCTTATTATTTTGTATTTTTTTCAAACATATTAATTTTTTAAACTTATAAATATTCTTTTTAAATTTGATTATAAAACTGGTTATTATATATGAAATATTATACGTCTACCTACGCATACACTATATACAACATAAAAGAGTAGTACTGGACTTGTTTTGTTTAACTGAGAGGCAGAGTGTAACCAAGATTCTCCGACATCAAAGCTAGCAACTTTTGCATCCAACTCTGTCACGGATTCCATATACTGGATGGAAAATCGGGCCTCTGATTAAAAGTGGGAACATAATTTTCTATGTTCTGGAATCTGCGGTCTTTTTGATTAATAGTTGAGTCTCAGGTGTTCGACGAAATGTCAAACCGAGTTTGCATAAAAAGAGGGTTGTTGACACTGATGGGTGTTAAGTTTATGGGCAGACTGGAACACCCAACTCGTTTTTCCATGTATGTTCGATCCAAAACAACGTCTGCTCAGTATGTAGCATCGAGATTTCGAGACCCCACGTTTGAGAAACTCATGGACAACTACAAGAACCTTGTTAAGGTCATTTCCATTCAAGACCTCATCCTTGCAAACCCAAAGAACCCATCAGTCTCCATTGATTTCCTCTCCAAGCTCTCCCAGAAGCTCCACTTAAACCGCGGGGCCACTGCCTTCCTCTGCAAGTTTCCTCACATCTTCCACATTCACTATGACCATTCCAAGTTGAAGCCCTTTTGCAGGTTAACTGACGCTGCTCTTGGTGTTACACGGCAGGAAGCGGTGGCCATCAATGCTTCTTTGCCTGTTGTTGTTGAAAGACTTGTCCGGATACTCTCCATGTCAGCATCCAGAATGGTGCCTCTTAGAGCTGTTTTTAAGGTTTGGAAGGAGCTTGGGCTGCCTGATGATTTCGAGGACTCTGTTATATCTGCTAATTCTGGTGTTTTCCAGCTGTGTGATGGGCATGAACAGAATACTCATTTGTTGAAGCTGGTTGATGGTGTTTCCAGCAATGGCATTAGGGCGGCTGTTGAGGATTGGAGGGTTGTTGAGTGCTGCAAGGAAGACTGCAGTGTTGATAGGATGGAAATGCAGTTTAGTTTCAAACACGGGTATCCTCCGGGGATGAGGTTAAGCAAGAATTTCAAGGCCAAGGTGAAGGAGTGGCAGAGGTTGCCATATGTGGGGCCTTATGAAGTGCCGCGTGAGAAGAAGTCTAAGGCTGGAATGATGGCCATGGAGAAGCGAGCAGTATCGATTGTTCATGAGTTCCTGAGTTTGACAGTAGAGAAAATGGTGGAAGTTGAGAAGATCAGCCAGTTTCGGAAATGGTTTCGGATTGATTTAAATATAAGGGATCTCTTCTTGGACCACCCAGGGATCTTTTATTTGTCAACTAAGGGTAAAAGACATACTGTTTTCCTGAGGGAAGCTTATGAACGAGGGTGTTTGATAGAACCAAATCCTGTCTATGATGCAAGAAGACGGCTACTTGATCTTGTTGTTTTAGGACGTCGGGGTCTGCCAGCTGTTAATTCGAAGTTGGAGGATTCAAGCAGCTGCGACGAGGCTAGACAAGAGGAAAACCAACAAAGACATGATTTGTCACCATCTTGATTAAGGTGCCTCGTTTATTTGTTTTTTCATGTCTAGGGTTCCTTAATTTTCTTGTGTGTTGCTTTTGGAATACACCCACATTTACAAGGATAGCAAATTTGATATTTAACTTGGTCGAAGCAGAATGGTATATAGGAAAACGTCATAATTAATTAGAAGCTCTATTCTCTTCTGTACTAGATGGCTGGATGGGTTAGACTTTTGTATAAGTTAACTCCATGTTGTTACTTTGTATCAGCTTGTTCTGAAAATGTTCTGTGCAGTTGTAGCCGACTTTTAGTCTTTATTACATTTATTAAAGATGCTAAACAATGGTTCCCTGCTTAGCACAGAAGCTGCTACAGAAACCATAAATAATACAAAATCTTTCTCTTTTATGCATTCCTGACAGATCACTTTTCTTGAATCTTAGTAAATAAGCTCCGTAGAATCGCAAGTTCTTGCCTATATTTGGCATAACTATCATGCTAGTGCTGGGACATCCAGCCCCCTCTAATGCAAAACCAAGTTTTTTTAACTGCTTTTGTTTATTTTATCTGTATAAATTTATAACCTGGTCTTCAAGTTACCTAAATAATGAGAAGAAAAAATATTTTTAGGGGGAATAGAGTCCCCTTTATGGCACTCAAATTGTAGTGATTTCTTATTAGAGTGACATTAAACAAAGGCATATTCCGTTTAATAGGTTTTGGCTTTGTGGAATAATTTTTGCCATTGGATTTTATCGAAAGCCAAAACTTCAATAAAATGGCTTTTAGATAAAGAGTCTCGGATTTCTTTTAATGTGTTTGGTCTTCTATCCCTGCTTGACTATATTCCATTTCATTCGCTTATTTACTATGATAAGGGTGTATTTGCGAAAACCTTTTCAGAAACTCTTAGGAGAGAAAAATAAGTTGAAAAAAATGCAATAAGTTTCTCAATAAACTAAAATTGTTTATATACATAAGCCTATTTGTAAAAGTCTTCTCGTAAGCTTCTTTAAAAGTTGATTCATGCATAATATCTTTAGTTTACGAAAAAACTATTCCACCTTTCCTTCTTATTTTCTTCTCCTGGAAGAGTTTATGGAAAAATTTACCCAAACAAACCTTAGGTTATTTTCAATATATTTTTTTTTCCTGTAATAAGCATCTGTCTAACGAGATTTTCGTTTGCTGTTTTGCTCTGATTCACTGAAACTGATGATTTGGCATGTGTCTAGCTGTCCAGGCAAGATGAGCATTTTGTAAACAGGGAACTAGCTTACGAGATTACAAAACATTAATTTCTGTTCCCACTTTGAGGATGAACAGCAGGCAAATGGTGAATTCATTAAATTATTTGGTTTCAATGGTGCCTACGTAGTTTAGGCCCCGAGGATAGTGGTAGCTGGTTGGAATGATTGACTGTTGATATTGGCTCATTGCTATTTGTGCTCATCTCTGTGGCTGAAAGTTCATATTCTCATTGAGTTCAAGGTGCGTTATAAACTTGTGATAAAATATTTTGACGTCTGTTCAGTTTTTATTATATTTCTATTATGTTTCTTGCAGTGCCTTGGAAACTTTTGGAGAAACAAGCATCTAAGGAAGAACTACCATTCTGGCCCAAAACAGTTCATTCATTTATGTTCTGTTGATATAATTCTTCAAAGTTGAGTTTGTGCAATTTTTGCATGTTTGGTGTTAGTAACTTCTTTTAAATCAAAGTAGCTTTTGGAATCAGAGAATATAGAATAATCGATCTTCCTTCAAGTGAGTTTAAGTCAGAAGTCATTCTAAGTCCCATTTTTTAATGAAAGAACAGTCCAGTTTAAGTCAATGGAAGCTGAATAAATATTGCTGAAAATGGCTCACGGGGATGCCTGGCGCATCCCGAAATTATAGGCTGCAGTATTTAGATTAGCAGTTAAGACATCCTAAATAGGAAAATATCCTCAAAGTGTCTATTGTTGAAGCAAATATGGTACTAATGTTATCAATCTACATAATTTCTGCTTACTTGATTATATATCTGGCCTTCGTAATATTCTTAGTAAGCTGAAGACGCACTACATACCCATCATGTGGCAATGCCCCCAAATCATTTTCAGACTGATCTTCGTGTTCCTTTATATAAAAAAAAAAATTAATGGAAATTAATTTGCTTCTTTGATTTTCAAGCCGAAGCTCAGGTAGGGATCAAACTTACATTCACGTGTTTCTGAAGCAGAATATGTGCTTCCAGGCATGAATGACCTGGAGTATCAATTTTACATATATGGACAAAATTTTCTTAATGACTTAGGTAGAAAAGTAAAAAGAAAAAAAATGAAATAGATTTATTCATAACATAGAATAAATATATATATTTTTTAAATTATAAAAGAGCTTTTAAAAAATAATCAATACTTTACTGCATCAAGGGGCTATAAATATAATCAGAGATGATGGGATAAACATGTCGTCACTGAGATCTCTTCTTTACAAAGTTCTGCATCTTATATCCCCCATTTGGAGCAATTATATCTTATGATTGCTTGCTATATCATTACATACTTCACACGAATCACAACTACCGGTATCTTTTTTCACCATAACTCATCAACTCTTGATTTACTACAAGTTTCTTCTATTTCATAACGAGCCAACAGCAATTAAAAATTTTGTTAATGTAAAGATAATGCAACATGGTTTGACCTATAAATAACGCTACCAAAACCCAACTATGGAGGTGCAGGAAAGATTGTTACACGGTTTCAAATCATATAGTCCTTGAAAATGTTATCATGCCAGTGACGGTGGCAGTATTTGTCTTTGAATATTTAATAGTCACAATTTGGCCTTTCTCATTCTTAAGTTCAACGTTGTCTAGCCAAAAAGAGGTAAAAATAGAGACTTTCTTTTCGATAAAAAGTATACTACTGCAACATGGATATTGACTCCCTGTACCTCTGTCCACGGTTGCTCCTTTACACCACAGAAAATTTACAACTTTGATATTTTGGCAAAAAGCATAACACAGCCACAGAAGAATCTTTGGAATCATTCTCTGTGCCAGACAAAAAACCCACAACGGCTATGCGCTATCAACCAATCACAGGGTCAATATAATCAAAACAAAACAGCACCATGGTGGACAGCATCAAAAAATCCCTTGTCACGTTCTTCTAACACCAGGTTCACACGAGTAAGAAGAAACATTCATGTCCAAACTTCAGAAGGGAGAAAGTAGGGTTGTCTTCAAGTGTTTGATTTTCTTTAGACAAACTTGTGCCCTCTCAAGAACCAAATCCACCCTGTCTTTCCTCTTCTTCTTCCTGCTTGAGAAGTGCTTTATCACGTCACTCTTGGGAGTTTCAAGCTCAGAACTTCCGGTAGTCTCCCCCTCCATCACTACTCTGTCTGCCGAAGCAGGCTCAAAACCACAGTCACTGCTCTTCCTTTGCCCCTCCAGGCTTGTGGATTCTGTATCACATGAAAAACAATATATCTCAAAAACCATATATATAATATAGTGGCATGACAAAACATATAAAAGAAGAAAAAAACCTTCAGTATCAAGGAAAACAAGGTGATTGTTGCAGAGGTTGTTTTCTAGAAGAAGTTCAGAATCGAGGTTCTTGGACTGGAGTTGAAAGATGAAGGACTTGAGTTCATTTTTTAGATACTGATGCTGGTTGGGATATTGCGCTTCAAGCAGCTCCAACTCTTCCTTTGCCAGTTCTTCCATCATGCTTCCTTTGCCTTCATTCCAAACCATCATTTCAGGGTTTTCCTTGTTAGCTTCATCTCCGTATCCTAAGCTCCCTTTCGTCTTCTCTTTCTCACATCCAGACTCTGTCACTCCTTTCTGACTCTGTACACTCATATAATAATGACTGAGGTGATGGAATTACAGTATGTATACCTATTAATCTTTATATTTTATTTGGATAAACTCCATTCTATTTTTAACAGTATTAAGTTCATGCAAAAAATAATAGTTTTATTAATATATTAATTTACAGAAAATAATTTGTTTTTATATATATTATTCGTAATCTGTATGGTTCGGTATATTGGTAATCTACTTAAGATGTACAAATTAAATAGACAATTAAACTTTATTTTATATTAAATATCATATTTAAAATATATACTATTTAAGCATAATTGTCAAATTAAAAATAATATTGATTATTCTTTTACCATTTATGCTTTTTATAATAAATGAATACTTAAAAAGGTGGTAATTTGAGAAGAGAAGGCAGAAAAAGAGGGAAAAATTATTGAGCATTGGTTTTTTGAAAGCTGAAAAGTTGTGTCTGCTTCTGTTAGGTTTCCAAAGTCACTAACTTTATTAATTCATGATTTGTTTGGTGGTGGAATTGAATAGTTTATCAGTGCCACCACAACAAAAAGGACCAAACTTTAACTACAACAATTCTATCTCATATCAATATAAATAAATAAATAAATATGGCTCTTTAATTTGCAGGGAATGTTCCAAATTATTGTCTAATGGGTCTTTATGATCCTCTTTTTGTCTTACATCTAACATTATCGTATATCCAAACTATTTTTTTTAATAGATTTTAAAATTCGTTAAATTTTTTAATCAGATTTTGAAATCTGATTTTAAAAAATTCTTTAACAAATTTAAACATTTATGGAAAGAAAATTTCTTCAACTAATTTCAACATTCGTTGAAATGTTGTCAAAATTTGTTTGAAGAAACTTTTTTCATCAATTTTCAAAATTTGTTGAAAAAAAAATGAAAGTTTAAAATATGAAAAATAGTTTTTGGAATTTTTAAAAAATATGGTAATACAGATAGTAATGTGGGATGATATAGGAAGTAACTCTCTCAAATACAACATTTTTATGTTTTATTTCAATAATGTTTTCTCCCTTCTCAATATTAAGCATTCCCTTCTTTTTAATTGTGATATTTTAAAAAAATCTTTTATCAATAGTTTCTAACGTTCAATTTAATACTTTTAACTGAGTTTTTTTACATTTATTTCATTTTTTTGACACTTGATAATTTATTTTTGTCTTAAACCTTTGTCTGATATCCATGTCTTTCAATATAGTAATAACATTTTTATTATTTTTCTGCACTAACTTTGTTTGGAGGTGATATTTGAACATGTTTCTGTGGTCATTCAAAGACACCAAAGGCTATTAGAAAAGCATTTTGTTGGATGCTTTTGAACATTATTTTTTGACATGCTTCATTAGTCATAATCGAAAGTGACAG
Source organism: Vigna mungo (assembly GCA_036885675.1). Classification (NCBI taxonomy): domain Eukaryota; kingdom Viridiplantae; phylum Streptophyta; class Magnoliopsida; order Fabales; family Fabaceae; genus Vigna; species Vigna mungo. The sequence continues at coordinate 14,140,286 of CP144691.1, read as the reverse complement.
TCTATCAAAACATTTTTTATTCATGACACCATAAATCCTATATTTTAACACAAATTTTGAAAATTCTATTTTCAAGTCATATCTTACACGCATTTAAGTAAATATCAATATTTTTTTTTCTGATTTAATGTCTCAATAGGTCCATATTTTCGTCAAATAGGTCTCTTTCTTTTTCGGCGTCTTAATTAAGTCCTTATTTACTTAAAATTGAATCACACAGGACCTTTCCGTCAAATTAAGATGCTGAGAGTAGTTTTTTATTAAGTGCCATTAAAAACGTGACTGAATTGTATTTATTTAATTTTTGAATTAAAAAATGAAATAATTAAAAAAATACAATTGAGTCACGTTTTTAATGGCACGTAATAAAAAACTACACTGTCAGTATCTTAATTTGACGGAAAGGTCCTGTTTGATTCGATTTTACAAAAATAAGAGCTCAATTGAGACGTCGAAAAAGAAAGAGACCTACTTAAAATTCTGACGAAAATAGAGACCTATTGAGACATTAAATTTTTTTTTTTTAAGATGATGATAAGGGTTGAGAAGGAGTTAATTTTGAGATAAATTTTATTTTTATTTTACTTTTATTTCGTTGAATTTTTATATAAATCATTCCAGTTTAATTTATTTTGCAGTTTTTATATCAATAGAAAATTAAAGTAAAAAAAAATAAAGGAAATAGGTAAAATTTATTTATTTTTAATAAAACTAATACTAGTACAGTTGAATAGCAAAATTGAAACCTAAGTCACATGAGAAAATCTCAATATTAAACTGAAATTAAGTCATGAAAACTTTTTCTCAAATAAGTTATTTTAAGAGCTAAAATGCCAAATAATAAGATTTAACCACACAAACAAACTCACAACAATTTATAAAAATAGAATTGTATTTTTATTTTGAAAGACTTTCTTAAAAATATTCTTTTGAGATATTTTTAGAAACCTTCTTCTACAATACTTAGTAAAAATCATTACAGGTCATAAGAAACAATAATTCTTCAATATTTTATATTGTTATAATGTATTATATCGAACTAAATAGTGTTCAAACAAATACGTAACCTTCTAGAAATTAGTTTATTTATCAAAGTATATTTTTATTATATATTTGTAATAAACTAATTCACTCATCTTATTTTATTGATTTAAGATTGAGTAAGAATTGATTTCATGTTATAGTAAAACTATTATTTTTAATCATTAAAGAACCATACGAAGTTTAGTGATCATTAAGTTTTTGATGATGTCAAAATGTAGCATTATATTCAAAGAGAACTATCAAAATATGATTAATTGTATCTTTATAAATAATAACTAAAATAAATGAGATACAAAATGTAAAGACTAGATTTTTTTATCAACTAATGAGGAAGGGACACTTGGCTTTAGAATAAAAAATTAATTAACAAATTTGAAAACAACATTAAAATGGTTTTTATAAAAATCTGAAAACTTAATTAATACTTTTTCAAAAGTTCCTTTTGCAAACACTTTTCAGCAAAACTTCCATTTCTTCTCCTCTCCTCCAAAGCATCCCACTGATCTTATCTCCTTCCAAATCAATTTCTCTCTTTAGATTCTCCACCATTGAGCTTCCAAACTTCATCTCCGCAAACGTCTAAGTAATCGTGGAGTTACAAGCTCCTAATTTCACCAATCACGTGTTCAACCAAGTGAGGTAAGTAGTTTTCTTTTTTTCTTAGCTGTTAGGTGACTTGAGAGCATGCAATCTATAGACTTGCATGTGTTCTTGGGTCTTACTCTTTCAATTCCCCCTCAATTTCAGTTTTGAAACTTGTTCTGATCACAATTTTGTGATCCTTAGGGTTGGGGGCAGATTCTGTGGGTGTGAGACGTCTAGAGCCAAACTTGGAACTGTGTTGTGCAAAGATTTCAGGTAAGGGAAGCTAGTTTTCTGTCCATTTTATAGTATGTTGTGAATGCATGACAAATTGGTTGAATTGGTTTGAAATTTGTACATGGAAATGGGTATGTGGTGTGAATTTGATGATTGATGATTTTGGACTGTTTAGAACTCTTTGGTATGTTGAATGATGCATGATTGAGACTGTGATGATGATTGAAATCTGTTATTGTAATGTTTGGGAGAAAACCCAGTGTCTTAGGGTCACTTTTTAGCCATTTTAAAGGAAGTGAGGTAGTGATTTTGAGTAATTGGGGTCTGTGGTGTTTGTGGACTGTTGGGACAGTTTCACTTAGTGTATTGTGACTTGTTTGAGTCACCAAATTAGCCAAAATAGGTGTAGAATGGTAAGTTTTGGTTTTGGGTCCCTAAGTTGGGAAATTGAGTGTTTTAGGGTTGAAATTGAGCTTAATTCACTTTAGAAACGTGTTAGTAATGTTTAGAATCACTTAGGTAAGTTTAATTATGTCTAAAACAAAGATTAGAGGTGTTAGAAGTTGGTAAAAATGGTTAAAAATGGCCCCAAGAGGTGTTGTCGAATTCTGCATAATTCTGCAGAATTATGCAGAGTTTGACCGTCCGTTTTGGATGGTCTTGGTCAGAGAAGGTTTCCCCTTCTCTTAACCGTCCGGTCTGGTGTACGTGGTCAGAGAAGGTTCTTCCTTCTCTTGACCGTCCAGTTTGGTTCCTTGGTCAGAGAAGGATGGTCCCTTCTCTTGACCGTTCGGTTTAAGTCTTGGTGAGAAAAGGAGGTCTTCCTTCTCAAACCGTTCGGTCTGGGAAATCTTGGTTAGAGAAGGAAGTTTCCTTCTCAAACCGCTCGGTCAGGGGTCTTGGTCAGAGAAGGAGGGCTCCTTCTCTTGGCCGTTCGGTCTGGCATCGTTTTTGGCCACCTAGGTACTCTCGGTCTTAAATACTATCGGTCTCATAAAAGGTTCTTAATTTTAGTATTACTCTCGGTCTGTAAGGCCGTCCGGTCTGGTAGGTACTCTCAGTCAATGGTGGTGTGCTCACTTGAGCTATGATAGTTCGTGGCCGTTCGGTCTGTATAGGAGTGTTCGGTCCTGACACTTTGTTTGATTGTAGGGGACGGTCAAGACATTAGGTACTCTTAGTTTGGATTCCTCTCGGCCTTAGAAGCCCTCGACCTGTATGACCGTTCGGTCTGTAGGGTCTCGGTCAAAGAAGAGTTAACTCTTCTCTTGACCGTTCGTTCTGGCAAGGGTGCCTGGTAGTGGCACCCAAATTCAACTTCCAGTGGTTCGGCCACTGCTTCCAGCGTTCGGTTTATTGCTTAAAACTTGTGGTTACTTGGTTTATATAATTGTTTGTGGCAAATTGAGGTGTGTATAATTTATATGACTTGGAGAATGAGGTATAAGTAAGTTTCTGGAATGAATATAGGTAGCTCAGTCTTGGGGGTTGCCCTTAAAGCTCTAATGACTATTCAATCTCACATAGAGAAGAGTAGTTCATGTGGTGAAGAGCAGTAGGGATCCTAGTCTTGGTTGTCTCCATTGTATATGGGCCAAGGTGAGTGATAACGGATAACCTTGTGTGTGGTAGGGTGAAACCCATTGGCAATGGCTTTGCAAAGCAGTAGAGGCCACCACAAGTGCATAACCCGCCATAGCTCGATATTCATTCCAGGTCCGGACGAGTCTAAGTCTAACACTACCTAATAGAACGACAAATTATAACTTAAATAAATTGTTCTTCCTTGTTTGTTGAATTGTATGTCTATTTTATTATGTTTAATTTTAAAATTGAATTGTATGCTTTTGGAATTCTAGCTTACCCTTGCTTTGTTTGCTGCTTGTTCTTGTTTGTGCTTGTTTTCTTTTGCAATGATCATCCAAATTGGATGTGAGCAGAGGTAGGAGAGGCCCCTCTAGAGTAGGTTTTGGACGGCTCAGATGTCCCAGATGTCCCAGACACTGTCGAGTAGTATAGCTTAGATAAAAATCTCATGTATATAACTTAGTTTCCTTTTGTTTTACTTCCTTTTTGAAAGGCTCTATAACTACATGTAGAGCTTTTAGCTTCCTTATATATTTTGGATGACTGTATTTTATATATACTTCATCTGACTCTACTCTTAACTGCTTTCTAGTATTATAATATGTTGCATTCCACCTGATATAGATATACTTATATTTTTGGGATGTTACACAAAATAGTGAAATTTAGGTTCAACACATCTTTATTTTTAATCAAAATTATTTTTGTATCTTGTTTTTCTTTTAAATGAACTCTATTTTCTTGTATCAGTTTTTTTTTCACACTTCTTGTGTACCATTTTTATAGTTTTATGTTAAATTAGTTTAAAACTTTACATATTCTGTCAAATCCACATAAATACTATATTTGTTACAGTATAAATTATTCAATATATTTGTTGAAAAAATTAATTACTTTAACTATGATTTTTTTAATACCCAGTCGATCGTAATATAATTTTTAAGCTATAATAAAAAATACAAAGTTTATGCTATATAAATGATTTGTGGTTACATAGCTGTGTAAGATTATTACATGAATCATTTTATACACGGTTTTTTCATCGCATAAATAAAATTTGCAAAACAATTATAATTACAAGAGTCATTTTTTTTTATGAATTGTGTGATAACTATATTAAATGTCAAAACTTAATATTAATTTATTAATACTGCAAATTTTTTATTAACAATGAATACTTTTTACACCAACAAATGGGAAAATATATGTCTCATTAAAAGAGTAAAATTCACATTCAAAATTAAAATACAATAATGACCATCAATTAACAAATATAATCATTATTTTTAGATTTTATAACTTACGTATTTGATTATGATGTAATTTTAAATAATTGATTTTTCCATCAATGATAGCAATTGAACTTTATTGTTTTTGAAGGGTATTTTTCTCTTTATACGTGTGTAATCCTATAAAAAAACAATAGCCGTAAACATTTTCTATCCTCTTCTTACTTAAAAAGTACTTATAATTTGACAAGTTTATTAATTTCATTAAATTTAATGAAAAAAAATCTACATTTGGTTGACCGTATTTGATTTTTATGCAAAAATTAAGCTTTTAAAAACTCTCCCACTATTATTTGGTTGAAATATAATTTCAGTCTTTTCATTTTGTTCATTTTATAGTTTTAGCATATTTTTTTTTTTAAAAACGAGATATTTGGTTTTAGAAAACGTGCAAGTTTCGACTGGTTATCCATTTTCGTCTGCCTCAATTTATATTTTAATCATTTTTTATATCTTAAATAAATACATTAAGTCCAAGAAAAATTAAATGCAACCTCCTAACTTATATTCTATTACTTTAAATTAATTTAATATGTTTTTTAAAATTATTATTTTACTAAATAATATAAATAATAAATATTCAATTAAATCTTAACTTAAATTGGATATATAATTTATTTCAACTAAAAACGTGTCTCTTTAACTATTGATTTAAAATTAAACATATATTTATATAACCTGCTAAGTGTTTTAGCCTAAAGAAATTCATCAAAACCTAGCCTTTAACTATTTTGAATGCTCTGTTATAACTTCAGCTTATCGTATAGGGTTTCGTGATAAAGTTTTCTTATCTGATTCTCATAATAGAAGGAAGGTCAAGGAGGAATATGTAGATCTTGTCCATGTATTACCCTAGACTTGGATTGTTTGTTCATCTTGACTAAAGGGTAATTGATGCTTAGAAGTGAATTTAAATATAACAGACCAGGATCGCATCATTAAATTATTCTTATTTTTAGTAGATGTGAGATTTTGAATATATTAATTCACGTTGAGATATATACATGTTGAGCATGAGACTAAACATTAATAAATAGTTTGATAAGAATATGATACGGATGAAATAATACATTAGTTTGATAAGAGTATGATACGGATGAAATAATACATTCTAACGCATCTTGTTATGATAGATTCTAACCAAACTAAAATATCATGTTAAAAAAGTGAATTTAAACCACAAAACTGACTTACTTGTAAGATAAGATTTGAAAACAAGTATAGAAATTAAAAGCAAGAAGTTGGTTTTGATGATTAAGGCAAAATAGGACGTTCAGAAAATGTACTACAAGAACTAATATATAGGTTTAAAAGAATGTAGAAAATGAATGAAGTGATGATATCAAGATTCTAAAAATCCATCGACCTTTGCATTCTGTGCTCTGGACAAAAACTTCATGCAGATAGGTGGCTTGACTCCTGCCAAAGCTAAAAAGGAACTAGGAAGAGTCCAAATTCCATCCCCACAAATCAAACCAGAAGCCACAGCTGATCCAAACGTATCAGCACTAAACTTGTCAAGCTTCCGCCAAATAACCAAGATCAAACTCCCAACACACATATCAATGGCAAAATAACTTCCAATATAAAAAGGTATTGCCATAGCCATAGGAACAGGGATAAATTCTGCCCACTTTTTTCCAACCAAATCCCGCAAAAGATTTACAACTATTGCAAATCCAAAGAAGGCATAACAAAATATGAGACAGTATTTTGGCAGAGCTGATAGGCCATCTACTCCCAGTATTGCCATGTTACGATAAACAAGAGCATAAGGAGCAGGATATGCTGAGCCAGAAACCCCAAGGTTTCCAAAGGCCTTGTAAAAAAGCCAGAAAACACAAGGAGATATCACACACCCCATTGCAGTTCCAAAAACTTGGCTCACAAACATAGACCTTGGTGAAGCCATTGTCATGTAACCTGTTTTGAAGTCCTGCATCAGATCAGAGGCTGTGGATACAATATTCATCATCACCCCACATGCAGCCAACCCAGCTATAACACCGCCATTAGAAGCTCCTGCCCATGCACCGATAGTAAAGATTGCTAATTTTCCATACGTGGATGCAAGGGACCAGTCTGTTAGTCCACACCCATATGCATTACAAAATGCCAGTGCTGGTGCAATCACGTAGATCACAACAATGTAGTACCACTTGAGTTGATGGAAAATCATGGGAACAACTATAATAGAGATTACTGCAATGATAACGTAGCCAGTAATGGCAAACCAAGCTGGAATTTGGTCCCTGAGGAACATGTCAGTCCTACACTTATCATCATATGACAGTGATGAAGATGAGTCAGGATCACTGGGTGATCTCGCTTTCTTTTTGAAGAATTCCATATACAAACCAATAAAAGTTCGACCGAGAACCTTAACAAAATTGTATAGACCGTCACCAAGAATCATTGCTATGGCTATGAAAACCTGCACTTGGAGAATACATTAACAACACTATTTAACCACAACATGTTCCTCAATTAAATAGTGTTATTACACTGTGTTGTGTCATACTGATACTACCTCTGTCTGTTCCGTGCAAGTTATTAATATGGTGTGCCAAAACAAAGTATGTTTGACCTTTCAATTTATTACTCAGAACACAGGATCTTGAAATGATATTATCGATATACCTAATGTTTGATCACCATGAAACATACTTCTAGTGTTTGTAAATGTTGAAAGAAAACTAACTTACTTTGTAACCTTGAAGGCCATGCAAGCTGCTTGACTTGAGGTCTGCAGAGTACCAATCTCCTTTTCTTGCATCAATGAGAGGCCACATGATGGCCCAAGATAGAATTCCTCCAACCAAAAGGGATATATTGATTATATATGGACATATCATCCCCACACCCACATATGTAGTCGAAAAGTCAAAGAAGAACCTGTTATGTACATAAATATTGTATAAACTGCGAACTAAAATACACATATAAAACTTTATTACAGATAGTTCATGTCAATAAAAAAGTTAAGTTAGCATTGAGCTTCTTTGGGTCAACTTTGAATAATTTGCACTCATTATTAGTATAAAATCATTCTGATGGTGGGAAGAGGAAAAATCAAACAGTGCATTCATTTTTCCTATTTTATTCATTAATGAGAAATATGTAGTCACATACTTGTTTTGATAGGCTTCAAGACCAAATGTAGGGAAGCTATTAAAGCCACAACCATCACTAGCAGTGTAAAACCATTGAAAGAAACCCCACAAGAAGCTAAAGGAAAAGAACTTTCCCAGCACACGTACTTGTTTCCTAGAAAAGGAATGTGTTAATAAGAAATTAAAAACATTTTATAGCTGTATTAATCAAGAAAAAGAAGGTTTTATAATAACTAGGGCCGAATTTTTACTTTGCTAGTTTGGCACCCTCTGTTGTATGGAAACTGTTGATAAGATGAGCTGTTGCAGTACCACTAGGATATGTCAACCTGAAGTCTACAATCATTATCTAACAACAAAAAAGGAAATGAAACTCAATTCAATCGATAAGAAGATTCATGAATAGAAAATTATATGCCATGAAAGAAAATTTACAATTAGACATTCAAATTATAAACTTATCCTGCATTTGCAGTGATGCTTGTTATTATAACTAATAATTGGTGTTGTTCGTTACTTGATGGATGCCCTTAGATTAGTGTACCTTCCTTAGCGGAACCACCGAAAAGAGTCCCAAAAAGCTAACAATGGAAATAAATCCTATCATCCATCCTAAACTTGGGTTCTTAATATCCTGTGGACCATTAGCTTCAGGAGATTGGTTTGCTACTTCTGAACTCATTGCAAAGATATAGCTACCAAAACCACCTGTTCAAGCAAATTCAATCAGAGAAGTGTCAACAGAAAATAAGTGTTTATCCTTGAGAAATGCAGTTAGCCGTTAAAGTATTGACTATAATTTCAACAAAGAATATATCATGGATTCAATTTTAAACATTTAGTCTAGATTTAATAAAGATATATCAAATCCATTTTAACTAAAGTGTATTTTTTCAATCTAATTTAAATTATATTTAATTGAGTTTGCATAGCTTCTTGAAATTAAATTTAAATTTATATTTGAATTGATTCAACTTATATTCAATGTGTCTAAACCTAACTTAACTAAGAATGGAGCGACTAAGTCGAATTTGACATGAGTTTGACCCAATCAAAACTAAATTGATTTGAGGTTGGTTCAACATGACTTAAGCTTAACTCGAGTTCACCAAGCATGACTTGAGTTAGGTCTAGTTTGACCCACTTGATTCATTTTTTATTTAATCTAAAATGGACTTAATCTTTTTTTGATTTGACTTAATTTCAATTTCACCTAGACTAAAATCTAGTCAAATTCAACCTAAATTGGGTTTGACTGAGCCTAACTTGACATGAACTTGGGTTTACTCTATCCAACTTGGACTCACTTACACTAGATTGATCTTGACCTTGTCAACTTGGCCCAATTTGGGTCTCATCCATCTTGGTCCAACATTGGCTTAGTTTAATTCTACTTGACATATCGTCTCATTTGGTTTTATTTGGTCTTACTTGGATCCAACTTGATTGGGTCTTACTTAAACCCAGTTAAACCTAGCCTTATTTAGGATCAACCTTACTAACTTGACCAAGGTTCATCTTAACTAACTTGACATGATTATGTCTTAATCTAACTTTACTTGGATCCAATTTAACCCAAACTTGGCCTAATCAAGCTTGACTTAAGCCAGAGTTAATCCAGATTAAAAATTGATTGAATTCAGTTGAGTTGGACACAACCAAAACTCTGTCGAGTCAATCTCAATCAAGATTCGACTGAGCCAAAAATCGGCCGAAATCAACTTCAACCAAAAATTGGTTGAGTCGACTCCAACCAAATACTTTCAAACAAATAAAAAGTATAAATCGAATTAATTTTAAAGTAATGCGTAGAGGTTCAGTGTTTTTGGTTCAATACAGTAATATAGTACCGTTAATTGATAATTGTTTAGTTAATTTTACCCGCTTCAAGTTAGAAGATGTATAATGACAAACACAGATAACTCGTTTCAACTCAGACGATTTTGAATATGGGAAGACCGATGCAGAACTCTACTACACAGATTTATTTTATAATGACATAATTGTAAACTTCATAGCAGCAGAGCTTTGCGTGCATGCATATACAAAATTTAAAAATGGAGAAAGTTAACATCGTTTTATCGACATTGATTATTTGACAACAAAACATAGAACTTTGATCATAGAAAAGTTCAAAAGATGGTGTCAGAAAGGACAAGAACGAGGAAATCAGATTTCTTTGTTAATTATTGCATGAATGAGTTTGATGAACTAATAGAAAGGAAAAGGTGGTACCACTAAAAGCAATGCCAGCAGATGCAACAACACATGTCTGAATAACAGTATTCTCTTGACGAGTGAATGGCTGAGTGAGCATTCCGATTTTAGCAAGCAGAGTCGTCCACATCTTGAGAAAGAAGAAACCTAACAAGCCTGCCGATATGTTTAACGATGGAATAATTCCGGTGGTTAAATTGAGTTTCATGACAATGAATGTGAACAAAACTGCCAACAACAAGCTGACCACCATTGCTCTCAGTGTTATCTGCTTCTGCCATCGTGGCACCACCTTCCCTTCAAACGCCTTCTCAACAGATGTGTCTTCCACCTCCTCATCCTCATTACCACCATTCTCAACCTCTGTTTCCCAAACCATTCTCTCTCTCTCTCTCTCTCTCAATTGCTTTCTAACTCTCCTATTGACCTTTTCTTTCGTCTCTTATCGCTTCTTATAATCTGCAACACAGACACACATGTTACCTCCTCTCTTTCCGCACTGCATTTTACCGGATCTTGACATGTTAACAACTTTTTCATTCACAATGGTCACATACTATTATTCTATTCATCCATTTGAATTTATTTTTGAAACAACAATATTTATTCTATTCTTCCTTCTCCTAATATTGTTTTTCTTCTCATTTTCATGTTGTCGCTATATTTTAGCGGTCACTGTTATTCTTTTGTAGTTAGTATCAATTTTCGCGTTAGGACATTGTGACATTGCTTGTTCGTGTTGGAAACACAACAATATTTATTCTAATGTTTGTTAACAGTGTAAAAATCTTTATATACAAGAAAATTAGACTCTATTTTGAATATAACACATTTTATTAGTTAATATAATATTATTGAATAATATATTTATCGATTTTATTGATAACTAATCTTTAATAGTAGATTGATTAATCATATTTAATAAAATCTCGTTTTTTTTCAATTATTTTTAACACAGAAGTTTCACTTAAGATAAGAATTCCATTTTCAATCAAACCAGCAATGTATTGATAGTGCACTTAATATATCAAAAAAATTAAATATTTATTATTTTTTTTAAGTAAATGATATCTTTCTTAAAAAAAGTAAATGATAATATATGAATGAATGCTAGGTTATATTAATGAGCGCATTTTCACTCAAACCAACATTATTGATAGTGAATTTATGAAATAATTGGTGTTAAAAGGTAATGAATTTGAGAATATTTTCAAAAGAATTATTGCGTCGAATAATAAAATAAAATAATTTGTAAAGGTATTATGTTTATTGATTTTTTTTTCCATTGGTGTTATGTTATGTTTATTGATAACTACTTCACTTTAGTTAAAGTGTTGATTACATGTAGTTAATAAATCTTGATCGAATTTAATTTTGGTTTAAAATTAATTATACGAAAAGAATTTGATTTTGGTATTACATTGCAACTATTTAAAAAATATCTAGATAAATTTACTAAGGAATTAAAACAAAAATCAACAAATTTATTATATCGACATATAATACAGCATTAATAGATTAAATGATCGTGTGAAAAATAAATACTGTTAATACGCTTTAAATTAATTTATATAATTTTTAATATAGGCTGAATTTCTTTAACTGTTTGTAGTTGAATTACAAGTTTAATCTCTATTATTACTGGTCAGTGCAAAAGAAAATTCACAGTCAACCAATCAGAGATAATGCATGGTAGGACTTTTTTTAAATAATAAAAGACAAGAACTTTCTTTATAACTGGATAACAAATGTACAAACATTTTACACTGTCAATGAAAATTAGGTTCAAGTATGCAATTAAATGTATAAAAACTCAAATTTAAAACCTAAGAACACATTGGACTGATTTTATGTAGACCTTTAATTTTAAAACCTGAAAAGAAGTTAAGTTAGGGGAACAATCTAGCACAGAAAACGTGATTATGCATTTGTTTCATTCGTGTTTCTTAACAAGAAAGGTTTTCATGCAATCTGCTAATTGAGGATAGTCTTCAAGTAGTTGTCGTTTTGAAAGAGTCTCATCCTCATTCTGTGGGGTCCACAACACCTTCCCAGCCTGTAAGAAAATTGAAATTGTTGTGATTACCGATGAACAAATGACACTGATTCAAATATATAAAAATGGATTAATTTGATTAGTGATCTCTCACCAATAAATTGCTTGAGAGAACAGTTCTAAGCTTTTGCAGGGCATTCTTCATATCTTCAGCTCCATAGAGGTTAGGAAGCTTATGTGCTCCTTTAGCAGCTACCAAGATGGTTATCTGGCATAAGTACGTCATGAGTATAAGAACAAACAAAAGCAATTTTTTTTTTCATCTTTGAATTTTCAACTTTCACAAGGGTCTTTTCAATATACATGTTCTGGATTCAGTTTTTTCAATCCAAACATAAATGTGCGCCTAACGATGAGACAATTAGGAATGAGTTACATCTTAGAAATATTTTCCTCTTCTGCTATCCGCGTTTTAGTGCCTATCAAGTACAGTTAGGAATGAGTTACATCTAAAAATATTTTCAAGATAAAAGTGAACTGAAGTATTCAATGTGAATAGTGAAATCTTCCACTCGTACCACCCTGTTTGTTAGATGATACAAATTAAGCAACTAAGGATGAAAAATTTGCGGAACTGAAGCACTTGAAATCTTTTTATGCTTAAATTAGGAGTGAAATGAAAGTTTATGCCAGTACACAAACATAATATACATGCAGAAAGAGATCCTACCATACCACTATGTACTCGTTGCCAAACCCGTTGAGAAGTTTCTCTTCTTCAAATATTTTTCTTTCCTCTTTAATATCTTTTCCATCAAACTGCAGCAGAACATTAATAGTTTATATCTCTATTGATGATATTAGATGCAAAACTGTGATTTTCCGAACAGCTGAAATTGAAGTGGAGAACACTTTTTTGCAAAGGTGCATCACAGTAATCATTTTGCATGCTGGATTCCAAAAATTGAAATATATTTTAGACTAGGTTTTTACTAATCAGACCATACCACTGAGCTTTCATTGTTAATCTCATCACTCTGTATTCTTGTGTTTCTCTTTTCTGTTTTGTTCAAATTAACCAATGTTTCTTCATCAAATTTCGTCCTTTCTTCATTTGATAATTGATAATAGCATTTCTCCCCATCATCTTTACTCTGCTTTAGATCCACCTGCCAAAGACGGTTCATTAGAGATCACCTCTTAACAGTTACAATTTCCTAGCTACATAAACTTTAGATGCATATATTGTAACTAAAAACCCAACAGCATCTAGCTTTACAAAACTTAGATACATATTAACTTATAAGGTGTTGATGGTTTGGTCCAGTACAAAGAATCGAGAAGAAGTTGATAACTGTTTGAGAAAACCAAATTGTTTTAAAGAAATGCTTGAGTTTTTTTTTATGGAAAAAGTTTGGCTCCTTTTTTTTTCATAAAAAAAAAGGTTTGGTTTGGTTCTCAACCAGTTCGATTCAATTAAATTATTTTGAGCACCTCTAATTTGTTTATGATTTGGTTCAACACCAAGAATTGAATGAACCACTAAATGATTCTTCTGAATTGAACTGAATTATTTTTAAAAATGGCGAGGTTCAATCTTTTATAAAAATGATTCACTTTTTGTGCTTCTGTTTGGTTTAATTGTTTTTTAAACTCCTGCTAATAACCAACAAACAACTACTATTGAAATTTGGCCACGGGAGAAGGAGTGAACTTACAAATGAATATCCTGCTACACAGTGACCAAGATGTCCAACCAAACTATGTATCGTGTCTGTCACATGTTAAATACTAAGAACATCAAATACAGAGCCTTGAATAGATAATGAAATGTTCAATGTTAGCCAAAACACAGAACAAAATATAAAAACACAGCCTCAAGAACTTTGACACTAGATTGTAATTATAACCATAGTTCGCAGAATTACAGACAAGAAACTTCCTACGTGCCCACTAATATGACAAAAGGCATCATATTCATGTACAAGTTTTTCACTCCTAATCACAGTAGTTTCTACCTTATTTCACTCCAATACACTGAGGTGATTTGCTTGTTAGGGACGTGCAAGAAGCATTATACCAAAAATATTATTGCTTATAAAGTTTATCAGCTATGACAAGTAACCGTGGCTAAGGAGGATAACTCAAGAAAAATATACCCTCCCACCACTACATGACATCCACACCAACTGATAAAAAAAACATAACACTACCTATTTTCACATAGGTTTAATAAAACCATATAAATAATATCTCACAAGACCCACATCATGCAAGAAAAATCTAAAAAGCAATTCATGGAACTACCTGTCAATAGATATTTCAACCCATCCCGAGATGATGTATCTGCAGTTTCTGCAATCCTAGTTAGATCCCTTTGTATTGAGCTTCCCTTCCCACCCGACATTGCAACCTTACACAAGACAGCAAAACAAAACTAAAAATAAACTCAAAACGGAAAACGCAAGGACCAATGACTGATAACGCATGCACTCTCAATCTTCATAACAATATCAGTTCAAACCAAAAATATCAAGCTAGTAAGTGACACAAAAACAAACACTATCCTAAATCTAAGTTCCATCAAACATTTCTACATTCTCAGCATAAAAATCATTATTAGTCATTGGAAGTAGTTGAAGAGGGATCAGAGCAACTCAAGTTACCAACCTGAAGCTTGAGCACAGTAACTGAATTTCCATTTTTGTTTTTATAGAATCCAAACAAAAACATAGCCAACATGAAGAATAGAAACAAGAAGGGCACTCCAGCGTGACCTCCCTTTGCAAGCTCAGTGTCATGAGAAGACGCGACATTATCACGATGATGCATCATTCTGTATGATTCTGAATCCCTAGTGTAAAATTCTGAGGACGAAGAATCTGAATCTGAATCAGAATCGAAGAAACTCCCTCCCATCACACCACCGGAGGAAGCCGAAGCCAAGTTAAGGTTGCAAGCCAACAAGAACAGCAAGAAGACAAACGATGCAACAGCACTAGCAGCAACATATCTTCTCAACAAGGCCATTTGTCTTTCTAATACCATACAAATTAAATCAAGTCCTGCATTCAATTAATATGTTCAACGGAAGAACATTCATCAAATATTAATTATAATGAATAAAAATAAGGAAAAACGATGCTCTTTATCTAGGCATATATATAGAGGGATGTCTAAGATTTCGTTGAGATCAAAATGTGTAGAAGATTGAGAATCTCAAACCCCTTTCCATTCAAACAATTAATTTCAGAAACTTGTTATATCATCTCAAACAAGAGTCAAATGCAATATCAGTGGAAGCAGTTATTTTATGCACATCAACTCATATTATATACACATAAATAGAATATAATTAATGACAATATAAATTGAAAATGCAAAATTCATATGCAATTCATAATCAATATGGAATCTACTACATATTTGAACACGAGATGAAAAGTAAATGAACAGATTTCGTCACCATAAAATATTATCAGAAGACCCTACCTAATGTTCAGTTTCCTACACACCTTGAGTTTGCAGAAGAAGATTAATATCACAACACAACCAATCTAAAGAACTGAGTTTGTGGAAATAAATATGAGAATTGAAACTCTAATTTCAATTATCAAAAAATGGTTATAAATTGTCGTCACAAACACAAGGATGGACAATGGCGGTGAAGAAAAGAAAGGTGTAAGAATTGGTGAAGAACAAAACGCGAATGGCTATGTCGTTTTGGGCCGAAGGAGAAATAGGATTATTGGGCCGATCCAGGAAGTATTGGTACCCGACCCGGATCCGTTTGAAGAGAAACGTTTCCATTTTTATGGTTCTTTTCTTTGACAATAGAGAGAGAGTGTTTGTGTTTCGGAAGTGTGAAAGAGAGAACAGCGATGGCGAGGCGAGGCGAGAATCGGAACGAGTCGTTGTTGACTCGGGCGATTGTGGCGGTCTTCGCCTTCGTGAGACACGCGGAGTTTGAGATCCTCTTCTTTCTTTTCTTCTTCATTGCTTATATTCTCTTCAAAGACATCGTGAGTACCTTCTTCTCTTTGTTTTCCCACCACCCAATTTCCTCAAATTTTCGTTATTTTCTATGTGGTTAAATTGTCTATGGTTTCATAGGTTTTACCCTGCAATTAAAATTAGGCTCAAATTGTGACCTTTGGATCTCAATTTTGCTTCAAATTCAATATCTATGCAGGATTAGTGATCAATGTATTGGGAACTATGCGGACCCTGTTATTGATTTTTTTTTCTTTTGTACTTAATTAAATTATAATTCTCGTGAATGAATTATATGACTAAATTTTTACCATATTGGCGTTGCCTCATTCATACATGAAATAAAAAGGTTATTTTTTCCTTCGTACTTATGTATGGAGGTTTCTCTGAATAGATGCACATATATGGAAGGGATTTGTGGAATTTACCTGATCTTGTAAAGTTGTGTTTAGCTTGTTTTAACAAGTTTATTAGCGAAATTTCTCTTTTAAGCTTATTCCAACAAGTTTTATGGTCAAATTTAAGATATATAAATCCTCATGTGATGAGAGTTTATTGAACAAGGGCTTTTAACTAGGCTAGTTAGCTGAATGCATTCCTAAATGATTGGCAGCATGACACTTTTCTCCATCTGAATTTCATTCCTCTCTCACATATTTTGAGTTTTTGGGAGAGAGTTATAATTTCTAACAATAACTATTTGCTTCAATTGCAGACATCAAGGCCTGAATACAATCAATTGTTTGTAAAGAAACCTGGTGGACCAGAATTTTGGCCTTTCTAGACGAGTTGATGTTTGATCTGGTTGGATGTCTTTGTCCATAGAGGTATTCTTAGTACGGCATGCAGTAATTGTGGATTTCCCTTTTGTATTTGTATCTAAATGTAACTTTGTATGTAAAACAGGAGACTAAAAAGTTTGTACAATTTAATGTTCCAGTTAGTTATAGCAAAGTCAAGTATACAGGTTTGCTTTTATATTGCTGTCTCTTTATATCTCATTTCTTTTTCATTCGATGTCTCCTTCCTGTAGTCTAGGATGGAAGTGCTGTGCTCAACTATCTCAAATCTGGTTTACGGTTTAGTTCATATGTTCCTTAATCCTTATCATGGATTAGGTGACATATCTTGGAATTTGTTCTTTTGCTTCAACGCATCAGTTTCATCGTTTTCTAATTTCTTCTAAAGTAGAATATGAAAGATTTCTTTTGATTTTTAGGGCAGGTTATCGAACCAATAGAGATCATATTTGGTTTATTTATGCTGCTTCACAGCTTTTAATTGATTGGTTTATATCTGAATCTGAGTTTCTTAAATAAATAAAACACAAGGAGATCATGTTAACCATTAAATCTTGCTTGTAAGTTTATGTTAACCATTTCTTTTACTTCATCTACAATGTATTATTCATTATAAAAAATGTCTACCTAACACATTAATAATGGAGATTTGGTAGAAGTTTTCATTTCCATTTGTTTGTTTATCCAATTAGAAGAGGCAAATACAAATATTGTTTATTAGTTTATCTATCCTGACGAAGCATCCTTTGCTACGAAATAATACCAACTGACCTCATTTTCTACCCCATTCCTCTCCTCATATGAACAAGTGACACGAGCAAGGTGATTTCAATAATTTTAATAGCAAACCATAGAAGTTAATAATTGTCGTTTTTCCTTAGATGACTCCTTGTACCAAAAGACAACAAATACTTCAGCAGTCAGATTCTGAGATGGTCAAATGCAAATACTTCATACTAATCCATACCACGCGACTAAGACTTGTAAGAGAACAAGTTTGAATTTATGTCGAAATTTTTTGGGATTAAAAAATTTTGAGATAACTTTTATCAAAAATTTTGTTGTAACAAGTGAAAGAGAAACAAGGTATATCATTTTCTAATTCTTCCTGGCATCCAATAAACAAATCATTCCAGAATGGACAAGTTAACTCATGCTTTTTAACCTGTAAATATTTAACTTAGTAATTTTCATAACATAAATCAAACCAAACACCATACACCACAGTTTTGTATAAACCTCTATCTAGACTATAGTCAATCTTCCTTGAATAAATCAGTTATCTTCTCCACTTGAACTTTAACTGCATCACTGCGTACTCCAATATCAGAAACATATCTGCTAACACAATACATTCCACATCCTACCAGTGCAAGACCACCAAAGCCAGTGGTCATAAATCTCAGTGGTGAAGAAACTACAGCACTAGCAACAGCCAAGCAAGATGCTGCTTGTCCACTCCGCCCTGCACCGATGTTTGTGACAACAAGCAAACCTGTTTTGCAGTAAATTGCAAAGTCTTCACAGTTATTCTTGAACACATTGTAGCCACCAAATCCATTCTCAAGAAGAAACAAAGCACGGTGAACAACATCTTCAGTTGGATCAGAAGATGCAATGGTACAAGTGCCTCCTCTAGCTTGGGCTAGAAAAAGTGCAGGTGACACACCATATTCAAATAAGTATAGATCATACCCAGAGAGAAAACAATCTAAGCAGGAACGAATGACACCACCACTTCTCGTTTGGTCACCACATTTTGGACATAAAATATCACAAGTTTTATGAAGGGGTGATGAACTTATAAGGAGACGGTCCAAGATTGTCCCTGTTCCAGTTTCTTGGCCTGAACCTCTTGTGAAGTGGATCACCATTTCCTCACCAATATATATTCCTGAAATCTTGCAAATTCAGTGACAACATAAATCCATCATTTGTAATTTGACAAAAATAGGTTTTCAATTTTAGAAGTATGCCAAAAATACATAATAAGGAAAAGTGCCATGTAATTCTAAAATTGTTCTGCATAATCTCTTCTTTTGAATTCTCTTAAAATGCAGAGGCAGAAGCATTTAAGATTTCTGATGTAATACAGTGTGTAAGTCATCTACAAAGTTGTCAGTGTAAACATGATGATGCAAACATCCTACAAATTACTGCCACTACTTGTAAATATGTAATGGATGTTAATGAGATTGTAAATTAAGTATTAAGATAAACACCTGAAAATGAATACATTTGTGGATAAACCTAAAAGTGTAGACATTAGAGAGAATAAACAAAGGAGAAAAGAGATGACCATGATGGGCATAGATGTAAGCCTGCCTCCATGAGTAAATGTGATCTCCTGGTTTCAATTGATCCCTGTCAATCTTATTGGAAAGCACTACCATTTCCCTCAGATCACTGGTTAACAAAGCATGCCAACAACAGCTAGATTATCAGGATAATGTGTGTGTTCTTTGTAGAGGTGAAGAATGGAAAACGAAAGGAATGAAGTGATGATAATAATTAGGAATAAGAATCAGGTTCTTGAATTCCAACCGAAGGAACCGACTCCTTGGCTTCTGCACCTTCCACTTTAATTTCACACTTACCTATACTCTATAGTATGATAATAAATAGTTATTAATGAAATAATAATAGTATGACACACTTTTATTTGAAACATAGGATAGAAATAAAATGGTAATAAAAATATAAATATTTGTAATTTTTCAAGAAACAAAAAGGTAAAAAGTAAATAAAGATAAGAGTGTAAAAAATTTTAAATATTTCAAAGAATAATTTTCTTATTACGGATATCAATGCTTACAAATTTTTTTATCTCTAAGATTCACTCATTTTCTATGTTATAGTGAATGCACTCGTTAAACTATTGATAATATATTATTATTTGATTTTTTAAAATTACGACAAATGTTATTATAAATATTTCTATATTTAAATTTACGATACTATTTGTAAATATGTAATGATTTATTTGTTTTATTAATCTTAATCAATTAAAAAAAATCTTTAATTTATATATAGCATCGGACCTAGTAAAAAAAAGAAAACAATTAGACTAAAAATTTATGAGTTTGATTTTATTTTCTTTTTAAGATTTAAGGTGGTATCTTTAGTTCTTGTAATGTAAATAAATTTTCATTTTATTGTCTACAAAACATATGTTTTTATTCTTCTAAAGTTTGAAATCAATATTTTTATTCGTAAAATTTATTTTGAAAAAGATGAATATCATTTGCTTTAGATTTTTTTTTTTTAAATTAGGGGTATCACATGTTCACCTTCTATTACAAACAATATATATAGTTATTTGACCTTTGGTTGTATAAATAATTAAGTAATGATATACAATATTAGAGATTAAAATAATTATTTTCAATTTTAAATAAAAAGGAAATAGAAAAACTATAAAAGTTAAAATCAAAACATAAAATGATATCAATATTTTCCACACTCATATTAGCAAAATAGTAAGATTACAAGTTACCTCATGCTAACTCGAGCAAAATACTTAATGGTGATTTTTTTAAAATAATAAATACATGTCCATTCAATTTCTAAATATATTATTTTATTCAGTAAACTTATTAAATATCAATATTGTAGTCCTGTTTGCATCATTTTGAGACAAAAGAAATAATTATTTTAATCTCCCTACTTGTGTTTGTCTAACTTCCAGGAAACAATTGAAATATTACATGAAAAAAAATTTTAACCATGATAGTTTGTGATTAGATCGTTTTAAATATTTTTTTAAAAATAAATTCAAACAAATCAATAAAATAATGACACGTGTCCTGTTATAAAAAAATTGTTAAAAAGTATTGTTAAAATATCAACGTTATTGTATTACTTTCTGTTTAAACTTTATTTTTCCTATTTATTATAAGTTCGAATATCTCCCTACACTCTTATCCAATTTTTTAGTATTTAAAATAAATAATATATACTTTTTGCAATGACAATTTGTTTCTTATTGTATTAGTTAAATTGAAACATTTACTATTATAATTGTCCATCTTAAGGTTTCTTCTTTATTCATTTATCTCATAGATCTATGTATTATTAACAACTTTCGATTGCTTTCATTATAAACATAAACATTGACTTTAGTAACATGTTAATGTTTGAAATTCTTTGCTGCAAGAGAATTTTCGTCATTGTTCATTAGTTTTCTCTACGTTGGCCTCATTTTCTGCCTCCTCATGATGTCAGAAGATTAACTTTGCATAGTAAACTCTTTTCAAGCAATTCAAGTTTCATCATAATGCCCGTTGTAATGAGGTAAAAACAACTCATAGCAATAAAATGTCAATTCCTGAATTAATATGTAAAAACTCTACCAAACTTTTCGAGCATCATATCATATTTTAAGACAACATATTTTTTTACAACATTTAATATGGTGTAATTTTAATGATAAAATAATACAATGTTGTTTTTTTCACCAACCCATTTATTGTAAAGATTCAACGTTAAACCCAACAAAGAGAATGATTCCACTTTAAGGTTTATGAAAATATTTTAGAACAAAAACCAAACTTAAAAGCCATAGACAACAGAGTTGTCATTGCATTTTGTCCAACACCATGTGATCTTAACCAATCTCTATGTGATATACTATTAGTTTTTCCTGTGATTACATATTTTGTAAGTATTGATTCAGACCACATAATCTAGACAATGTAATAACATCTCCAAACCATGCAACAAATTCTTGCATCCAATCTTCTTTGGCCACCTCATGAATCCTCTCTACCGAAACTTTTGATACATCACAACGTACTCCAATATCAGAAACATATCTGCTAACACAATACATGCCACATCCAACGAAAGCAAGACCACAGAAGCTAGTGGTCATAAACACAAGTGATGAAGAAACTAAGGCACCAGCAGCAGCTAATAGAGATGTTGCTTGTCCACTTTGCCCTACTCTGATGTTTGTGACTACAAGCAAGCCTGTTTTGCAGTACATTGCAAAGTCTTCACAGTTATTCTTGAACAAATGGTAGCCACCAAAACCAGCCTTGAGAAGAAACCAAGCACGGCGAAGAACAGCCTCAGTTGGATCAGAAGATGCAGTGGTGCAAGTTCCCCCTCTAGCTTTGGCTAGAAAAAATGCAGATGAGACACCATACTCAAACAAGTATAGATATCCACCACGAAGAAAACACTCCAAGCAGGTTCTAGTGACTCCCTCAGTCTTTATTTTGTAACCACATCTAGGGCATGCTGTCTGAGGAGTACCACGATGAAATCCTGTTCCAGTTTCTCGTGCTGCTCCTCTTGTGAAGTGGATCACCATTCCCATACCAACATATATTCCTGTAATCTTACCAACTTAACATGCAAAGTTTATAATTTGACAAAACAATGCAGTGTCCTTGAAACACCTCAAATATTATCTATAAAACTATGTTAAGAATGTCATTACATAGATTCTTCATATGCATTACTTCCTATAAAAACATGCAGAAATGTAAAAGTGTAAGATCAGACAAGAGAAAAGAGAATATATACCGTGATGGGCAATGATGTATGCCTGCCTCCAAGAGTAAATGTGATCGCCGGGTTTCAAGTTTTCTCTGTCAATTTTATTGGAAAACACTCCCATTTTCTCTTATTGATTACTGTCAAATATTCAAAAATCAAAAAGAGACAAAAATTAGTGATGCAAATATTAGTGACAATTCGTCACTAATATTTGATCACTTATTACTGATTTCTCTTAGCTAGATTATCAGATTCTGAAGAATGAGGAACTAGGTAGAATAAGAAAGGAATGAAATGAACATATATATATATATATATATATATATATATATATATATATGGAACTCTGTGCTCTGCTTCAAAAGCTTCGTTTCATTCTCTTCAATTTGACATTCACCGCCGCCTTTCCATAATTTTTTAATATTTAACGTCAATGATGAGTATATTCTTATAGTTAACGAAGGGATACAATATTAAAATAAGCTAAATAAATAAATAAGAAATTATATATGTGAAAAAGTTGTCAATGTGAAATTAGACAAAAGCATGATAAGTTTGAAGGAAACGAAGTATTACTTTGTTTATATTAAAATATAATTGTTTAATATCTCGTTATTATATATACTAAAATACTTATGATGATTATGTCATAAAACTACTATCTTTTATGGTATCAGTATTACTAAAATATAATTTATTCCTCCCAGCAAATCAGTCTTCTTTAGACACTGGAATTGATTTCTGCTTCTTATAACCTAACCCCACACAACGCTAAGTTCATTTTAAAAATTATTTTCTAAACAGCTATCTAGTAAAACTTCAAAATATAGTAATAGTACAATAAAAAAAATTAATGTTCTTAATCAAACATCCTTTTATAAGGTGTGCTCTTAATTAAAAATTTATTGAATATTGACCTCTTATAAGTGATGGGTATAATTTGATAGAGTATAGTGATTAGATTCCTGAGGTTGATTATAAAATACTTAAATTAAACACAATATCCTCTCCTAGAAAAGAATACCATATTATCTTAGAAACACTATACTAAAAGACATGATCTTTAAGGACCAGTACGTTTCTACTATCACATGTCCACTACAATCACCACCACATACCGTCGAGCACTCTATACCACCCTTTGTTCACTATAATGTGAAAATTAAGAAAAAAAAAAAACAAACAAAATGGACAATCACATAAAATAGCATTGATAACGAGATTTTTATTTTTATTTCTAACAATTTCTGTTTTCTTTAAAACTAAGTTATATTTTCTTCTATTTAATAGGAGATATTTTAAAAACACCAACTCTCAAAGTTCTGTATAAAATGGATTGGAACGGAATTAAGGTGAAAGTAACCCTCCAAAATTAAATTAATTCATTTTTAATTATTTTTTTCATTTGTTTTAATTTGTTTTAATTATTTTCAACTTTAACATGATATTTTACTAATGTTTTTTTTTTCTATTTTACTCCAAAATTGTGTAACTGTCTTAATTAACCATGATATTATGAATATATCGAGCTTCTAAAGTTGGTGTTTAGTTGAAGATATGATGATGAAGCTATTCAAAATATCTCATTGTAGGAGACGAAGCATTAGATAGATGCATTGGAAATTTACACATGGTTGTGGGTCTTATAATATTGAAGTGTCTACCACTTATCATGGAAAATCTTAGAAACCACAACCACCTCATTCATAGGATATTCAACGCTCCTTTCGAATTTTAGTATCTCACATTACTTATATTCATTTTACCAAATAAAATGAATATACTCGTTAGTGGAATATGCTTGTAAGATGTTTTTGGGTTTTTTTCAAATAAAATGTCTACTTATTTTTGTTTAAATAGTCTATAAAAGGAACAGATTTGGCCAATTTAAAAAATTTCTGTCAAAAGTAAAACAAATTAACTAAATCTATTCAGATTTAACTCGTCACTCAACTAAACTAACCATTTTCAAAAGCAATTATTGTAATTTAAGAAAAATATATATATTCCTTTTTTCCCCTCTCTCTATCTTTTCCTAATTTATATTCTTTATTCTTTTTCAACATCTATTTTTCTTCAATCAATCAAACAAAAACATTAAATCTAATATTTTTATTTATCATTTTTTAATTCTTTACTCTCTATCAACACATCAAATTGCGTAGTAATTGATTACCAATTAGTTTGTCATTGGCATCAACTATATATTTACAAAAAGTGCTTAATGTTAATGAATAAATTAGCTATTTATATTTTTTACGAGTTAGTCAATTAAATTTTATTAAAATTGAAAAGAATCAAAGCATTTTTTTTATTTATTTTGAAGAAGGGTAATTTAATGTGTAATTAATTACTATTTGACTTGTTATTGGAACCTACACTCACACCATACCACCTTCGTCTTTCGTTTTTTTTCATTATTTTCTTATCTTTTCCCATTCCCCTCTTCTTCTCCCTCACACCAATATCTCTTCCCATTTTCTCTTCCAATTCCAATTTTTCGTCCCTCATGGCCCGTGTCGCGATCGCCGTCGTTTTCGTAGCCGCCGTCATCCTTGCCCTCTCCGCCACCTCCGCGACGGCGCGTCCTTGCAGGACCTTCATAATCTCCTCCTACTCCTTCCGCAACCCTAACTCCAACACCTTCGCCACCATCACCGAGATCCGATCCTTCACTCCTATCTTCATCACCGACAAACGTTCTTCCTACGACGTTTTCTTCCCCCACGCGCTCCCACAGCAGGAGCGCGTCAACCCACGCGCCCCTCTAGGGTTTGCCTCCGCGTACGACTTCTCCTCCCTCCGCGACCGCACCAAGGACATCCTTAGCGTCGCCCTCGCGCTTCTCTTCGGTGTAGGCTGCGGAGCCCTCACCGCCGCTACCATGTACCTCGTCTGGTCTGTTTTCCCTATACGCCACCACGCTGCGGCCTACGACGACTTCTCCTCAGACGAAGAGATCGAGAGCCCCAAAAAGTTAGGATACGTCAAGATTCCGGCCCCGGACACCGTTGCCGCGGCTCCAACGCCTGCCAAAGGCTCGGTATAAAAACCCCGAATGCTGAGATTGGGGATATCTCTTGGTAACCGTGTGGTTGATGTTGGTTGTTAATAATTATAGGTGAATTGAACAGAGAAAGTGTCGAATGGTGCGAACTTTGGCCATGTATTTGTGTCTGCTTATTCTATGTTACATGTTTACTTTTGAATTTGGTGTATTTGCGTTGTTTTATTTCTAACTGGCGAGCCATGGTGTTTTTGGCGTTAATCATTGCCTTGGATATGGAACTAGTCGTCATATATAGTAGTATTTATGTATTTACTCCCGGGTTTTATTTGGAAGCGTTGCTTTTCATCATTATCTTTTATGCAGGTTCTGCTGATTTGTGATTACTAATCTCAATTTTGGGTTTCTCTGGGTGAATGTTTGCATAATTGACTCAGGGTTATCTTCTCTATAGTTGATTTTGAATGAAAATGATTCTGTTTGTAATTGATTTTGTCTTGAAATCTGGGGAAAGGGGTTAAAATCTGAGTTTAATGTGCTATGGTATAACATTGTTGAGTTAGTTTGATTTAGAATGATTCAGCGCGATCTATTAGTGTTTCAATGTGATTTTGGATGACTAAGCGAGAATTATGTTTTACTAGTCTGGGGGAAAATTCTGTGTAGAGGTTTTGGTCTGATCTGGTATATAATATTGTTGGGGTTCATTGGTTACTGTTCTTAATTGGGTTCTTGTTTTCTTCCGTGAGCTTCTTCTGCATCATTTTGCATCTATGGAATGATCTGTGATTATGTATATCTGTATTAATATTGTTGAAATCATGGAGCTTCTAAATTCTAAAGTATTTTGTGAATGTTGACTCTTGTTGGTATTGCTAAACTAATTGAATCTTCTAAATCCATTAACTCGGAGAATTTGCACATTGGGGCTTAAGTTTATACTTTGTTGTGTTCTGTATTCGCGCCCAGTCAGATTACAATATGATAATGTTTACTAAGAAGGAATTTAGAATAACTGTGGCAGTATTTTTTCCTTGCACGTATCCAGTTTTGCTTGAATAGTTTGTGTCAATATCAGCATCTTGAGAATAATGCAAGCAATATTGTTTTTAGTTTTGGTTATCGTAGTAAAGAGGAAAACTGCAGCCTTGTGTGATGTTATTTTTGTTACCCTGTCCTTTCCAACAAATGAAAAATCAGTGAAATTTTGGGTTTGTAAGATGTTTGTGCTTCATCTTGGATTTCTGCCAGACTTGGAATTAAAGTGGTAAAGCAGAAAGTGGAAAAGAAAAGAGTAGAGTGAAAAGTAAAGTTGATTGGATTATACTAAACTGAGTAGGAGAAAGATATCCATAATCGATTGAATGATTCATAAATTATTATGCTGATTTTAAAACAAACGTGTTTAGAATCTTTGTAATATAATCGTTTATGCTGATAAACATGATATATTATGTAGTTATTGTCGACTGTGTTTTACTTTTCTATTTTCAGTCGATATTTAGTGTTTCTCTCGTTTTCAGCTGAAGCAAACCACGGTTTCAGTACATCAACACCGAAGCTTTAGAGAAGGGTCGTTGTCCTATGAGGTTCCACAGTTTGCTGATTGTAAAAGATTTTAACCCTTCCCTTATCACAAGCTATTATATACAAACTGATGAATTAATGGTAGTGTTGTTGGCATAATTAATTAATGGAAATTCGATTTTTGATTTAATCAGTAAAATAAATTTCCGTTGCCGGGACTTGAACCCGGGTCTCTCGGGTGAGAGCCGAGTATCCTAACCAACTAGACTAAACGGATTTCTTGAAAACTAAAGCTTCTATTATTATGTAACTAGTAATTAATTTCTATTTTTTTCTATTAAATCAATGCTATTATTTTTACTTATTTGAAGTCATTTATTAACTTACGAAGGAAATAAAATTCATGTCACTGTACGGTAAACAAATTACTATAAATTAAAACTGAAATTGTAATATATTCTTATTTCAATTTTAATGATTTTTATTAATTAAATTTTTCTTAACAGAAAGGTGATAAATAATGGAAAACATGAATAAAGAAAAAGTAAAGGGGTATGTTGCATAACTTTCTCTAAGGTTTTGTCAAATTATTGTTTAAGGGTAAAAGTGATTTAAAAGAGCTGAAATAAAACATTTTATTTTTTGAATTAAAAGCTTATAAGTAAAAACAAAATAACTACTTAAACTTAAATAAAAGCTTATAAATAAAAACACATTTAAATCACTTGCTAAGTTATTTCATATTTTTCCATATTTACAATAGTATCTTTCTTTACAAGGAATCCCATTGCAAAAGAGAAGTTAGCTTAACATTTTTCAGTAATGGAGATAAGTACATAGATTAAAAAAAAAAGGTGTTCTTATGATGTATTGCAGAACTTCAAAGACGTTTTACTATAATTTACTCTTGCATTCACCTGTTTCCTCCTGTTTTGTTTAATATCCTGTTAACAACTTCCTATCAGTCTTCATAAGCACTAACTTTCGCACAAAAACTTTTGTACCCAGAAATTGCGATCTGCCATAATCCAAACCCGAAATCATAAAAATATTTAGTTTTCACATTTTATCACAAATCCACCGATAAAATATTGCCAGTAAGTATTGAGTAGGGTTATTTAGAGAAAAAAAAAATATTATTAAAAGGTTCAAATATTTGTAAGAAACTAAAAACCCTGCAAAAACATTATGTTGCAACAACATAGTAACACGTAAGAGAGATCTCAATGGTATATGGTAGGTGATGATTTTAACGACAATATAGTAAAATACTACTCATACAAATGCCATTGTAGAATACAAAGACGGTTCAAGCATAAACAGCCTTCTCTAGTTTCCTATATAGAGTACATTAGTTCATGCAAAAGTTTAATCAAATATTATGCTAAAATAATAGCAGCAACACTAACTCTAGCTTGCAGTGCCCCATGTTCGAATGGGCACACAAGCATGTCCTAAGTTTTTTCATCATAAATGTATATTTTCTTCAATGCTGATAGAAACAATAAAAGGTGGTGAAATGGGGGAACAGATCCTACACAAGATATTCCGACCAAAGCAATAAACATGCACAGAAATTCTCTAGACCATGGAGCCTAGAGGAATACATGTTTCAATTATCTCAGTATTCAAGTGAGCCAATTGATGGTGGTCCAGAAACAATGTCCTGAGACTCAGCACCAGTGCCATTGAGCCTTTGTCCTGAACCTAGAGCAAGGGATTCCACTGCTTGTTCCCCCATTTTCTGAATGTCTTCAGGTGAAAGTATTTTGATATACCAAACATTATTGACGAATGATCTGCAAGATGTAAAAACACACACCATTGAAGAAAGGGCTAATGAACATAAGCCAAGTGAAATGAATCAACATGGCATGTTTTTTAATTAAGAAATAAAGGGTGAAACATTTCAATCTCAATGCTAGCTCATTGAGTAAAAAAGTAGCACAAATGAAACTGGTACTTACTCCCACGGATCGTCTCCAAGGAGAAGAACATCGTTCTCCCTGTCAACGAACACAAGCTGCCAGCCTGATCTAGGAGGGTCTTCCAACTTTCCCTCAATTCCAAACATCTGAGCCAACTCCTCACGCAGTTCATGATAGCTGCTGAACCGGGATATGTCAAGTGAACGCCCAACAGACCCTGATTTGTATACCTGTCAAATGATAAAATTAAAGAACTCGTTTAGATATAAGAAAATCATACTTGAAAAGGCCAAAGAATACTTGAAAGTCATACCTTCACAAAGGTTTGAGTCTGGTTTTGTGGATCAACATGCCCTGCGCTATGCAACAACTCTGACGAATCTTGCATGCAACCAAACAGAGAACCCTGGAAACCAGACTCCCCTAATGGCATTGTTGATGAATTAGTATCCGCAGATGAGGTGCTGTAACCAGGGACTGTGGTGGGAAGAAGAAGGCCAGATGAATCAATATTGACACCAAATAGAGTTGAATTTTGGGCATCTGAGTTAAGATGTGGTAGCACCATTGCAGAATCTTTTCCAGAATATTGTGTCTGCGACACAGTGCTTCCATAAGCATTGACCTGCACAGGTGCATACTTTTGAGTCCATTGCTGTTGAGGTAACTGTTCACTCAGCAAGGATGGACCACTCCTTGATAAATTCAAGAGATTTCCATTTCCTTCAGGACAAAGTGAACTAAGCATGTTTTGCCCCGGGGAAACTGAAACAGGGAACTTCATGCTCGAATCCAAGAAATCTGGTTTTGAATACGATGGTGAAGGAACGCCGGAGTGTTGTCTCTGATGAAGCTGGTCACTTGGAATTAAGAGTGATTCTTGATAAGAATGCTGCTGCTGTTGCGCTTGGACTTCTTGATTGTTGTGTGGTTTCTGAAGTAGGTGCTGAGAGAGGTTCTCTGTCAGTACATGGGCCTGTGGCTGCAGCATGTTAGAAGATACAGATTGTTGAACTGATTGCTGCGGCTGAAGTTGCAAAGGAGAATTGCTGTTTCCTGATTGCTGAAGATAGTGGAAAGGCTGTTGAAAATTCATCATTTGTTGCTTCATGAGATATCCACTACCTAGATTCTGCAACCCAGCTGCCAACATGGCTTGGTACTGTTGATTCTGATCACTTCCTAGTAAAGTGGGGTCCATTCTCTGCTGCATCCAGGGCAACATACCAGCTCCTTGAAAATTTAGGGAATTGAGACCTTGGTCTACAGCTCCACCCCTCAGCCACATCAGCCCGTTACTTGCTTCATCTCTACCATCTGTAACAAGATTTAGTAAAGAAATGACACAAAGTAGATTCTCAAAACAACTGTGTCATTTGCTAGGAAAGATAAGGGATGAATGAGACCACAACACCATATTTAGGATACTTGCTTTTTTTAGATCACTAGGAATAATTTCATTCTTTTGTAAAATTTTAAAATTTCCATTTACATAATGTCCAATGCCAATTCATGCCCTATCAAAGTCCAAAAAAAGGATTTCTTCACTCTTTTGGGAGGATATTTATTCATGCACCTTGTCATCCTCCTTTTGGAGATAAAATCTCCTTTCATTAAAAAAATAAGTCGTATCTCACTAACAATCTAGTGAGTAGTCAGAACAAAATCTTAAAAAGAATAAAGCATTTAGAGAATAAAAATACCATGCAGAGATGAGGAGCCAGGATGCCATGGACGTTTCAGTCTAAGGGGAAATAATGACGGGTACATAGGGAATGTTGTTAATGGCTCAATTTCCCACAGAGACACTCGTGGTTGTCTCTCCCCAGCTGTTGATTCATCCCAACCAACCTAGCACAGCAGAACAAAGATCAAGCAACATCAATTATTATAAAACATCCAATGAAATCAAGTACTAATACTCTTAAAATGCTACTCCCATAGAGCGGTCTTTGTTACAATCACAAATGACCATTTGATGCTTAAGCATAACATTCCCTTATTTATGTAGAAGTAGTAGTAGTAATAAAAGGAATCAGAACAAAAACACATAATAAGAGAGAATGAGAATATAGTTCCCTTCCCTCTGAATCGATCAAGCAACACAAAAACTACAATGGCTTTTCAAAACCAAATTAAGTTGTTCAAAGCTTTCAACTCACCCCTTTCTCAATTGAACATTCATTTGTCAAAGTCGTAACAGAAGCCTGTGATTGATAGTATACTTCTTTTTTCTTTCATTTAATGGGGGATAGGGTAGGAGGAACCACACAAATTAAATTCAATATTGAAAATTTCATAAGCTCTGATTCAACGAAGGGTTAGATCATGTGCTAGATGAAGGGAAACTAGTACTGCAAAAAGGATGGAGGCAATATTACAGACACTGCAATAAAACTTAAGGTTTGATAAGAATAAAATATCAAGTTATATGAAACAGGACTAGATACTATAATTAAATGTGGTCAGATATCTAAAATGACTGCATCCTTAAGCAGTGTATTCATCAAAGGAGTATAATTGTGAATATAGTCTTTTGACTACAGTGCAATGTTTTCTTCCTTACCTTAACAGAGCGCCAATGAGAATTCGGCCACCGAACAGTATCCAAATCACTTATGCCAGTTATTGTACCCATGTACCTTCAAAAACAAAGATGACACACTGATAAGTAAATGAAGCAATTGTATGGCACAGTATTGATAATGTTTTTCTACTGGTCTCCACTGTCTTCAGATTAAAACCCCAGGTTTTTTGGATTATGTACCAAAATAAAGATAATAAAATAAAATAAAAGTAAACTTCAAGGCAAACAGTACGGTACCAGACTCCCCAAATTTATCAGTTGACATATCCTTTCTTCAGATTGCAGCTGCTAAAGTTTTATCTCTCACATTCTAAATAAGGGCTAGCCAACTATGCAATAGATCTATATGATTTTGCTCACCATGTCATTTCCTACACAGCTTTTAGAACTGTGCAAGACTCAAATTACTGACTAGTACACCACGAAACTTGTATCCAACAATCCTATACACGCAACATATGACCCTCATTATAGGCAAAGGCAAGCTATTACTATTTTTATTTATTTAAAAGGCACAGGTTCTGTATCATAAGCATGTCTATCTATGAAAAATACAACTAACTGGTCTAAGAGTGAAAAGAAATGTCTCTAGATTTTCAAGAGCAAAAATACTATGGTTGCTTAAGGAAAAATAAAAACTACTGATGAGTACCTGCGGACACTTGATTCTTCAGTCTCGAAAAGCATCCTGAAACGCATACCAACAGAAATACGTGTATGGTACACAGCTTTGATATATTTTGAAAGTGGTATGACGAACTCAGATGGACTAGCCCTGCCAATGATGTAACTATTAAAAAACATTATGATTAATTGAAAAAGAATTTCATGAGTATAAACTTAGACAACATTCAGAACCTCGGATTATAAAACACGGTAAAACAGCTATTAGTTGCTGCAGCATGGGCAGCAGCAGCAAGAAGTCCAATGTGCATGCTATCACTGGATAGAACAGATGATGGCATTACAGTTTGTGGTCTATTGGCACGACGTATTCCCAAAAGAAGCTGATTCTTCTCATTCCTAAATGTAAAAATACATAGGAAAAGCAAAAAAGAATCAATCTCCAGCTTTCATGGGGGCAAGAAAACATCACTTAAAGGGGTTAAAGTACCAAATGAAAAGCACAGAATCTCCAGCCACGAGTCTCTTGGCACTAACAAATATACTCCAGCCTGTAGTAAGAAGGTGTCGTTTCGGCTGTCCTGCAATTATATGAATGCAACATATTGTGCGCTTGTTCTCATGTATAAGTAGTAAAATTAATAATGACACTAGTACGCATCTCCAATTTTAACAACTGTGTTTTTAAAGTTTAATGCTACTGCTAAAGTAGAATAATTGACTCAAACCAAAATATATACAGGCAAATTCATGACATACATAAGTCAAGGAAATGA
Organism: Vigna mungo; assembly: GCA_036885675.1. NCBI lineage: Eukaryota > Viridiplantae > Streptophyta > Magnoliopsida > Fabales > Fabaceae > Vigna > Vigna mungo. Next base: position 14,107,474 of record CP144691.1, on the reverse strand, counting down.
AAAAATAAATCGTCTGAAAGTAAATGATCATTACATTACTGGCCTATTTTTCTCTTGCATGGAACAACTAGCAATTACCAAAATACTAAGAAGAGGATTCAGATATGGTCATGGAAGTTGTATTGATACAGTTGATGGTTTGCATGCACATCAGTTAAATTTGTGAAATATACAGAAGAAAAAAAAATCTAGCAAGTAGTAAGCAAAACATATTTAACACGAGTACACACAGTTGGCTTCCCATCTCTTATGCCATTTATGATAGGCTACATTAATCTTTAGTACTTCCCTGTACTCTTACAATGTTTTGAATAGGTCCCCCTTAATAGTTCCAAAATTATAAAGGAGTCATTGTAATTTCAAACATTTTTAATTAAGTGCTTGTAGGGACCTGACATAATCAAGATCAGGGACCACATTACAGTTTATAACATACAAGAACTTATTTAAAATCTACTGAAAAAAAGTATAGGGACTTTTCAGATTAAAAATTAAGATCTGCTAGAGAGTGCTGACTACTAAAGTGCCTTGCCCCAAAGTCTAATACGAGAGTCTCTAACAAGATCATACACTTGAATCAATAAAGAACTAGAATCCTACCCCGAAAAATATGCCGAAATTTCCATTCAACATCATGGAGATCCCTGGCAATCAGTTCCTGTGCTGGTGGCTGCTGTGAGAAATCCTGTATGGCGCACAGATATAAGATAAAGGCATCTATCCCAACAAGAACCAAACACAAATGTAAAATATGAACATTACCAGTGGAGGGAAAACTTTCTCAGCAGCACGACGAGGAACAGAGAATCCTCCATGTGTACTGGTATCACTGGCTGTTAATGTCTTGCAAAAATAATTTGATGGCTGCTTACTGGGAATGCCCAATTCCATGGGAAGAAATGTATCTTTCTGCTCTTGCTACATCCAAAGTTAAAAAAGAAAGCTCAGTTGCAGAATCATAGAGATTCATAACTCATACACTGAGCTCATCAAAGAACAACAGGATACCGGAGTCAATGGCTGCAATGTCATTTGAGCATACACTTCATCCGTTTCAACATCTGCCTGAAAATTAATACATGTGCAGTTCACTGAGTTTACTCTTAACAGTAGGCAGCCATAGCTCATTCATGATACATAACTAAAAGGAAAACATAGTATACCCACATGCATTGTAACATTGTGCAGTTGACAAATTAACTGGGGTGGCAAGCTAGGGTAATTGGGAATGTGTCCATCAATTTCTCTGTTAGTTGTGGCAGCAACCTGGAACCAATATTTGACATATTCATCTCAATTTCTATTTATAGAATCATTTGAATTGGTTTCAATTCAAGTTTACATGAAACACTCTATTTCTTCTGTATTATGCAAATTGACGCAATCTAGAGTAGAGTAAGTAGTCAAAAAAAGAAACAAAAACCTGCTCACTATGACCCTGAGGGAAGTAAACCACACGAGTCCCTGCAGTTGGTAGGGACACCAGGGGCCCCGCGCATGCATGCCATAGCTCAGAATTCAGACACTTCTTCTCCCCTACTAACCATCATTACTCACACATCAATCAAATTATCAAAAAGGGAAAAGGAAAACAAAAAACTTACAAGCATGTTCAAGCAACACAAAAGGGGTATGAAAGGGACACCTTACATTTATATACAACTATGACAAGAAGCCACACTAAGAGCACAGAATGTTAGCTCAATTTAACAAATATTAAAAAGGTAAAAAGAGAGAATTGGAATAGAATGGATACCTTCTAATCCCTGCTGCCCCAAACCTGATGTTGAAAGCTTCATATCATCAAGCTTTACCTTCTTTTATTTTTCTCTTTTACACAAAGACACTACTACTATACCAATCAACCAATCACACATGAAACCCTAGCTCAAAGCCACTACCTTCAATTTGCTTCAAGCCATTGCATAAGCAAGCATCCCCAACAACACCCTCGTCCTCCACCATGATGCCAATGCACTCACTCCATAGAGTGCGCACATAAAACCCAACAATCTTAAAACAATCAAACAAAGCCCAAATCCAAAGACCACAACATCACAACAAATTCACAACCACTCTAGAACCCCAGAACACAAAACCAGCCCTGCAGACTCCAACAACAACAAAGTTTCCTTTTTTAAAATTTTTATTTTGCTCCTCTTTTAGCAAATTTCAAAGCAGAAAGCAAACCCAATTGGAGTGAACTGCAGCAACGGTGGCACGTTCCCCGAGATCGCCATGAAAGCTGAGAATGAAGTGTGATGTTGAAACTAAAGGCTCTCTTTTGTGGCCTATCACTTTCGATGGAGACCCAAGTCAGGATTTTTTGGCTTTGAACCAATGCAGAGACAGAGAGAGTGTGATGAGAGAGGAGAGAGAAAATGACAGAGAGAGAAAAATAAAAGAAGAGTCTTTGCCATATATAAGGGGGTCCCGACCAAGCTGGACATGCTGCAGTAGAGAGAGAAAGCTTAGGAGAGAGAAAATCCATGTTATAGTGTTATGGGCGGATGAAACCATCTTAACCGTTGGATCCTCCGTACGTGAAAAATCTGGACCGTTGTTGGGAGTGATGTGACAGCAGGCATGTGCCACCATCCTTCACAGGTCGCTGTCAGAAGTACGGAGTATATAGAGAAAAATATTAGTACCATAAAATAATTGTTATTTTTAAATATTGTTTTTTTATTTTTTTAAAATATCTGTGTAAGCGCGTGCTCCGCAAATGGATGATGTGAAGGGTAATAAGTAGAAGAAAAAGTTAAAAGCAAAGAGATTATCATCACCCAAAGCAAAAGCAAATTGATCGTCCATACGATTTCGCTTCATCTTTCATCTAGATAAGGTAAGGTAAGCCTCTTTACCTTCTTCTTCTACTTTTCTACTATTTCATCACTTCCATTTTTGTTTTCTCTTCATGAAATCAACCAACTTTGCATTCAATTTGTTATGGGTCAATTTTATTTCTTCATTCAATCCTTCTTCGTTACATGTTGTTTTCATCATTAAAAATACATGATACTAAATTCTATAAAATTGCCTTTCTGAACATAAATTAGGAATAAAACAATTCATGTGAAGTAATAAATAAGGTGGATGTTTTCAGGAGTTAGTTCCCTTTGCAATGGAGTTAAGATCATTGATTTTGCAACCAAACTTGTCGCACTTGTTTCCAACATTCACATGCTGTGTTAAACTCAAACCTTCTTACCGGCATTTACAGCAGAAGGAATTATCATTGAAATTCACCAGAAGAAGACAGGCATTTTTGGCAATCATAACTCCCTTGATTTTGGGTGGAGAAGATATTTTTAGTACACAAATTGCAAATGCATTTGATTTTAGATTTGTGGCCCCTGACATGACAGCTGAAGAGGCCCTGCGTGGTGTGAGAAATCATGCACAAGATTTGTTACAAGTTAAAGAATTGTTAGAGTCAGAATCATGGACAGAAGCACAAAGGTATCTAAGACAGACCTCAGCACTTCTCAAGAAAGACATATATATCATAATCCAGAGCAAGCCTGGAATTGAGAGGCCAGAACTAAGGAAGCTTTATTCCACTCTCTTCAACAATGTAACTAGAGTAAGTGTTACAACATGCCCATTTTCAGCTGCATTTTCAATTTCATAACCATAAATGTGTCAGAGATATGTATTCATTGTCTAGTTTCTTGTAGCTCATTAATTAGAGAAAGCAATGTACATGATCCTTAATCGATTGAACTATACAACCAGCATAATAGCTTATACTTAGAAGAATCTAATTGGTAGATTGATACTTGATATTCAAGTTTGCTTTCTGATTTTGCATTGAAACTGTGTCAGATAGCTTCTTGACTAAAAAATTATTGTTCTTTTTGGTGTGAAAATGTCATCAATTGACAAGATTCATGTATGGTGAAAACATTGCAGCTAGATTATGCAGCAAGGGGTAGAGATGGACCACAAGTGTGGCAGTGTTATGAGAACATTGTTTTGGCTGTCAATGACATTATATCCAGATTATAGTGTTCACTGTAGCATTTTGAAAATGGGGGATTGAACTGCTCTTGATAAGTTTATGTCAACAGTTACAACATTGCTTTGCTGCAAGAAGTTGAGTCATGAAGAAGAATATGCATTCAAAGGACCCTGTTATGTACAATTATAGATCATGGGTTTGATCGTGAAGAGTAAAATTATTGAATGTTTGATTATATTTGACATTAAAATGTTCAATTTTGATACAGAACATTCTATAAGATAGATTTTTTAATTGTTGAAGTTATAAACTTTGCCTTTTTTTTTCTATCAAAGTTTATCTAGATAAAAAGACTATTTCAAAAATTGTATTAGGAGATGTTAAAAAAACAAACAAATATTTTTTTAAGTAAAAACTTCCTATGTATTAGATTGTCTATTTATCTTTTGTCAATATTGAACTTCTTTTATCTAAAGAGTCAATTGTATTGCTTTGTCTTATTTAAAATAGGATATTAGTTTTGTTCATATAATGTAAATGAGTCAAACACGTTTATTATGAACTCTATCATAAAATTAATCTTTTAATAGACTTAAGTTATACCATATTTCTGTGGAGTTCAAACCAAACTACTTTTGCATTGGAGTAGGCATATTCTAGAAAGAATAAGAAAAAACATCATTTCGGACATACACATATAATCATTTCTTATTTTGGCAAGAAACCTTCCTTCTATTTCCCAGTTTTGTGAATATGAATATTAAATTTTTCTTATTAAAATAATATAGAATAATAAAAAAATAGATGAACATTAATAAGTGTTTCCCTTAGTCAATATAATTAATATTCATGTATCATAAATCAATACTTAAAATGTTACAAAAGATATATACTAAAATTTGTAGAATTTTTTTTCATACATAATAATTTAAATTTTCATGTTAATCATTAATATACAATGTTAGAAATTTAAATATAGATTGAAAGTATCTCTTATATAAAAATTGGACAAGAATAATAAATACAAGAATTAAAAAATTAGCAGCTCTATTTAAATTTTTGAAGTAAAAGATAATTTTTTTTTTATAGTAGATGGATGTGAAATCTTCTCATAATATTCTTTCTTCATTTACTAATAAAGGCCTGACAAGTTGTATATTTCATGCACATGTAAACATTTTCTAATATTGATTAAAAATAATTTCTCAAAACAATATTGAATTATATATTTAGGTACATGAATAATGTATTAATGTGATTTTCAACTTTGAACAAACTTATTGTGATAAAGTATTACTTTCTACTTTAAGGAAAAGATAATCATTTATAGAAAATAGATTGTATGGCCAAATATGTACTAAATCATTCCACACAAAAACTAAAGATTAGAAATGATGAATATATAGTGTGAAGAGAATAAAAGATACTATGTTCGTATTATTTTGTCTTAAAAATTATCATTTAACTTGAATTTCGACAAACTCAATGATAATAATGGTATAAAAGTTTAATAATAATAATAGTTATACCATGAATTCCACCTAAAAATATATGGATACTTTAATAGTTCTATAAGATTTTATGGTGCATAACATTAGTGATTGCAAAGTCTTAAATTACTATTGGAAAAATAGCTGAACATTATTATACTCTTATAATGTAAAACATCACAAGTCTACCATTATGACAAATGTTAATAAAAACTTTCAAAGAAAAAGTTGTTGACATTGTGTGAAATATCAAAGAAAGGATTTTTTTTTTTTATTCTTAGCATCAGTATATTATTATTATTATTTAACTTTTTCTTCTGGCATGGTTAATGAATGATGTTGACATATTGTAAAGTGTGATTTTTTTAGCTCTAATTTAATCATATGCCTTTCTCAAAAGTAAATTAGTTTTTAATAATTTAAAATAAAAAATAATCTTTTTTTATTTTATTTCTAATACTAGTTCAGACACTTCAAATAATGTAATTTCTTTTATTAAATATATTACATTATATATATATATATATATATATATATATATATATATATATATTTATATAAGTAAAGACAACTTTATTTTAAATTGATTGTGTATAATTAATGATGTTTAAAATTCACTTTTAAAAAGTTATTTTCTTTTATATTCAATAGTATTTTTCATCTCAATTTTTGTTAGAATTATTCAATGAGGTTTTTTTTTTAATTATTTTAATATAGTTTCATTTTTGTTAATAAAAGTTAATGTGATTTTCTTCTTAGATTGGTGTTGACACATGAAATAATGATTTTCTACTGTTAGTCGTCTTAAATATTTATAACAGCCATGTGTCATTTATACTCTGATATTATTAATTAATGTTTAAATAATGCCGTTATCATTAATTAAACATAAATTAAAAAAATTGAGATTCATTAAATAATTTCAGTAAATATTAGCACAAAAGCAAGTATTGAACCTTTCATCTAAATAAAAATTGAAATAAATAAAGAAAAGCAAACATTAAATTAATTTGTAGTTTTTGTTTTCTGACCTAAGAAAAGAAAGGGAGTGTGGTGAAAAGAAGTCAAACGTAGGATGTTTGTCTTGTTTGTGGGTCACTGAAACGAAACCCTTACAATGTTTATGAGAATTTTATAATAAAAAGAATATAAAAGAATTAAAGTTGTTGAAAAATCCTTGCAAGTGTGGAGAGAAACAGTGAATTTTGAGAATCCTTTGAAGTGTGAAAATTGTAAGAGGAAGAAAGTTGTCGTGACTGTGTGAGACATGAATAGGCTGATTTTGTTGGCTTAGAAATTAGTGTGATCTTTGCATTCTAACTATTTGGTTTTATGTTGTTTCTGTGAGATTAACAAGAATAATTGAGTTTTGTACTTTTCTAATCTTTTCACATTGATAAGGTTTTGTTGATAGGAGACAACACGACTAGGTTTTTTTTCTCACTAACAAGGAAACATCCAACTTAATTCACATCTTCCAAATCAGTGGAGATGTTTGTGTTGTGGGGTTACGATTAATCATACTTAATGAGAGTTAAAGGCATGTTTAATGAATCTTCTATTATACTTTTTTATATTTTAAGAGCAAAAAGAAAATGGCACTAATTGCGTAACGTCATGAAAAGTAAAAAAAAAAAGCTATAGTAAGATTAAACTATGATTAGTGATGTAGAAGATGGTAGAAAGTTTCAGACTTTGATTAGTATAATGTATCAGTCTATAGATACAGATCAAATATCCCTAATCATTTGTATGAAAATAAGTTAATAACCAGATTTAATAAAATTAGACATTGATTATGTTAATTCTAATAAAAAAACTATTAAAAACTTATAAATACATATAAAAATATAATTATTAAAATTTTCATGACATATTTATCATATTAATTATTAAACTGATAAAATATTACAATATCTTAAATATCATAATATATTTACTTGATACATCTGTTTAATCAAATAAAACAAAGCTAAAATATGAAAAAATATACTACAGGGAGATAATATCAAATTATAATATATAAAAGAGATGTAAATCTCATATTATAAATTAATTTTATGGGATTGAATTAGACTTAAATTTCATTTCTTAATAGGATCAATTAATAATTTTCTTGTTTGTTTCATTCATCTTCAATCCGCATTGCGTGTGTGTATGTTTGTGTGTGTTTTAAAGATGAGATATCTTATTATAATTTTGTTTTGGCTAATTGGTCAGGCTCAATTGGTTATAAACTTATGACCCAACCCAATTGAAAAATCTTGAATCAGATTATGTCAGCCTTTTATAATTGGAAAATGATATGTGAACAACAGTTTTTTACAACATTTAGACACGGGACACGTGTCGTGTCTAAATGTGATTCGTCCAGGTGGAAATTGATTTTTAGATGAAATGATGACGTGGTGGCAGAGAGAGAAAGTCCCACATTTTGAATCTGATAGCCATTTCGCAAACCAAATCCCGTGCCCATTTCGCAAACCCGCCTCTGACCATCTCATGCCCATCGGTGACCATAGCCGCTGCACTGCCGCCACCGGAGACCTGCCTCCCGTCTGCCGTCTTCCATCCACCCAAAATTGCGTTTCCATTTGGTCGCGGCAGAACCCTAAAAGCGCGTTGGAGAACCAACCACCACCCGCCTATGACCATCTCGTGCCCACCGGTGACTGTCGCCGCCGCACTGCCGCCGCCGGAGACCCTCCTCCCGTCCGCCGTCCGCCGAGAATCGCGTTTCCATTTGTTCGACGGCAGAACCCTAACCCTAAAGCAATGTGAGTTCTTTATAGTTCTTTGATACCCAAACCCGTTAGTTCTTCACCCATTAATTGCCTGCTATTGCCAAAAGAAACAAAAATTGAAATGCTTTATCAATGTTAGATTGGTTTATCACTTAGCAGGAAAAATATCATAAGTTTCTGAAATTAGTTTTTTAGCATTTTTGTAATTTGTGTAAGAAGTTAAGCTGTCCATTAGCACTTTATAAAAATATCAATAAGTTTTCCAAGATGGTATCACGTTGTTAACTGATATAAAACTCTACAAAGTCTGTAGAACAAATTTGTTTGATTTACCATACAATTGTTTCCGGTGATGAGCTATTGAATCAACATTTTTGGGTCTTGTAACATCTTCATTTCATACAGACAAGGGGTGCCTTAAGTGTTTGACATGGACAGATTGACATACTAACAAATGACAAATATGTAAATTACTTTTTTAATATATTTAAATGAGATTTACTTTTTTTCAAAACACTTACCTTTGTTACCATTATGGAAGCCTCTCCTTCGTGGCCTTTATGGAATTCAATCATCTCTTTAAGTGGATACTCACTGATAACATCACTGTTGAGAACAAAAAAAAGTTCTCCAGAGTCATCTATCAGCTTATCCCTAGCAAGAGCCAGGGGACTTGTTGTTCCTAGTGGCTCAGTTTCTTGAGAACACGTGATCTTGATGCCAAGCTTTGTTTCAAAATCCTTCAAAAAATTCAACATAACCTGCAGTAGGAAGTATTACACCAAAGTAAAAAATTAATAAACTTTAGTCACATACATCTCTTTTAAGAATTGACTTAAAAACAATGTTGAAAGGAAAGACATTGTTACCTCTGGTTGATAATTGATGGCTAGCACCACCTCGGTAACTCTAATGGCCTTAAGGGCCTCTATATGAAAAACAGGAAAAATTGAAAAAAAGAAATCAGAAGTATACTAAATGTTATTATCATATAAGGAAATAGACATAAAGAACACGTGTAATACATACTAATGTTGTATGTATGCACACACAAAAACTTGGCTCTTTTTATTATATATCTAGGATAAATGAGATTATTTTTGCTCATAAATGTATATATCTCTGTTGTATAGAAGGGACACATCAAATGTTGCATGAAAAAGGGTTCTACAAAAAAGTAGATCTCTGATTCAATTTTATTCAATTTTATTAACAAAAGATGAAAACCTTCTAAAAAAGGCTTAAAGCAACTTAACCTGATGTAGAATCATAGGTTTGTTAGCAAAATCAACAAGAGGCTTAGGGAAACTCGGTGTTAGTGGCCTCAACCTTGTTCCAAATCCCCCAACCAGAATCAATGCCTTCATTTTGGTGTGGCCTTTACTTCCCTGAAAATTTATAAATTAAAAACATATCAAAATAAGAAAATAGAAAATGTGATCTAAATATGAGCAGATAAATTCAATGGTGTTCTTGGACAATTTTTTAGTTTCTTAAATTTTCTGCCAATTTCTCATATTGCCTATAATATCTGTTATTGTCCTGTTTACATCATTTTCTGAGGTTTGTCACTTTTTTTTCCATCCTCACACTCGCCTTTTGTGCTATAGGCATGGATCCGTTGCATGCCTACTTCATGGTTCCTTTCCCAGATCATTCTTTTGTGTGTATGTGGCCTCAAGATTTATTTTTGGGATATTTCAACAAAATAGTTGTCTTGTAAGCTTAGTCACGAAGAAATAAATTTTGATGTTGGTTTGGTTACATGAAATGCTCTTTGTTTGATGTAAGAGAAATATTTATCAAGAAAAAAAAAGGAGGCTGTGAGATGCTTAAATCCTACCATATACATACCAAGAGTTATGACAACTCATGATGACCGTGTCAAATGGATTGAATGGTTATAAATTCTTGTATCATTTCTAATAGCACGGATGGGTCTCTTGAAAATTGCTGCTTGAATACCTTTATAATTGCTATAGTAGTGGTTTTTTTTAGAGAGCAACTATTGTCGTTTTGAGCATAGAAATTCGAGAAGGGGACAGGGTCCACTTTTATTATTTTGGCAAATGAAGTTGTCATTACTACTCAGTTAGGCATTTAGTTTCTTTTTGTTGTTTTCTTTGCATTAAGCCATTCATACACATCCATTTAAGGTTGTTTTCGAACTTTCATCATGGTTTGTTGAGTAAGTCAATTTAGTTAATCAATTTCGTTGGATTCACAGTGATGGATCACACAACATATGAAGGGTGCAAAAATGTAAGTAGATTTAATGTATTGAAAATTGATATCTTTGATTGAAAAGAATTTGTTGATGGTTTTTTGGTTTGATAATGCTTTTGCGAGTGCGGGCATGGAGCGGCACAAAACCTATAGTCCACATTAATGGGATATTACGACAAATTGATAGACAACGTATCGAGAACACTCCATTCAAGTGGTGTCTTCATATGAACAATCCAATTCAGTTCTGCAATCCTCTTTTCAAGGAAATGCTTATACGTTGGGTTGGGTAGAATGAATGTTTTGTTTTAAAGCAAACATTTGTACCATTTACAGTTGGTGATGTCTGCAAAGGTTTAGGGTTGGGTGTGGGTGGTATAGACGTCAATTTTGATGACGGCTTAATTGGTGTTATTTGTCAACAAATTTCTTCGAATTCATTGACTGTAAAAGATGTCATTAGTAGGATAAAGTTGTTAATACAAAATGAGAACATGGATGTTGATTGTGTCTGTCGGTTGTATATTTTAGTTTGTTTGACTGTTTTTTACTTTCCTAGACATTCAAAGGCAATTACTAACATGCCTTTTCGAGTATTGGATAACATTGATAATTTGTACCAATATAATTGGGCAAAAGTTGTGCACACATATGTGGTAAATAGTTTAGGAAATGCTTTAAGGATGTTAAGGCAACGTGTGATAAAGGACTCCTTAAGCCTTAGTGGCAATGTTGCAGGTAAGATTTACATTTTATGTTGATGGAATATGTTTATTATATGATTATCGTTTTGGTTAATGTATGTTTTTTAGCTTTGGGCCGTTGAACATTTGGGTTTAGCAGACGGTCCACATCACGTTGTTTTCCCAAGAATAATAAAATGGCCTACGCTTAAGATGAGGTCAAACAAAATAGAAGACTTGTTTAAGAAGAAGATGTAAGTTAATGTTATTTTTTTGTACATTTATTTGATATTTAAGGTAGGCATTAGATTTCATTTGTGTTTTTGAATGATTACTTATATTTTGAGTTTTATAGATATGTTGGGAGTGGTTTTTGCGGGAGGAGGACCGTGGTAACCCAGTCATCCATGCGGCCCTTAATTTGGATGAAGTGTCAATACCATAACACAATGTGCATGAGTTTGGGATGAGTAGGGAAGAAAGGCTGAGGAAGACAATTGAAGACAACAAAAGAAAAATGGTTGAAATGAATGAAGAGTTAAGAACTTTGGCTGCTATCGTATACGGTGGCAAGGAAGATAGAAAGCAACCTCATTTTTCTGAACATGCTGGTACATGTGGTGTTGATGATGATGGTGAACCTGATGATTGTCAACCTAATGAAGATGGTGGTAGATGTGGTGTTGATGATGATGGTCAAACTAATGATGGTGAAGGAGATGATGGTAAAGCTTATGAGGATGTTGAGGATGTTATGGAGGAAGACAAGGAGGATGTTGAGGACATTTTGGAGGAAGACAAGGAGGATGTTGAGGATGTTGCACCTCTTGTGGCACGAAATCAGCAAAATGATGTTGGTCATATTTTGACTATAAATCCAAAATATTTGTACAGCTTGGTTATTCCTTTTAAGCTTCATTCGAGGTAATGAATTTTACAATTTTTAATTTATGAAGATGTATTTTAATACTGTCATGATGAGACATGATGACGTATGTGATTTTTTTATTGCTAGTGCCAGTGTTGTATCTGAAATTTGCGGTCAAATATTTACGACCAAGGATTGTAATTCTTTTGTATCTGAAAAATATTATCAATGATGGTGAATTTAAATTTTTTATGGCATCAATGATGGTGAATTTAAACCCCATTCATGGGGAGGCTGCACCGATTGTGATGATTGTTTACGTGCATAATAAATGTTATTTGATTGCCTTGTCAATCAGGCAAACCACAATACAACAAAATAGTGTGCATTGACACAAAATATGGTACCTTAATACATTAAAATTAGTGTTTACAGTACGTTCCAAAAACATGACTAATATTAATGGTCACTAATGATTCAAATAGAAACATAACATAATTTTCACAAATGGTCATTAATCTTCCATGGGGGTTGTGGATGCATTATTAGAGGCAGAAGTACAAGACTTTTCAGATGGACCAACATCTTTGTCGTTGTTGGGGTTTTTGGCAGATGGATTGGGTCGAATCTCAGGTCTTGAGGAAGCGTTAAGCAGTTCCTCAATTGGAGGACCTATGTTAGCTTTGAAGACTTACACATTGGTTAAGATAAGATAATATTCATTGTCCACCACATACTTAACAAACCAAAAAATAAGGATTTGTTCATGTTTACATGGTAATACCTTTACAACATTCCGGACCGTTATGTTCAAATAGTGAGTTCTTCCAAAAGGACTGAATACAACAACCTGTGCATAAATAGATGTATAACATTTTAAAACAATGTCTATATTAACGTGGTGCATGTTCGTTAGAGGTTATTATTAGAAGTTCAAGGTGGTTTACACTTTGCAATAACAACACAACACCAACTCTTATATCCGGACCAAACTCAGGATGCAGAAGGACTTTCAATGTGGCACTTAGATCCTGGTTAAAGGAATAATGACAAAGTTAACAATGCACGCTTTCAAAAAAGTTATGGATGCAGACGGTGTGGTAGTTCGTTCCTGTTATTCATTCACCTTAACAACAATTTTCATGTCACCCAATCCATTTGGGTTGCACTATTTCACAATGCATGTTACAAATGGAAGGACATGCATTGACTCAACGCGTTTCAGCTGAGTGACATTGTTAATGTTGTCATCTTCAACAAGTCCTGCAAAGAATATGATTCCATTGTTTTTGTCAACATTAAACACATCTAGTAAAAACTACTGCACTGACAAAAAAAAAGTTAACCATGGTGTTTAATGAACTTTTCCGCCCATATCCAAGGATTTGATTTGAAGTCCCGATCATATGTTGCCTTTGCAATCTCATTAACAAATTCCTGTGTTGATTTTGGTTCATCCGTCTCCCTGTTTAGCATGGCTGCTTGTACATTTTCAGTAGGTCCAGGTGTCAACATTGCACTTGAGTTGCACTTTTGTAAGAAAGCTTTCAGATCACTGTCGTCTATATCAAGTCCATCCCATGGCTCCATGCTTATAAACTGCGTAGTTGAAAAAAAAAATTGTTATGCATGGAGGAAGAAGGAATAACATACAACATAATACTGATAATTCACGAAAAATCAAGTGTACCTGACGTTAGAAATAAGTTTCATGAGTTATGCCATTTGGGATTCTCGGCCAGTAATATATATACATGAAAATAATAATATAATATTTAGTTTAATTGCCATAAGAAGAAACATAAAATAATATTATAATAGATTCATATAGCCTAATATAGAGATATTTGTACCAAAGAATAAACATATAATAATATTATATTAATTTAAAATGCGTGTTTAAAATCCTTAATGGACTTACATTGCATTTAATGTTCATCCCTTGGACCCGTTGCACTTTTCTGCTATCTCACCAACTTTCATTTAATGCACTAAAAAGGCAAACATAAGTCACCTTTTTCATTCATTTTTTGATTTCATAACTCACCTTTTTTATTGAACAATTACAGCCTCTGCACGAAACCAACAACTTCCTTCTATCTATGAACGTTTGTAAAACACTGAAGAGCATTTAAGGTTGGACGGTGGACCTTCGTAGGTTATTCAATGCCATTTATTTCATCGGTTGTCAAAGCACCTACCATCTTCGTAAGTTCATCATTGAATGATTTCAATTGTTAAACCTTATATTATACATTTTTTTATTATTTATGATGTATTGAATAAATTCTTTTTTATTTTAATAATCTTTAGAACATGGAAATACACCAAATTTTTAATGTTTTGTTTTCGTTCGGTTGTGAACATTAGTGGTCCAGTAAAACAAGATTTATTGTTATAATGTGTTTTAATGTTATGTTTGCTTCCATTTACCTTTCATGTCTATCTGATTTTTGGAGTAGGTGTAAGAATTGGATGTCCTTATCACAAAATATCCACACAATGTCGTTGGAACAAGTTACTTGTGAGGTCAACAACGATTCCATCGAGAATGTGAATGATATTGTCCCTAAAATTCATGTGGTTTGATACAATTGAAGAAGTAAAATGTTTTTACACAAACTACGCTGTGAGGTGCGGTTTTGGTGTTCGAATAAGGACGTCTACGAGAAATAAGAACAAGTTAAACTTCATGAAATTAGTGTGTTGTGGGGAAGGGAAATACCTGTCTCCCATTGCTCCATAATTGAAAACCCAGCCAAGTCAAAAAAACCAATATCCTGCTGGAATCACTATTGCTATGAAAGAAGGAAGATGACAGGTGAGAACAGTTGTTAATGAACACAGCCATGAGATGTGTCCGAATAACTCCAACCTCATACGTGGTAATTGAAGACTTAATATGCATGCGAAGCACACCCTTAATATGAATGATGATGCTGGTGTTCGCATTAACAAAAGTTTCGTATCTTTGGTTAATGATGCCGGTCGATTTGAAAATATACAATTCCTGGAACGTGACGCTCGTAATTACATTGACTAACAGCGAATGACTCTTTGTAAGGAAGGAGATAGCCAAGCACTTCTAAGGTACTTTTCAAGAATGAGAGAATTAAACAATAATTTCTTCTATGATATGGAAATGGATGACCAAAACCGAATATGCAATGTGTTTTGGGCGGACGCACGAAGTCGTGCAGCTTGTGCAGATTTTGGTGATGTTGTGTTGTTTGACACAACCTACCTAACAAACAAATACGACATGCCGTTTGCACCGTTTGTTGGGGTTAACCATCATAGTCATTCCATATTACTTGGTTGTGCTTTGATTTCCGCAGAGGACACTTCCACATTCACATGACTATTTTCATCTTGGCTTAGATGTATGCCAAACAAGGCTCCTCAAGGTATCGTGATTGACCAATGTAAGGCAATGTCCAATGCCATAGAAGTTATGTTTCCAAACACAAGACACCGTTGGTGCTTGTGGCCCATAATGAAAAAAATACCAGAGAAATTGCAAGCCTACAAACATTATGGTGCAATCAAAAGCGAACTAAAAAGGCTTGTGTATGAGAAAATTACTAATGAAGAGTTTGAGTTAGGATAGGGAAATTTAATTTTATGTAATGGGTTAGACAACAATGAATGGCTAAATTCATTGTATGCAGATAGATAAAGATGGGTTCCTTGTTATATGAAACATCAATTTTGGGCGGGAAAGTCAACTACACGACGAAGTGAGGGCATGAATGCATTCTTTGATGGATACATAAATTCAAGTACAACACTTCAACAATTTGTCCATCAATATGAGAACGCCTTACGACACAAGGCGTAAAAAGAAACTGAGGCCAATTTTTCTTCAATGAATACGACCTTACCATGTGGATCTCAATCTCTTATTGAAAGACAATATCAAAGAGAGTACACACAGGCAAAATTTATAGAAGTCCAAAAGGAATTTCAGTCACACATGAACTGCTTCATTAAAAACATGACAAAAGAAGGTACTATAACTAGGTACATAGTTAAAGAAGAGTTCATTTGGGAGGGTGAGTGTGGTTCAAAATTTCATGTAGTAGATTTTGATTCTGTGACAACCAACACTCATTGCAGTTGCCAACTATTTGAGTTTAGAGGAATTTTGTGTCGACACTCCTTATTGGTCCTGGGGCAGGAAGATGTGCGTAATGTACCACCAAAATACGTCTTGCGACGGTGGAGCCAAAAACGTACGTAGAAGACATACTCTCATTAAAGCATCTTACACCAATAACATTGAAGAACCTAAGATGGAAAGGTACCAAGCTTTATGTAAGCGTTTCTATGACATCGCTGAGGTTGCTTGTGATTTTGAGACTGCAACTCATAAGTTGCTTTCGGATTTAAACTCTATAGGCATAAATTTGGGGGTATGTACATCAACAACATTGACGTTGGTGAATGATGATGGATCCACATGCATGCACATCCGTATTATAGTGAAGAGGTTGGACCAAGATCTGAAAATGACGGCTTAATTGTTTAGAATCCAGTAGCTGTGAAACGAAAAGGCCGACCAAGGACAAAAATATTACAATCAACAGTTGAAAAAATAACAAAAAAGAAAAATTCCCAAGGTACTAAAACCAAACATAGACAACCTACAATGTCATTAACAAATCTCATTTCATAAAACATCAAATATTAAATACATTGCACCAACACACTCATGTAATCAACGACTACTCACTGATCCCTTTTCCAATGCACTTGCTATAAACTTCTCCCCAATATTGATATCAATCCAGTTCAACAACCTTGGGAATTTTGTTACACGAGTACTGTACTTTGACTTTGATGTAACAAAATGGTGACAAAACCAAACCTGCAAATTATAAGTTAAACAACCTCCAAATTTAAAATGATGGTAAACAATAACAAATCATGGTATTTTATTAACAAGTACAAAACAAACATGTACCTGCAACAGGTAAGCACATCCTTCAAGATGGAAATTACTTCTAGTGCTTTCATTCTTCATTGTTGTTGAAGCACACACTTTGAATAAAGTAATCAAAAACTAAATTGTCCCAACTGTACTTACCCAAAGAACCCAACTCCGAAACAATGCCAAAAATAACTGGAAATACTACTCCACTCCTATTAGGAAGCAAGAACTCTGATATCCCAACCAATATATACAAGCTGCAAAATTGTTCTACAGAAACATTTTCATGTTCCTCTAACAAAAACTCATAAACCATTTTCACATCTACTTTCCCATCAGGGAAGTAGTCCCTACAAACACAACGATGCCCAACTTTATTTAAATCTATCATTTCACCAACAATAGGCAGCCCTAAGGACATACATAGATCAAATTTAGTAAACCTAATAACTTTGTCTCCAATATAAAACCCTCTCATGTTCTCTACCCAACGACCACATAAATGAGCTAACAAATTCCTACCTATCTTTATACAATTTGGCAAAAATAATAACCAACCAAGAACAGTTTTGTCAATGTAAGTCTTTTGTTCAGTATTCAAGCGTTCATTCAAAGCACCTATGAAGTTGGTCTTGCAAAAGTGTCTAAACACTAATTGCATAAAAAAAACATACATACTATTTAAATACATTACAATACAACACTAATTGTATTCAAATAAAATACAACCCTACATATATTCTTCCTAGTATCAGAAGCTTTATTGTGTTCACCCACTTCCTCCATGAAGCTAAACCAAAACAAAACAATGATAACAACAAAGAAGTTGAACTGAGTAAGGATTATGCAGAGTTATTTTAAATGCAACAAAACAATTACGACAATAATTCATATGTAAAAGAGTTTGGCATCAGCATAGATAACAAGCTTGCATCTGTTGAGGCTCGGGTTCTTCCACCTCGTTGGGTAATTTTCCCATAATTAAGTTGTTTACCGGTTTTTTACTTTTTCCATTGTGTTTATAATATATTTTGGCTCTTCTTTTTACTCGTAGTTGAAATATCACGCCACTAGAAGAGAAAAAGAATACTTGCCACAAGTTGGTTAGTGGAACATGATTAACAAGGTCAGCTCATACGTTAACATATAGTAGTTAATGCAGAAAGTAATAAATGGAAGTACTGTAAGATATTGGGCATGTATCAATTTCTCTCAAAGTGTACAAGAAAGTACACCTCGTGGATTTTGTCAACAGTTAGTTCAAATGTGCCAAATACCAAGCATGGTAAAGTTTATATCATAACAAATACTCATCTTTCATTATATTTCATTGTCAGTCCTAGTTACATTCATTGTCAAGATATAATGTATACTCATTCTTCCATCACCCAATAGCTTTAGCTCTTGTGGGTTATGAGGGTGTTTACGACCAATTGGTTTAAAGTTTAATTTTTGTCAGGAATTCAGTCAGGACCCTGTGATTCCTATATATTCTGCAAGACCAGATCAGGTAAAGAAGGCTTTGATTATGTACACTCTGTTGCTATGGATAAGCTTTGTGGGAAAGAACTAGAGTTACTGTTGTCATTCTTGCAGACAATAATGGCTCTCTGTACAATATGATTCTAGGTCACTCTTCCATTTGTATTACTTCATAACTATAACTAAGATGGTACTGATTTATAATTATACAAATCTTGAGGCTATATAGTGCATTGATATTTCTTCATTTTGACATTCTTTTTTTAATTTCTTGTGCCTGCAATCTGGTAATGCCTCATTCCTCTTCAATATGTTTTTTTTCCTGGTACATTCCTTTGTAAACATCATATCAAGAAAAAAAAAACAGATGCTTAACATTTCCCCATTATCTATATTTCAGTTTATCTGTGGAGAAAATTATTTCACACTTGCATTAAAGAAAAAACCTCTTCGTTCAGGTCATCTCAAAAGGATTTGCGAAACAGATCTGGGGTTGATCTTTCAATGCTGCCTTACAAAACATGTATTCAAGATCAATAAACAATACCTTGCAAATGTGGCACTTAAAATCAATGTCAAGGTCTGCAAATAAATCTTCGATCATACTTTACAATCCAAAGTGACATGGTGGCTACATGCTACTCTAAAATCTTTCCTTTTATATCTTAAGTCTTGTTTTATTTGTAATCATTATTTTCATTTCTTTTGCTTTATTAAACTATTTATTCTTGTAGATGGGAGGAAGAAACACAGTGCTTTTGGATGCTTTAAGTTGGAGGATTCCATTGGTCAGTGATATTCCAACAATAATATTTGGAGCTGATGTAACTCATCCAGAATCAGGACATGATTCTTGTCCATCCATTGTTGCTGTAAGCATTTCCAAACTTCTGTATACAACTAAATGATGCCCTACTCTATCTCTTATTGCTTTTTGAGTGACAGTACTAGAATTATCTCAAATGCCCTGTTATTCTCCTATTTCTTTTTTTTTTTGTGACCTCTAACTGATTGTGCTAATCCAGGTTGTAGCCTCCCAGGACTGGCCTGAAGTAAAAAAGTATGCAGGTTTGGTCTGTGCTCAGCCTCATCGAGAAGAACTTATTCAAGATCTTTTCAGATCTGGGAAAGATCCACAGAGGGGTGTAACACATGGTGGTATGATCAGGTACTTAACTGCCATCTATTTTAAGTTTGTCTCTTTGTAAATGTTTTTGCTTCAAATTCATATAGGGTCTCCTGTTGTATTTATCTAGTTTTTCTTTTAAGGTCTTACAGTGTCTTTGGTTCACATTGCTCCACTTTGGAACTCCATAATTGACAACTAGGAAATCTTATGTTTTTTTAGCATTTATCATTTAATGTTATCCAATATCTGCATTCACATCAATTCATGCTAATGTGTGAAACTGCAGGGAGCTTTTACTATCATTCAAGAAGGCAACGAGACAAAAACCATTGAGAATAATCTTTTACAGGTGAGATTGGATTTGTTCTGATATTGTTAGGGTAAAGGTAGTTAAGAATGTGGACTATGCAGTTACTTTAACTACAATGTTATCTAATACATTATCAGGGATGAGGTAAGTGAAGGACAGTTCTACCAGGTTTTGCTATATGAGCTTGATGCCATCTGCAAGGTAGTTGCAGAAAACAACTCAGAGTATAGTTATAACTTTTATCAGTATGCTATTCTCCAATATCTATATTCTCTTTGTGTATAGGCTTGTGCATCTTTGGAACCTAGTTACCAGCCACCAGTAACATTTGTAGTAGTTCACAAGCGACATCACACAAGACTCTTTGCAAACAATCACGAAGACAGAAATAGTACTGATAAGAGTGGAAATATCTTACCTGGTTAGTTTTCTTTTTGCTTTTACCACCTGGTAGACTTTGGGTTTGTCAGTTGTCACTATTTTAAGGATATTTGAATGCAAGTGTTAGAAAGGAATGAATTCAATTGAAAATATAAAAGATTATTTTTGCCTAAAAAGGTTTTATGGTAATGTAGATACTGTGTGGTAGATTCTAAGATATTTCACTCTTCTGTAAATTATCCACGGAACAAAAAGATAATACTTGAAATTTCACATATTACAAAGACAGAAATTATAACATACTGGATCACTCAAAGAACCCTAGTTTATAATTGATTCGATGTACTACTTCTACGAACGTTCACAGCCTCAAATTACCACGGAAGCATGCAACAGAGCCTCAAATCACAGGTATTGAAACAAAACCAAAACAACAAAATAAAATTGGCAAAATTCTACAGAGAAAGCAAGACACAATTATTCATCACCTACCTGAGGAAAAAAGTGAAGACTCACCTTGCTTTGGGTTTAGGGTTCTGTCGTCGAGCAAATGGAACCGCGATTCTCGGTGGATGGAAGATGACAGACGGGAGGAGGGTCTCCGGCAGCGGCAGTGTGGCGACGGCGGTCACCGGTGGGCACGAGATGGTTACAGACGGGTGGCTGCTGGTTCTCCAACACGCTTTTAGGGTTCTGCCGTGACCAAATGGAAACGTGATTTTGAGTGGATGGAAGACGGCGAACGGAGGCGGGTCTCTGGCGGCGACTCTGGTCATCGGTGGGCACGAGATGGTCAGAGGCGAGTTTGCGAAATGGGCAAGAGACGCGGGTTTGCGAAATGGGCACGAGATTTGGTTTGCGAAATGGTATCAAATTCAAAATGTGAGACTTTCTCTCTCTGCCACCACGTCATCATTTCATTTAAAAATCAATTTTCACCTGGACGAATCACATTTAGACACGTGTCCCGTGTCTAAATATTGTTAAAAAGCTGTTTCCTTTATAATTTTCTTTTCATTATATCCAAATCACTAATAATTGATTTGGATTAAATTAGTTTAACATTTTTACATTTTTTTCTTTAGTTTGTAATTTAAAAAATTGTTATATATTTTATGATAGCTTATATAAAAATTGACTTGTTATTTAATATTTGAAAATTTTAATATTTAAAGCATTATGTAACTAACAAAATAATAAAATAAGTTGAACAATAATTATATTTATAATATACTTACATAAACAATATTAATAATAGGTAGTTGTAACATGTTTTTCTATGAGAAAAGGATTTTAAGACAGTATATTGTTTTAACACACTTGGTAAATTTATTAATAATTATGTCATTTGTTTTGGTATGGGGAATGCAATTTTTAACGAGAAGTTTGAACGCTATTTGCAACCTTGTCTGAAAGGGAGTGGCCAAACACGAATTGAATTGAATAACTAACATTTCTAAGACAGAAATAAAATAAATAACTTGTATAAATTATATGAGGCATGGGTCGTTCATAAATTATTCACAAATCTCGCCGCTAATTATTTTATTAAAATTTTAGATTTAATTAGAAGAGTTGTCACGATAATATTTTTTAATCAGACGTATGAAACCGTCTAGAACTATATGTGTGTGTATGTGTGTATGTATAGGTATATGTATATATCAATAAAAAATATTTTAATCTAATGCAATTGTAAAGCATTACTATTACTATATAATTATTTTTAGTATCACATGATCGGTATGTATGTTGAACGACTTTACTCATAATTAGGATATTCAATTCAATACCACATTCAGACAGCAATTTATTAATTTATATGTAACCTATTAAATAATTAATGAATGAAATAAAAATTATTTTTGGAAACACTTGCTATTTCTCTTCATTAAAAAAAAAAAACCACAATTACAAACTTGTCTATACAAGTTTAGAAAAGTAGAAGTTAAACAAATATATAATAATGTTTTCTAAAATCTTTAATTTTTTTTATCACTGGATCATCTTACTTTTGAAAGTTATTAGATTTATTGGAATTGAAAAGGTTAAGAAGAAATTGTTGAGATACAAAGTCTGAATTGAGTAAAAGAAAAGTTCAACATAAATTTATATACATATAAATATTTTTTGATTAATAAGAGATCAAATACACTCAAAATTTAATAAAAAATAATCTCGATGATTAAATTAATTTTTTTTACAATTTTAAAGAAGAAACTAAAATATAAGTTGCAACATGTCTGGTTATTGTGTTTTAGTGAAAACATCTTAGTTTGTATGTTATGTAATGGAGATTAATTTCATTCTTTAATTTTATCTATGCTTACTCTATCATAATCAAAATAATAAATTATCGATAAAAGTATTTTAATTTAAATTTGTGTACGTTGGGAGAGTAAATATAGCTTTAAAAATTAACGATAATATCATTGCGAATATTTTCACCAACAGAAATACTGCTTTCATAACTAACAATATTACTATAGTTATGGTAATTATTATTTTTTTAAAATTTATTATTATTATTAATATCAAT
Source organism: Vigna mungo (assembly GCA_036885675.1). Lineage (NCBI taxonomy): Eukaryota > Viridiplantae > Streptophyta > Magnoliopsida > Fabales > Fabaceae > Vigna > Vigna mungo. The sequence goes on along the minus strand of CP144691.1, from coordinate 14,084,725 downwards.
TTCAGATAATTTGAAGAAAATATAATGGAAGGTGCATAAAGTAATTACACAGGTACAAAAAGTAATTACATTATTTTCTTAAAAATTTGTTTTTCTTAACTGGATTTAGAGAATAAAAGGCTATTTCTTTCTGCACTTCCATAGTTTAACGTGCACCTATAGAGTGGTTAAAAGACCAAAATTTCCTTCATGACATTTTTTCTTACTTTTTCTCTTCTTCATAACTTTTTCTTCTTACTCCATTTCTGATGCTTTAGACCCACCGTTGAGACCTTAACCACGTCACTGTTATTGTTGAGGTTTATTCTTTGAAAAGAAAAAAAAAATCATTTGTTGTTATTTTGTTTTAAGTTTTCAAATTACATATTTTTTAAAGTTGAATATATTTTAAATGGTATAATCTAAAATTTATTTTTTAATTTAAAATTAAATTTTAAAAATTAAATATGTCCAAAATAGACATTAAATCCATCAATTAACATAATCCAAAATAAATACTAAATCATTCAATTAACCTTGAAAGTTAAACATTGAGTCAATGAATTAATAGACTTGAGAATTAAAACCTTAAAAATAATATCTATCTGACATTAGATTAGGATAATTATTATCATCTCTAAGTAATATTTATGCAAAATTGTTATATTTATATATGTATAGAAAGATGATGTAAACAAATTTAGCATTTTCTGATACAGATACTATACGAACAAATAATATTAAATAATCATGTCGTTTTACTCAGCAATAACATTATCTCTATACTCTTAAAAAGAAAAAAAGAAAAACTGTCATAAGGGTCGGTCTACCGGCGCAGCCCATATATTAACATCCGCCGCCGTGAATAGATATTTATTTACAGTAATCAATCATTTATTTAGTCCTAAAAGGAATTCTTTGTCTCAGATCAGCACATAATAAATTTGTGTATATCTCTTTCATACTTTAAACTTTACGTGGATAAACAGATTATATCTCCCTAGTATAATAAATTTCTGTATCATAAATTTTTAGAGTTAGAATATGTTATCAGTCTCTATACTTTGAAATAATTTTGGTTTTAATTTCTCTTTTAAACTAAGATATAATTTTAGTTTAAAAAAATAAAATCAAAATGTCTCAAAATATAAGACTAAAAACATATTTAACTCTAATTTTTATCACTGTTACGTTATTATTATTTTTCTCTTCTGCATAACTTCACGTGTGACTTACTATATATATATATATATATATATATATTCATATAAAATTCTCTGATTTTCTTAAGATAATTTCAGCACTATGTTTAATAGGGTATTTGAAGACGCAACCTCGCAAACGCCAATCAGAAAACGATTAACTGTACCAAAAAACACCAATCGTCGACAACGATGTCTATGCTGTCCTGTCCCCACCAACAACATCACACGTAGAATCTTTTCCTTTTCTTCATTCTTATAATGGACCTTTTTTATTCTCCGATTCACACATAAAAAAACACCATATAAACTTTGTAACCTTTTTGGTTCTTGTTGTGTTGGTTTTCTTTGGATCACGAACATGCATCTCAGTTCTCTCCTACCCTTAACTGTGTTGATCTTATCATGGAGCCTCGAGGGTGCCCTAGGAGACCCTCAGATTCTTCTGCTCAACAAGGGTTGCAGCCAATACAACGCCACGGATTTGTCCACTTTCAACCAGAATCTCAACGCAACTTTGAATGATCTCAGAGTTCAAGTTACCAACCAAAGCAAGCACTTTGCCACTGCTCAAGAAGCTAGAGGACAAGACCCTGTCTATGCCATGTTCCAATGTAGAAACTACCTCTCCACCACTGATTGCGCCGCCTGCTTCACCGCCGCCGCCGCCCAAATCCGCAACTGCTCCGCCGGGGCCAACGGTGCCCGTGTCATCTATGATGGTTGCTTCCTCAGGTACACCTTCACCTTCACCACCTGTATACATCACTGTTTCTTTCTTCATATCGCAGTGTTATTATTCTATAAAAGATTGTTTATTTTATTAATTATTATACTGTTGAAGAAATTCTATAGATATTTTTTTATGGAAAATAATGGAATATATAATGATTTTATAGTTGACGTGTCTGTGATGGAATTCCAATGGTTGGACTTTTGAGATTGCATCCATGTTGCCATGTATGGTTTATTCTACTTGTTAATAATGTAAACAGACTAAATTTTAAACATGATTTGACAAACCTTTAATTAAAAAATTAGTGAAGAATTTTTTGTTGGTTTACTCATGAGTCGTGGTTCAGCATTAGCTAGCTCAAGAGATAAAAAAGGTTTATGTGGTCTGAATTTAAAGGCTAATTAAAATAAATCTGAATTATATGTAAATAAGATATATGCAAATAATTGTATATAGTTTGGGATGTAATTAAAGCAATTAATACAAAAATGCATACGATGGAGAAATTTACTAATATAAAAACAATTAATACAAAAACGCATTTTTGTTAATTTTATTCAAGAGATAAGTTCAAACAAATGTGTTAGAAAATGTATTAGCAGAGGTAATTTTCAGTTTATTAGTTTCTCAAGTTTTTTAATAAATATAATTGAACTGTTCTATGAATTACTTTTTTCATTCTTGAGAAAAAAAAGAGCGAGTTTTGGTTACATTTTCCCATGTAAATAAGTAAATAAATATAAAATATAAATGCTAGTTGACTTTATCGCAGATTAATAATGAGAAATGAGATGATATATTTCCTTTACGTCACTATCTTGCATAAGTTCACAAGAACGGATTATCTTATTCGAATTATAAATTATTTATAAATTATATATATATATATATATATATATATATATATATATATATATATATATATATATATATATATCATAAAATGAGATGATATATTTCCCTTATTTTCCTATTTCTCTCTCTACCATAAACTAGTTGTATACACGTATTTCTTTTTTCATGTTATTTTCATGTACTTTTAAGTTATCTAAACATGCTAACAGAAAAAAAAAGAGTATAGAATTTCTTATAAATTTTCTCATTTTCCTAATCTCGTAAAATATTAATAAAAATTTTCAATACAGTATAATAATGATATATAGACTTGAAAAAAATGAAGATAAAAACATTAAGAATAAGATTTATATAATGAAATCGCTAAAGTCAAAGTTACAAGTTTCTCTCTCTTATAATTTATTTGAAAATAATCAATAATTTATATAAATCAGGCGCAGTCAATGAACTAAATTTTTTGGCATCATATAGTTGTCCCCTAAACACAGACTTTTTTGCTTCCACATTGTTACAGCATATGACTAGTTCTAATATGAACCATTAATTAGGAGTTTAATACTACTATTTTTTAATTATTGGTTACAAGATCATTGAGTTGACTCTACCGTGATCTTTGATTAATTTCATGAAAAACATGACCCATTTCTTAAAACTAAATCATAAAATAATACAGTATAGTATGTACATACATTCGTGAAAATGGTATTGGTATGTGAGTTGACCAATATAGAGTGATAACATAACATTGAAAGATTTTATTCTTATTTATTAGAAGAAAATAAATATTAAGCTTTTGTTTATAGAAATTCTTTAATTTTGTATTTTAAATAAGTAACTTTGATGTTTCATACTTTAAAATGTGTTGTTGAGGTATGAGAGCGCTGGCTTCTTTGACCAGACAACTTTGGCTGGGAACAGTATGATATGTGGAAATCAGACAGCAGTTGGAGCCACTGATTTTAATACAACTGCACAGCAAGTGCTGAAGGATCTGCAAATTGCAACCCCCAAAATCATTGGTTTCTTTGCAGCTACCAAGACTCAACTGGCTGGTGCTGCAATCTATGCCATTGCACAGTGTGCTGAAACTGTCTCGGAGAGTGGTTGTCTGGATTGCCTCACAGTTGGATACAACAACATTGAAGTTTGTTTACCCAATACAGAAGGCAGAGCATTTGATGCTGGATGTTTTATGAGATACTCAGAGACAGCCTTTTTTGCTGATAACCAGACAATTGATATCACACCCTTCTTGCAACAAGGTAGAGTTTAGGATAATTTCTTTACATTCATTTTTATATACAAGGTTGAATGAATGATAGAGGTGAAGGAAATCCAAGAAATGTACCTTTTTAACTGCCTCTTTATCTTGCAGGGAGTTCAAGCAAAAAGGGAGCCATTATTGGTGGGGTTGTTGGAGGTGTAGCTTTGATTGTGATCCTCCTTGCACTAATTGCCTTGCTAAGATGGTACAAGAAACCCAAGAAGGTTCGAAGAGGTAGGACAATTTGGATAATCTTTGAATTTATGATGTCTTATATGTTTGGTTTGATTTTTATCACAGTATGGTATAGTATGGAAGTTAACAAACTTATCATATATTATAATTTATGATTTACGGCAGTGTAAAATAGCATACTGATGGAGTTGAATTTTTGTACTGATAACTCCTTTAGTAAAATAACATATATAAAATTTCCTTGTTTCTATGATGAATAATTGGATCCATTTATTCACTGAGATATTCCAAATTTTCGTTTCCTTGTCAGGTGACATATTGGGAGCAACTGACTTGAAAGGTCCAGTGTCCTACAGGTATAAGGATTTGAAGGCTGCAACAAAAAATTTCAGTGAGGAAAATAAACTGGGAGAAGGAGGTTTTGGAGATGTATACAAGGTAATTTCAATATTTTTTATTGGTTTACATGTTTAAAAACAAGCATGATTCGTTCAGACAAAGATAAATCACTTTTTAAAACTGTTGCTAAAATCACAATTCATGGAACAGGGCACTTTGAAAAATGGGAAGATAGTTGCAGTGAAGAAATTAATTTTAGGCGCATCAGGGAAGATCGATGATCAATTTGAAAGTGAAGTGAAGCTTATAAGCAATGTTCATCACAGGAATCTGGTTCGACTCCTTGGATGTTGCAGCAAAGGCCAAGAAAGAATCCTTGTTTATGAATACATGGCAAACAAAAGCTTGGATAGATTCTTATTCGGTAAAACTCATGTCAATCTCCTAATTGAAGCATTTTGTGAGTTTCTGTTTTGTACATATTTCCCTCTGTTCCTCCTCTTTACTCAATCTATTTGTTAAAATTTTCAAAACAGGTGAAGTAAAGGATTCCCTCAACTGGAAACAAAGATATGATATAATTTTAGGCACAGCAAAGGGTTTGGCCTATCTGCATGAGGATTTCCACGTTTGCATCATACATAGGGATATAAAGACTAGCAATATCCTCTTGGATGATGAAATGCAACCAAGAATTGCTGATTTTGGGTTGGCAAGACTTCTACCAGAGGACCAATCTCATCTTAGTACAAGATTTGCAGGAACATTGTAAGACCAAATGTTTGTTTCTTAGATGTTTCCATTTCATGGTATGTGTGAATAAACATTCTTCCATTGTTGATGCTATAAAAATCATATGCATGTCAGAGGATACACAGCACCTGAGTATGCAATCCATGGTCAGTTATCAGAGAAAGCTGATGCCTACAGCTTTGGTGTTGTACTCCTAGAAATCGTAAGTGGCCAAAAGAATAGTGAACTGAGGACAGATGCTAATGGTGAATTCCTCCTTAAAAGGGTAAGCAATTTCATATAAGAAAATTTTCAACTTTATTTTATGGAGTAGATAGCCTTTTTATTGATGTACAAACAATGTCCAGTGTTTATAATATTACCTTAAAAGTTGTATTTACATTGATATGAAAGTGTTTGAAATAACAGGCATGGAAACTGTACGAGGAAGAGAGGCATTTGGAGTTGGTTGACAAGAAATTGGATGGTGAAGAGTATGACGTAGAAGAAGTGAAGAAAGTGATAGAGATTGCTTTGCTTTGCATTCAAGCATCAGCTGGTGCAAGGCCAACAATGTCTGAAGTAGTAGCCTCACTGAAAGGGAAGAATTCACTGGGGCAAATTAGGCCATCTATGCCTGTATTTGTTGAATCTAACTTCAGGACTCGGCCAGCTGACACCTCTACCTCAACTGCTTCCTCTACATCTAATGCTACTGCTTCCATTTCTATGCTCTCAGCTCGATGAACATATCTTATGTCAAGGAATCAATGTTTCAAAATAAGGGGATTTTTCTTCCATAATTCTTCAAGTATATTGTTGCTCATTTAGTGCTACAAATACCAAGTTGTCAAGTAGTGATTCATGTGAAGTTTTGTAGAACTGAACCATTAATTTTGCATTTTCTTGTAAGTTAGTTTGGATATTTTCTCTGTATAAGGAGATAGAATTCTCACAATGTCTACAAAAAGTGTTGAAATTCTTTAGTAAGTGTGCCACTATGAAGTGGGTAGCTTTACATGAGCTAATGAGCAACGTTATCATTGTTGATTACATACACTTTCCAAGTCAACCATATGCACTGAGTTAGCATCATTATTACTCCTCCTCCATATCTCACACTCATTCCTCTCAATCACTACATAGTGTATACGGTATGTACATCGATTCAAATGCTATCCTTAATCAATTCAATTACAAAATTAGATTAATATTGTGGATATTAATTAACTTTTAGGTTTAATGTCTCAATAGGTCTCTGTTTTCGCCTAAAATCTCAAATAGGTCCTTTCTTTTTCGGCGTCTCAATTAAGTCCTTATTTTCTTAAAATTGAATCATACAATACCTTTCCGTCAAATTGAGATGACGCCGTTAAGAAGGGTATCTTGATCGTGTAGTTTTTTATAAGTGGCATTGAAAATGTGACTGAATTGTATTTTTTTAATTTTTAAATTAAAAAATGAAATATATATTTCATTTTTTAAAATTAAAAAAATACAATTCAGTCACGTTTTTAATGCCACATAATAAAAAACTACACTGTGAACATACCCTTCCAATTGAGACGTCGAAAAAAAAAGGGACCTATTTGAAATTTTGGGCGAAAATAGGACCTATTGAAACATTAAACCTTAACTTTTATATTAATACTAAAAATTTCAAAATATTAAAATATAAATACTGTTATTATCATCACCACTTTTGTAATTATACTTGTTGTATTATTACCCTGATCATGAATTAGTGTTTATTGTACCCTTATAACAATAGATAACAATTATGCTCACAACAGTAATGACAATGAATGATTTTTGAATAATATATATAAAATTATAATTAATTTATAAAGGCTTGAATAAGGCTAGAAAAAAAAAGTGTCTAACCTATTTAAAATATAAGATTAATCTTGCTCATAGGTGGTGTGTTAATATTGAATCTATTATTATTATTTTTTTAATTTTGCAATTCAACACCCAAACAAAAAAAAACTAATACATTATTCTTCAAATACCAAAAAACTTATGCAAGATGATCAAGGTAAATGATTAATTAGGATTAACACAAAAATAAATAATTTTCACGAATAAAATGTAAAAATACAGTATTTAAATAAAAAACACGAAAAATTAAAAAATTAACAGAATTCGATAAAATATAAGAGGTTTTAGTCTTTGTAAAATGTTAATAACAGCGAATTAAACAAAATTTTAAAACAAATCACACAACATAAACATTCAATAATTTTTAGTTTTTTCTTTAATATAACAAAAAAATAAGATAAAATATTATATTCTAATATAATAATACAAATAATACAACTCCAAATGCAAATAATATAATTCCAAAGTGTTCACATAAACTTTTATATATATATATATATATATATCCAAAGTTTAAAAAAATCTAAAAACTTTACAAGTTCAAAATCCAAAACACATAAGAATAATAGAAAATAAAAATTATAGTTGTAACTGCTTGTCCAGCAAACACAACATAGCAAATTTAATATTATATAAAATTACAATTTATTTACTTTCTTAAATTATTTTTCAATTATATTCATGATCTTCATGTTTTTTAAGTTCTTTCCTTCATGGAGAACTATAATATTCAAGAAAACGTGTTTTTATCTTTTATCTTGTCGTAAATCTTTTCAATTGCAAATGTTATTTATCTTATCATTCTCATATATATATATTTAAGAGATAGTCTTCAATCATATTTTTTATGTTGAAGAGAATTTGTCCTTCGTATTATTTGAAGATTTTTTATCGTCAGTATCATTTAAAGAATGTAATTGAAATTGATTCTTACAAATTTATTTTAATTTTAGTTTTCTCATTTAAAAGAGACAAAAATATTGTAGTATTTAATTGCAACTTTTTTTAAGCTTTTATTATTTGATTTTATTTTATGTTTTATTACTTATTTTATGTTTAGTAGTATGAAGTTAATATAGTTCTTCTTAGTATTACATCAAATTCAACGTTCTTACTTATTTTTAAAACTATAGTTGATAATGGTGTGCTTGTCACAATAATATTTAATTTTAAAAAGATACTCATGTTTTGAGACTATAGTTTTTTTCCATTATCATTTGCCTAGATTTCTCACTACTATTTTCTTTCTTTTTTAAAATATATAAGTTAACTTTTGTTAAAGACTATTTTACTTTCATATTGTCAAATAACTTTTTTTTCCTTTGAAAAAACATATGTACCACAAAAAATCTATCATATATATATATATATATATATATATATATATATATATATATCATGTCAAGTTTGCCTCACTTGTTTATAGGTTCACACGGACTGTTTAGACAGGACAGTGGTGTTACCGTTAGACTTGGGATTCCATTGATACGATGGCTGTCACATTGCCCTATTTTAGCATGTAAAGCTGGACTAGGGTGTTATTTATTTGTCAGTTTCATGTTTTCTGACCACTAAATTAATAGACTATATGATAATTGTTTTTCTTTAAAGAACGTGTACAAACTTTGATTTTTACATTTTAACTTTATTAAGCTACGTATAAGAGATTCAAAAAGTAAGTTTATGAATTTTTTATTATTTACATATTGTTTGCTCATCTTAATGTGAGATTTTCGAATCAAATTTAAAATAATAGATCTACCAAATCTTTCTCTGGTATTGATTGCTCAACTAAAGAAGATCTTAGCATAATTATTAATCTTTGATATTCAACATGTTACTCATACTTATTTTTATTCAAGGTTTTTCGGTCTTTATTTTATTCACATTAATATTCTTTGACATCTTTTAATTTAAATGTCAAAATGAAGTATTGTTTAACACATAATAAAAATTTCGACCTTGATTTAAAATGATTATACATTCAATTTTAACGTTTAAGAAACATAATCTAAATTTAAGGAGTAAAAATATATATATATATCATTTTTAAAATTTTGGAAGAATGGTGAAAAAAAGTTATGGGGGGTGCAAGAAGCAAACAAACATATTTTTTTTCTAAGTTATAGTCTTTTTTGTATTAACTCGGCAAACTTGAACAAAAAGATTACGATAATTATTGGAAAACATTTCTATAAATATTTATAGAATACCAAAATAAGAAAAGAAAAATCAAATAAATTTTCATTAAGTAATATTACCTAGTTTATATACATAAATTGAAAGAACAAAATATTTTTTGCAAATATGATTTATACTTGACTAGTTTTAACGTTTGAAAAATATTTATTTTTTCCTAAAATATATCACTTAATTTTAGTTTGTCTAAATTTGTCACTTCAATTAGCTTGAGTTGCTTCTTTGTTGTAGAGTAGGCGGCTGAGGGCATCTTCCGTTGGTCAACTCCATTCATTGATAACCCTTCAATTCCTCTCTCTCTCTCTCTCTACTAAGCTGCTTTCTGGTTTGAATAAGAAATGACTCCACCAGTTAATCTATCAGTGTGTGTTGAACACAAAAAACAAAGAATCTGAACTCTAATCCAGTTTGATAAATCACTTAATAAGCTTCTTAACAACCTTAATCACTATCTATACATAGTATTACATCTGTTTCCTTTGCTTCACAGAATTTTTCATATGTTGGCTACTGTCAATCTTGAAACATTGTAGATTCACTGATTCTGAGAACCATTTGTGTTTCAAGGGATGAATGTGACACTCTTATCATTTAGCTTAAGAGATGAAGAGCTCCTACTCTACAAATGTCAATCTTAGGTTTTTTGATCTATAGTTCATTTCTAACCGTTTAGATTCTATTGTCAATATGCCATTTATAATGTAAAGGCAAGAAGAGTGGAGGAGTAGCTTAACTTACTCATCTTAATTAAAAGTTAATTAACGTCCTAATTAAGCAACTTATATATGTACGTGTTGATCACGCTTTCTGAGTCCAACCAGCACTACACTGTCATCAATCATCATTAATCTTTGTCAAAAAAGTCAAAGCTTGCTCAATGTTTTTGCAATGTAGAAGATGGAACCATTTCCTCCTCTTATAGCAAAAACGAAAAAAAATAAAATCATGCTTCGGACTCTTTTGTTATCTGTAACTAAATTGTATAGACAGGCAAGAAAGCTATATTTTTGTACCTTCAACAAAATGCTGAAACTTGAGCTACTGGTCTTAATAACCTTGATATGGTGGAGCTCGGATAATATTCATGCATATGGCGCAGTTGAAAATATACAGACAAATCTACTAAGCAAGGGGTGCAGCGCATACAACGCATCCAACTTGCGTAGCTTCTTTGCCAATATCAATGAAACTTTTGCAGGCCTTAAAGCACAAATTAGCAGTGATAAGAACAAGCACTTTGCCATAGAAGACAAAGCCAGGGGAGATGTTATCACCTATGCTATGTTTCAATGCAGAAACTATCTCTCCAAAACTGAATGTCTTTCTTGCTTCGACACTGCCACCTCCCAAATCCGCAACTGCTCTGCTGCTAATGGCGCCAGAATCATATACGACTCCTGCTTCCTCAGGTTTTTATAATAAACATACTTTTTCCACTATAATATCTATGTTACCTATGAGTTATATTGAGTTATATTGGTTCATTAGTAAGTGGTTGAGCATTTGAGCCAGAAAATATATTTGATTTTGATGTTGGATATTCTGAAAATGTGAGATGAGGTATGAGAGCGAGAGGTTCTACGATGAAACCAGTGAACCTGGCGGTGGAGTATCATGTGGGAACACGAGTTCAACTGTCACTGGTTTTAAAGTAGCTGCACAACCAGTGTTAATGGAGCTCCAGCAAGCAACACCCAAAATTAAAGGTTTTTATGCGGCTACTAAGACACCGGTTGTTGGTGGTAGTGCAATTTATGCCGTTTCACAGTGTGTTGAAACGGCCATCAAGACTAGTTGTCTGAACTGCCTACAAGTTGCACAGGACAACTTACAACGTTGTCTTCCCAACACAGATGGGACTGCATATGATGCTGGCTGTTTTATGAGATACTCCACCACACCTTTCTTTGCTGATAATCAGACTATTGATATTGCACCCTTTTTAAAACAAGGTACAGTTGTAAAACCATTCCCTTTCTTTGGATTTATCAGTTATGTATTTTTGTTTTAAATGTTATTCTCCGTTTTCATTGTTTTGATGATTTTGAATGAGTTTTCAGAATAAAAATAAAGTTTCTAGTGAAAAAACACGCCTTCAATTTTTTTATGGTATCTTCAGACCTCGTTTGGAACTGATGTCAAATTTCTTACTTCATCGCAGGAGGTTCAAGGAAGAAGTGGGGTATTATAGGTGGTGTTGTTGTTGGAGCTGCTCTTCTGCTCCTTCTGTTGTTTGCTTGGATATGGTTTAGAAAATCTAAGGGGGTTCAAAGAGGTATGTAAATATGATAAGTCTTCAATGCAATGCTTGTTATTAATAGTTCATGCTTTGCATTTTTAGTGTTTTTCAATTGAAAAATATATATAAAATGATATGTAGTACGAAAAGGATTTCTTCAGTGCGTGTGCGTTCTTAATTACAGGTGACATATTGGGAGCAACTGAGTTGAAAGGTCCAGTAAACTACAAGTATAATGATTTGAAAGCTGCAACGAAAAGATTCAGTGCTGAAAACAAACTTGGAGAAGGAGGTTTTGGAGCTGTATACAAGGTAAGTTTATGTTGTATTTTCAACACTGTCATGAAAACCGTTTACTATTTTCCCTTTTCATTGACACAAACTACTTTTAACAGGGTACTCTGAAAAATGGAAAAGTTGTTGCTGTAAAAAAACTAGTTTTAGGGAAATCAAGCAAGATGAAGGATGATTTTGAAGGTGAAGTGAAGCTTATAAGTAATGTTCATCATCGGAATCTCGTTAGACTTCTTGGTTGCTGCAGCAAAGGCCAAGAGAGAATCTTGGTTTATGAGTATATGGCAAATAGCAGTCTTGACAGATTCTTATTCGGTACATAATTCATGTCAAACACTGATAGAAACTCCATTTTTCTTTTACAAATATATTCATTTTTTTCCCATCTTGGCAACAATCTTACTTGGGATATTAACAGGTAACAGAAAAGGCTTCCTTAGTTGGAAACAACGCTATAATATAATTTTAGGCACAGCAAAGGGACTAGCATATCTACATGAGGAATTCCACGTGTCCATCATACATAGAGATATCAAGACTGCTAATATCCTGTTAAATGATGATCTTCAGCCAAAAATTGCTGACTTTGGGTTGGCAAGGCTTCTCCCAGAGAATTGTTCTCATCTCAGCACAAAATTTGCAGGAACATTGTAAGGCAAAACTAATGCGTTAACATTAATTTCTGTACATTTAACCGAGCATCAAGTCATTTCAAAAGAGACAGATTAAAAGCTTATGTAGGAAAAATGTAACATGCGCCATCTGTGAGTGCTGTTTTATGAGAAAGCTTATGCACTTGCAGGGGATACACAGCGCCTGAGTATGCAATGCATGGGCAATTATCAGAAAAGGCTGATACCTACAGCTTCGGTATTGTAGTGTTAGAAATCATAAGTGGTCAAAAGAGTACTGATGTGAAGGGTGATGAGGAGAGCAGTGAATATCTTCTTCAACGAGTAAGCAAGTTGATATAATTAACTGGGAATTGTTGTTTTTCTCTTGACATGATACCATTGCTTTGATTTTCACTTAACAGTCATGGAAACTGTACGAGAGAGGGTCTCACCTGGAGCTGTTGGAAGAGGGCATTGACCCTGATGAATATGATGGGGAAGAAGTGAAGAGAATAATAGAAATTGCTTTATTATGCACTCAAGCTACAGCTGCAGCGAGGCCAACAATGTCTGAAGTAGTAGTATTACTCAAAAGCAGGAACTCAGTGGAGCACCTCCGACCAACTATGCCTGTGTTTGTTGGAACGAATGTGATGACTCGGGAAGGAAACTCTACAAGTTCATCCAATGCTAATGCTTCCATTTCTATTGTATCAGCTCGATGATAATGGGATGTGGAAAAAATTTGAAGATATATTTTGTGACATTAGAAAGGAGACCAAATAATTGAATACTCTTCACATAAATATTTTAAAATTAATAGTCTAAGAATATTTTTGGACTAACTTTTACCATTATTGGAATTTTGTGACTCAAACAGCATTTGGTTGAAAGAATCAAAACTGTTAACTAAAAAAATATTCATATTATTAATTAGTTTAGTATATATTTTTTAAAAGTCAGTTACAAATTATGTAGTATAAATATTTATGCTTATGCTCAATAAAAGATATCAGTTTCCCTTTTATTCTTTTGTCTCTTATACGTCAAAACCAACAAGTGGTATCAGAGCAAAAAGGATCTTACGGGATCTGTGATATAACCCATAAACACCTACAATCACAATATAGCCACCACACATAAAATGAAATCTCAAACCTCATTTGCTACGGTTTCTATACCTGTATTTGATGGACAAAACTATCAAATGTGGGTTATCAAAATGGAAGCATATCTAGATGCTAACAATGTATGGGAAGCGGTAGAACAAGACTACGAAGTGGCTCCCTTGGCAGATAATCCTACGATTGCTCAAATGAAAAATCACAAAGAAAGCAGGCTTCGAAATTCTAAAGCCAAATCAATTTTGTTCACAGCTGTATCTCCAGTCATTTTCAACAGAATAATGACGTTGAAAACGGCACATGAAATCTGGAAGTTTTTGAAGGAAGAATATGGAGGCAATGAGAGAGTCAAAGGAATGCAAGCCTTGAATCTGGTTCGAGAACTTGAGATGCAGAAGATGAAAGATTCAGAGACGATCAAAGATTATGCGGACAAGCTTCTCGGCATTGCAAACAAAATACGTCTTCTAGGCACTGAGATTCCTGACTCTTGAATTGTTCAAAAAATACTTGCAACAATTCCAGAAAGATATGAAGCCACATTGACTTCCTTGGAGAACTCAAAAGATCTCTCTACTATTACCTTGGCAGAACTTTTGGAAGCACTTCAGGCCCCAGAACAAAGAAAACTCATGACAGAAGAAGGTCATATTGAAGGGGCTTTGGCAGCTAAATTTTTGAAAAAAAAGTCAGGAAGTTTCAACCACAAAAATGTTAACAAGTCCTCTCATGTTTTTCCACCATGTCCTTTTTGTAAGAAAAATAATCATCCACATACAAAATGTTGGTGGAGGCCAGATGTGAAATGCCATAAATGTGGACAATTAGGGCATGTGGAGAAAATATGCAAGTCATCAGAAAAACAAGAGAATGTACAAGTTGTGGTTGAAGACGGTGAAGAAGACATGCTTTTTGTTGTTTCTTGCTTTGCTAATGCAAGATCAACAAAAAGTTGGCTAATTGATAGTGGTTGCACGAACCACATGACTTACGATAAAGGATTATTCAAAGATCTTGATGCAACCTACAACGCAAATGTCAGAATTGGAAACGGGGCACAAATAGCAATGAAGGGTAAAGGAACCATCGCGATCAAAGGTTGCACAAGTTTGAAATTAATTACTGATGTTTTATATGTTCCTAAAATTGACCAAAACTTGTTGAGTGTTGGCCAACTTCTAGAGAAAGGCTATAAAGTTTTATTTGAAGATAAAAGCTGCATGATTAAAGATTTGGATAATAAAGAGTTGTTCAGAGTTCAGATTTGGATAAATTTGATTGATAAAGAACAATTTGTTGTGCACAAGGTTGAAGACAATATGCAGGAACAAAGGCTGCCTGAAATTGAAGAGAAATCACTCGTATGCCCGACTTTGAAATATGGAAAACAAACGAGGTTGCATTTTCCAAAAGACAAATGGAGAGCAACAAACAAGCTGCATAATCTGAATGGCAAGAAAGTAAAGCTAGTGGGTGTTAAAGTTGGTGGAAGTCAAATTAAACCAGAAAAATTGAAAGAAGAAAAGCATCCTAAGACAACTCTTTCCGAAACAAAAGCTGAAAATGCAGAGCAACAAGACAATACTGAAAAGATAAAGAAACTAGAAGTGATCAAGACTTCCAAAAGGAGAGGAACTTCAGATGATACGGACAAGGATGAAAAGACTTAAAGTATGCTGACTTTGAGTCAAGGAGGAGTATTGGAATTTTGTGACTCAAACAACATTTGGTTGAAAGAATCAAAACTGTTAAATAAAAGTATATTCATATTCTATTTTTTAGGAGAATTTTAGGCATTATTTAAATTAATTAGTTTAGTATATATTTTTTAAAAGTCAGTTACAAATTATGTAGTATAAATATTTATGCTTATGCTCAATAAAAGATATCAGTTTCCCTTTTATTCTTTTGCCTCTTATACGTTAAAACCAACAACCATTGTGCTAAATTTTGACAAAAACATGTTGAGTCTAAAAAGATGTGGGGTGACTTGGCACCCTAGGGTTTTTATATGGCCTCCACCCCCTAAAATGAAAAGCACACGGCCTTTGAGAATAGGGCAGCCGTCACACTCTTAGCTTAGCTTTCTTGTATTTAAGGAGAAATGAGAGCCAGGCCACTCACATTCGGTTTTCTTTACTTTTGAACATTTATTTTGAGGATGAACTCTTGAATGTGCATGGCCGCTGGTTTCAGGGAATGAAGTAGCGCACTTTTTTTTTGGCAACCGTTTGCATTCATGTTTCTCTTAAGCTTTGCTTGGAACATATTTTTGGAGAGCTTTGATTGATTCACGCTGTTACATTTGGAGAGAATGAAGAACACATTTCTTTTTTTTTTCTTTCTTGCAAAACGTTGTTACCTGTCTGGAATGAGTGAAACACAATTTCTTTTCTCGAAGGTTGAGCTCCCAATTTAATATTCACGCTGCTCCTCTTGATTTTTGGGGTTTTATGCACTTTGGCTTGAAGCTTGCATTCAATTGCTTTTTACTTAAAAAGTGCTGCAGCCCCCATTTACATTTGGTCCTGGTTTGAATGTTAATGGGAGGAAATGGTGTGAAAGCTGGAAGGGATGTGCTAGTTGCTTGTTTCCGTGAGTTGAAGAACACATTATTTTACTTAGAGCTGTCAAAACGGGTAACCCGGCTCGACCCGGCCCGGCCCACCACGGGTTGGTCATTTAGTGAGCCAACCCAACCCAGCTCATTTATTAGCGAGCCAGAAAAACTTGAACCCGGCCCGACCCACTATGGGTTGGTGGGTAAACGGGTTGGCTCACTAGCCCATTTAATTATTTTTTTTTAAATAAAAAATACAAACTTTCTGTAATTTAAATTTAAACAAATTTCACTCTCAAAAAATTATGTTAAAGACAATTACGATATTAGAATCTTGAATAGATAAATCCACAATATTATGCTCTCTTGAATCATCTGGAATGTCAAACCTACCTGAATGTAGTCTATCATATCAATTCTTGTAACCCTTGACCCTTGTTCTTGTTGTCTCTAAATTCACTAATAAAGATTTTCCTAATATCAGAACAATTCTGACAATCAATAAAAAAATATTAGTAAAAAAAAAGAGAACCGATACTCAATAACATCAACAAAAAATTAATAGTTTAATTTGTAACATAATTTCCCAAATTCAAAGATATCAAAAAGAGCTTGTTCAAATAATATATACTCAAATTGTTTAAATAAAATGAACAAAATCTGATACAAGCATCTCAGAACATGAAAAAAATCATTCCATGTCTTCAAATCCCCTAAAACAAAAAACAAATTCACAAACCCTATTTTTGTCATTATAGGGTTTTTGAAAAAAAAAGAAAGAGAAGTGAGAAAACAAAAATGTGGAGAAAAGAGAAGAAAAAAGGAAGGTGTTTTACCTGCTCCTTGAAGAATTTTAGTGAAGTGAGGGTGAGAGCACCGTCAAATGAGAGCAAGTACCATGAGAGTGATTTGTGAGAACAGATGTTACTTTTTTGTATAAATAGTGAGTGAAGAAAGTATTTTATTTTTTAGAGTTTCATAAATAAAATAATAAATTAAAAAAATAAAATTTGGTAGGTGGGTTGGTGGACCAACCCGGCTCACCACGGGTTCAACCCGCATGAGCCGGGTTTAAATGAGCCGGGTTGAAATCTGACCCGCATATAAATGGGTTGTATTTTTCAAACCCAACCCGACCCGAACCCATGACGGGCCGGGTTGACTCGCGGGTTGTGACCCATTTTGACGGCTCTAATTTTACTTTAGAAAAAGCTCATTGCATCTAGAGGTGATGGGACGTGTTGCAAGTTTCTTTTCCTTTATTTCTTTGAGAATGTAGAAGTGATGGCTTGATAAGGTGTTTGTGTCACGGTGCTGCTGGAGTTTATTTTTGGAGGCAATTGTTTCCTTTCTTCAAGAAGAAAATCACGCCGATTCATTTGCACGAGTTCCTTTCTTAAAAATTAAGCAATTCATATTTCTCTCTTTATGCACACGTGATGATTAAATGGGAGTAGTGGCTTGTACGGTGGTTTCATTGGAGTGAAGAAATACATTTGCTATCTTTTAAAAAGCCACGGTCAAACTGATGGAGGGAGAATGGAATTTCATCATTTTAATTGCTTTTACGAAAGGAGTGTGCGTGGATTTCAATGAAAGAATTGGATGAGCCCTTAAATAATTGTAGAAGCAACTCCATTTTGGTTTTCATCAATTGAAGAGCAGCGGATGTCTTTGGCTTTTAGAAGAGAGGAATATATTTTCTTTCATTTTAAAAGTAAGGGAGGTCATGCCTAATGGTAGAAAAGTTTTATGTTTTATTATTCTTCTTGTTTTAGAATATTTTACATTATATGTTGAGTTGTTTTTCATCTTTTTAATTGAGTGTTGCATTTTAATAGCTTTAACTATGTTTAGATATTTATAAGTTGCAGTGTTTAGTTTAATGTTTTGATGCACTTTAATGCTTTCAATTATATTCTGTTGTGTTAGACCTAATTCCTGAACCGCAGTTTGATTCTTGAGAGACGACCTAGGAGTTACTTCCTAGTTTATACTGCATTCTTTATGCACATTAAATTTGTATGGGGTGCGACACCTATCAAATTTTGGCGTCGTTGCCGAGGACCAACGGTTCAATTTTAGGTCTTTTGTTGTGTTAGTGTGTTGTGTGTGTGTTAGTATGTGTTTTGTCTTGTATGTTTGAGTATGTGTGTTTTGTTGGTTTAGGTATTTTTGCGTGTTTGAAATTTTTGTGCTATCGTTTCATGGTTGTGGGGTGTTGTGACTTAGTGCATGACTAGGGGCAATCCTGGGCCCATACCACCCTTTGATCCTGAGATTGATAGGACGTTTCATAGGTTAGCTAGGCATTCTAGGAATTTGTCTTTAGAGTCTGTTTTTGAGTCTGTTCCATTAGATATTGTGCATCCTACAAATGATTTTTAATCCACTGCTCAGTACTTTGTGCATATTGCATCTGCACCTGATTCTGATTCTGTTTCTGTTATGTTTCACATTGAGAACAATATGGCACAACTTCCACCTCGTGAGAAGACTTTTTGGGAGTTGGCTGCACCTGATTTCAGTTATGAAAGCTTGTGCGTCCAATATCCTGATGAGGACATACCATTTGTTCTTAAGACTGGACTAATCCATTTGTTGCCCAAGTTTCATGGCCTTGCAGGTGAGTGTCCGCACAAGCATCTAAAAGATTTCCACTATGTTTGTTCAACTATGAGGCCTCAAGATGTTCCTGAGGATCACATCTTCTTAAGGATATTCCCTTATTCACTAGAAGATATGGCAAGGGAGTGGTTGTATTGCTTAGCGCCTAGATCCATCAGTAGATGGGATGATATGAAGAGGTTGTTCTTAGCAAAGTTTTTCCCAGCATCCCGAACCACAGTTATCAGAAAGGACATAACAAGGATTAGGCAGCTTGGTGGAGAAAGCTTATATGAGTATTGGGAGAGATTCAAGAAGCTGTGTGACAGTTGTCCTCACCATCAGATACCAGAACAACTCCTTCTCCAATATTTCTATGAAGGCCTCAACAGCATAGATAAGAGTATGATTGATGCTGCCAATGGTGGAGCACTAGGAGCTACGACCCCTACTGAAGCCAGACACTTGATTGAGAAGATGGCTTCCAACTCCCAGCAGTTTAGCACTAGGAGTGATACCATTATGGTGAAGGGAGTACATGATATTGCTACCCAGTCTTCATCATCTGCTGATAGGAAATTGGAAAGCAAGCTCGATTCTCTTATGAGTTTGATGTCACAGATGGCTTCTAATCAGAGACCAACATCTCCATCTACATTTGTTGCACGAATGTGTGGTATATGTCTTTCCAGTGAGCACCATACAAATGACTGCCCTGCTTTGCAGCAACCTACTGGCCATAATGCATCTCCAGCCTATGCTGCAAACATACAAACCAATAGGCACCCACAACAGGAAAATTATGACTTGTCCAGCAACAGGTATAACACAGGGTGGAGGAATCACCCAAATCTTAGATGGGCCAATAATCCACAGCAACAACAGCAGCCACAACAACCACCACATTTCCAGAATGCTACAGGTCCTAGAAAACCATATGTGCCTCCACATGCACAGAGATATCAGAGGCAACATCAGCAAGAGATTCCTGTCCAGCCAGAACCTTCCATTCCTTCTTCAGAGCTTACATTAGAGGACTTGTTTAGGCAGATTCAACAACTAACTACCCAGAGTATGTAGCATCAGCAGGAAACTCGCGCTTCAATTCAAAGTCTTACTAACCAGATGGGTCAGATGGCAACACAGATCAACCAGGCACAGTCACAAAATTCTGATAAGCTACCATCTCAAACTATGCAAAATCCAAGGAATGTGAGTGTCATTACCCTCAGATCCGGGAAGCAGATTGTTGTGCCCACAGAGCTAACTCCTACACCCACACCTGCTACTTGTCACAGAAAAGAGGACCAGGCTGGTCCAAGCAGGACATTTGAGGTGGGGGGACCTTCTTCCTCTTCTGGTGGTTGTTCTTCTTCTCCAGGTGGACCTTCTTCTTCTTCCACCACTACCACCAATGCATCTCCTCCTTTGCCTGAGCGACCTATCCCTCTTCCCTTTCCTCCAAGGGCGATTCCTAGCAAAAAGATGGAAGAGGTGGATAAGGAAATATTGGAAACCTTCAGGAAGGTAGAGGTGAACATACCTCTACTTGATGCAATCAAGCAGATTCCGAAGTATGCAAAATTCTTGAAGGAGCTGTGCACACACAAGAGAAAGATGAAAGACAATGAAAGGATCAACATGGGTAGGAATGTATCCGCACTCATTGGTAAGTTGGTCCCGCACATTCCTGAAAAGTGCAAGGACCCAGGTACATTTTGCATTCCTTGTGTGATTGGAAATAGTAAATTTGAAAATGCCATGCTTGATTTGGGTGCCTCTATAAATGTCATGCCTTTGTCTATATATAAATCTTTGTCTCTTGGTCCTTTGCAACCTACGGGTGTGGTCATTCAGTTGGCCAACAGGAGTGTTACCCACCCAACAGGTTACATAGAGGATGTCTTGGTTAGGGTTGGTGAATTGATTTTTCCTGCCGATTTTTATGTTTTGGAAATGGAGGAGAGATTCTCTCATGGATCTGCTCCCATCATCTTAGGCAGACCATTTTTGAAAACTGCCCGAACCAAGATTGATGTGTATGCTGGAACTTTATCCATGGAATTTGCTGATATTGTGGTTCACTTTAATATTTTTGATGCAATGAAGTTCCCAGCTGAGGACCATTCTGTTTTTAAGATTGACATGTTGGATGACATTATTGATGAATATGCTGTTGATGAGTTTGATTCTTTGCATAAGAAAAAGCATTCTTTTCTATCTTCTCTACATACATGCATTGAATTTGAACTTGAGAATGATGTTGATTTTGATATCCATGATGTTGATGATGTATCTGTGATGGATATTGATTTGGAGTCTGATGAGATGAGTGTTTTGCTTTTACCTGTGAATTCTTTAGAGTCAGAATGCACTAACCATGTTGCAGGAAGTATAAATGAATCTGACTTGCAGGCACCCACTCTTGAGTTGAAACAGCTCCCAGATAACCTCAAGTATGCATACTTGGAGGGTGATGAGAAGAAACCGGTGATCATTTCCACCTTCCTTGATGTTGTTCAAGAGAAGTTGTTGAGTGTGCTAACAGAGCACAAAAAGGCCATTGGTTGGAGCTTGGATGACATACCTGGTATTAGCCTATCCACATGTATGCACAAAATTCTTTTGGAGGATGGAGCTAAGCCAGTCAGGCAGCCACAGAGAAGGCAAAACCCCGTGATTATGGATGTCATTAAGAAGGAGGTGATGAATCTTCTGCAAGCTGGGATCATCTACCCAATTTCAGATAGTCAATGGGTGAGCCCAATGCATGTTGTGCCTAAGAAGACTGACCTCACTGTAGTGAAAAATGAGAGGGATGAGCTTATCCCCACAAGAGTGCAGAACAATTGGAGAGTCTGCATTGATTATAGGAGGCTCAATCAGGCAACAAGGAAAGATCACTTCCCCCTGTCATTCATTGATCAGATGCTGGAGCGCCTGACAGGTAAATCTCATTATTGCTTTCTTGATGGTTTTTCTGGTTATTTTCAAATCAATATTGCTCCTGAGGATCAAGAGAAAACCACATTCACCTGCCCCTTTGGCACTTTTGCCTATAGGAGGATTCCTTTTGGCCTATGCAACGCCCCTGGTACCTTCCAGCGGTGCATGCTTAGCATTTTTAGCGACTTTCTTGAAAGTTGCATAGAGGTGTTTATGGATGATTTTATTGTGTATGGATCCTCATTAGATGTATGCTTAGATAGTTTGGAGAAAGTTTTGAAAAGATGCATAGAAACAAACCTTGTTCTCAATTTTGAGAAATGTCATTTTATGGTAGAACAAGGTTTGGTTCTAGGGCATATCATTTCTAGCAAGGGAATAGAAGTAGATCCTGCAAAAATATCTGTGATTTCGCAATTGCCTTACCCCTCTTGCGTGCGAGAGGTTCGATCTTTTCTTGGACATGTAGGTTTCTATAGGCGTTTCATCAAGGATTTCAGCAAGAAAGCACTTCCCTTGTCCAAACTGTTGCAAAAAGACATTGAGTTTGACTTTGATGACAAATGCAAACAGGCTTTTGATTGCCTGAAGGAAGCTTTGACCACCACTCCGATCATTCAGGCATCGGATTGGACAGTCCCATTTGAGCTTATGTGTGATGCATCTAGCTATGCATTAGGGGCTGTCTTGACACAAAAGGTTAACAAGCTGCCGCGAGTGATCTATTATGCTTCCAGGACTTTGGATGCTGCCCAAGCAAACTACACCACCACTGAAAAAGAGCTGTTAGCTATTGGTTTTGCTCTTGATAAGTTTAGATCATATTTGCTTGGATCACCTGTTATTGTATTCACTGACCATGCAGCTCTAAAGTTTCTTTTGAAGAAGGCTGAGTCAAAGCCAAGGTTGATCAGGTGGATGCTCCTACTCCAAGAATTTGACCTGCAAATCCAAGACTGGAGTGGAGCACATAATTTGGTTGCAGATCACCTCAGTAGGATTGAGAGAACTGAGGACGAGGCTAATGTTTTGCCTATCCAGGATGACTTTCCTGATGAGAGTTTGTTGATGGTTTCACTTTGTCACCCTACTCCTTGGTCTGCAAATATTGTAAATTATTTGGTTGCTTCTGTTTTTCCTCCCTTAGCATCTCGTGCTCAAATTGCTAAAATTAAGAGCGATGCTAAGTATTACATTTGGGATGACCCATATCTGTGGAAGCTGTGCAGTGACCAGGTTACTAGGAGATGCATTCCGGACCATGAGATTGAGTTGGTCCTACATTTCTGTCATGCCTCCTCACCTGGTGGTCATCTGGGAATTCAAAGAACGGCTCGCAGGGTGCTTGATTATGGTTTCTATTGGCCCTCCATCTTCAAGGATGCGAAGATGATTTGCAGCACTTGCGAGCCATGTCAAAGAGCAGGAGGATCACTTTCATGGAGACAACAAATGCCTCAATAACCCATGCTGTTCTGTGAGGTATTTGATGTCTGGGGTATAGACTTTATGGGTCCTTTTCCTGTTTCTTTTGGTTTCTCTTACATTCTCCTTGCTGTGGATTATGTTTCAAAATGGGTGGAAGCTAGAGCCACCAGGACTAATGATGCTCGGGTTGTTGTGGATTTTGTTAGATCTCACCTATTTTGTAGGTTTGGAGTGCCTAGAGCAATTGTTAGTGACCAAGGAACCCGTTTCTGCAACAAATCCATGCAAGCTTTGCTTAAGAAATATGGGGTGGTGCACAGAGTCTATACACCATACCACCCCCAAACAAATGGGCAAACTGAGATTTCAAACAAGGAGATAAAGAGGATTTTGGAGAAGATTGTCCAGCCCAATAGGAAAGATTGGAGTAATAGGTTGGACGATGCTCTTTGGGCCCACAGGACTGCCTACAAAGTACCCATAGGGATGTCTCCTTATCGGGTTGTCTTTGGAAAGACATGTTATTTACCAGTTGAGATTGAGCATCAGACATATTGGGCTGTGAAGTCTTGCAACTTCTCCATGGACCAGGCTGGAGAGGAAAGAAAGTTGCAACTAAATGAATTGGATGAGATCCGATTGCAGGCCTATGAGAACTCGAAGTTCTACAAGGAAAGGACAAAGAAGTTCCATGATAGTGCTATTGTTAGAAAGGACTTTGAGGTTGACCAACAAGTTTTATTGTATAACTCTAGGCTCGGACTCATGGGTGGTAAGTTGAGATCAAAGTGGATTGGACCTTTTGTTGTGACTAAGTTTATCCTTATGGTGCAGTAGAGATCCAAAGTCTATCCACAGCTAAAAGCTTCAAGGTGAACGGGCACAGACTGAAGCTTTTCCTCAACAATCCTTCTTTGTTGGATGCAGTGGTGGAGGAGACGTCTTTGGTCGACCCCACCTATCTTTCCCTCTGACTCAGGGAGTTTCTTTTCTCATTCCCTTCTCACTTTTATTGCACTTTGTCTATATCTTTTGACTGTTCTGATTGTTGATCTAATGATTATGAGACACTGAGGACATTGTGTAGTTTAAGTGTGGTCTATCAGGGGAGATTTTTCTTTGTTTAGGTCTTGTTTTCTAGGTAGTTTTGTGGTGTCTTGTGTACAGTTTTACTTGTTTCTCTTGATTTCTAAACCTTGCTTAGGTTGTAGATGCGTCTTTCACTTCATTGATACTCTGATTAGTTGAAAATCCTTGCTTTTTTTTACTTGGGAAGATGATTATGATGTTTGAGAGGTTGATTTGATTGCGACAATTACTCTGTGTGAGAATTTGAGCCACTTGATATTCTTTCTTGTGTGTGATATGTCTCTTGATTGCTTGCACATATGCCTTGGCTTGACTCTTGTTGATAATTCTTGATTGATATGCATGTTTGGAAGTGATAAAGACAGTTTTGTTCTTGAGCCTCTCTAGCCAAATAAGCTTACCTTGTGTTGATCCTTTGATAAACCCTTTTGAGCTTGTACTTTCCCCATTTCTTTGTTTTGCTCATACACTAGCCCTAAGTGAAAAACCATTATTACCTTAACCTTAGGGAATTTTGGAGTTTTGGAAGTGTTTTAGGAACAAGTGTGGTCTCCTTGGGGATTTAGATGAATTGGCTAGTTGATTCCTCTTCTTGTTTTTGTTTCTGTAAATATGTTGTGTACATCTTGTCTCTGAAATTTGTGTTCTAAATAGAGAGAAAAGAAAAGAGACAGGATGAGAAAAACAAAAAAACAGAGAAAAAAGAGAAAAATACAAAAAATTTGTGTGAATAATGGAGTCAAGAAGAGGATTGAATTAGAGATTTTGGGTGTGATTTGACTGTGTTTACACTTGTTCCCCATAGCTCCTCTATTTCTTTTGGTTTATAGCTTCTCATCCATATTTATCCTCCGTTATCCTTGGCCTCATTTCACCCATAAAAGACCTTTCGATTTGAACATGCATATGTTTTGAGTGTTGATATTAGAGACTTGCCAAGACTGTTTGTTGCTTGCTTTCTTGAGCGCATTGAGTTGACATAGCTTACCCTAGACACTTGAGAGAAACACTGATAGTGCATTTGTGAGGTTTTGTTGCTTTTGATTCACCTCTTGAGTTGATTGATCATTTTACCATGTCTTGAATTGCTTGGATGACTTCATGAGTATCTGCTTTCTTTGATTCTGTGTTGGATGCTGTCTACTTCTTTTCTTTGTCCAGATTTCTTGAGGATTGTGTAATTTTGTTTGTTTCCGTCCTTGTTAGTCTTTGTTTTCTGTGTGTTGAGACTGTGTCACTTTCCTGATGTCCGTTGAATTGTTCCTTGATTTGCATCTTGATTTTTTCTAGGAGTGCAAAAGACTAAGTGTGGTATATTTTGATGAGTCAATATTTTCTTGACTTCACCTAGTTTATTGTGCTAGAATTAATCAGGAATTGTGCTTAATCTCCCTCCCTAGTCTCTAAAGCAAACAAGAAAGAACCTTCCTGTGAGACTATATATACACAAAGAAGATTAAATCAGGATAAGCTATGACTGAAAAAACTTGTCTGTTGGTGAAAGTTAGTGGCTTTAAGCTTGATCTAGTGCTGATAATGTTGTTCATGGCACAGTTGGAAATACACAGCCACATCTACTGAACAAGGGGTGCAGCGCATACAACTCATCCAACTTGCCTATCTTCTTTGAGAATATCAATAAAACGTTTTCAAGTCTGAAAGCACAAATTAGCAATAATCAGAACAGGCACTTTGCCACAGCAAATAGCACCAGGGGAGAGGTGCTAACATATGCTATGTTTCAATGAAGAAACTATCTCTCAAAAACTGAATGTCTTGCTTGCTTCAACACTGCCTCCACCCAAATCCGCAACTGCTCTGCTGCCAACGGTGCCAGAATCATATACGGCGGTTGCTTCCTCAGGTTTCTTATTCATATTATACATTAAACATACCACATGCTACACATAATTTTATTTGGATCTTCTTAGTCAAATATAGAGTCAATTTGTCTATATGTTTGAATTTGATGTCGCTTGGTTTGACAAGGTACGAGACTGAGAGGTTCTACGAAGAGACTACTGAACTTGGGAATGGTGAATCTTGTGGAAACACCAGTGCAATGGTTGTTGGTTTTAGCTTAGCTGCTCAACAAGTGCTAATGCAGCTCAAACAGTAACACCTAAAATTAAAGGTTTTTATGCAGCTACTAAGACAATAATGGCTGGTGGTGGTGCAATTTATGCTGTTGCACAATGTGTTGAAACTGCCGCAGAGAATGATTGTTTGAGATGCATGCAAGTTGGATACAACAACTTACAAAGTTGTCTTCCCAACACAGAGGGTAGAGCATATGATGCTGGTTGTTTCATGAGATACTCCACCACACCCTTCTTTCCTGATAACCAAACCATTAATATCACACCCTATTTAAAACGAGGTGAATTCATGACAGCAATTTCCTTCCTTTGTTTTTAGATTAGTGAATGTAATTCATGTGATGCTCTAGCTGATTTTTACTTATATAATGAGTGTTCTTAATTTTACATAAATTGGAAATTTTGAATAGTTACGATTATAAAAATTAACCCTGATAACATAAAACCAGTTAATAAAAACAGGGCAACCGAGTTAATGACTTTTTTGTATAGCAGGAGGTTCAAGAAAGAAGTGGATCATTGTAGGTGTTGTTGTAGATGCAACCTTAAAATCAGAGTTTTCACATAAGAAGCATTCAAGGGAACTATAGATTTGGACAAAATAATGGATGATTTTTGTCATGTTGAAGCTGCTTGTTCTATGATGTTTGACAATAATGGCAAAATTGATGCGCAATCAAACCAAAAGACTGTTATGTCTGAAAACCTTGCTAATGCAATCCATGAATTTGTGAATCAGATGAGATTGAATGGGAAAGATCTGCATGAAGATGGACAATTCCTTAGCTCACGTGAACTCATGGAAGCACTTCAGGTCATAAGTTCAGATAAGCAATTGTTCCTTAAACTTGAAAAAAGCCAAATTCGCACTTGCTGAAATACATTCAGGAGTTTGAAAATGTTCAAGGGAGCGATGGCAAAGAATGCAGTTCACTTACTGCTTCCAACTGCTCTGAACTAGAACTTGTTAGTCTAAAACAAACTAGGGAGAATACCAACCGTAAGCATCTTAACTTTTTCAGGAAAAGTGGGAAGTCTCAATCAAAATATCTGACAAATGAAAACGGAAAAACTGAGTTTTCAAATAGAATTGTCATTCTGAAACCTGCACTAACCGGCATTCAAATTTCTGAAAGTGAAAGCAACCTTGCCTCATTGCTAGATTCTGGTGATGTTGCCCATTACAAAGGTCCTTCTGTGAGAGTTGGTTCTCATTTTTCTCTTACAGAGATAAAAAGAAAATTGAAACATGCCATGGGGAAAGGAGAGGCATGGAAACCCACGAAAGCTCCTATTGAACGTCAAAATAAGTTGCCAAGAGGCAAATGCAAAGATAATACTGGAATGAGATCTCCTAATAAAGACCATTTCTTCATTGAAAAGATTGCAAGACCAATGTTTGATGTCATGAAGGGGAACAGGACTGATACACTGAAGGATTCTGAAATGATCGTAGAACAAGAAAGTGGTATTCCCAAGCTTAGTGCTTCTAACTTATATGTTGAGGCAAGGAAACATCTGTGTGAGATGCTAGATAACGGTGATGAAAACACAGACATTTCAACCAGGCAGATTCCCAAAACCCTTGGGAGAGAATACTTTCGTTTCCCGAGTACAACTTTTCACCTGTAGAAAGTCCTGGAAGGGATTTTGAGCATCATTCTGTGTCTGCACAGGCAATATCTTCTCCCTCTGGAAAAACTAGGGAAGTTAGTGAGGATATTTCCTCCCCAGAACCAGCAACCTCAGTTGGTTTTCCAGCTCAGGAAACTAACAATTCAGAAGAGAAGTCATGCGATGATGGAATCTCTAATAATAAAGTACAAGAAATTAAGCCATTGTCAAATTTCTCCGATGATGTTGGTCCTGTTGATACATCTGAAGTCTGTTGTCCTATTAGAGATGTGACAGTTACTGAAGGTACCATGTTCAACTTCAAAGTACATGACCAAGCTGTAGATGCTGTGATAAAATTTCAGTTTGTATGCATGCTTATATACATTTCTTTTTTTGCGCTTATCATTTCTGACCTTTGATGCAGACAATGTTGAACCTGCAGAAGAGAAAAATGGGTTGGAATCAGATCTTAATGGCTTCATCGTAGGACAGGACCAAAAAATTGATATCTCAGAAACTCCTGATGGTGCAAAATGTTCTGGATGTTTGAATCAGGTAATGTCACTTCCTACATCATACTTTTATGTAAATACTTTGGGAATGAAAAGACTGATGTTAGAAATATAGTCAAAGTTTTATAACGACACCTAAGGATTTCTTCCACAGCCCCTACATTTATTGGAAGTTGAAACTATCATTTGGTTCTTTTACAGGATGAGGATATAACAGAAGAGAACCAACTATCATCTCTACCGACGTCTCCTCACTCTTTGATCTCTAAGAAAAATGGAGAGCTAGAATGTGGTATAGATTTATCTGGGGGACCGAGTCCTGTATCAGTTCTTGATACATCATTTTCAGATGATGTCTCTGGACACTCCAGATGTCAACCTGGTAAGCATTCCTTCACTACAGCCTCAAAGAGCATCTCTAGCTATGTTCTTAATAGTTAAAACTATATCTTAAAAACAAGACCTAGAACATTTTTGTTGCAATTGTTCTATTGTCTCTAAACTCTAAACTAGAAGTAGAAATAGAAACAGGATACTGGTTGGGAGGGTTCCAGAAATCTACTCTTTATCTATACAATAAACTGTTACAGTTACAATTGAAATTTTCATATCAATTCAATAAAATTGAAATCTATGTCATTTTTTTTTATCTTACTATAAATTATAACAAGATTAATAACTTAAAAAATGTTTCCTTATATTTCAAGTATTTTTATTTCAGTTTTAAAGTAAACTAATCTTTACACTGATATTATATATTTTTTAGTTTTCTTAAAAGTATTAATAAAATATGAAATTTATTCACATAATGGATAAGGAAAAATGGTAGTTGATCTAGAAATAGTCAGTCTCGGATATTTATACGGTTTCATATTCTTGCCCCTTTTATTCCCTACATATGAACAATAGTTGGAACTGTTTTGAATTGATGCCCTAACCCTTTTTGTTTGTCATATTAATTTTACTTATTTTCAGTTAACTTACCGGTACAACCTCTACAAATTCAATATGAAGAACACGAATCTTCACCTGCAGAACAATTTGACACAGGAAAATATAGTTTTGGAGAAAATGAATTGATATATGATTACATCAAAGTTGTCTTGCATGCCTCTGGTTTGACAAGAGATCAGTTGTTGGTGAAATGCCTTACCTCTGACAAAATACTAGATTCTTCCCTCTTTGATAAGGTAGAGTTCTTCTCCAACCTACTTTGCCACGACCAGACACTAGTGTAGTCTTTTTTGCCTTTTGGCACCGGTTTTTGAACAGAGACATATACAGATTAGGTAAAAAGTCTAGACCTTTATGCCTCGGTTCTGAATCGAGACAAAAAGTGGGATGATTTCGCCTCGGTTCGAAGCCAACCGATGTAGTATAATATTTTTCTAGAAGCTCCTATTTGACTCTATCAACGAGGTCCTGATGGAGGTTTGTCAGCATTATTTTGGGATGTCACCTTGTGTTTCATTAGCAAATCCTTGCATGAGGCCAGCTAAGTATGAAAAGGCTTACTTTCAAGGTCTGGGAAGGAGTGTGCTGGCATGTCCTTCCCTTGCCCCCACCACGCACTTTAGAGCAAATTGTTAGGAAAGACATGGCAAGAAGGGGTACTTGGATGGACCTTGAACTTGATGCTGAAACAATTGGTTTTGAAATGGGGGAGGCCATTCTTACTGAACTGATGGAAGACACAATTTTGAGTCTTGTGAGTGAAAGTTCAGTAAGTATTTAATTTGACTTGAAGGACAATTAGAGCAATTTCCATTTGTAAAGGATTACTCACTGTCTTCTGATCATACAAAGTTTAAAGGGATTCCTATGTGAGGTGGAAGGGAAGCAAAGAGGGGATAGGAATTGATTAACAAGAACACTGGAGAGTTATAGAGTTCTTCAAAGCATACTTGGGACTTTGGTACTGTTTCTTTTCAGCCTACCAGACTAATTTGATATTTCATAATATATTGTGAATGAGGATACTCAAATAAGGATCATAATATATTGTGAATGAGATACTCAAATAAGGAACAAGAAGTAAATGGGGAGCTATGGGAGTTGCTTCTTGCCAAAGTGAAAAATCTAGGCTTGTTTACTATGACAAAGAAAGCAACAGTCTTGTTGAGGTGTGACTCACTTAACCCATTGAAGGGTCAAAGGTGTTTGATTGTAGATTTTGTAAAGTTTGATTTGCTGATCCCATTAGAAGGCGTGTTATAATTTTGTTTGTATCATCTTTTGTATATTTGCTTTTTGCTTAACCTATTGATTTCAGGAACTTATAAAATTGTATACACTCAGCTTTTTGTGGTTTGCAAGGAAACTGAGCAGGAATATGAACCACATGTGACAACAAAAAAATTAGGAAGCTGTCTGTTTATTGTTGTTCTTGCTTTTGCTTCTTTTCTTTCCTTACCCCAATCACTTAAATTTTTAGCTCAAAATGGCAAGTATAGTTTTATCAATTAAAGTACTTTGGGTATGAATACTGATACTTATGTAGTCTTACGCATATATTAGCGGTTTGTGTTCCAAAATGTTGAAGAGTTGCAAACTGAGCGTTTTAATTGAGGTAGAAAAAAGTCAGTTCTCTTCTGAATGTCAGAGTACAAGCCAAATAGTTGGGATAATTTTATAAACATATATATTTAATAGCTAAATATAAATTTTAGTATCATTCTTTAAAAAGAAAAGTGTTTGTGACGAAAACGTTCAGTCAGTTAATAGTGAACAAACGTGTCAATAATTAGCTAAGTAGCGATAACTGGTATAAGGTAACGCACTAACTTAAAAATATGTAACTAGAAAAACGCCATTGATCAAGTCACTATAGCTTTGTATAAACAATTTAAGCTGAAATTTTCCCATTCACTATAGGTCACAATACGTACAGATCTGTCCCATGAATGATTCTTGAGCTGATCTATCAATGAACACCATAGATTTTATGCACCAAGCAAGAACACCATGGACTGATCACACAATAATATCAGTTACACGTAAAAATATACGTGCTCAACTGTCAAAAGGTCAATCAAGAAAAATATACATTAAGCCAAAATTGCAAGAAGGCAAATGAAAAATGTGATACATTACAGCCTTGCAGCAAAAAAGAACTCATCAGTGAATGTCACTTCTGCTTCTTATTTCGCAATATAGAAGAGGTCAAAGGTACCGTTGCCTTCCTCTTAGCAAACGCATTAGTTCTGCTATCTAAGTCCTCGTTGTCTTCATCCTCACCTAAATCATCTCTCGCAATTGTGGCAGACTCTTTAGCAATATTGGCTGCTTTTCTTTTTTCAACAGTCAATTTGGCATACAACTTCTTTTCGACAGGGTCATCGGAAGGTACAATTTTTGACTGGCGTGAAACTTTTGCACCTAGACCAAGCCTATAAAGTTGTGTAATAATATAGCGTAAGCAATATCTGTCGTGACAAACAAACAAGTGCATCATAACATAAACAATAAATTTACTACTGACCCGGAAGGTCTACCCTCTAAATCCGCATTTGTCCTATGATCATCAGCATCTTTGCTCATATTATTTACCCATAACTCGGCCTGCCAATCAGAATAGTTGACGTTTAAGTACGAGAACCAAATTAGCAATATTTTGATATAAATCAAGAGGAGCAAATCGTTCAGAAAGATGGAAATCACTCTAGTATATATTAAGTTCCAGGCTTAACCAAGCTACTTTACTAACAAGTCACACACACGTTTAATAAAATGTTCATTGTCGCCAGTGAAATGAATGAACATTAATACTGCACAAAAAGAGTTGACAGCCACAAAATACATATGACAAGAGGGGTAAAAAAAATTGCTTACCAATTTCAATGCCTTGTCCAACTTAACAATTTGGGGAGCACCAGTTTTCTTGGATGTTTCTGTGACACTCATTTCAAGCTCGTGCCCTGTTAAATCGAAAAGAAAGAATTAATATACACTCATACCTCTATATGTTAAATATTTGAAACCATGATATACACTCATACATATGCTTTCTATTCTGACACTGATATTTGAGCCACATACTCCCAATCCAACTTTTCATTCCCAACAACCCCGCATCTATTCAATACACTCATCCTAAGCTAGAGTTGAAATTTATCTAGCAGCAGCCACATGCAAACCTGTTTGTGTTCTATACATAAATATTAACACTCATATGATACTTCGAGTATAGAGTAGCAGAAGCAGAACCTGGTTTAATTTACACCTGTAAAATATATCACAGATTAGATTACCAAAATACTAATAACCGCCAATATCATCCAATTTCAGGAAACACTCCGTTTTGTTAGTAGGAGTACTTAACCTTAGGGTCTAAATGCAAGAATGGTTCAACAAAAGCAGTACAGGAGCAAAGTGAAGACATGTTAAATTAAAACCATTCAGAATGTTAAACCCAATGTGCTGGAACCTTCTACACGTCCTGTGCCTCAGTCCCTGCTCGAAACCCCAAAAGCTACAACCCACATCCCGTGCACCAGCCACTGCTCCAAACCCTAATAGCTACAACTCACATCCTATGGCCCCCAACCCCTGGTTTGAACCCTACAATACAACCACCAAACCCCAACAGCTACAACCTAGGTTATCGAAATTGCTTGTAGGTGATGAAATCTGCAGAACTCACCTGGGTAATAATTCCGTGGTTCAACGATAGGTAAATCTAATTTTTCAAGTAAATTCATGAACAAAAGGAAAAAAAAATAAAAAAATTTGGACCATTTCTCGATTTGTGCGTGTCATCCTTGCGCAGGGGCCATGCTAATCTTCTCTGTATCGTTCCAATTTTATCGGATGTCCCCGAAGGGACAGCATTGGCGGCTGGGCGTGGGTTTATAAAGATAAAAGTTATCTCATGCTTAGACGATGTGGGAGTTAAATGGAAACACTCTTGAGGTAATGTTGGGTACCTAGTCTTTATTAAATAATTATTTTAGTCCCTGCTTTGATTTGTTGAAAAAATAATAGGTGGAAAAAAAATAAGATTAGAAAAATAGTAAAATTGTTTTGTTATTTCTATACAGTGATCTACTCAAGTAACACAATATTAAGAAAAGAAATGGTAAGATGTCCAATCAAAAGTAGAGTGCAGAGTTATGATAGAACTACCTACTACTGATGGATGATGCTAGCAAGTAATAAAAATGGATAGATATTCATTCTTTTGTCCACAAAAATAATATATTGAAAGAGAGAAAATGCATCTTCCTTCTTGTTTGTTCATGAGGATTGTGGAGATTTTCTCCATACGAGCACTGAGCAACACTTTGTTTTGCATATATTTTGTTCACTCTAGCTATAAATGCTTAAAGGGTGTGAAAAATGTCTTCTCTCTGTTGCATCTAACAATCAGATACACATACAAGTCAATATATATATATATATATATATATATATATATATATATATATATATATATATATATATATATATATATATATATATATATATATATATATATATACTTTTTTCATATAATCATCTTGTGTCTTTCTTCATCCTAAGTAAACATATGGTTTACACAAGATTATTGGATGGAAAACAACAAACATCTGCATAGTTTCTAAACCTCTCAATTCCTCATTGATTTATCTACATAAAGAACATCTTCAAAACATAAAAAACTCTAGAATAGCTCTCTAGTACTGCTTTCCCTACATCCTGCAAAACATAATAACCATTCTTAGTCGATGATCCCAAATTTGAAATATTTAGTACTGGAAGTGGAGGTCTACTTCTCATCATCCTTGCAGTGTTTGCCTTTCGAAGATCCAGAAAACCTAGGACGTTTCCAAGAGGTAAGTTATAAATTTTGAAATCTTTAACTTCATTATGCTTAATGGTGCTTTGCATCCCATATAAGTTTAAATTGCTATTGTAATATCTTTTTATTGTTGGATAAACTTAAATTAGGATGTTTTTGTTATTTTATTAATTTCTTTTTTAGTCTTATTTTTTATTCTTGTAAATAGTTTTAACTTTAAAGAGATTTAGTTTTTGTTATTGTTTAACTACAGTTTGTTCCTATTACTCTACAATGTGCTTGAATGCTTGAGAGGAAAAGAGGGGCTGAGATATGGCAAATCAAGTAAACGGTATATCCCTATCACAATTGACAGTCAATTATGATAATTGGAATATACAGATGAAAGCTTTTCTTGGATTTCAAGACATGTGGGATGTAGTAGAGAATGAATACCAATAACCAATAAAGAATGAAGAGTTGACGACATCCCAAATTCCTGTGTTGAGAAAGACGCAAATCAAAGATAAATCGACTTTGTATCTATTGTACAAAGTGGTTGAAGAATCTGACTTTGAGAAGATAGCAAAAGTTGCGTCTTTCAAGAGAAGCGTGGAAGATCTTAGAAATGCGTATAGAGGGAATAATCGCCTTAGAAAAGTCCGACTTCAAATCCTGATGCGAGCTAAGAGTTTGAAAATTTGAAAATGGAAGAAAAAGAAGGGATGTTCGAGTACATAACTCGAGTAAAGACGAGGGTAAATAAACTGGATAGGAATAGGAATGGAGAACAATTTCCAGCTAGCCGGATTGTGGAAAAAATTTTGATATCATTAACAAATAATTTCGAAAACATAGTTTGTGCCATCGAAGAGTCCAAAAACCTATCAACACTCTCAGTTGAAGAGCTTACTTTATCATTTGAGGTGCACAAGTAAAAGAGAAGGAAGAAGAAATAGTCCCTTGATCAAGCTGAAATGAAATGAAATTGCTTCATTATGCACTCAAGCTAACAATGTCTGAAGTAGTAGTATTACTCAAAAGCAGGAACTCAGTGGAGCACCTCCGACCAACTATGCCTGTGTTTGTTGGAATGAATGTGATGACTCGGGAAGGAAACTCTACAAGTTCATCCAATGCTAATGCTTCCATTTCTGTTGTATCAGCTCGATGATAATGGGATGTGGAAAAGGGTCTCGTTCACTTCAACTAACAAGTTAACAGAATAATTCAGATATATGTGTATTGCTTTTCACTTCAGTCGTTTATGAATGGTACAATTAAAGTAGAACGTAGGTTAGTGACAGGTGGTTTAAGATATTTTATTTTGTAATAGAATGAACATGCCAACACTCGTTATTTTTCTTTCTAAATCATCATGGAGTTGCATATATCTTCCAAAGTTGTCTAAATTCTTTGTTTGAGTGCGCCACTATATGAAGTGGGTAGCTATGGAAATCATTCACTTACTGCATCTCTCTCTCTCTCTCTCTCTCTCTCTCTCTCTCTCTATATATATATATATATATATATATATATATATATATTATATAACTTCTAAACGTAACCAAATACTTGTGTGTTCTGTCTCTTAGTATTTCAAACAGCTAGAAGTTGTGATGCTGAAACCTAATCTACTGATCTTAATCTTGATATGGTGCTGCACTGTTAATATTGTTCATGCATATGGTTCAGTTGCAAACCCACAAACACATTTTCTAAACCAGAGGTGCAGCAAATACAACGCATCCAACTTGCGTAGCTTCTTTGGCAGTATCAATGAATCGTTTTCAAGGCTCAGAGATCAAGTTAATAATCATAGAAAACACTTCGTCACTGCAGAATTACAAGCCAGGGGAAAGATCCTCACACATACCATGTTTCAATG
This sequence comes from Vigna mungo, assembly GCA_036885675.1. Taxonomy (NCBI): domain Eukaryota; kingdom Viridiplantae; phylum Streptophyta; class Magnoliopsida; order Fabales; family Fabaceae; genus Vigna; species Vigna mungo. Next base: position 14,048,568 of record CP144691.1, on the reverse strand, counting down.
CAGAAACTACCTCTCCAGAATTGACTGTCTTGCTTGCTTCAACACTGCATCCACCCAAATCCGCAACTGTTCTTCTGCCAAAGCTGCTAGAGTCATATACGATGGCTGCTTTCTCAGGTTTATATATTGTATAAACACACCCCATTATACTCGTTTTCTTTTGGATCTTTTATAGCTGTCAATTGTTTGTATTATATTTTTGATTTATTTGTTTCTTATACGCACATAGTAACTTCATGTCAATTTATTAATGATGTGACAAGTAGTCATCCATGTACTTTGTTTGAGTTTGATGTTGGATGTGACAAGGTACGAGAGAGGGAGGTTCTACAATCAGACCACTGAACCTGACAACGGTGTATCATGTGGGAACATGAGTTCAAATGCCACTAGTTTTAAATTAGTTGCAGAAAAAGTGTTAATGGAGCTCCAAACCACAACAGCCAAAACCAAAGGGTTTTATGCAGCTACTAAGACAGAGGTGGTTGGTGGTAGCGCAATTTATGCCATTGCTCAGTGTGTTGAAACTGCCACAGAAGATGACTGTCTGCAATGCATGACTGTTGGATACAACAACTTACAAAGTTGTCTTCCCAACATAGAGGGTAGAGCTTATGATGCTGGTTGTTTTATGAGATACTCCACCACACCCTTCTTTGCTGATAACCAAACCATTGATATCACACCCTATTTAGATCAAGGTAGAATTTCAATAATTCCCATTTACTTTTTATGACTGAATGCATATATATAGTTTGATTTTATTAATATGTACAAAATGGAAACTTCTATTTTGTTTTCCTTCAGTTTGTCCCGTTGCATCCACCTACTGTTACTCTTCTGGCTTCATGGCTAGCAATGTTTGGAAATATCTGAACATTACTCTTCTTTGTCCTTGTCTTTTAGAATCTTTTAAAGGGTTAGATCTATGATTGATTGAACATGTCCTTGCTTGCTTGTTACAGAGAGGGGTCTAAGATTTTTATATACAAACATCTTTTTTAATCATCATACCTGGTCATGGAGTTGAAGGCATATCATATATCTATACCAAATTGTTTAGATTCTCTGGTGAGTGCTCCACTATAAGAGGTGAGAAAGTGGTAGCCTTACTTATCTTAAAATGAAATCATTCATGCACCTGTTGAAGCTTTCTGAGTCCACCATCCACTATGGTGCAATCATTAATCATTCATCAACTGTCAAGCTTCAATGGTTTTCCACCATAGAAGATTAAACTCCCTCCCTATCTAGTCTCTAAAGTAAACAAAAAAGAATCTTCCAGTGAGACTATATATACACAAAGAAGATTAAATCAGGATAAGCTATGACTGAAAAAACTTGTCTGTTGGTGAAAGTCGGTGCCCTTAAACTTGATGTGGTGCTGATAATGTTGTTCATGGCGCAGTTGGAAATCCACAGCCACATCTACTGAACAAGGGGTGCAGCGCATACAACTCATCCAACTTGCCTATCTTCTTTGAGAATATCAATAAAACGTTTTCAAGTCTGAAAGCACAAATTAGCAATAATCAGAACAAGCACTTTGCCACAGCAAATAGCACCAGGGGAGAGGTGCTAACATATGCTATGTTTCAATGCAGAAACTATCTCTCAAAAACTGAATGTCTTGCTTGCTTCAACACTGCCTCCACCCAAATCCGCAACTGCTCGGCTGCCAACGGTGCCAGAATCATATACGACGGTTGCTTCCTCAGGTTTCTTATTCATATTATACATTAAACATACCACATGCTACACATAATTTTATTTGGATCTTCTTAGTCAAATATAGAGTCAATTTGTCTATATGTTTGAATTTGATGTCGGTTGGTTTTACAAGGTACGAGACTGAGAGGTTCTACGAAGAGACTACTGAACTTGGGAATGGTGAATCGTGTGGAAACACCAGTGCAATGGTTGTTGGTTTTAGCTTAGCTGCTCAACAAGTGCTAATGCAGCTCCAAACAGTGACACCCAAAATGAAAGGTTTTTATGCAGCTACTAAGACAACAATGGCTGGTGGTGATGCAATTTATGCTGTTGCACAATGTGTTGAAACTGCCGCAGAGAATGATTGTTTGAGATGCATGCAAGTTGGATACAACAACTTACAAAGTTGTCTTCCCAACACAGAGGGTAGAGCATATGATGCTGGTTGTTTCATGAGATACTCCACCACACCCTTCTTTCCTGATAACCAAACCATTGATATCACACCCTATTTAAAACGAGGTGAATTCATGACAGCAATTTCCTTCCTTTGTTTTTAGATTAGTGAATGTAATTCATGTGATGCTCTAGCTGATTTTTACTTATATAATGAGTGTTCTTAATGTTACATAAATTGGAAATTTTGAATAGTTACTGTTATAAAACTTAACCCAGATAACATAAAATCAGTTAATAAAAACAGTGCAACCGAGTTAATAACTTTTTTGTATCGCAGGAGGTTCAAGAAAGAAGTGGATCATTGTAGGTGTTGTTGTTGGAGGTGGAGGTCTACTTCTCATCATCCTTGCAGTGTTTGCCTTTCGAAGATCCAGAAAACCTAGGCCGTTTCGAAGAGGTAAGTTATAAATTTTGAAATCTTTAACTTCATTATGCTTGATATTAGATATCGGTGCTTTGCATCCCATATAAGTGCAAATTGCTATTGTAATATCTTTTTATTGTTGGATAAACTTAAATTAAGATGCTTTTGTTATTTTATTAATTTCTTTATTTGTCTTATTTTTTATTCTTGTAAATAGTTTTAACTTTACAGAGATTTAGTTTTTGTTATTGTTTAACTCTGCAGTTTGTTCCTATTACTCTTTTTATACTCTCACCCTAATATTGTTTTTAATCCTCGTCTTGCGGCTATTTGAGGCCTGCAACATTCATCAATACAATACATAAAATTACATAATACAATTATATAGTATGTGTGCCGTGTTTAGAAAATGACATCAGAGCTTTATGTCTTGAGTGTATGAGCGAGAGAGAAAGAGGAGAGTGAAACAATGTACTTGAGTGCTTGAGAGGAAAAGAGGATGAGAGATATGACAAATCAAGTAAATGGTATGTCTCGGTTACAATTGACAGTCAATTATGATAATTGAAGTTTACGGATGAAGGTTTTTCTTGGATTCTAAGAAGTGTGGGATGTAGTAGAGAATGGATATCAAGAACCAGCAAATAATGAAGAGTCGACGACATCCCAAATTCCTGTGTTGAGAAAGAGGCAAGTGAAAGATAAATCAACTTTGTATCTATTGTACAAAGTGGTTGATGAATCTAACTTTGAGAAAATAGCAAAAGTTGCATCTTCAAGATAAGGTGGAAGATCTTAGAAATTGCGTACAGAGGAGACAATCGCATTAGAAAAGTCCGACTTCAAACCCTCATGGAAGCTAAGAGTTTGAAAATTTGAAGATGGAAGAAAAAGAAAGGATGTTCAAGTATATAACTTGGGTAAAGACGATGGTAAATAAACTCGGTAGGAATGAAGAACAATTTCCAACTAGCCGGATTGTGGAGAAAATTTTGATATCATTAACAAATGATTTCGAAAGAATAGTTTGTGCTATCAAGGAGTCCAAGAACTTATCAACGCTCTCAATTGAAGAGCTTACTAGATCATTTGAAGTGCACAAGTAAAAGAGAAGGAAGAAGAAATAGTCCCTTGATCAAGCATTGCAAGCGTAACTCGACTTAAAGGAAGGAACTCAAAGCACTCAAGGTCGACGTCCTGGAGGTAGAAGGCGAGATGGCCAAGGAAGCGGAGGTCATGACCGAGATGACCATGAAAACAAAGAAGAACAAATTGGTAGCATAATTGGCATGGCCAAGGACAAGGTAGAGCACGGGAAGGTTCGTCAAGAGTCAAATGCTTTAAATGTGGTAAGAACGACCATTATGCAAATGAGGCAAATCGAGAAAATGCTATAACTATGGTAAGGTCAGTCACATTGCAAAGTACTGGCTGGCTGAGACAAAAGAAGAAACAAATCTCCATACTGAAGAAACAGAGGAAGAGATAGGAATTTTATTGATGACAAAGAGCTTGGACACCGACCTGCCGAGCTGGAGACTAACTGCTAAGTTTAGCCTGGGTTCTATGATGACAGGAAACCAAATGTTGAGTTGCGTCTGAGTTTTATGGTGTGGAGACCAGGGGCCAAGCACAAGGTGAACTCTGCAAGTATGCAGACCAATAAGGAGAGCTCGACAACATTATCGAGTAGAAAGAAGAGCCCGACAAGGACGACGAGTAGAAGGTGGAGCTCAACAAATGTGCCAAATGACAAGAAGAACTCGACAACATTGCTGAGTAGCAAGGAGAGGTCATCTATATAGCCAAGTAACATGGACAGGTCGACATTATGCATGGAGAGCTCAACATAGAGCTTAGTGGAGAGTTTAGTGAAGAGCTCGACGTAGAGCTCGGTGGAAGTGGAGTGAACTCGGAAAAACAACTAGGTAGCAAAGGGAACTTATTCAGATAGTCGACTATCATGGAGATGCCGACCAGATGATTAAGCAGCCCGAAGAAGGGAAAAGCAAGCTCAAACAACCGATTGAGGTCTCTTGACAACTTAGTGGAAAGTTTTATGGAGAACTTGAAAGAGTGTGTAGAAAGCTTGGTGGAGAGCTTGGAAAGCCTAGTAGAGCAAGTAGGAAGCTCGGTTAAAGTATGGTGATAGCGAGTTGGAGAGCTCGAACGAGCAATTGGAGAGTCCAGTTAACTTGGTTTGGCGACTACACTACTTACTGGAGAATGAGAAAGCTCGAATGATTCTACGAAGCAAGTGGAGAGTTTAGACATCTCGATTAGACATTTGAGTAGCTTGGTTGTGCCTTTGCAATGCTTAAAGGAGTATGTGACAAGCCCAACTAGCTTAATGGGATGATAGCCTAGAAATCGTTGTAGAGAGCATGAACATGGAGAGCTTAGAAATGGACAAGGGTAGCTCAATTGATTATGAGTTAAAGGTGTTGTAGGAACTGAAGAGCTTAAAGGTGCTAAGGGACGTGTAAAGCTTAGTGATGGGTGAGATAAGCTCGATCGATGATGAAGTTATTTTGGAGGAGCCTAAGATCAACCCGACAAAGATGAGGGTAGCGAACCTGAAGATGGAAATAGTGAGGATAGAACATAATAAGATAGATATTAGAGATTGATGATTTCATCATGAAACACATGGAGAGAGTGTGAAGCTCAAGGAGCAGCAGAGAGTGAGGAAATCATAACTTTTAGTGAAAGTGATACAAGTGGCTATGAAGAAGAAATTGAAAGAAAAAGATGAAGAGACTCAACATCTAGGGAAGCTCAATTGGATGCTTCAAAAAGGTGAAAAGTCTCAATGTGGAGAACTAGATATAGAAAAAGTTTGCACAGAATAATCTGAAAGAGGAGCTTGCCCATGTTAGTAAGGAGTGTGGAGATGTCACATTAGAATAAATGAAGATGAAGATGTATAGAGGAACTCAATTACTGGAAAGACGACTAAATAAGGGAGATGTCGGCTAAGGTGAAGAAAGAGGACGACCACAATGAAAATGAAGAATCCAAGGAACAAGTTTGGTTCACAATGAAAGTAATGAATTTGATTGTTCATGGAAGGAGTAAACTAAGTGAAAGATGAAAGATGAAAAAATTTAAGTTGATGGAAGAGTTTTATTGGATAAATTTAAATTATGATTTTATTGATTTTGTTGAGTCTTATTTTTTTTATTCATGTTACTAGTTTTAGCTTTAAAGATTTAGTTCTTGTTAATTTGGTTCTTGTTATTGTTTTTATACTCACCCTACTAGGGTTATTGTTTTTATTGGTTCCATATTTTTATTTTAAGATAATCTTATTATTCTAAGAACAAAAGTTATACAATTTATATAAGGAAAAATATATTTTAAGACATTCTTTTATAATATTTTGACACGTGTCATTTTTTTACTAGTTCATTGTTTATTTGTTAGTGTATAACATAAAACCAATAATTACTTGTGTTTTGTGATAAAATGTTGTAAAAAAAAAAATCTGTTATCGTATCATTACTTAAAGTTACTGTTAGAAATGCTTGATTGTAACAAAGAAAAATCGTTTGAGTTGCTTATATTCTTGTTACTAAATTTTCGAATCAAATGATAACAGTTTGTTATTTAGAGAAAAGAAAAATTACAAAACATTGTTGATGTTGGAAAAGAATACATATTCAGACTTCATGTCAAGAATACAAGAGTTTTATCCAAAATTCTGTAAATCCAAGAAGATATTCATGTTTTAATTTATCAGAAAATCAAACCTACTTTATATTCCTTGGCAGGTGATATATTGGTAGCAACCGAGTTGAAAGGTCCAGTTAATTACAAATACGCCGACTTGAAAGAAGCAACACAAAATTTTAGCAACGAAAACAAACTTGGAGAAGGAGGATTCGGCGGTGTATACAAGGTAACTGTTGTGTTCAAGTATTGCAATGGAGAGCATGTTCAAAAACACAATAAGGATATTCTGAGACAGATTTCCAAAACCCAAGAATGAAATAGTTAATGCTAAAACAACTTTAACAACAGAGAAAAATCACTTTCGTTCTAAAATTAATCAATGATATTATTGATCAGGGTACTCTGAAAAATGGAAAAATTGTTGCAGTCAAGAAATTAATGTTGGGGAAATCAAGCAAGATGGAGGATGATTTTGAGTGTGAAGTGAAGCTAATAAGTAATGCTCATCACCGAAATCTGGTTAGACTTCTTGGTTGCTGCATTAAAGGAGAAGAAAGAATCCTGGTTTATGAATACATGGCCAACAGTAGTCTTGACAGATTTTTATTTGGTAACTTTCAACCTCTAATACAATGATATCATTATTTTCCTTCTCTTTTCACCAATTTTTAAGTGTATGATACAAACCTGGTGGAAACAGGTGACAAAGGTCCTTTAAACTGGAAACAACGGTATGATATAATTTTGGGCACAGCAAGAGGACTAGCATATCTACATGAGGACTTCCATGTCTCCATCATACATAGAGATATCAAAACTGCTAATATCCTTCTGGATGATGATCTTCATCCTAAAATTGCTGATTTTGGGTTGGCAAGGCTTCTGCCAGAGGATCGTTCTCACGTTAGCACAAGATTTGCAGGAACATTGTAAGTCAGAACAATTTGCATTTCTTGACATTCATGTTGGAATAACGTAACATGTTATCTGTAAGTGTTCATTCATTAACTAAGGCCTGCTACATATTCTGTGCACTTGTCAGGGGATACACAGCACCTGAGTATGCAATGCGTGGGCAATTATCAGAGAAGGCTGATACCTACAGCTATGGCATTGTAGTCCTAGAAATAGTAAGTGGTCAAAAGAGTACAAATGTGGAAGAAGATGAGGATGGTTGTGAATACCTTCTTCAACGAGTAAGTGATTTTTCTCATAGTTTTGTTAGCTTTTTCATGTGGGATGGCTGAACTTTGATTTTCACTCGACAGGCTTGGAGACTGTATGAGAGAGGCATGCAATTGGAGCTTGTGGATGAGGCCATAGACCCTAATGAGTATGATGCAGAAGAAGCAAAGAAAATTATAGAAATTGCGTTGTTATGCACTCAGGCATCAGCTGCAACGAGACCAACAATGTCTGAAGTAGTAGTGCTACTCAAAAGCAAGATCTTCCCAGACCACCTGCGACCAACTATGCCTGTGTTTGTTGTCTCCAGTTTGAAGTCTCGAGAAGACAATTCTAGGTCTGTCTCAACTACTGCTTATTCATCCAATGCTACTGCCTCCATTTCTATGTCATCAGCTCGATGAACGTAACAGACTAAAATGAACAATCAGAGGATTTATCTTTATTACATCAGTATGGTAGAGAATTTACTGAACTTCTGGTCTGAATCAGCAGGGTTTTAACTGTTTATGTTCACCATTTTGATCCATATTTGCAACAGTGAATTTACTGCTCTTCTTACGTATAGAGAATTGTTTTGTGATGCAGGCACACAAAGGAATATGTTTGGAATGTTTTACATACAAGAAAAAACACTTTTTTAACAACATCTTCACAGTGCATTGGTGATATTTTGTGATTGATCTATTTTAAATATTTTTTAAACATAAATTCAAATAAACTGATAAAATAATAACACAGAAAATTGTCAAAAAATTGTTAAAATTAATTGTCAAAACATCATTCTTATCACTATTGTTCTCCTTATAAAAATTAGGGGGTTCACGGATATATTGTGGGGCTGCAGAAAAAAAAAGCCTACCTTACCAGTCCAGCTACATCAAAGGGTGTAGTTATAGCTAAGTTATCACATCACATCACAGTCAAAATGTGTCTGCATATATTAAAAGAATAATTATTTATTTATTTTAAAAGTCAACTCCTTTTAAAATAATGTTTGATAATGTATATTTTTAATTTATAATTTAAAAGAAATTGACGCAATATATTTTATCTTTTATATATATCAACTATATTGATTGTGAAAAAAATTTAAACTTTAAATATAAATCAAGTTGCGCAGAAGATTAAAGAGATGATAAAAAAATAGTATTAATCAATAAAATAAATTATTAATTATATAACTAAATTACTATTTTAGTATATAAAAATTTGTATATCTTTTGAAAAATAACGCTAAATTTTCATTATTTTTATTTAATTTTCTAAATTTAATTGCTCCTTAATTATATGTGTAAACATAGTTATCATATAATTATTTAAATTAAATATTATTAATTTTAAATTATTAAATATAGTTGACGTTTTAGAGATTTATTTAATGATTTTATATAATGAGACTGTTTAATAACTATTTAAAAATATATAAACGAAAAATTGTGATGGACAGTCTAATAGACACATATTCTATTGATTCACATGCAAACGTTCCTCTAATTTGCATGTTATCGGCATTCATTATGCCTTAAACGTAGGAGTTAAAAAATGCTTAGCCTCTTTTGGAAGTTTCAAATTTATGCTTCATTATTCAACTACAACTTTTCTTTTAAACCTTATTTAATTTCCATAAAAAGTTAGTAGAATATTTTTAGTGCTTCTGCATGAAACCATTACATCTCTTTAATTATCAGCAATAGTAACTTTGAACTCTGCTAAAAAAAGGAAAAGCTTTTAGAAGAAAATGGCGGAAGTGAAGCTTGTAGGATTGAGCTTGTTGTGGTTGTGGTCATGGTGGAGCTTAGAGGGCGTAAAAGGAGACCCTCAACTCTTTCTACTAAAATGGGATTGCAGCGGATTCATTGCACCCAACTTATCCAACTTCAACAAAAACCTTAATGCAACTTTTGCAGATCTACGAGATCAGCTCAGCAACCAAAGGAACCACTTTGCCACTGCACAAGCAACCACCGGATCGGATCCTGTCTATGCTATGTTTCAGTGCAGAAACTACCTCTCCGATACTGACTGCGCCACCTGCTTCGCCGCCGCCGTCACCCAAATTCGCAACTGCTCCGCCGGAGTCAACGGTGCCCGTGTCGTTTATGACGGTTGCTTCCTCAGGTATGCTTTTTTCTATTGTCGGAAATTTTAAATATTTATTTTTCCTTTGATTTAAAGTTAAAGATAATACTAAGTATTCTTTTATCATTAACATTTTTATCTTTACTTAATAAATAAATACATATATATATATATATATATATATATATATATATAGTGATGTGGAAATGAAAAAAAAAATTATTATACTTACTTATATTTCTAAAATAACCTTAAAATAGAGTGTAATTGACTTTTGATACTGTGTGATCGCTTTCCCTAAGGAAAATGAGAATTTTACCTAGAGTGAAAAAATGAATTACACTCGTTTACCAAACTGGTTTTATGAAATGTGTTTGACTGTTGAGGTACGAGAGCAACGACTTCTTCGACCAGATCTTTTCTCGCAGCAGCATACTGTGTGGAAATCAGACTGCGGATGGAAGCACTGATTTTGGCGCAGTTGGAGAACAAGTGCTGATAGATCTACGAATAGGAACACCCAAAATCAGAGGCTACTCTGCAGCCACCAAAACAAAAGTGGCTGGTGGTGCAATCTATGCCTTTGCACAATGTGCTGAAACTCTCTCACAAGACACTTGTTTGGATTGTTTGTCAATTGAAGAGAGCAGCGTACAAGGTTGTCTTCCCAGTACTGAAGGTAGAGCATTCGACCCTGGCTGCTTTATGAGATACTCAGAGACACCCTTCTTTGCTGATAACCAAACCATTGACATCACTCCCTTCTTAAAACAAGGTATAGCTCCATTTCATAGTTTTTAACAAGTTTTAAAACTCTGAAAAACATATTGCTAGTTATCTTGTATTGTTGGACTATCATTATGAATTGAGATCAGGTTCTTTTATGTCTTAAAGGAGGAGGAGGTTCAAGAAAAAAGTGGATTCTTATTGGTGGTTGTGTTGGAGGTGCACTTCTTGTTGTGATCCTTATTTCATTATTTCCCTGGCATAAGAGATCTCAGAGTCCCAAGAGAGTTCCCACAAGTAAGACTATTTTGGAAAGTTTTTAAGTTATGTATAAAGAAAAATCAAACTGATATTTTACTTGGCAGGTAACGTAGTGGGAGCATCTGAGTTGAAAGGTGCAACCAAGTTCAAGTACAGTGAACTGAAAGCTGCAACAAGAAATTTTAGCGAGAAAAACATACTAGGAGAAGGAGGCTTTGGCGCTGTATACAAGGTAAGCAAACATGAGTTGTTCAGAGCATTTCATTTGACAAGTGAGTTCTTATATAAATAAGCCTACAAAAAGCCAATATTAACTTTAATTTACACATCTAACAATGTTTTGTTCTGATGCTATTGGGTAGGGGACAATGAAGAATGGAAAAGTTGTTGCGGTAAAAAAATTATTTTCAGGAAATTCCAGCGAGATAGATGACAATTTTGAAAGTGAAGTAACGCTTGTAAGTAATGTTCATCACAGAAATCTGGTTCGGCTTCTCGGTTGCTGCAGTAAAGGCCAAGAAAAAATCCTTGTTTATGAATACATGGCAAACAACAGTCTTGACAAATTCTTATTTGGTAACTAACATGTCAATTACAACTATTCTGTGTTAAGTTTTCCTTCTTTATTCTCCTATAATGTTTTTGAGCATATAAAGTTGGAAGACAGGTAACAGAAAAGGTTCACTCAACTGGAAACAACGCTATGAAATAATTTTGGGCACAGCAAGGGGATTGGCCTATCTACATGAAGAATTTTATGTGTCTATCATACATAGAGATATTAAGAGTGGCAATGTCCTCTTGGATGAACAGCTTCAACCCAAAATTTCTGATTTTGGTTTGGTGAAGCTCCTACCAGGGGACCAATCCCATCTCAGAACAAAAGTTGCAGGAACACTGTAAGTAAAAATAAAATACCAATGACTTTTTAGCTTGAAAGTTTTGAAGGTTAAAATGTGTGGAATAATCTAATAATTTGTTAATATTATCAGGGGATACACAGCACCAGAGTATGTACTCCATGGTCAGTTATCAAAAAAGGCTGATACATACAGCTATGGAATTGTGGTACTTGAAATCATAAGTGGTCAAAGGTGTACTGATGTGAAGAGTGTTGATGGTAGCCATGAATACCTTCTTCGACGAGTAAGGAATTAGCATAAGTATTTACCAAAAAAGTGTTTGTTTTGATGCATATATATGTCTATAAGTTGTTTTTTACTACAACAGGCATGGGACTTGTATGAGAAAGGCATGGAGTTGGAGTTGGTGGACAAAAGCTTAGGCCCTAATAGCTATGATATAGAAGAAGTGAAAAAAGTTATAGGCATTGCTTTGTTGTGCACTCAACCATCGGCTGGTATGAGACCGGCTATGTCTGAAGTAGTGGTGCTGCTCAGCAGTAATGACTTTCTTGTGCATATGAGACCTTCAATGCCTATCTTTATTGAATCGAATGGAAGACCCCCAAGAGATATCTCTGCCTCGACTGCTTCCTCTGTGTCTAATGCCAGTGCTTCCCATTCTATAGTACCTGCTAGATGATCAATTATAGGATATCAAACAAAATTATTTTCCTGTTTGCTTTCAAGATGGGTACATTTATTTGTAAATCTAACTTCTTTTAAAGAATACCTCCTAAGATTTATTAAAACTGCACATAATAATTATCTTATTTTTAACATTAAACTATAATGACAGGACAAGCTTTTATTACCGTGCAAATGTACCATGTAATATTTACTATTAGGGTAACACACCTACTAATAACAACACTAGTCATATTAATATTAATATTAATAATAATAATAATAATAATAATAATTGTTTTGGATATAAGTTGAGATCCTTATTCAAAACAATCAAAACTGTTTAAGGTCTTTGATTATCCGAATTATGATGATTTGTCTCTCTCCTTCTTATCTAAGACGTGTGGAAGAGTACCTATCAAAATACTTCAACGTCCTAGTTATTGATTTTGCATAATAATATTATAGTAAAGATTAATAATCAAAATTCTTTTTCTAACTTTTCATTAAGAGATATATTTATAAATATCATGACGAGTTTACCATATTATCATACACTATAATAATGATCATGATAATTATCATGATCATTATTGTAATGTATGATAATATGGTAAATTCGTCATTATATGATATGGATAGTAGTTGTGGTAATAATAATAGTAATGATGGTAGTGGTTATTGTATTAGTGGTCATAATTGTGGTGATGATGGCAATGGTAATAATGTAATATTAATAGTGGTAGTAGTAATATGTATAATGATAGTTGTGGTGGTGGTAGTTGTGTATTAGTAGTGATAATGGTGGTGGTGGTAACAATATAGTAGTGATAGTGGTAATAGTAATATTGATAGTAATAGTTGTGGTGATAATAATAGGAATGATAGTAAAAATAGAGAAGGAATAGTTATAGCAGTAATTATGATGATCCAAATAGAGAAGGAATAGTAGTTGAGATCCTTATTCAAAACACTCAACTGTTTAAGGGTCTTTGATCATCCAAATTATGATGATTAGTCTCCCTCCTTCTTATCTAAGACGGATGGAAGAGTACCTATCAAAACACTCCAACGTCCTAATTATTGACTTTGCATAATAATATTATAATAAAGATTAACAATCAAAATTCTTTTTCTATTGTAATGTATGATAATATGGTAAACTCGTCATGATATAGATAGTAGTTGTGATAATAATAATAATAATGATGGTAATGGTTATTGTATTAGTGGTCATAATTGTGGTGATGATGGCAATGGTAATAATGTAATATTAATAGTGGTAGTAGTAATATGTATAATGATAGTTGTGGTGGTAGTTGTGTATTAGTAATGATAATGGTGGTGGTGGTAACAATATAGTAGTGATAGTGGTAATAGTAATATTGATAGTAATAATTATGGTGATAATAATAGGAATGATAGTAAACTCACTTATTTTACAGGAATTAAAAATATATATATTTAGATTTATTTTTAATCAATTTTTTAAAAATGTACTGTAAAAGTAATGACTAAATAAAAATACTTTTTTAAAGAGAATCACACTTATAAAGAAACGTAAAGATATTCCATTTGGTAGTAGAGGTAACAAGTGAACATAATCTTTATTTATAACTAAATTTTTCTGACTTCATTACTCAATGAAGGATATTAAATTTTATTGGAAAAAGTACAATAATTATTAAATACTGCAAAAACCTGCGAATTTACACTTCCGTTCTGCGAGAATTGGCTGACAACCTTGATAACTTTTTGGCAAGTATACCAAATCGTTACAAGTAATACAGTGGATAAGTAAAGTATCGTTCTCCCAAGGGACTTATGCAATACATGACAATTCTTCCTTTTATAACTCAATTAGACATCAAATACACAAAACAATACAAGAAACTATTTTTGGTATTTTATGAAACAGTTGGTGTACCAAGAATTGGTCTTTGACTAACATTACAGTAACATCCTAGATAAAATACGTTCTCTGTTCAAGCATTCACATAAGCGTATCTTGATTTAATTCCTTAAAGCAAGTTCTAAAATTATCTATTAAATTATTAATTCCTTAATTAATTCAACAGATAATTTTGCATTAAAATCAGATGTTTAGAATGACCAAAAGTACAGAAGTTATTCCTAGCATCGTTCCTTTTAGTTTCTTTTCTTACGTTTCTGGTTTTAAAAATACTTCCCAGTACAAAATAACCTTTAAAAAGAATTATACTTCCATATAATCTAAAGCAAGTCAAGAAAAGAACAAGAACAGAGACATATATTGCACAGGAAATTTACATTAATGTATCGTCATACAACCAATTCCAATAAACAGAAAAACTAGCCTCTCCTAGACATCTAAAACGTACTCTTTACAGCAATTCCTTGCAGAAAGTGAAGTCTTGATGTCTTGAAGGGTCTCCTGATGGTCTTCTCCAGTTTCCCAGAGCGTTTTTCTATTTTTCGTGTCAGGGATTTCATTTCTGTCTCCCGGTCATGTCTTTTAATGAGTCACTTAACTTCCTTAATTCGCTCAGTGCACAAATATGTTCGCTATGCGAATTAATTTAAAATTTAAGTGACTTAACTGCCATTATTCGCTGAGCGAAACTAGTCGCTAGGCGAATTTCCAAAATTTTGCCCTTTAATTTTATAATTCGCTCAGCGAAACTAGTCGCTAGGCGAATTAAATTTTCTGGCTCTGCGAATTTACACTTCCGTTCTACAAGAATTGGCTGACAAGCTTGATAACTTTTTGGCAAGTATACCAAATCGTTACAAGTAATACAGTGGATAAGTAAAGTATCATTCTCCCAAGGGACTTATGCAACACATGACAATTCTTCCTTTTATAACTCAATTAGACATCAAATACACAAAACAATACAAGAAACTATTTTTGGTATTTTATGAAACAGTTGGTGTGCCAAGAATTGGTCTTTGACTAACATTACAGTAACATACTGGATAAAATACGTTCTCTGTTCAAGCATTCACATAAGCGTATCTTGATTTAATTCCTTAAAGCAAGTTCTAAAATTATCTATTAAATTATTAATTCCTTAATTAATTCAACAGATAATTTTGCATTAAAATCAGATGTTTAGAATGACCAAAAGTACAGAAGTTATTCCTAGCATCGTTCCTTTTAGTTTCTTTTCTTACGTTTCTGGTTTTAAAAATACTTCCCAGTACAAAATAACCTTTAAAAAGAATTATACTTCCATATAATCTAAAGCAAGTCAAGAAAAGAACAAGAACAGAGACATATATTGCACAGGAAATTTACATTAATGTATCGTCATACAACCAATTCCAATAAACAGAAAAACTAGCCTCTCCTAGACATCTAAAACGTACTCTTTACAGCAATTCCTTGCAGAAAGTGAAGTCTTGATGTCTTGAAGGGTCTCCTGATGGTCTTCTCCAGTTTCCCAGAGCGTTTTTCTATTTTTCGTGTCAGGGATTTCATTTCTGTCTCCCAGTCATGTCTTTTAATGAGTCACTTAACTTCCTTAATTCGCTCAGCGCACAAATATGTTCGCTATGCGAGTTAATTTAAAATTTAAGTGACTTAACTGCCATTATTCGCTGAGCGAAACTAGTCGCTAGGCGAATTTCCAAAATTTTGCCCTTTAATTTTATAATTCGCTCAGCGAAACTAGTCGCTAGGCGAATTAAATTTTCTGACTCTGCGAATTTACACTTCCGTTCTGCGAGAATTGGCTGACAACCTTGATAACTTTTTGGCAAGTATACCAAATCGTTACAAGTAATACAGTGGATAAGTAAAGTATCGTTCTCCCAAGGGACTTATGCAACACATGACAATTCTTCCTTTTATAACTCAATTAGACATCAAATACACAAAACAATACAAGAAACTATTTTTGGTATTTTATGAAACAGTTGGTGTGCCAAGAATTGGTCTTTGACTAACATTACAGTAACATCCTGGATAAAATACGTTCTCTGTTCAAGCATTCACATAAGCGTATCTTGATTTAATTCCTTAAAGCAAGTTCTAAAATTATCTATTAAATTATTAATTCCTTAATTAATTCAACAGATAATTTTGCATTAAAATCAGATGTTTAGAATGACCAAAAGTACAGAAGTTATTCCTAGCATCGTTCCTTTTAGTTTCTTTTCTTACGTTTCTGGTTTTAAAAATACTTCCCAGTACAAAATAACCTTTTAAAAGAATTATACTTCCATATAATCTAAAGCAAGTCAAGAAAAGAACAAGAACAGAGACATATATTGCACAGGAAATTTACATTAATGTATCGTCATACAACCAATTCCAATAAACAGAAAAACTAGCCTCTCCTAGACATCTAAAACGTACTCTTTACAGCAATTCCTTGCAGAAAGTGAAGTCTTGATGTCTTGAAGGGTCTCCTGATGGTCTTCTCCAGTTTCCCAGAGCGTTTTTCTATTTTTCGTGTCAGGGATTTCATTTCTGTCTCCCGGTCATGTCTTTTAATGAGTCACTTAACTTCCTTAATTCGCTCAGCGCACAAATATGTTCGCTATGCGAATTAATTTAAAATTTAAGTGACTTAACTGCCATTATTCGCTGAGCGAAACTAGTCGCTAGGCGAATTTCCAAAATTTTGCCCTTTAATTTTATAATTCGCTCAGCGAAACTAGTCGCTAGGCGAATTAAATTTTCTGGCTCTGCGAATTTACACTTCCGTTCTGCAAGAATTGGCTGACAAGCTTGATAACTTTTTGGCAAGTATACCAAATCGTTACAAGTAATACAGTGGATAAGTAAAGTATCATTCTCCCAAGGGACTTATGCAACACATGACAATTCTTCCTTTTATAACTCAATTAGACATCAAATACACAAAACAATACAAGAAACTATTTTTGGTATTTTATGAAACAGTTGGTGTGCCAAGAATTGGTCTTTGACTAACATTACAGTAACATACTGGATAAAATACGTTCTCTGTTCAAGCATTCACATAAGCGTATCTTGATTTAATTCCTTAAAGCAAGTTCTAAAATTATCTATTAAATTATTAATTCCTTAATTAATTCAACAGATAATTTTGCATTAAAATCAGATGTTTAGAATGACCAAAAGTACAGAAGTTATTCCTAGCATCGTTCCTTTTAGTTTCTTTTCTTACGTTTCTGGTTTTAAAAATACTTCCCAGTACAAAATAACCTTTAAAAAGAATTATACTTCCATATAATCTAAAGCAAGTCAAGAAAAGAACAAGAACAGAGACATATATTGCACAGGAAATTTACATTAATGTATCGTCATACAACCAATTCCAATAAACAGAAAAACTAGCCTCTCCTAAACATCTAAAACGTACTCTTTACAGCAATTCCTTGCAGAAAGTGAAGTCTTGATGTCTTGAAGGGTCTCCTGATGGTCTTCTCCAGTTTCCCAGAGCGTTTTTCTATTTTTCGTGTCAGGGATTTCATTTCTGTCTCCCAGTCATGTCTTTTAATGAGTCACTTAACTTCCTTAATTCGCTCAGCGCACAAATATGTTCGCTATGCAAATTAATTTAAAATTTAAGTGACTTAACTGCCATTATTCGCTGAGCGAAACTAGTCGCTAGGCGAATTTCCAAAATTTTGCCCTTTAATTTTATAATTCGCTCAGCGAAACTAGTCGCTAGGCGAATTAAATTTTCTGGCTCTGCGAATTTACACTTCCGTTCTGCGAGAATTGGCTGACAAGCTTGATAACTTTTTGGCAAGTATACCAAATCGTTACAAGTAATACAGTGGATAAGTAAAGTATCGTTCTCCCAAGGGACTTATGCAACACATGACAATTCTTCCTTTTATAACTCAATTAGACATCAAATACACAAAACAATACAAGAAACTATTTTTGGTATTTTATGAAACAGTTGGTGTGCCAAGAATTGGTCTTTGACTAACATTACAGTAACATCCTGGATAAAATACGTTCTCTGTTCAAGCATTCACATAAGCGTATCTTGATTTAATTCCTTAAAGCAAGTTCTAAAATTATCTATTAAATTATTAATTCCTTAATTAATTCAACAGATAATTTTGCATTAAAATCAGATGTTTAGAATGACCAAAAGTACAGAAGTTATTCCTAGCATCGTTCCTTTTAGTTTCTTTTCTTACGTTTCTGGTTTTAAAAATACTTCCCAGTACAAAATAACCTTTAAAAAGAATTATACTTCCATATAATCTAAAGCAAGTCAAGAAAAGAACAAGAACAGAGACATATATTGCACAGGAAATTTACATTAATGTATCGTCATACAACCAATTCCAATAAACAGAAAAACTAGCCTCTCCTAGACATCTAAAACGTACTCTTTACAGCAATTCCTTGCAGAAAGTGAAGTCTTGATGTCTTGAAGGGTCTCCTGATGGTCTTCTCCAGTTTCCCAGAGCGTTTTTCTATTTTTCGTGTCAGGGATTTCATTTCTGTCTCACGGTCATGTCTTTTAATGAGTCACTTAACTTCCTTAATTCGCTCAGCGCACAAATATGTTCGCTATGCGAATTAATTTAAAATTTAAGTGACTTAACTGCCATTATTTGCTGAGCGAAACTAGTCGCTAGGCGAATTTCCAAAAATTTTGCCCTTTAATTTTATAATTCGCTCAGCTAAACTAGTCGCTAGGCGAATTAAATTTTCTGGCTCTGCGAATTTACACTTCCGTTCTGCGAGAATTGGCTGACAACTTCCCATTTTTACATCTTTTCCTGAACAATAAATTATGAAACTATCTATGAACTAATTACAACTTTTCACTGAGTAAAAACATGAATAATTAAAAATTTGAGATTATTTATAAGTGTAAAAATAACTCATTTTCACACTTATCAAATTTAAAAGTAAGGACCAATTTCAAACACTTTTCTAAAAAAGGACTAAATTGAGATTTATCAACCAAACTAGGGACAAAGTTGAATATTAAACCTATTAATAATAATAGTAGTAATAATAAAAACAAAATCACAAGGACATTATCACAAAATAGAAGTAAAAGTAATTTAGTGAAAATGATGGAATACAAGTAAAAAATAATATAATTATTAAATGAAAAATAAAGTAGATATTTTGTCTTTTGAATATTCATGTTCAGCTAAAAATTGTCTCGTCATAGTAATTAAAAATTAATATTTAGTCTTTTTCATTAATAGGAGAAACTTCTACTTCTGAGCATAACGTGGCTTAATTGCATGTTAGCAGATTATCATATATATATATATATATATATATATATATATATATATATATATATGTATGTATATATATATCATTGACTTTGTATTATTTGTCCGTGGCTTGTAATTAATTTTATATTAGTTGACCATAGTTATACTATGAATAGATTATTTACGCATTATTAATATCTAATCATAATAAAGTTATTTAATGAAGCTTTGAATATTTTTGTTATACGCAAAATGTAGAAGACGCCAAAGGAGAACACGGAGAGACCATCACGGAGGCATTCAGTTTCCACTTCTGGTAATGCCAAGGTCAACCAATTTAATTAATCCAGCTTTTTTAATAACAATTAGTTTCTACTCTATCCTACTTTTTTCATTTAACATTCTTAATATGTATGAGATATAAGTAATACTCATTTTTAAATTAGGGATGAAAACAACCTATATATTCATCCATCACTTTTTTCATATACGTTTCTCTTTTCATACTTGTCTTTTGTGTTAAATTAATAAAATACCTTTAATTTATTATGTAATCTAATAAACTTATATTAATTTTTTGTTGAAAAAAAATAACTTATATTAACCTTTTATTTGTTCTTTAATTTTGTAAATTATCTTTAAATAAATATTTGATCATTTTACTATGAGTACTAGACTTTTATCCAATATTTATTTTTTTTTAATAATTTTCTTAATATTTGATATTAGAGGAAAGAAAATATATATTTTTGTACATTGAATATGTGATAGATAAATGAAATTCTTTCTACAAATATTATCTAAACTCGATTTTGACAAGAATTTTTGTATTTGTTTAGATATAAGTATGCTGATGACAATACCAAATTTTTTTAAAGATAATGATACTTTGACAATATTTTTTTGACAACATTTTAACATCATCTACGTGTCATTCTGTGATTGGTTCATGTTAGTGTTTATGATTCACTAGTGCAGTTAGGGGAAATGACATCAGTTCTTTTTGCCTTTTGGCACCGGTTCCTGAACCGAGACATATACAGCCGAGGTAAAAAGTATAGAGTTTTATGCATCGGTTGTGAACTGAGGCAAAAGGTTGGATGATTTCGCCTCGGTTGGAGTCCAACCAATGCAATATGTATTTTTTTTCGTCGGGACTTTCTGTCTCGGTTCCCTCTGAACCGAGGCAGTATGTCCGCCTCTATTGCCTCGGTTTGGACCTGAACCAAGGTAGTAGGGTCCTTTTTGTTTTTTCTTGGCAAAAGGTTGGATGATTTCGTCTCGGTTGGAGTCCAACTGATGCAGTATGTATATTTTTTTACTTTTTTTCGCTGGGACTTTTTGCCTCGGTTCCCTCTGAACCGAGGCAGTATGGTCCTTTTTTTTTCTTCTTTCACCAGCCTTTATGCCTCGGTTGTTACCTGAACCGATGTCGTAGGGTGGGTTTCTACCTCGGTTATGACCACAACCGAGACATATTTCCCTGTTTTTTTTAGAACATGTCTGTTTCTGCAACATTTCCAACTGCAGAAACAAACCTGCATATAATTTTACAGCCATAACAGTCCAGAAACATATATTTTAAATGAAAATTATATTAAAACATAAATACATTCAATGTAATCATAAACCAACTTCTTAGAAGCATAAATCAATCCAATGTAATCATAAATCAACTTTGAAACATAAATCAATGTAATGTACAAAGTTAAACTAATAATAATGTACAAAAACATAAAACAACTTAGAAACATAAACTTAGAATTTACTATATCCTAACATCTACAACATACTATTATATAATTGAATTACATATTTAGCCAGTTGTTTCCTCACAAGTTTAAGTGTCTTTTCTGGAATTGGAGCAGTCACATTGAATCTCTGCATAAAACACAATGATTTCAATTAGTGTATATAAAATCTAAACTATAGAGAAAATAAAATTCAAACCTAAATATTACCGTGTGTCATGCACTGGTGTAATGTGCACGAATAGTGGTCATCATCCAAAACATGATGTAGTAACCACATTCATATGACCTTGTTTGTCTTGTTTGTCTATGATACTACAATATATAATCATAATTATAAAATGTTAAATAACATCATTGAAATGGTACAAAATGTAACAAAGTATGAACTAAATTAACAAACCTTAAGGTGAACCCATGAAAGCTTTTTAGCTGTAGCAGTAGATTTTCCAGATAATATCATATGTGTTGCAAGGGAACTATTAAGAAAAAATTGCTTTAGCATACATTTATATAATAAAAATTGCTTTATGCCAACTCAATTTTATGCATCGGTTGCTCGTTTAACCGAGGCAATAGAGGTTTTAGGCTTCAGTTCCAAGCGAACCGAGGCATATAAGTTTCCTATAATTACAAAATTGCCACCGCACTTTTATACGCTTCGGCTTCAGTAAAACCAAGGTGTATACAGCGCGTTAAAAAGCTCTTTTTTTACTAGTGATCACTATTATTAATTGTGGAGTAATTTTTGGACCAATCACATAATGACACGTACAAGATGTTAAAATATTGTCAAAAAATAAATTAGGTATAAAGATAAGATGAGTTTGTACATATCTTCTCCATTCTCATTCGCATCCCTATATCGTCCTTATTTGTTTCAGTTCGTTTTGCACATTTTTAAATTTGGAAACAATGAAACTTGATTTGTGTTCATTTTGTAGTTGTCATATGCATTTGAAACTTCATTATGTAATTCGGTTCATTTTTGGAAGCCATATAATTTGAAACTTCAATATGTATTGTACATGTTATTTTGCTTAGCAGCTTATTTTATTTAGGGCATGTACCTTTAAAATCTTCATTTCCACTTCGTTGTTCAAAAAATCTAATGAAAGGAAACATTTTGTTAATAGAAAACACTCATTTTTCCAACAAATAAATATATGTTCAATGAAAATTATAACCATCGATCAAACCTTAAAGTTAAGGCAATTCCAAAATTGTTTTCATTATTCTTAATAGTTCTAGCTACTCTCAACACTAAAACCTCTTCACAATGGCAAATTGATATTCCACTCAATCCCCAACTAACCGTTAGGAGATGAGACACTATGGTTTTGTGTCCACTACGAACAAGATGAACACACCTAATCGTGAGACATGACACACTTTATCAACCAACTATGAAAAAGAAGACAAAAATGGAGATCCTAAACCATTCATTAGGACGAGTTTCAATATTCTAATTAAAAGAATAAACTTGACACATAAACAACCTAATTTCCACTTTACAATTAAAATTTTTGACATATATTTGTTATCATTTGCCATATTATCATTCTCTTAATGTTGTTTATGAAAATGTAATAGAAAGGACTTAATTAATGTATACTAACAAATTTAAATATGAAATGATAACAAAATTAAAAATGGAAACCACTAAAAGTTGAACCATCCAAATAATTAAACCTTAATAATATTATATTTTCTTTATAATAATTTTTATCCTTAATAATATTATATTTTCTTTATAATAATTTTTATCCTTTTACAGACAAAAAATAATTAATATTTGAATCAATTAAGAATCAGATACACGATATATTTATTCCTTGACAGGTTACGTTTCATAGTAATTAAAAATGAGAATGAGATACATTTTTATTTGGAAAATAAAATTATAATCATCAATTACTCGTCCATTTCATCCTATTGCCATACCTAATAATATCATATTTTATTTATTGTAATTGTTTTATTTCAAAAATTTATTTAATTATATATATATATATATATATATATATATATATATATATATATATATATATATATATATATATATATATATATATATATATATATTCGTTCCTATATGAAAATAAAAGCAAAACAACAATTTTGTACTAATATGAGAGAAGAAATAAAATAATTTTGTACTTCAATAATAAAAAATGATAATAATGAAACTTGTCTCATCATCTCATTACAATCGTATGTAACCATATTATAATATAAAATAGAGCACTAACTTTATGTATATGACATTCAGTCACAGGCACATATTCCGCTTGGTTGGCTTGTGACTTTTGAACAAAATATCATAACTTATTTAAATTAAATTTAACAGTCTCATGTTATCCTAGATTTGCACATGAGTGATCCATTATTCAAAAGTTAATTAGTTTATAAGTCAAATCCTAAACATGTTTAGCAGCCTATTTTTATTCATTCTTTCTTCCAGATCCAAACAATTACTCACTGTATAGTTGTAATGTCTAGACAACAAAAATACTCAACTATTAAATATTCTTTTCCATCATTTTTTTGTTTAATCAAAATTAAATAGTTAATCATTGTGCTTCCTTCAAGCTACTTGACTTAAGGCAAAACTTACTACAATTAGTCAAAATATATATACACATATATATTAAACTTTGATAAAAATTAATTTTATTTAAAATTTTGATATAGTTTAATTCAAACTTTAAAAATAAATAAACATACACTTTCAACATATTGTTTATAGACTTTAACACGTTGTACTTCAAATATTAACTTAAACGTTATTTAATATATAAACAAGACTTAAGAATGTTGGATCAAAAAAAAAAATCATTCATTTTAAATTCTGGAAATCAAAATACATTAAAATTTAAGAGAACAACAAATTTTACATTCAATAAAAATACTTGTAATTAGTTTCAAGAATATAGCGTTGGCTTAACAAACAATAATCCGAGGCAAAAAATAGGTATATATATAATTACCCTTAGAACAATATTTAACCCAATACCTTAATTATATTAGAAAAAAATTTATTTCCTACTAATTTAAATAAAAAATAAACAATTTATTAAATATGTGAATATAAGTATTATTTCAATTGACATAAAGAAGTTTTTAATATAAAAAGGCCTATTATTCTAAATAATTTAAATTAATATTAAATATTTCAATATAAATGTGACCTTAAATAAACGAAGGCTTAGTGTCTCATTTTCTCCGTATAATCCACGTGACCTATTAATTGCTAATATAATATTTTATCTATTTATGGTTTTTATGACTTACTGAGTTGGTAATTTTATAATGTAACGATGCCATCACAATGTTGCATACCGTATTATCACCATTGAATATAATGAAAAAGCAGAGTTATTCATATCCCACTTGAATATAATGAAAAACACAATTTACTTTTACACATTTAATAATTTTACATTATTTAACAATTAAAATTTAATATTTTTTTTCTTTTTTTTCATGTCAAGTAATAAAATCGTAATGAAATATAAATTTCAAGACAGATAATATTTCACATAAAATATAATTAACTACATGATTCAGTAATTAACATACCAATAATGAATTTTAAGACGAATTATCGTTTTTTTAAAATATTTTATTAAAAATTATTAATCATTTCTCTTATATCTCATTTTGAAAGGTAAAATGAAAAAAATATATTTAAATTACCTTTAATCTCAATTTTTACATTGTGATATTATTGAGTATAGTAGAAATAAAAATTAATATAACAATAAATAAAGATTACTATCTGTAATAAAATGAGGATTCGAATATTTAAATTTAACTCAAAAACTTAAAAGAACTTGTTCGTTTTAAGAGGTAAAAGTCATTTTAAACAATTTTTTCTTTGTAACGACATACAAATAATAGTATTAATTATATTAACAGTCCAATTAAACAATATTATTGTGATCTTACATTAAATATAATATTTGTATATACTTTCCTCTTCTAATTCAGGCATCTTCTCATGTTTAAAAAAAATATTATTGATTAAAATTATTTATCATTTATGAAAGTGGTATGAACATGTATGAAACTTGTGCCCAATAATTGTATGCATCATAGGAAAATCATTCCAAATTTTTTAAGCATATTTTTATGTGTTGACTACCCTTAATTTATGGATATTATTGCTATTTTTTTATCAGATTATATGTAAATAAAGCAAATTCAGATCTAAGTTTTTTCCCAAAGTAGTAGACTTCATTCTCTTGTGGTCTATAGAATAATAAAATCATTGTCCTTGTAAATATAGTATTTTTTTTTCTGTTCATTTTACTTAATTCTTTATATATAAATAAATGTAAAGTTATGTGGTTAATATAAATTGATATTTTACTCTTAATATAAACGATATGTTAATTTTATTGTTTTTATTTAAAATGTGTTGGATAAAAAGTTTGTCGTATTTTTTTCATGACTTTCACATCATTACCGACAACGATCAATCAATATATTATTATCGTCATCAATATTGACATAAGTGTGTAGTTTGTCATGCCCTAAAAATATTTCATATCATTACCATCTATATCTATAAGGATAGTCATTGTGACATCAATATTTTATCATTTTACATTAATCATAATAACTAAAACATTATTTTATAATAATTATAAAATTTCATATTTTTTAAAACATGAATAAATACTAAGCAAAATGACAGGTAAAAATATACTTTTATCACCTAACTTCATTATAAAAAATATAGGTTAAATTTATTAGACGAATCACAAGTGATCACATAAACATCATTAAAAAATTTGTTAAAAGAAAAAAGTGGTTAAAAAAACATTTTTATTATCTTATTACACATGCCAAGGTTTAACCTTTTTGCATATATAGGGCAAATCCCAGCTCCTATACAGCAGAACACATCTCTCAAACTAAACACAAAGCTGAAGAAAAATGTTAGGACTACTGAAGCTATTGGCCTTAACTTTGATATGGTGGAGCAGTAGTGTTGTTGAACATGCAGATGCAGCAACACTGAAAACACGTCTAATAAACACTGGGTGCAGCCCATTCAACGCTTCCAACGCGCGCAGCTTCTTAGCAAATGTCAATGATTCATTGTCAGAGATGAGAGCAGAAATTAGCAACCAAAGCAAACTCTTTGGCACATCACAGAAATCAAGGTCAGGGACCCTCACATATACAATGTTTCAATGCAGAAACTATCTCTCCAAAAATGATTGTCTGTCTTGCTTCGACACTGCCTCCACCCAAATCCGCAACTGCTCCAAAGCCAATGGCGCCAGAGTTATCTACAACGATTGCTTCCTCAGGTATCTGTCTATATATTCACCAAATATATTTAAATTCACTTTGATTTTGCTGTTTCAAATTCTCAAAATCTGACAAGGTACGAGAGCGAGAGGTTCTACCAACAGACCAATGAACTTGGCAGTGGGGTAACGTGTGGGAACACCAGTTTAAAAACCACTCGTGATTTTAAAGTACTTGGACAACAAGCACTCACGGATATTCAAACAGCAACACCTAAAACTAAAGGGTTTTATGCAGCTACCAAGACACAGGTGGATGATGGTTCTTCACTTTATGCCATTGCACAGTGCGTTGAAACTGCCGCAGAAAGTGATTGTTTGAAATGCATGCAAGTTGCATACAACAACTTACAAAGTTGCCTTCCCAACACAGATGGTACAGCATATGATGCAGGCTGTTTTATGAGATACTCCACCACACCTTTCTTTGCTGCTAATCAAACCATTGATATTCGATCCTACTTAAAACAAGGTACATTCTATAAATATAGCAATTTATTATTCCTTTAAAAAGATTGTTGATTTTTATCCTTGTAAGAAGAATTAAACATATCATAGCATATACATTATATATGGCATGTGACATGACGTATTTAGATATGCAAGCCACCTTACTACTGATAAGAACATTTCTTTAATTCATAAACATAACACCAACATTAATATGAATTGCAGGAAGTTCAGGAAAGAAGTGGGGAATTATAGGTGGTGTTGTAGGAGGTTTTGTTCTCCTCCTAATTCTGTTGTTTGTCTGGAGGATGTCTAGAAAAAGAAACAAGATTCACAGAGGTATGTAATGTGGAAAGTTTTGCCAGTTGCATGCAGCCCTTGGTATGAATTAGTTAATGCTTAATGCTTTTTTCAAATAGAAATAATGACAAGCAGTACAAGAAAACAGTTTACCAAAAGCAGTATCAGATTGCGTTTTGTTTAATCTTCGACAATTTTTTTTGCATTTGATATAGTTTACTCACAACCCTTTTGTTTGTTATTATCAATTATTTTATTCTGAAAAGTCGTTTCTATATCATTTATTTCAAAATCTAAACTTGTGTTCCGTAGCAGGTGACATATTGGGAGCAACTGAGTTAAGAGGACCAGTTAACTACAAATATAACGATTTGAAAGCTGCAACTAAAAATTTCAGTGCTGAAAATAAACTTGGAGAAGGAGGTTTTGGTGCTGTATACAAGGTAAATTTATGTTGTGTATATTTTAATAACATAATTGCAAGCATGCTAAAGACAATGATTAATATGTAAGATTTTTTTAAAAGTGTCAAAATATTCTCTTTTATTTGAAGTTTTTGTTTATGTTTCCAATTAATAAACAAATACTCGTTTTCCTAATGCCCTTTACAAGTTTTTAAAAGCGTACAATAAAGATTTGATAAGTTTTTTAAAAGAAATTACAAAAAGAAAGAAAAAAGTATTCCAAAAATAAATATAAAACAAACAGCAGGATTTCAAAAACCTAACAAAGAAATCCTTAAAGCTACAGTTACATAAACTGAAGATCTCTTTCACTGATTTGCCAATCATATATTTGATATAGGGTACTCTAAAAAATGGAAAAATTGTTGCCATAAAGAAATTAGTGTTGGGAAAATCAAGCAAGATGGAGGATGATTTTGAAGGTGAAGTGAAACTTATAAGCAATGTTCATCATCGGAATCTCGTTAGACTTCTTGGTTGCTGCAGTAAAGGGGAAGAGAGAATTCTTGTATACGAGTACATGGCAAATAGTAGCCTTGACAGATTCTTATTTGGTAAATCATCTTAACCTCTAACAGAAATATTTGAAAACATTTATTATCAACAGTACATGATATAAACTCAAAACAACAGGTGCTAAAGGTTCCCTCAATTGGCAACAACGTTATGATATAATTTTGGGCACAGCAAGAGGACTAGCATATTTACATGAAGAGTTCCATGTGTCCATCATACATAGAGATATAAAGACAGGCAATATCTTGCTAGATGATGATCTTCAACCCAAAATTGCTGATTTTGGTTTGGCAAGGCTTCTGCCAGGGGATCGTTCCCATCTCAGCACAAAATTTGCAGGAACATTGTAAGTTAAAACAATTGCGTTTACTCGAATTTCTTGATATTAATTTGATCATGTCACATGTCACATGTCACCTTTTAATAAGTGTTGTTTTATTAACTGTGGATTATGTGATGCACTTGTCAGGGGATACACAGCACCTGAGTATGCAATACACGGTCAATTATCAGAGAAGGCTGATACCTACAGCTATGGTATTGTAGTTTTAGAAATTATAAGTGGTCAAAAGAGTACTGATGTGAAGAATGAGGAGGAATGTCGTGAATACCTTCTTCAACGAGTAAGCAAAGTTCCTACATTGTTGGTTTTCTGATGATGTTTTACTATGAGAATGAGACATTTGATTTTCACTTTACAGGCTTGGAAACTGTATGAGAGAGGCCTGCAGTTGGAGCTTGTGGACGAGGCCATAGACCCTAATGAGTATGATGCAGAAGAAGTAAAGAAAATCATAGAAATTGCGTTGTTGTGCACTCAGGCATCTGCAGCAAGTAGGCCAACAATGTCTGAAGTAGTAGTGCTACTCAAAAGCAAGAGCTTAATGGAGCACATGCGACCAACTATGCCTGTGTTTGTTGACACCAATATGATAAATAGGGAAGGCAACTCTGCTAGTTCATCTAATGCCACTGTCTCCGTTTCTGTTCTATCAGCTCGATGATTATGAGAATCTGATCACTTTGAACCAAATAAGTTACAAGAATAAATTAGACTAAAGCTTTGGATAATAACTTTTCATCATGTGTACATTTTGAGAAGTTTATCTAAACAGTAGTGTTATATATTAATGTAACTGTTGAATTTAAGAGTAGTTTATCAGTGATATTGTCCACGTGTAATGCTATCTATATATTTTCTAGTTTCCTAGATATCGATCAATTTAATAATGTAATGCAAGTGTCAGTTTAATTGATTCGTCTTTGTTGGTTAATTTTTCTCGGAATGTAATTTTTATTTATTTGCTTTTCAATTCATACTAATCAATCATTTGATGACAATTCCATTATTAGTTTATCCCAAATTCTTTATATGTTCCTCCACGTTCTAACATCCCCAAATACGAAGGATCTTACCACCCAGTTACCCACCTTTTCGGAAAAACCTATGACTCTGTTATATAATATTCATTCTTACAAGTTTTTCAAACATAGTCAAAGGTTGTAACACCATTGAGTATAGACAAGACAACTGGCCAATAAGTTGCTTAGAACCGAAAAGTATATGAGTATAATATTGACTTCCATATCTTCTTAGGAAAATGATATTAAAAAAAAACTTTGGTTTTTCTCTTTTAAATATGTTCTTGTCTCAGTTTTTTTTAATTTGAAATCGTCTAACCACATTTTGACACGTGTGCAGTGTCAAAATATCATTTTCCATCTTCTTAAAGATAGGCAGGTGAGAATTTTGGATTTCTACGTAGTTGTTTGTTGAGAACCTATCTTTTCAATTTACATGTGTAAAAAGGGTTTGAGTTTCCCAAACACTCTATCATTAAAGCATAATTCTTTTTGCTTATAGCAAAAAAAACATATGGTAATTCATTTTATCCTCTCTTTTATACCATTCCCACATTTGGAATTCAACTTGTTGAATAACCTCCTTTTGTCATAAATCTTTCCTTTTCATTACACAATTGTTTGTATATTCCATATGTGCTCATTACACAAGGTTGCTTCATGTTTGTGTTGCCAAAAGTGAGTTTGAGCATTTCCTTGTGTTAGAAAATTTTAGGGGTTATGGAATAGAGATATTAAAAATATAAGAGATGTGTTATGTGGAATAAGTTGTTATTTTATTTTATTCATGTAATTTATATATGCATAACAAAATGTAATAGAATATCAAATATATATAATATTATTTCAATCTTGATTTCTTAAATATAAATAATAATTAATTTTTAAAATTTAAAACTAAAAGAAATTTCTTGAAAGATTTCGTAAAAACTAATAAAAAGATATTAAGTAAATATTCTCAACAAGTTGATATCATTGTTGCAAAGTCCATCCAATCATAACACATGTTCCAAATCCTCTGAACTCTATCATATGAGAACATGTTATTAATAAATTTTTTACGAAAAGGACAATTTAAGTTCAACGTCTAGCCGTAGAACAAAATATATAGTAATTAAATATCATTTTATTAGATGAATAAATATGAAAATTTAACTCGAGTACTACTTAATTAAGACTAGATTACAAATATTTTACAAAGGATAATGATACTTTCACAACATTTTTTTGACAACATTTTAATATTATCTACGCTGTCATTCTTTGATTGATCCAAAATTACTCCACAATCAATAATAATAATCATAAACACCAACATGAACCACCAATCACAGAATGACACGTAAATAATGTTAAAATGTTGTAAAGAAATGTTGTTAAAGTATTATTATCCTTTACAAAAGCATTATTAAGATTAAGGTGTAAACTATTATGTGCTATGCTTGAAGTTACTAAATCAAAGTATTAAATATAATATAAATTGTAAAAGTTCATTTTACATCAATAAAAGTCTAAAACCTTTTCCATAATTTTGTGACTAATATTTTTTAAAATAATTATATAGGTGAAATGAGATCTATATAAATACTCATATATAAACACTATACTAACATTTGATACACACAACTACAAAATATATTCCTTTCAACTTACTTTCATATTCTATTTTAAAAGCTATCTTCACATTTTCTTTATCCCATCAATTTTTCCTTTTATAATCTGAAGAGACTTACATTCCAAATGAAAAACTTGCCCTTAGACGGTATTTTCTCTCCCATATTACTTTGTAAATTTCATAAGATTGAACAGTTCCATCAACACCTTGTATGGTATGGATTGCAGTTTTTACAGAATGTTTGAGATTCTTCTCCTACTTTAAAAATAAAAAGTGAGGTTGCAAAAAGAATATAAAGTAGAAGAGAGATGATCGATGGAGGAGACAATTTCTAGTTGTGTCCATAACGTGGCTTAGGCTGTGCAACCAATATCTATCTACATGTCTGCATAATTTAATCTGCACATAACCTAAATTCTAGAATGTAACAGAATATAATACACCATTGACTTTTTCTATCGTACTCACAGCCAACACTTCAGCTTTTGTATTGTATCTATACACTATGCCATCTATTTTTAAACACAATATCAGCATTGCTGCTCTCGCGAATAATTACTTATAAGCTTAGCTTTAGCAAAAAGCATTCATATTAAAACATCATTTTTTTCTGTCAGGATTAATGGACAAAAAAAATATACATAGTAAGAAATATTTAGGGTTTTACAACTTTACAAAACTTACTCTAAAAAGAATTAAACACATAGAAAAAGAAAACTTAACTTAGAGAACTACAGGAAATACCGAAATCACTAAATCCATATTTGGATATTAACACATAGGTATATAAATAAACAAGTTATTTCTGAATTTGGGTCACACAAAGTATAAATAAAACTTAATTAAGTTCACAGTATAGCATATAATTGAATATTTTGATATAAATCCTTAATAAAAAGTAATCTTAGAATGTTAAAATAATTTTTTATTTTTGTCTAAGTATTTTATTTTTGTTTAATTTTATTGTAACTAAATGACATTATTTATTTTCAGCTAGTCGATCAAATTTTTTTTTCTTTTTCTTTTTACTAGTTTTCAATCTGTTCTTGAAGAAACAGGAAGTTAATTCATCGATAAATTAGAAGAGATTGAAGTAAGTAATTTAGAAATGGAAAGAAAGAAGTAATAATCACATCGTTTTATTAAAAAAATAAAATAAAAATTAAACCTATATAAAACATAACAAAATAAAATGTATTTAAAAAATACTAATTGTTGCAAACTTTATAAGAAATCTAAGTCAATTGGTTGCATAGCTTTTGAGTTCAAACGATATCTGTTATTTAATTGGTTTCATTCTTATGAATAGAATTAAATAATATCCCTATAGATGGAAACAATTTTACATTTTTTTTTCCTTTGGTTTTCCTTCTAATGCTGAAACCATACTTCAATTGTTACAACAATGATCTTAAAATTAAGGCCATGCCACATGGTAATCATAAAAGCAAGGCTAGCTTGTTAATGTCATGAACAGATCAGCCTAAGAAGGAAAAAGACTTTCAACTCATAATAGTTTATTTCTAAACATAATACTTATTTTACTCAACAAATAGTTTAGAAGTCAATTCTTAAACAGCCGCCTATTTTTATTGATGATTTGGAGATCCAACTAAATTATTAAAGTATAAATTTTTTATTTAACAAAAGTATTAAATATTAAGGGTTTTTTTATCATTAATACAGTTTTGTTTGCTAATAATTAGGATTTTAGCTTGTGCAATATATGCTTATTGTACATGATATAAAAAAAATTGTTAATATATAAGTTATATTACAATTAAATTTTGTAATGAATATTTTTTTAATATGTAAATTACATTTAACTATCAAATAACCGAATTCAAAAGAAATAATAAGGGCTAAACAACAATCAAACAATGATTGAAATTAATTCACCTAACAATGATTGATTCATATACACTACTAATTAGTGAAAACATTAGATTCCATCATTAATTAGTGCAAATATTATTTTTTTTTATAAAAGATAAAATATACAAATAAAATACAAATACAAATATGAAATATATATATATATATATATATATATATATATATGAAAGGAAAAAAAAAACTAAATCTAATTTAAGAAGGAGACATACATTTCAACCATATCTATTCCAAAATTTTCAGGAAAATATGTCATAAGTTTTGAAAACTTACAATATACTAATCACATTCCATCCATCATTATCTCCTCAGTTTTTTTTTTCTATCAACATAAATGGCATATATTATATTCAAAATATTTGATGCTACAACCCTATGTAAACAAAAAATAAATAAATATATCCACACGATGCAAACACTTGCTGCTCCTCTGGTCATTACCCCTCCAGTTCAGCATACAAACACAGTTGAATTCCACCAATAGCTACTGCAAATCATATATGATTCGTCTATTTGTTTATTTTCTGAGTTTTTATTATCAAGAACGTGTCCATATATGCTTTTTTTTATATATATAATTGATTGAAATGTATTTATTTAAAAAGTCATTAAAAAATAAAGTGACATAAAAATGATGTGAACATATTTTACTTACAAATACAATTACAAAGCGTGTAGTTGTGAGGATAACATGATAATGATTTCCAGAATACAGAAGTAAACGCCACATTTTATAAGCATCATTAAGAGCATTGACTTCGTTTAATTGTTGCAATCATTGTTCATTAATTGGTACAGGCAATACCCTACATAAAAATTCAGACATAAACTGTGTTGAAACAAATAATATGTAGCAGACTCCTATAAAAGCTAACAAAACATACTCCCCTTGTTAATTCAACATAGTTTACTCTTTCATCACAGTTCCTTTAAACTTCATTATCTCTCAAACTCATACATATATGATGCTACAACTTAAGGTTGTGGCCTTGATTTTGATATGGTGGAGCAGTAATTCTGTCGAAGATGCAGTTGCAGCCCCAGATGCACATTTAGTAAACATAGGGTGCAGCTCGTTCAATGCTTCCGATTTGCGTAGCTTCTTTGCAAATATCAATGAATCCTTTTCAGACATGAGAGAAGAGATTAGGAATCAAAGCAAGCACTTTGGCACAGTACAGAAAGCAAGAGGACAAGTGCTCACATACGCTATGTTTCAGTGCAGAAACTACCTCTCCAAAAATGACTGTCTTTCTTGCTTCAACACTGCCACCACCCAGATCCGCAACTGCTCCAACGGCAACGGTGCCAGAGTCATCTACGATGGCTGCTTCCTCAGGTATAATATATCTCTGTAAGATGAGATTTATAATCACTTAGATTAAGCGGCTATTAAGAATTTTGAGCTAGTTTAATTATTTACTTGATTTTGATTTTGATGTTTTCAAAATGTAGATATGAGAGTAACAGGTTCTACGATCAGACCAACGAAATTGGCAGTGGGGTATCATGTGGGAACATAAGTTCAACTGTCACTGATTTTAAAGCAGCTGGACAACAAGCCCTAATGGATCTCCAAACAGCAGTACCCAAAACTAGAGATTTTTATGCAGCTACGAAGACACTGGTGGCTGGTGGTAGTGCAGTTTATGCTGTTGCACAGTGTGTTGAAACTGCCACTGAGATTAATTGTCAGAATTGCATGCAAGTTGGATACAACAACTTACAAAGTTGTCTTCCCAACACAGAGGGTAGAGCCTATGATGCTGGCTGTTTCATGAGATACTCCACCACACCTTTCTTTGCTGATAATCAGACTATTAATATTGCACCCTATTTGAAAAAAGGTAGAATTGCAGTAATTACCTTTAATCAGTGTATATTTAGATAAGAATGGCTTGTTTAAATATTTATTTAGTTTTTAAAACATTTTTCTATTTTAATAAATAATTATAAAGTAATATGGTTTTAATTCCAAGTAAATATTGCAGTTTCAATTTTACACCTATTATAAAATTGTTAATTCTACGTTTTATTTTTAATTTTTATAATTTGAAGCTCAGTAATTAAATTATGCAGTTTTAATTTATTTGCCAACCCAAACATATTTAATAGAAAATTAAGCTGTGTAAAGTCATGCATGTGTTGATGTGAGAGTTAAGTTATTCTCTAGCCTCCATTATAATTATTGAAGTTGAGTTAGCAAATACTTCAAAATTACACAATTGAAATAATAAAAACCAAATATAAATATATAATTAGAAGAAAAAATTTGTAAAATAGTACAAAAAAATATAAGTGCAATTTCTTTATTTTTAAAACCATCCCTAATTAACATCATTGTGTGTGGTTGTTAATTATAATTTTCTTAATTTATAAAAACTAAGCTAGGAAAAATAAAATTGCAAGATCAAAATTAATTTACCACATCTGAAGGAAATTGTAAATAACTATATATAAAAATATCAATTATATATTTTTCATTTATATTGTAAAGATTTTATATCATTTTTTATTTATTTTTTATAATAATTTAAAAAAGAATAAAACGAAAAATATGTCTATAATTTTTGTATGCAAACCTCTACAGACCTGACTTGGAACATGATGTGAATTTCATTATTGCATTGCAGGAAATTCAAGAAAGAAGTGGGAAATTATAGGTGGTGCCACAGGAGGTGTTGTTCTTCTTCTTTTGTTGTTTGGCTGGAGAATGTCAAGAAAAAGAAACCAGATTCCCAGAGGTAATTAAGCAAATGATGAAAGCATTATTCAATGAATGTTTGGCACTAAAACTCAGAACATTGTAATGAGAAAAGGGTTTTGTTCATCCACATATAACTCCACAATTAAAATTTTCTCTATTTTGCAGGTGACATATTGGGAGCGACTGAGTTGAAAGGTCCAGTTAACTACAAGTATAATGATTTGAAAGCAGCAACGAAAAATTTCAGTGCTGAAAACAAACTTGGAGAAGGAGGTTTTGGTGATGTATACAAGGTAAATTTATGCTGTGTTTTTCAACATTCTCATGAAAACTTTGTTTATGAAAAGAAAAATATGCTAGCTGAGAAATATCTAAAACCAGAAGAGAAAACACTTTCCCTTTTGAGTCATAGAAACTATTTTCAACAGGGTACTCTGAAAAATGGAAAAGTTGTTGCTGTAAAAAAGCTAGTTTTGGGGAAATCAAGCAACATGGAGGATAATTTTGAAGGGGAAGTGAAGCTTATAAGCAATGTTCATCACAGAAATCTCGTTAGGCTTCTTGGTTGCTGCAGCAAAAGCCAAGAAAGAATCTTAGTTTATGAATACATGGCAAATAAAAGTCTTGACAAATTCTTATTCGGTACAAACTCATCTCAACCACTCTCAGATTCCATTTATATTTTCTCTCTTTCCAACAATCTTACCTTTGAAACAAGCAGGTAACAAAAAGGGTTCCCTCAATTGGAAACAACGCTATGATATAATATTAGGCACAGCAAGAGGACTGGCATATCTGCATGAAGAGTTCCACGTCTCCATCATACATAGAGATATCAAGACTGCTAACATCCTTCTAGATGATGTTTTTCAGCCCAAAATTGCTGATTTTGGATTGGCAAGGCTTCTCCCAGATGATCGTTCTCATCTTAGCACAAAATTTGCAGGAACTTTGTAAGTAAAAACCATTGCTTTCATTTTACATTTACTTGCACGCATGAAAGTCGTAGCAGAAGAGAGTGTTCTTATATTTTATGGACTGCACTTTTCAGGGGATACACAGCACCTGAGTATGCAATGCATGGTCAATTATCAGAGAAGGCTGATACCTACAGCTATGGTATTGTAGTCCTAGAAATAGTAAGTGGCCAAAAGAGTACAGATGTGAAGAATGATGAGGATGGTGAATACCTTCTTCGACGAGTAAGCAATAGTTCCTACATTCAACATTTTTTCATGTCATTTGAGGAAGTGATTATGAATTATATAAGGTTTGGTTTTGACATAACAGGCATGGAAACTGCATGAGAGAGGCATGTACTTGGACCTGGTAGACAAGGCAATAGACCCTAATGAATATGACGTAGAAGAAGTGAAAAAAATCATAGAAATTGCTTTGTTATGCACTCAGGCTTCAGCTTCAACGAGGCCTACAATGACTGAAGTGGTAATGCTACTGAAAAGCAAGAGCTTATTGGAGCACCTGCGACCAACTATGCCTGTGTTTGTAGAAACAAATATGATCCCTCGGGAAGGCAACTCTACCAGTTCATCTAATGCTACTGCCTCCATTTCTCTTCCCTCAGCTCGATGATTAGGTTTGAATCAATGCATCAAAGGGTCCTCATGACCTTAACCGATAAAGTGATACAGACTGTTCACCATTCTACGTCTTCTGAATCTGTCCTTCTGCATATTTTCTAAGTGTAGGTGCAGTTTTCACATCCCTAGTTGTATGTAAGGTTTAAAAATGCATGAAATTCTGCATAGTTTAATCATTCTACCAGTTTCACATAGTCCAATAACATATCCAAACTAAATTCTGCATAATAAAGCATATTTATATATATTTCCCATTAATAACAGTGTCAAACTTTTTACATATAATAATTATAAAAATGTAAAAACTTTTATATTTTTTCTAGAAGAAAAATAAATAAATAAATAAATAAAGAAATATCAAATAAATGTAAAAATTTCATGTATGTTAAAATATTATTTTTTATTTTGCACCCATCCCTTAGAATTATAACCTTCATTTCAGCATAATTGATAACCTATTATCAATATAAAAAAAAACATAATAAAAGATATCAAAGTAAAATAAATCCATTGAATTATAAAGATCCTATTTCTTGGTTTATTAACACATAAAAAATAATAAATTGCCAAGAAAAACAAATGTTTTTTTTTTCTATAGTGATTAGGCTTTGAATGGAAAATTATTCTTTTCCAAACGTGTTTTAGTTCCCAAAAAATTTATTTGAAACATCCAAATTGTATATTTCCAAAAAATAAACTAACGTAATATATTCATAAAATTTTGAAAACTGAAGGTTAACCTTATATTTCAAAAAATTAAAAGCACAATTAAGTCAATTAATATATGGAAAAAATAAAATATAACCTTAACCAATTTATATAAACCCTAAAAAAATCACTCCTTACGTAATCTCTTATATACATATATACATTGTGAAGTTGTAATCTTACGGCATTTTGTATTTAATTGATGAATGTATTTTTTTACTTGGGAATGAGTTCCTTGATTAATTAGTTATTTAAACATTTTTGTTACAATGTTGATGATAGGGATCGATATTTTCTTGATGTTTTACCGAAAAGGTGTATAGAAAATTGATGAGATTGACGTGCTCCTAAATAGAAAGATGGCTAAGACTATTCAACACATCTCTTCATATATATATATAAAGATGAGAAATCCGATGATTCTTGCATCATGTACTTATAAGTTTCATTGAATAATACAAAAATATTAAATATCTAATTTAGTTAGTTGACCGTAAATAATTTAATACATATATTTGATTGAGAAAACTCTTCACGATCATGTTTTTTACGCAAGTTGTGAATTCGGGTCACTCACCATATAAATTTATAGCAAAATTACGTGTCATCCTTAGATGACCGGTATTTCTAGACATTTTTATTGAATTAAATTCAATCTAATGTGATTTTGCATTGACTATTTGTGTACATTAATTTTAAAATTTAGCACCATTCATTCAAAAATATTTCTCGTTTAATCATTTAGTTATTTATTGTTTTTAATTTATTTTAGTTTTGATATTTAATTTCTAACTATAAGATTATGTCTAATTTTAGTTACAACAATTATTTAGTTTATTTACAAAAATTTTAACTAAATCCAATTCAATAATTATATTTGTAGATTATAAACTTTTATACTTTTTTAAAATTGTAATTTAACTTAATCTAGTTCAGTATTAAAATTAAATTAAATCTAAAAAAGTAGTGTAACTTAACTCAATCCAATTTAAATATGTTGAATTCGATGATGAATATTATATTACGATGTAACAATGGTGTTTACATCCACGGTAGATTATATATATATATAAAGTCTATTTTTTAATATGGTATCAGATTTATAGATTAGAGTCTAACTTAGCAGGATTTATGTTTGTTCACATACCATTCCACTTCCTATCGAATTATTATTGGACGATCCATTAATGTCTAGTATCATGCACGAAATGTATATATTTTCACATCACTAAAGAAATTT